>JALMGF010000028.1:5537500-6737500 GCA_023333645.1 Sceloporus occidentalis
CCTCAGCAGAGACACAATGTGCTGGCTGCAGACACAAGGTAGTTTTATTTCAAACATGTATTGCAGTTAGGGTTAGTTAATATCCCATCTTCCATGACTCTTAGCCAGTCTGGTATGTTAAGCATCATGGGAAAGTGAGTACAACTGGATTGTCAAATGTTCAATTTTATATCATTATGGATTGGCATTGCAACTGAGGTGGAATGCACATGTCATTATTCTCAGCCATCCACTTAGTTGGCTGAACATCATGACAAATGTAATAACAGCACTTTGAGTACCGAATGTTACCCCAACCACCAGAAAGTGTCCTATTTTGGTTCCAAGCATTTATCTCCATTTACTCCCCTCTAACTAAAATCTCATAATGCTACACATCAACTTTCCTTGACTGCAACTCCCACGATGTTGAGCAAGCAATAGTAGGAAGAATAGCTGGGTATTAGGGGGAGCTCCAATAACTCTTCAGTACAAACACTAACTTGATGTCTGCATCTACAATAATATTCAGCAGCCATATCACTGGCTGAACTTCATGGGAACAATACACCACACTACACTACACAGTAACTGCAGGTCCCATGAGATACAGTAAACTATTACTGGCTGAACACCTTGACATTATATTACATTTATTTATATAGCGCCAGCAGATTCCATAGTGCTGTTATAACGAGGCAGTAAAATAATTTAAAATCATACACAATAGCAAACTGGTACAAAAGTAGAAATGGGCCATGTTCTTGCGAGTTTACAATCTAGACTGGGGTAGTTGTGGATAATATTTACCACTCTAGGAATTGCAAACTAAAGTTGGCATGTTGCCCAGGTTCATGATGGTCTGAACCATGGTTATATAATTTTTCCTATTAATGGGTAAATAACATTTGCCTCCCACTAGGAAACACATCTTCTGAGCCAACTAAGGAAGGCAACAGGGATGAGGTAAGGAGGTATTGGGGTGGGAGAAGGGAATGGTGGGGAGAATATCCTCCCCTGGAAACAATCCTGCGGACACCCATGAAATCATATTATTGTAGCACATAGCCTTGAAAATGTGTCCATTTACGAAGAGAAAGTCTTTACCTAGAACTTAAATATCAATATACTAAGATTAACAAGAAAATGAAATTAAAAAGTTAACATGGGACCCTTAAGCATCATCATAAATAAAAACTTCCCATTTGCCATTATTTTACAATTTTCCAAGTATGAGGTATAATTAAATAAAACAGAGTTGTCTTTGTAATATAAAGGAATCTATATAATTTTATTTTAAAGTAAACATTGTATTTACTACAAGTAACCTCCTTTAAGATAAAGCAAGTGTAATTAGCAAACAAAACATAAAAGCACTTATATATCACTTAATATATTTTCTTAGTAATTATTCCTGATATGTGTGAAACAGTATATATATATATATATATATATATATATATATAGATATATATATATATATATATATATACTGTTTTCACAAATATATCTTCTTGTAGTATTGTGAGTATAGGAAAGACATTACTTTTGACAAAATAATAATAATAATAATGCATATCAATAGTAACATATAAATGTTTTTATATATGTATTATATAAAAAATTAGGATAAGGTTGTGTTTTAATATATATAACATTCAAACAAAGCATTTTCATTTATTTTTTCTGTGTAAGTCATACATTTTAATCCTTCAGTATATTATATGTATATATGCATCTGAACCCTTATTTAGAGCCAGACAGAAAATCAGAACATTTGCTCTAGCAAAAGTATTAACTAAAACATCACTCATGTAACAAAACTGTTATTCTTTAGCTAATCTACTGTTATTTTTTCATGGTAATTGTTTGTTCTTTATGAAATCAATGTGTAATGTGCAATGAGTAATGATGTATAAGACCTTTATTTTGTATAGGACCTTATTACTAAATAGCTAAATTCCAGAAGAGACATTTTGACCTGCTTGGCAACAGAATGATCATTAAGTGTTTTACAAAAATTATTTTGTAACAAATACAGTATTACACTATGTTGTTCTCCTTTATGCATATGCCACTTCAGGTATTCATTGCAAAGCTTGATAATCTAATCAAATCATTAACTGCTTATAGGATTATAATACAAACATATATTCATAACAACCACAAACAAATCATTATGGACACAGTAGTGGACTTCTCCTCACTCCAGCTTTCTAAGGGCACTACACAGAATCCCAAGTTCACCTAAAGGAGAGAAAAATGAAATCATCATTCATGTTCAGACAGTGGCAGAGGTGGCACAGGCAGTCTGTTTCAGGGGCAGAGGTAGCACAGGCAGGCTGCCTGTTTCAAGGGTAGAGGTGGCACAGGCAGGTTGTTTCAGGGGCACAGGCAAGCTGCTTCGGGGGCATAGGTGGCACAGTCAGGATGATTCAGGGGCAGAGGTAGCACCCCTGGATGAGTGGCACCTGCCCCCCTTGGGTATGCCACTGTTCATGCCCTCTAGTTCTTGTAACTAGAGTAAAATCAGATGACTTACCACTAATGGAGTCAGCCAGATTCTTCAGCTGCTGCATGTTGTCCAGAACCTCGATGCTTTGTGTGTAAGGGTTGTAGCGAACAGAGAAAGGACGAGGAATTGTAGCTGCAAATTTCCTATAGAAACATAATGTCCATAGCTAGATCACAAATATATACATATTTCAAACTAAATAATGCAATTATTCCAGCTTTAAGCCAATGCATTTCTTCGTCCAACAGCTTTGACATAAAAACAACGCTAAAGCCATAAAAAAATGTTTAAAAAATAAAGCCAGACTGGAGAAGCCATGTGTGAAAAACTAAGTACACCTTATGTTTCAATAGCTTTTGTAACCACATTTAGCAGCAATAACTTGAGGTAATTATTTTCTGTATGACTTTATCAGTCTCTCACACTATTTGTGGAGGAATTTTGTCCCACTCTTCTTAATAACGTTGCGTTAAATGTTTCAGATCATTAAGCAAAGTTTAGACAAAGAAACCCTGAATAAACACAGAGTGCAGTTTTTAAATGATGATTTCATGTATCCAAGGAAAAAAGCTTTTCAAACAAACCTGACGCAATGTTAAAAAGTATTTGCCCCCTTAGTTACTAAAGCAACCAATTATCCACATTCAATTGATAACTGGGTTCAATTTCACTAGACATTCCCAGGCATGATTACTGGCAGCCCTGTTGAATCTAAACAAAAAATAAATAGAACCTGTCTCGCAAAGTGAAGTAGGCTAAAAGGTCTCAAAAGGCAGCACATGATGCAGCAAACTAAAGAAATTCAAGAACAAAGTAATTGGCATCTACCAGTCTGGAAAGGTTTACAAAGCCATTTCTAAAGCTCTGAGACTCCAGTGATCCATGGTGAGAGCCATGACCTACAAATGAAGAAAAGCTGAAACAGTGGTGTAATTTCACAGGAGTGACCAGCTTACCAAAATTCCTCCAAGAGCACATCGCCGACTCATGCAAAACTGTGCAAAAATGGGACCCTTGGGAGAGTTGCAAGGCAAAAACTGCTATTGACCAAAACGAAACCCAAAGGCTTGTCTCACATTTTCCAAAACATCTTGATAACCCCCAAGACTCAAAAAGGGACAAAATTGTAACTTTTTGAAAGTCATGAGTGTCGTTACATCTGGTGTAACGTTAACACAGCATTCCGCAATGAGAACATAATGCCAACTGTCAAATGCGGTGAAGGGAGTGTTATGGTCTGGTGCTGCTTTGCTGCTTCTGGACTTGGGAGACTTGCCATAATTGATGGAACCATGAATTCTGCTCTCTACCCAAAACCCTGAAGGAGAATGTCCGGTCACCAGTTTGTGACCTAAAGCTCAAATGCAGTTGGATTATGCAGCAGGACAGTGATCAGAAGTACACAAGCAAGTCCACCTGAATGGCTCAAAACAAACAAAGTAAACTAGAGCGGCCTAGTCAAAGTCCTGAATCTGATTGTGATACTGTGTCGTGACCTTAAAAAGGCCTTCAATATGGCTAATTGAAAACATGTATGCCAAGATTTCTCCACAGTGATGTAAAAGGCTCATTGCCAGTCATCGCAAACATTTGATTGCAGTGATTGCTGCCAAGAATGGCCCAAACAGTTATCGGGTTTGGGAGGGGGGTGATTTTTCACATGGGTTACATAAGTTTTGATTGACTCTTTAATTTCAATAAGTGAAGTGATTATTAAAAAGCTGCATTCCGGCGCTCAGCATGAAACGCCGGCACCGCGACGGAGTCACGGAGAGTGAGGGCCGCCGAGCGGTTGCTGAAAACTTCACTAGCGACCGCTCGGCGCCACTGCCCGGGACTTAAATTAAAACACTGTTTTTTTTGTTTTAACTTTACTTAACATCCTCCATGTTAAAGTTAAAAAAAAACTTTATTTAACATGGAGGATGTTAAATAAAGTTAAGAAAAAAACAAAACAAAAAAACCCCGATGTTTTATTAAGTCCCAAGCAGGCGCCCCTGTTGCCATGTTGCACACCCCTAAGGCCGGCCCTGACTGTGCATGCAGTTACAGTTACTACAATCTTGAACTAAATGAGAACTAACCGTCCCTACTTTGAATAGCAGATGATATGTTATCTAAAAGTAATAAAGCAAGCAGGATACCATATGAAAAATACATTAATACGTATTTAAATAAAAAAAATAATAATTTTATGTTCTAACCCTCATAAACTCCAGCCTTTAATCATTTGGTAAATTAATTTAAAACAGATACTCCCAGATTTACCTCACTTTTTCCTTTGCATCTTCAAAACTGTCAGCAATGAAATAAACAGGTTGGAATTCTGTAATTGGATATTTTTGCACTGCAGTCTTCTCAGGTTCAAAGGGTTTAACCTCTGGTTTATCTGTCAAACAATACTGAGAAAAAAATATGCTTTTTTGTTTTACACTGTGCATGATGAAAGATAGAGCTTTTAAATATATACATGGTGTGGCTAGATATAATTGGATGCATTCTGGTTAAGAAGAAAATGGTCCATTTCTCTTGTTGTTTCTCCTTAAAATCTCATATATACCCGTTCTTTGTCAAAACATTAATTGCATAGTACTAGCAGTTCCACTTGTAGATTACTTGGTGCTGGGTTAATATTTCAAAAGAACCAATGCTTATTATATAGGTAAATAGATACATGTAGGATTTGACACTTGATAAGGCATACATTGTTGTATATGCTTATTTGCTGATAAGAGGTATTAGTTAAGTGATTTTGACTTCTAATGACAGGACTTCTCATGGATGCAGGGAAGAAAGTGCATCCTGGACGGGCATCATTCTTTGTGGGGTAATAAAAAAAAAGACATTTGTCAGACAACACACTCATGTCATGTCTAAGACACATTTTCAGGATGTTTCAAGTAGTGGCCCGAAATCTTTCAATCAAAGCCACACTGGAGGCAACTGCCCCCCTGCCCCTCTTATCAGCCCTACTCATACAATCATATCCTGTGAATAAATACATAATAGTGTCATCATATAGATGATGCAATATTTAACATTTGTGTCATAGCGTTTTCATAGTTATAAGTATACCTGCAATTCTCCAAATGACGAAAGTAGCCCAGCTCCATACGCTTTCAGCTTATCACCTTGCTTACATATTCCAAACTCTGCTGTAAACCAGTAAACCTATATAGAAGAAGGAAGATATATAATCACAGGTATATGCAAGGTAGGGCTACTTCAGTACTTTGTAAAGAGGACTTATGATCCTTCAGCTCTTGGGTATCTACATGGGTTGTTACAGAATTTTATTCTCTCTCTTTTTCTATATGTAAATGAAAATGTCCTACTCACTTGCACTCTTGTAAGAACTGTAAAAAGAGAGATGGTAAAAGAGAATAGGTGTAACTCATTTTTCAGAAACCTTAATTTTTAGTTTTTTTTACACAGTTCACAATAACTAATATGGGCAATATTCTAAATGTAATGTGTATATTAGGATGTGGTGCAAAATAAATAAACATTATATTTTCTTTATTCATTTACATTTTTTTAGAAATGTGCAGCATAAATCAAGGTTAAAATCTGTTCCAAGAAAATAACTGGTCTGCAAAGTGAAATATTTTACCGTAGCCAGCATTTCGATATACTCATCAGGAGCGCCAAGAGATGCCAATCCAATTTCCTGAAAAATGTATAATGCTTATTAAATCTTAAAAAAAATCATACAGTCAGTATAAACACCAAAATATAACAATTTAAGTAATTTAATGCAGAGTAGTATAATCCTGTTTTACATAAGATTTTATGTTTGGAAAGACCTACATTTCCTATAGTAGTATTTTGTAGTCTATAGTCTGCAGTGATCTATAATTTGAGATTAACTATGCACCTTTACATGTGCTCATCTGAATGTACTTTATTGGATCGTTCAATAACTGGAACGGTCGACCAGTTATGGATTTTTACCTGGTTAAATTGTGCATCAAAAGAGGTAGATATATTTTGGCTGATCAAAGAATATAAACCATAGAGAAAGGAAAATATAACAGTAAAAACCTAAGTAGGAAAAATCTGACTTTTTGTCTTGATAATCATTGATATTAATGGCGAAGATGACAATGATGAATTTACACAACATAAAAGTGTTATTAAATCAAAACTATACCTCTTATATACATTCTTATCTATGTAAAGGTGCAAACAAATCATAAAGAAACCGTAAAGTTAGCTATTTTGCCAAGAAAAAACTAAATACTTACTTGAGAAAACTGAGCAAAACTGGGATCAGCAAACAAAGGTGCATGCCCCAATAACTCGTGACAAATATCTCTGTTGAAAAAGGCAACAATACTTTTAATAATAACTAGTATTTATATAGCACCTTTCTCACAGTGGGACTCAAAGTGCTTTTTAGAGCACACTCATGGAATTAACCGAATTGGAATTGGTCATGTGTTTCCAAATAATCGTGTATTATAAAGAGCTGCAGAATCTGTCGGAGCTTTATAAAGTATAGTAATAATAAAAAAATAAAGAAACCCCAGAACCTTTATACCAAATACTAATCTCCTGTCTTCCATGTACTTAAAGGCTTTGGACAACAATTAAATATACTTACGGTTCAGGTGTGTACATGGGTTTTGACCAATGCCGAATATATTGCGTAGAGTGAAAAACCCTGAATGCCAATCCGGCTAGAAAATCCCGAGATGACAGCAAACCAGCAACAGGACGTAAACGGAAACCGGTGCAGGCTTTACAAGAAAAAATAAAAGGTTATTTTAAAAAAAAATTATGTCAGAGAGCTCTTTAAATTCAGCATAAGTTCTTCTTTTAATGTGATATTTCACCTCTTCTGCAGGATTTTTAGACGTTTTCTAAACTAAATGTTTTCTAACTAAATGCAGCATTAGTTATGGATGATGGACATCTTGACCAGCCACAATATCACAACATATCAACAATCTCCAGATAAAGGATGTTTTTTAGAAAGAAGATAAATCCAAGTTTTTGTCAATGCTAACCTACATTACTGTATACAGAACTGCAGGATGTATTTTTAAATAAGACCTAATCTAACAGTTTGCAATACACGTGCACGGTGTCACCTACTTTGTAGGAAGTTAGACACATCTTCAAGCTGAGGGATGTTGTTTTCATTATATCCACAGTATTCTTCCAACAATGGGAACACATGGTTATGCTCATAGCAGGCATGCGTGGGATACAGAGTTTTCAACTCCTTGTACACCGTGCCCCATGTTTTCTTTTCCTGCTCAGTGTATGTCACATGAGGAATGGGTTGACCACTGAAAACAAAGGTTATGTCTGTCTGTTATAATTATGTATATAGTATTCCACTTCCTGTTGGATAGCTGTCCCTATTTTTATTCATGCTTAATAAAAAAATGGCCTGGTAGTGTCACAATCCAAGGATTAGGAATCCTAAACTCTCATATATATAAACTACCATTCAAAAGTTTGGGGTCACTTAGAAATGTCCTTTTTGGGTGGGGGGGCACATTTTATCCATTAGAATAATATGTATTGGATCAGAAATACAGTGTAGAAGTTGTTAATGTTGTAAATGACTATTGTAGCTGCAAGCGGACACATAAGCCCTTTATCAGCGACCACCACCACTTGTGCTAACTCAAGTTTAAGTTTAAATGGCTAGTTGTAATTATGCTAGCACAGCTAGAATTTCCCTTGTTTTCCATGACCCCAAACTTTTGAACAGGTAGTATACTTATATATATCATCATTTTACACATTTGTTAAAAATGGCAGTTCATTATGTTTTGAGACTTATTATTTATTTGTACATTGTTTCAAAACGTAAAAAAATTGCTGTTGGAAATAAGACGCCTTACAGTTATAAAACGGTAGTAAAAATGATAAATAAACCATAACTAATAAAATAAATTGCAGATAGGTGGAAAGGTTTGAAGGTATATGGTAACACAACTTCATCATATCTCCTGGCCAATGGATATATAAAATCAAGGTTTTCATGGACATTATCAATGTAAAAGTTCATCATGAACATTGATCTGGTAGACCAACAGTACCATTTATAAAGGAGTGCCTTACATAACATGTAAGACACTTTATTTTAACAAAACCTCTGCAGCACTACTTATATAGAGTAAGCAGCTGGAACAGCTCAGTAAAATATGTTGATTTTTTATTACTGTTTATAGCTGAAAGCAATGTCAGCGAATTCTTTGCGCCGTGCTCGATATACTTGATCAGTGAAACCCTACAAACAAAGAGAAAAACAATTTTAATTATCATACTCATCCATCCCTATAAAACATGTATTGCTAGTTGACTCTAATGTGTCAACTAGCAATTCAGGGGTGTCTGAGGAGTCCTTGAGGGGCCTGGGCTGTTCAGAGCATATGGACAGTATGGGCGGAGGGGGGGTTCTCACGAGAGCCCAAACCATTGAAGCTCACAATGTGATCCAGGTCTGAAATCCATCACTGTACTGTCACCACTTTTATACGTAGAGATATTACACAAGTAATGAAACAGAACAACATCATTTTGTAATGCAAATGCTAATTACAGTTCTCAGAAAGAAAGGGGAAAAAAGCAGATCACACAGCAGTTTGTCATCAATACAAATTTACATGTATATTTAGATATGGAATAAATAGTAGCATGTTTATCTCCTCATCTCTTTTAGCACCCTTTTGAAATATTATTCTGAAATGATGAATCACTGTGTACAATACCTAATGCATATTGGATTAGCCACAGTACAAGTGACCAATTATCTATAATTGCTGTAGCCCAATTAAAGTAATAACACCACTTTCACAGTCTGAATTGATCCCCGTATCTTAATCAGAAATGAATATAGTTCGGGGTTTTTTTTGCTTTGTTTTCTAAAGCAATCAATAAACAGAATTGAATGCACCTGATCTTCTCATCAGATGTCTGTGATAACACATGAAATTAGGCTACTTATGATAATAATAATGCATATTTTTGGAGATATGACATCATAAAGGACAGCTTTTATTTTTCATTGCAAATGGGTGGGGACACCGTCTTACAATGTATGGCTGCTAAACCTGTTAAGGGCCGAATGATTTCCTCTGTCCATGAAGAGTATGCGGCCCGTAACTTCACAAATCACAAATTTTACATGGTGACATCTCAAATATATAAAAGATATGGTATTGGAACTGTTTCTATGATCGACAACTTATGAAGTCATCACGCCTGGCATGCAAATTACTATTAAACGTGATCATAAGTGCCTTTTTTCAGAATGGGATCTTTATCAGGCATGATGTTAGATAACACAGCAATAAGAAAATGTTTTACAAATCTCTCATTTTTCATTAACCATTTTAGTAACAACCTCTACATGGAATATGTGGTTGGCAAAGTGGACTGCATGTTGCAGAGAGTTCAGAGGAGAGCTACAAAAAGGTTTTTTAGGATAGAAATTATCAGGAAAGACTTAATATGTATAACCTGGAGGAAAGAGGAGAGATGCAATAGAAACATTTAAACACTTAAAGTGATTTAGCAAAGTACAGAAGGCAAGCTTATTTGAAAGGAGGAGCAAGTAGTCATATTACATATATATATATATTCATACTTGGAAACTCTCTGGGCTTGACCCTGGGTCTCTGGGTCACTTTCCTCTTTCTCCAGGGCATCAGAGCTTGACCAAGCCTACGTCCTGTCTTCTCCCCCTCCTAATAACTGCCAACTGGGGATACCGGTGCCCATATGGCAATCCCGTCCACTTACATGGCTACCCCCACCCAAAGCCACTCCTCAGGAGAAGTAGAGAAAGATGTCATGGTTCTCCAGAACGTAGGTATTAATATTATTTCTTGACAGGGAGAGACTTTGTTTTTCCTAAACCCAGGAGAGCCCTATTACAAATGTAATAAATGTTAACAGTTAGGTCAACAAAAAATTTGGTACATTAATGGTGCTGTGGTGAAATTCTTGGTGATATACTGTGGAGCTAAGGGTTCTTCACTTGTACCCTGCATTATAAGTTATACTGTTTTCAAATTATAATTTGTGTGGTTTTACAATATGGAGTTTTGCCCCTATTTTAGCTGCTTGCTGCAATCTGGGGATCGAAATCAGAGTTCTGCAGAAACTATAAAGAACTTTTTTTACACATTAAATATTACTTTGTATTGAAAATACTACACTATAATATTTTCGTTGTCTTCTCTTTATAGTTCTGCATCTCCAATGTTTTGTGTTTCATTACAAGTAAGCCATGAATTTAGCCATGAATTAATATTACCATTTATAAAGGAAACAGACTATTCCAAGAGTTCATTGTTCTACTATTACTGTGTGATGCATGCTACATATACTGGATAAAACTGTGAAACTTTTAAGTAAAATGATGCTTACAGGATGGTCAGAATCTAGCTCTGCTCCATAGCTCAGGATTTGATTGGCAAACTTATCCAGGTCCTGTATAGTCCTTGGAAACCATGGAACTGTAATAGAGAAATAACTAATTACTTACAAATGCAATCTCAAGTAAAGCTTTAAAAAAGTTTATGTGGTTTTAGTACTTGCTATTGCTAGTAATTAAACAATATGAAACATTAGCTATCTCTCTCCAGGTCTACCTGGCTGACCCTCTTCTAGATAATTAGCAGAAAACCGCTAACACATCAATATTTATTGGAGGTTTTTTCTTGAAACCCATAGGCTGGGTGATTGGCTAGCATGTGGATCCAGTATACTGTATATATATCCAGTATACTAACTTTGGTAATAATAGTATGTCTTTGTTTTAAATTATAAAATAAAAAAATGTTCTGGTACGGATGTATTGATTGAGATGAAAATACTCCATGACCATTGAGTATTTTGCTGAATAATCTACCCGTGATCTAAGTCCTGTAGCGTATGTTGTAGTTTTTTTCACACAAAATCAATACACAAGTTATACACTGTTATGGATAGTGGTATATTAATCCACCTTTTGTCATTTACAATGGTTAAAGTGAGGTAGAAAAGAGAGGTGGGGAAACAGAGCTGTACTTACATAGGACCAGGTCATAACTGGACCTCCTTTTGTTATGCTACTAAGTAGAGATCTTGGGCGCTTACAGAAAGATTCAACTTGAAGTCTAGGATGCAGCTTCACATTACAATCAAACACAAACTTTCATACCAACTACAGATAACATAAACTTATATACAAACATACTTTACTGCAACCTCCTCAAGCCCCAGTCTTCAGCTCAGGTGGTCTATTATGTGGCATGTAGAGGTGACATTGCTAACCTTTAACTACAGAACAGACATCCATGTTTTGACAGTGTACCAATGTGTAATAAATAGAATTATTCTACAATGTTATTCTGGTCCTCATACAAAGCTTGCATAATAAAAGAGCAGCTAGTAGCTTCCCAGTGGTGATCACCTGTTCTATTTAAATCAATATCTGGGTGAAAACTACAAGCTGAATTAGAAAATAGTTTTTGCTAGGTTGCAGGGTAATTTTAATACTTATACTTCAAGTATCCAATATGCAAACCGATTGTTATAACTGTGCAAGATCCTTTGCCTTGAAGAACATGCAGTGTAAATCTAGACCTAAACATGAAATGGATCTTAAACACAGTGTAGATGTTGTTAACATTGTAAATGACTATTGTAGCTGAAAACAGCTGATTTCTACTGGAATACATTCATAGGCGTACACAGTCCCTTCATCAGCAACCATCACTCCTGTGTTCCAATGGCATACTGCGTTCCCTAATCCAATTTTAAAAAGAAGACTGGATCATTAGAAAACTCCTTTACAATTATGTTAGCACAGGCAGGCATTTCCTATATATATGTAGTATATATAGAGAAAGATAACCACAGCTTCAGTGGCAATCTTGTGCTCACTCACTTGCAATGATATCGTTCTGATGTAGCATGGATTCTGTGGAGCTTAAAGTGGCATGAAGCAAAAAAGCAGAGCTGGAACCTAGAATCAAGGACATTTTGGAGGAAGGAGATGACAGACAGAGCAATCATTCGATGCAAATGAATAAAAACAATAAATAAGCATAAGCCAAATTATCAACCAACAAGAGAGCCATTCACAAAAGCATATTTATCTACTGCATGTACAAATGTATGTATACATACATACATACCAGAATGGTACCAATTGTAGCCATTCTGCAATAAATCAGTTACAACTAAATTAGTGCATATAAATTTAACAATTACCTTAACATATTTATGCTCAGATCACAATTGATACACTTTAAATAAACGTGTTTTTTTTATAAACAAAATCTAAATTAACACCTGATAAATTAACACATGCCTGTAAATGATTACTCAAACAAATGTTTTATATTTCATTAGCAACCATTATGTTGTTTTGTTTATTATAAATTATTGAATTGGTAAGTCGTTAAACAGGCAAAGATAGGAATGTAGCCAAATAGAGATATTTACCCATAATCCCAACATGCATTATTTGGGGAAAGCTTTAAATATTATCTTGTAAGTTAAGCAATTGAAGTTTAGAATTTTTACAAAATCAGAAAAACATTGGTCATAGATTGTATCCAATCTATGGTAAATTTAACTCTTTTTCCATCGTCACTAAATAAGGCACATACTCTAAATGGGCTGACCAGTTGGCTTGGCACGCAGCATACTCTTTGCTGCAGACCACCAACCCCAGCATTAACATAATAGAAGGAAAACCTACCACGATCTGGAAAATGGCATTTCTACCCTTGATTCTTATTGCGTATAATGCTAATTCCCTATACATTCTATAAACGATAAGAACAACCTTAGTCAAGCCAAGCTGGGGGTCCTGAGTCCAAAGGGCCAGTAAACCATAGGGTAGCGTATTTGGCAGTGCCCTGTATACCTCCCAGTATTTGCATTGACCTTCCTGGCTATATTTTACTTTACAGGCTAATTGAATTTTGTGATATTAAAGAATCTCCTTGTTGCTGTTATAGTACCATCATTATCTAACTATGATAATTAGGACCTTTTCTGACTTTAGCAACCAAGTAATTGGTTGTTTGTCTCCGGCCATGTATGGAGCTGGATATGATAAATGAACATTTTCTCAGTGAAGTATACAATGAAACTATTCATGGATGTCTCTAAAAACAGATGTCCTTTAAAACAGTCACTGTACTGTATCAGATATAGCACACAACCTATGTCCTGTTCTTGACTTGCATTATCTCCATATCCAATTTAACTTAGTTAGCCAGTACTTGATTACTTATAAATATTGGATGGCTGTCATGGTTATCATTCATATATTTAGCGTAGCAGACTGACTGTCTTCTGGATTGACTGTAAATCATAAAGCCAAGCTGGTTTAACACTGACCCTTAGTGACAACTAGAGGATGTGTGTTGTCTCTTGACCAATAAATATTGATTTGATACTTAAAGCTAAAAGGAGCCTTTTATTAGCTTGGTATGAACACCCAAGTAGTAGACAAATTAAACCAGAGGTCAGGTATCTAAATTCTGCAGTTGTGTCAAGAGAAAAAATTGACATTTTTGGAGCATGTGTACACCATCCAAGAGTCACATTTATATGCAATTATGGAATAACTTAGTTAAGCCTATGTCTCGACATTCAACATTATTAGAAGGACCCTAAGGGTTTCCTTAAGTGACATGTGAGTTCAAATATGTAGACAAAAATGCTCAAAGCTGTCAAATGCTTGTGCCAATGTCTAAGAAAGGCTGACTAGATAGAATGTTGTGAAGCCTTTGACGTGATTTTTTTAAAAAAACCCATTATATTCATTATCAACCTTTTAAAATGCAAAAAAGTAAAAAAAAATGTATTGAAGGAAATTGAATACAAATAATGGAATATTTTTATTTGATAAATATGGAGTAATACCTCTGTTTTAAATTAATCCTAAAACGTAACCGTTTCACATAGTTAAAAATGTTAATATAATCTGATGATCTTTTGTCGTCTGGAAGGATCATTTAGCTATATATGAAAATACAAATTAGCGAACACTGCCCTGATATGGCATTACAGTAGCCTGCTTAGGATGTTGTTTGCTACTGCAGATCCTGTGCATAATTAAATTTAAGCGTGCATGTGGAATAAGAGGATGAATGGGATATTTGTTCAGCAGAGATATAAACAATTTTGGTTTGAGTTTAGTAACATGTATGCATTGTGCAACATAAGGAAATCCAATACCGGATGGGAAAAATAAATGAAAAGAAATAAACATGTTTTTTTGTTATTTAGGTCATGGTAACCCAATAACAGCTGCCTGCCATTAATTATGCTTCAAAAATTAAACAAAATATGTTAACAGAAGGGGAAGTTTCATACTTGCCATATTTATCTTTATTTTATTTTTTTTGTGACGATATACACTTATTTAAAGTATTCCTTCAGGTTTCAAATGTGGTGTTCTGTATTTACAGTATTGCATCAATTAATTCTAAGAAGGCTTTTCTTTTAATGAAACTTTGTAAATATACTAAGTGGGAGAGAGGTGGAGAAAAACAACACTACGGGGTTTATTCACTAAACTGCGACCATAACCTATACATTATGCGGAGCCAACCTCAATGAATGCATCATATGACAAAGGTTGAATTACCCATGGATCAATTATACTTAAGCCTAAAACTTTAATTGAATCCAGTCCTATTATTTTCTCACCAGCAACTCATATGTATCATTTTATATAAAACTGTTTATTTTGTGATGATTTGTTTTTCTCAACAGTAAGTATTTGACTGTAGTTAGTAAATGATATAGTCTTTCCTCATTAATTAGTGCATAGTTATGCTTATACATATGTTAATAATATATCTACTTCACTAAACTGTATTGTGGAATAATGGGGAAAAGTGAGGTATATGTGAGAGCGTAAGTAAAAGGGGATTTTGAATCTGTCTGTTAGATGTTGATGAACTGTCTATCTAATGAATAGGTAGCCCTTTGGGCATTTTGTCTGATGGCTTGCCTTTTTTTATTATGGACTACATTTTTAAATATAACATAAATAGTCACAGGCATCTGTGTAACCTTGGAATTGCTAGCAGATATATATATATAACCCTGTCCACAATGCCAAAGCAGCGGCCACTGATTGGAACTGCAACATGCAGTCATTTAGTTCCTTAGAATATGGAAATAAGGGAATAAGAAAGCATGCACATTCTCAGATGCACATACATGCACATTTGTGGCATGCATAGGTATCACGCATATTTAGTATATGGTTAACTGGTGAACGTATACTGTATGAATACTTTCTGTGAATGAGCCTGTGATTGTTGTAGACTAAAACATCTGTTATGCTCAGATATCCAGTGGTTGATTGAGAATGATAATACATGCTTACTTCTATATCAGCAAAAAATGAGAATTAACAGAAATCATGAAAAAGACAAAAGCTTCTTAATTGTGCGAACATCTGGTTGGTTTGGAATCATGTGTTAGGTTTATCTAAATCGTGGTTGTTCAAACAAAGTCCATCATCCAGCAATGTGAGATACCAGTCACTGGGTCATGCCATCATTGGCATGTAGTACTCACCTCTTTCTAATTGCTGGGTCACAGGAAAAACAGTATAACACACTGATTTAGATTCTATCGACCCATTTAATGGATTTCTCGAAATGTGATGTATGAAATTGAGTGTTGTAAAAGTAAACCTGCACACAGTGTTCATATAATCTCACCAGCATCCTTTTTCTTGTCTCTGGAAAGTTCATGTACAGTTGCTCCAATGTCATGTCTCAGACACCTGACAATCTCATCTAGTGCAGGAATGCTCTTGTTGTCTAAGTTGATGAAGAACTGGTATTCATCTTTGTTTAGACGAGAAGGTCTGGACTCTATGTGTGTCAAGCTAACATCTCTTTCCTGAAATGTAATAGGACATTAGTACAGCAAGGTTAAAAATTCTATGAATGTATATATATATATATATATATATATATATATATAACATCCAAAAATAGTTACCGGCACTCCAGGGACTTCTTTAAATAATCACTCCAGAAACTGCAGTTTCCTAATCAACGTTTCAGTCTGTTTATTAGACTTTCATCAGGACATCTATCATTATTATCTTCCTCTTTCATTATGTCCTGATGAAAGTCTAATAAACAGACTGAAACGTTGATTAGGAAACTGCAGTTTCTGGAGTGATTATTTAAAGAAGTCCCTGGAGTGCCGGTAACTATTTTTGGATGTTATATGATTTGCTGTTGCAGCTACTTGGCACCGGGCTAAAAAAGTGGTGATTGGTGTGCAATTGTTAATTTTGGACTTTATATATATATATATATATATATATATATATATATATATATATATATCACACACTTGGACATTTAAGCTAAGTGTGACATTTTATTGAAAGTGCATGTTTAAATCAAACACTTGCCCCATCTAGTGGTTATAGTAGTAACACACACTCTTGAGAAAGGCTCATTGTTAGCCGAAACGTTGGTCCTTTACTAAGCCAATAAACTTTATAAAAAGTTGAGTGCATCAACTTTATTTGCATGCTGTATATACTTTTTGGATTGTTAGCACCCGGGCATATTACAACTATAATACCATATCTTTTGTATATATATATATATATATATATATATATATATACCAAGAGGAACAGAGCGAGAAAAATGTTTCTCAATGCTGCATGTGGAATTTCCTGATGGCTCTGCGGAAGCATGAAACTATATTTCTAGGTTACTTTTAAATCCATGTGTGCAAATCTTGGAAAACATTTATACAATTATTGCTCAAACATATATTTGTATAAAAACAACCAGGGAAATACCATTTATGGCTTATTGAGTACATTCCTGCTTACTGATCCTTTCTATTCCACAACCTTTTCACCATCGTTTTGTGACTTCTCTATGACATTTTTTGGATTCTTATTTAAATCACATTGCATGTTGAATAAAATGAGGAATTGGTTGATGTGATGATTGCACTAGTTTTACATAATACCAAACAGTATTGTGTGTAAATGTGTAACATGCAGTCTTTGTTACTTCTTTGAGTGAAAAAAGAAAGAGCAAGTGAAAAAAAGAAAGAGCAAGTGAAAAAAGAAAGAGCAAGTAAAAACAGAAGGGGCGGATGCTCATCCTGGGGAACTATTGGTCGGCTGATAGTTGTGCTACTCCAACAGTATATAAATCAATATGTTTGGTGAAGGTGGGATCCACCCTCTAATGAATTGCTTAAGCCATGGCGTGTGTTCAAAAGCCATCTGTAGCTTATTATTAACAAACACGTGATCATATCCTCCCCTTCTATTAAATATAACATCAGAAGGAAAACACAAATGACCCATGATATTACAACACCAATCATTAACCAAAGAGTCAGAGAACTGAGAACGTACATTATACATGAGTACATTCATGATTTATATATCTGTCACAAATTTAGTTCATCAATATTATTTGATATTGTAGAATACTAATATTCTACAATATCAAATTGAGGGAAACTCGAAAACTTGATAGAGCCATTATTTTTTTTTCTATATGAAGTAGTAGTTGCAATTAATAGTCAGCCAGTGGTCAGATGCATTCTTATAGCTGGTATGTAGATTATACTAAGGGTTAAATTATTTAAAAAAATTAATTTGTTCTAACAAAGGCACTGTCCTGGGAGAAACATATGTGAACTCTTTGTTTGACATCTAAACAGTGAAGCTCACTGACATAACAGTATGTGCACATACCCTAGATAATAATTACTAGCCCCAGAAAATAGGCAGAACAGGGTCAATCAACAAAAAAAGCTGTCCTCATGTGGCGTGCTGTGGGTATTGTGGAAGTACTCAAAAGAAACAAGAATAATGCAGAAGTATTCACTGAAAAAATAGAGCTGCAGAAATATTTATCTTCCTCTGTGAATCCATCTTCAATATTCTGGCCTCTTGGAGTCCTTACGCAAAAGGGACTCACGGCATGCCTCATGGGGTAGAGGGTATGTGGTAAGGCGCCACCCTTTTGCGGAAGTACCTAGATAACAAAGCTGATACCGGGGAGAAGCGGACAAAGAAAGAAGGAGAAGGTAGGGATACATTAGGAGAGAGAGTGTGAGAGAGTGAGAAAGAGTGTGAGAGCAACGAAAGCAAGGAAATGCAAATGAACAGTAGCGTACCTAGCGGGGGGCGGGGGGGCGGTCCGCACCGGGTGCCGCTCATCAGGGGGGTGCCAACTTGCCGGCACCCCTCCAGAGACGGACAGTAATGTCCGCCGCTGGAGGAGCAGGCTCGCAAGGGAGCGGTATCGGAGGTCTTTAACAGACCTCCGGCTCCCTTGAGTGATTTTAAGCCTGTTCAAGGATCTCCCTTGAACCCGGCTTAACATCACTCAAGGGAGCCGGAGGTCTGTTAAAGACCTCCGATACCGCTCCCTTGCGAGCCGCGCGGCAACTGCTGCTGTGCACCAAGGTTTGTTGTCAGATCCCGGCGCACAACACTGAAGCCGCGCCCACCGCTGTCCGTGCCCTCTGAACCGGAAGAAGACAGAAGAACTGAAGAAGAGGAGCGAAGAGAAGGAAAAGGAGCTGTAAGGAGAAAAGAGGAAAGGTAGGAAAGCATTCAGTGAGAGTGACAGTGACAGTGAGAGTGGATTGGTATATGTGTGGATTGGTATATGTGTGGATTGGTATATTTGCGGATTAGTATATGTGTGGATTAGTATATGTGTGGACTGGTATATGTGTGGACCAGTATATTTGTGGATTGGTATGTGTGGATTAGTATATGTGTGGATTGGTATATGTGTGGATTGGTATATGTGTGGATTGGTATATGTGTGGATTAGTGTATGTGTGGATTGGTATGTGTGGATTGGTAAGTGTGTGAGAGTGATGGGTGTTATGCTGTACCATTTCCAATGTATTTTTCATTATATAATTATGCTCTAAAGTACATCATAACTCCCATCACTCTATACTGTTCCATACAGTGGCAGAGCTGGGAGACAGAGGCCTTGCACCCCCACCGCAGGACTCCTGAAAGGTAAGTGAACTTCAAAGAGGGAGAGGGTAGATAGTTAGGAGGGGGTAGATAGGGAGAAGGGAGTGAGGGCAATCATACTCCTATCATGCCAAGTCTACGAGTACATCCTGGAATCTGGGTATGCCTGGGCATGATAGGAATGTGATTGCTGTTAACAATCGTATATATATATATATATATATATATATATATATATATATATATATATATTGTTTTGTCCTATTTTGGTGTGTTACTTACTTTAAATAAAAGTGTTAGATTTTTTTTATGGTGTGGGGGGGTCATATTCGGTTTCGGCCAGGTAAATGCTGCATTTTCGGTTTCAGTCCAGAATTTGTTTCTGTGCATCCCTAAGCCAGACAATGAAGTGGTAGTCCTACACCAAATCAATGTTTGGCTTAGTATATAGTGATAGGAGTTATGCTGCACTATTGTCAATGTCTGGCTCAATGTATAGTGATAGGGATTACGCTGTACCACCATCAATGTGTGCCTCACTATATAGTGATAGGTGTTATGCTGTACCACCGTCAATTTCTGCCTCAGTATATAGTGGTAGGTGTTATGCTGTACCACCATCAATGTGTGCCTCAGTATATAGTGATAGGTGTTATGCTGTACCACCGTCAATTTCTGCCTCAGTATATAATGATAACAGTAATGCTGTACCACCTTCAGTGTCTGCGCCGGTATATAACGGTAGAAGCTATGCAGTTTTAAAGTGTGTGGGGGGGTGGCACATAGATGATCCGCCCCAGGTGCCAAATACTCTAGGTACGCCCCTGCAAATGAAGATTCTGAGCTCTCTGCTTCATTTTCATTTGTTTCAATGGGGGTCTCTTCTTATTTTTGGACATTTATATGAATCATCGAAATTGGTAAATTTTGTTAAAATTTGTATGAATCCGAGTGCACAAGTCTACAGCACACCAAATGCATACTGGTCCCCCAAAAGAAGATGCCTTGAGGCGGCAAAACACTACACCTGTCAAGTGCTGTCTTGGACCCGCTAGGAATCATGTAATGGCCAGCTCTGGATGTGTGTGAACATGGCCTATTTTTGTCAGTGTTAATATAAATGCAATGTCATACTATTCTCTGCTTCTGTTTACAAGTCTTTAAAAAAACATGTTAACCTGTCTGATAAGAGTCAGCATTTGTTTACTGGCCAGAGAAATATAGTCAGGTGGATATGATGACCAATTTTAGTGTCCTTGTATAATGTTTGAATAGTTAGAATACAAACATTAACATGTTGAACATTATCCTGTCTGCCATGTATCATATGTGCAGGATGTGCAGGAGAACAAGCTTTGAGAAAAAAAATGAATATATATTAAATTTGGGAACATATGCCAGGGGTGTCCAAGTTGTTTCTGCAGTGGGCCGCTTCATCAGAATTGTATACGTGCGCGGGCCGCACTCATTTTTCACTGTGAGAATATATGGCCTTTAATAAGATATGCAGATTAAAATAAAGTAAATGACACAAAACCTTTACTTTTCCTCTCACTGATTTCTGGGATTTCTGGGCCTACAAATTCAGGATTCTGGATAAGTAAAAATAAAATAGTTCTATTTATTTTAAGGATTCACTAAAAAGAAAATTCTGGACCAAAACCGAAAATTCAGGGTTCACTTAGCCGAAACTGAAAATGACCCCCCCCCCACATTTTAATAAAAGTAAGTTACACACCAAAAGTGTACAAAAAAATTCTATATTATGATTGTTAACAGCAATCTCAGGCATACCCAGATTCCAGCATGTACTGGTTCGCTGGGCATTGTATTTTTTGTCCAATTTTAGTGTGTAACCACACTTTTATTAAAAGTAACACACCACAATTGGACAAAAAAATCAACAATATGACTTTGCATGATAGGAGTGTGAGTACATGCTGGTACAGGGTGACTGTAAGTGGAGACCCCATACTGCTGGCAGCATCAATACACAAGGGGGGCAGCTAGCCAGGTTTCAGCATGTACTGGCTGACTTAGCATGATAGGAGTGTGATTGCTAACAGCAATCACAGTCCCATCATGCCTAGGTTCCAGCACTTACACATCCATGCTATCACACACACACTCATTCATTCACACATTCATTCACACATTCATTCCCTCACAGGCATACTCATTCAAACAACCTCCCCCACCCCCTTACCTACTACAGCTCTCGATGCCGCTCACAGACTTCAGTAGGGGGCGCGGCCTCCCTCGTTCTCCCCACAGAGGTGGCAGGACTGGAGCAGAGAATAGACCCTCCCACAAGTAAGCGGCAGGGCTTGTGATTATGTGATCCTGGCTGCCGATCTCACGCGGGCTGCACCTCGAGTTCACACGGGCCGCATTTGGCCCGCGGGCCGCATGTTGGACGCCCCTGGCATATGCTATTCCATCTGTGCTAAGTTATTACAGCACTTGCCAGCCACTATCAACCATATTGTACATCCTATAAATGCCTAAACCTTTCTGAGCCATTATAACTACTGCAAACCTCAATGGAAGGCAGCAGAGTTTCAGGGAAACAATGACAAAGGAAGGAGGTTAGGAAGGGACAGTATGACAATAGTAGGACATTAAGATGATAAAGTAGGCAGTATGAGGGCATAGGGGGTAAATGAAATATCTTAGAAATGCAAGAATGATGTTTAAAATGAGAAAAGACATTTTGAAGACAAAGGGGTAAATAAAAGAGGTATGGCAGAAAGAGATGTTCAAATAATAAGGACAAAGTAGGACTAAAAGGTTTAGACATCTTTGAGGAGGATTAATAGTAATTTTTGCCAAGAAAATAACTTAGAAGGGTAATGGCTGAAAATGTGAAAAGTGGAATACAAGATAAGTATGAAGACTATCATGAAAAAAACATATTCTTACCTCAAATATGCGCAAGACTCTGGCTAATGCTCCAACTTCTTCTTTTAGTGTAAAGATCAAAGAAATTCTATTATCTTTTGTACTTTCTTCGATATAGTTTGACTCCTGTAATTAATAACATTAAACAAATACATAAATAAATATGAGTTATGTACAATGTGGTGAAATAGGTTATGTGGCAAATGTTAAGAAAAGACACATCTGTGACACACATGACCCACTTTAAGCTTTCCATCTAAGCAGGTACCGTTATGACAAATCATCAAAGCAAATTTTTTTTTAGACATATTACCGTACTTATATTACTTAGAAAAAGTCAATATCATTCTAGAAATGGGGTCTGTACATAATACTTTAAGTAAGGTCTGACTAGAGATCTGCAAAGTGGCAAAACCATTCCCCCTATATGAGTTGTATAGGCCAGACCTCCCTTACAAAAAATGACTGCAGTTTCTTGGACATGAAAAAACTGCAATACTGCACTTTTACTGCAGTATTACTGCACATTTACTGCAGTTTTACTGCATTTGTACTTCACTGTACTGCAGTTTTACTGCAGTTATTTTTGTAAGGAAGTACAAATGCAATAAAGCTACAGTACATTGAAGTACAACTGTAGGTTTGCAATATAATGACGTAAAAGTGCAGTAAATGTGCAGTAATACTGCAGTAAATGTGCATTACAGTTGCACTTTTCCTGAATTTAACAATTCTGTATTCTTGGTACTAGAATACAGATCTTACTGATTTTAAACATTAGGATTGTTTACATGCTGGATAAACAAGCAAAACAAACAAGCTAGACAGCTATACGGTTTACATCTTTGTAGCATTTTCCATTAAAATATAAGTGCATATGTGAATTTTTCACATTAGTCTCCCTATACTTTTTTAATAAAATGTAAAATGTAGAAAAAGACAATAAAGACTTTATCATAAGTCTCACAGAAAGTACTTACAAAATATTTCTGTTTGGCTTATTTTAATTAAAGCAATATCTTTTGTTTCCAATGGCAAGCTCGCTGACAGTAAATTAAACTTTTTATATTATTTAATTACAGCCAGGTTTTGAAGATATTAATGTCTTACGTATATCCCCAAATTTACAAACTCATCTTCAAAAGTTATTGTAGGACATAAGAGTAAATTGTACAAAGTCAGTTAGCCATGTAAAGACCATATGCTCAGGGCAAGAGCATTATTGCACATGACAAATATGCTCTGGACAATATGTAGGAAAGAAAATGTTTGCAATAAAAAAAAAAAAAGTTTTTAATACAAATAAAAGTGTAACATTGTCAATGGATTAAATGTATATGAATTATTTTAAGGTTTATGCACATTACATAGACCATAATGATTACATTGTCAAAACACTATGCTGGATCTTTCATCAGTAAGCTTGAATCACACATTATACAGGGTCTACTTGGCCTTTTTTGCTGATGAAACCTGCTAATGTTGCCCCTTCATAATGAATATTTACGTTATGGAGCTGAAAACTATCCTGACAACTCTCCCTTGCATAAACCCCAGAGTATACCTGCCTGACAGATGGAGAACAACCTTGTTAAAGAATACAACTATTTATGAAATGTATTTTTGTGCTAAACAGATGTACGCATGCAAAAATCCAGTATAGTCCACTTACATAAGTATGTCCTCCATTCATTTTGCAGGTATCTGCATTCATCTCGTTGGTGTTTTGGAATGATCAACGTTGTACAAGTGAAAAAGCTCAAAAGTCGGTCAACGCACCTGAGTTCTGACTGAAGTCTGAAATGTCAATGTTGTTGACAGTATATAAAGCCTTGCAAATTTTTTACACAGCAACAACTTCAAACACCCACTATCCCATTCCCTGCGAATCCCTGCTTTGCATTAGGGGGTGCTGCCTTCACGTGACTTTCGAGATCCCACCTCACACCTCCAGCCACCGCCTTCTCATGGTATTCAGCTGCAGACATGGAAGGCCACACGTGGTTCCCATCAAGACAACAAACTACAGTCTCCATGGGCTCTGGGACTTTTTTTGATGTTCTGCAAAAGGGTTTTCAAAAACATGTGGCTTGCATCAATTTGGCATTCCCTGCTATTTACTGTGTGCAATTAAACTAGTCTGATTTGGGGACAAAGTCGGAGGTTTGCTGTGTGCAAAGCACAGACTATTTGTCGCACTCATACCTAGGAATTTTCTAAATAAGCTGATTGTACATCTCTTCTAAATAGTAACTCTTTGATACCCCGTCACAGTTACTCTAAGTGATAACCAAAAGGTTAACTGACTAAACAGTCCTTTTAAAACGATAATTTCCCAGGAGATAGATATTGCGAATTAATTTATGTATTCAAGCTGTGATTTCAACTGAGATATCCCAAAATGATTGGGATGGCCAGATATCATTAATAGAACAATATAAGAGGTGTCACCATCAGACTGAGCAACCTTTATCATTTCCCCTAAACCCTGAAACTCAAAGAGGGGTTTTAATTAAAGAGGAGTTTGGCAAGAAAGTTGTGGTTTCAAATCACTGCTACTATTTCTCCTTTTGTACCAGTTCCTTTTTGTTTGTCATTTTAAATTTATCCTACCGACTATGATTGTAAAGCACTACGGAATCTGCTGGTACTATATAAATCAATGTAATGTAATTTCCTGACTTTACTATTTTGATAGATTTCCCCTAGCAAGAAGAGCTGATCTGTCCCTGTATAATGCTTAGTCCAATGGGTGAAAAGACCTGAAAAAAGTATTTTCAATTTAAATATGCATTATATACACTCACTGGCTACTTTATTAGGTACACCTTGCTAGTATCGGATTGAACCCCCTTTCGCCTTCAGAACTGCCTTCATTCTTCATGGCATACTTTCTACAAGGTGCTGGAAACATTCAATTAGTACTAAGGGGCCCAAAGCGTGCCAGGAAAATGTCCCTTACACCATAACACCACCACCACCAGCCTGGACCGTTCATAGAAGGCAGGATGGATTCATGTTTTCATGTTTTAAGTCTGACCCTGCCATCTGAATGTTGCAGCTGAAACCAAGACTCATCAGAACAGGCAACATTCTTCCAGTCTTCCATTGTCCAATTTTGGTGAGCCTGTGCCAATTGTAGCCTCAGTTTCCTGTTCTTAGCTGAGTGGCACCCAGTGTGTTCTTCCGCTGCTGTAGCCCATCTGCTTCAAGGATCGACGTGTTGTGCATTCAGAGATGGTGTTCTGCATACCTTGGTTGTAATGAGTGGTTATTTGAGTTACTGTTGCCTTTCTGTCATCTCGAGCCAGTCTGCTCATTCTCCTCTGCCCTCAAGGCATTTTCATCCATACAACTGCCGCTCACTGGATATTTTCTCTTTTTTGGACCATTCTCTGTAAACCCTAGAGATGGTTGTGCATGAAAATCCCTGTAGATCAGCAGTTTCTGAAATACTCAGACCAGCCCGTCTGGCACCAACAAACATGCCATGTTCAAAGTCACTTAAATCCCCTTTATTCCCCATTCTGATGCTTGGTTTGAACTTCAGCAATTTGTCTTAACCACATCTACATGCTAAATGCTTTGAGTTGCCATGTGATTGGCTGAATAACCATTTGTGTCAACAAGTAATTGAACAGGTGTACCTAATAAAGTGGCCAGTGAGTGTAGGACTTGCCATGCTTGTCCTGCAGGAGATGTGCATTGGAGATGGCTCTTCATAATGTATAGTGCAGTCAAGGAGTTAAAGCACAACTCTCTTGCAATCTTTCCTGCCAGCTTTATATTCACAACCCCAATGCGCTTGGTTTGTTTTGTATAAAAGCATATTAAAATAAGCCACATCACTGCCTGAACTATGCGTTAGGCAGGGCCAACTCAACCCTTATTGCAGAGACGACCCTCTATTATAATGCTTTGGTGAACAAACCCCAAGATCAAACTCCAATATGTCTTTCTTTGACTAAGGTTAAATGGATAATGAAATCACTGGTGAGTGGGCTTTGTTATATGAGAGGTACATATTTTTAGAATTCATTAATTAAGACCAAGTTATTTTCTATGATACCCTCCCTAGAGTCCCACTTACAGTCGACATGCACTGCTCTGAGTGAGTATAGGCTGCAACTTTATCAAATCATTTATTTATCTTCATACCTAGAAGAGGAAAGTGCATTGCCATCTTAGACCCCACCAAGTTCTAAAATAATGCATCTGGAAATTGAAGCTTACTGAATGAAGAGTACACGGAGAGAGAGGGGTGCCCCAACAGGCCTGTCTGTTTGTTTTACTTGATGTACATGTGGAATGTATATATGTGTACATGTGTTAACCCCTTTACCTGGAAGTGAGTTTGTGTTTGTTTTACCCCTGGCCTACAGAGTTTGTTTATGATAACCCTGCGTATGCTAGGTTGTACAACAAGAGCCATTCGTAGCATAAAGATGCAGGTGGTCATATTAGCCGAACACATCTCCTGAAAGAAAAATAGCTGGAGAGCGGGCAAAGGGGCAAATGCATATGAAGGGATTCTGCCGAATACCCCATACATTTACAATAAGGACATTAGAAACATTGAAAGAAACCCCTCAGCTATCATATCCATAAGGTGGCTGGAATGTCCCGTTAATATTAAAATGTCTTCAGATGTATCATGTGAAAAATTATGGTCTAAAATGTATATGTAAAAATATATTCAGTTTGGGACATTTTTACTAGGTATTTCATAGTATGTTTTTTCTCTCTCTAATTTTTATCAGTAGAGGCAGGGCTATAATACCAGTATATGACTAAATGTGACCTATTATTTGATCTGAATGAAACATAAACAATTGAAGGAATATGAAAAAATAAGCACATTATCACAGTTTTGCTTACAAAAATGTCCACACAACTAAAGCATCTAAAGGAAAATTAATTAATTTAGCTGTGCTGATTTGGAAACCACATAATATGCATAGAACATGCATAGAATTTCCACTGTTCAAAGCTTGGCCCAGAGATCTAAATAAATTAACTATATTAGAGGACTGGTCTTCATCCCTGAGGAGGATTAAAAGACACATACACTGCTTAACTCTTTTAAAAACTTTTTATAAATTGATTAATAGTTGGTATTTGGTCCCACGTAAATTAGTGAAAATGTATAGAGAAGCCTCCTCAACCTGTTAGATATGTAAACATCCTGGTTGTATTGCAGTGATGAAACCTGTTTGGAGCAAAGTTATCAAAGTAATCTATACATTTCTGGGGAAAACTTCACACCAATATGCAAAAATTGCTGTCCCTGTTTCAATAGGCACTATTATGACAAACGCCCGATCATGGAGGCCTGAATTCCGCATAATTTATTATCAAATCTTAGATTATATTTCAACTAAAAATGGAAAGAGATATAATCAAGATACTGGGCTCAACGACTGGATATAGTACTTGGGATGAATGTATTGAGGTTATTTCTAAGAAATAAAGTGCCCTGGAGCATAAGTTATAAGCTATTGATTTCCCTATTTAATAGTAAATTTAACATTTTGCTCCCTCTACCTCATAGGTACTCTTTTTAAGTTATGTCTTTCATATAGCTGTATAGTTTACTTCTATTTTATAAATAATAGGGATTAAGGCAATTGAGGTTACACATCACTTTTTTCAATTTAAAATTTGGTATCCTAGCAATATAAATTCATTAGTGGCTACAAAAATCAAAACTGCCCTACAGAGGTATATGTTTCTTGAAAGAAGACAAGCTAGAGTATTTCACTTATAGTCATTTTGCCACTTTTCATGCAGCCATTTCCACCATTAGTCTGTTCAAATTTTTCATATAAAGCTGTGAACCTTACTATAGATTTCTAGCACAGAGTATAAAATAAACTTTCATTTTTTGTAGAAGCACGCCTAAATTTTATGTTCTAGGTAGTAGATAAATACACGCCATGAATGTTGCAAGACATTAAATATAATTTTCTCTATAATTAAAAGCAGCAGCTAATTATTACATAACATCCAAATGTCTCCAAGCCTCATCCGGACATTTGTCTTAAAGGAAGTTGGGCAATCCTGTCTGAAAACTAAACCACAATTTTTATGTGGAAAAAAATTACATATGATAATTTCTGTTGGAGAGAAATTGAACTTGTTGTGGTCAGTCTTAATGGCTTCCTTTTTCACATTAACATGATAGACCTTTCTGCTGGGATGTTTACTCAACGTCTTCATTCTCTCCGTGAAATTGAGTTTATGTATTATTATACTATTATATCATATGGATATTTGTTTATATACATACTTGAGTACAGAATTGTGCAATTCCTTTTTTAACTTGGAAAATGAGTTGGGTAAAATATACAATCAATTTGTTGGTGCTCTTCATAGTCAACCTCAAAATAGTGGTAGGAACACAGACGTTAACAGCATGGACACTGGATAGGTAACAAGCATTTCTACAAACAAGGGTGGCTTTTGGTTTTATGTGCTAAATGATTACCCCCTCTTACAAAAGAATAATTTAATATACACTAAGGAACACTGAGGCCCTAAGCAACTGTTTGATATTCTTATATTCTTCTTGTAGCAAAATACACAGGTGCACAATGATTTCATATTTTTCCCTTAATATGAAAAAGTAAATCTGGCAAACAATTTGAAATCTTTCATGTTGGTATAATTGTTTCTTTTACTAAACATTAAAACACTGCGTAAACAGTCCCCTACATATCATATGCACATTACATTTGTAGATATAAATGGCATAGCTACATGTAAGAAAAAAGGAAGCATACTGCTGCTTACTGATATCAATGTATGCAGCACGCATACATATTATGTGCAAGTGCAGTGAGCAAAATGTAGAATTAAAATACATTGAACTGGAATGTAAAGTCAAATATTTAACTAGCTGCCACATCACATATTAACATATCAGTTCCAGGCATGTATAGTATTATTTCAAAAAAGATATATATATATATATATATATATATATATATATATATATATATATATATATATATATATATATATTACAAATTTACTTTTAGAAAAAATATACTCAAAAACAATCAATTATGTTACATTACAATGGCTAACCTAATTGCAGAAATTGTTCTATAATACATTCAACCTCTCTGAGAGATCCCACTCTGCACTCTAGAGCAAAAAGCTGTTATAATGTGAAAGTAAAGAAATCTCACAATAGTTGCTCTAAAATAAAAAAAAGCAAATACGGAAGATCATATCTGAAGCAACTAATCACCAGTTCCCTCTAAATGGATGTCATACAATTAGGTAGATAAATATGATGTTTTAAAATGGATTAGGAAAAGGGAGTTAGGACTTCTGGGGTCCAGTTTATTGCACTGTATAGAACAGAGGGGAAAAAAGGCATGTAACAGAACAACCAGTAAGTTACAAATGTTCTGATTTTATTTTTTGTACTCTTTGGGGAAATTTTCAACATTTCTGTGGTGCTTGTGTTTAGCTAAAATTGCCCTATCTCATTTAGAGACAGGACAGGAAGGGCTTCTATTATTTTGAGCATATAATCTAATTTACTATTTAAAAAATTATAAAATATGGTGAAAAAATGAAAAAAGCACCTTTTATTAATTTTATTTGAAAAGTATTTTACTCATCTTCAAAAGCTAAAAACTGCTAAAATAGATTCTACTATTTGTCTTGAGTTTAGAAATACCCAATGTTTTTTTTTCTCCCTTTTTTGCAAGTTATAGGGCAATAATTACAAGTAGTGTTTTGCTATTTTTCCAAATCTAGTAATTCTGCCCCCATGTCCTATTTGGGACATATTTGAAGCCAGCCAATTCAATTTACCCCATCAAACCATATATGTTTGAAAACTAGACATCCCAGGGTAGTTCAGACACTGGTATTTTAACCTTTTCCAGGCACTGATTCCAGCCGCAGTAAAAGTTTGTGATACCAAAGTTTTTTTCACACACACATTGTACTTATGATATGAATTTACCACTCCTGGTATATGTCCCTGTCAGACACCACCCCAATATGTGTACAGTGACGCCCCCATGTCTTGGTTTGTCAGTTTGGAGATTAAAAGGCCACATTTGTAAGTGTGCATTTTTAAAATTGGAATTTTGACATGTTGAAAATTCTGCCCATATATCCTATTAGGGATATCTTTGAAGCCGGAAAAAGCAATCAAGGCTTTTCAGTGACACCATTTAAGCTTAGGAGGTGAACTACCCTTTTAAATTAGGCACCCATTGCCATACAATATATGGCAGACGTTGACATAAACTAAGGTATATATCAGATAAATAATGCATGGAAACCTGTCAGGGTCCATCCAGGCTGCGGAGCTGCATATCTCTGTTTTTCCCTGCCTTGCCTCAGTTCCCATGTCTTGCTGTGGTCCATTTTTGGATTTCCGTATGTTCTGTCCTGTACCTCTGATTCCTAGTTTATTCGTAATTCAGTAAGCAGGGTTTAGCGTTAGGACCCACCGAATATTGGAGTACTTTGGCGTAGTGGTGGGCTAAGCATACTATGGCCAAATGATGTGTAGGAATCTCCAATTGTTATCTCATAGTCCTAGGCTAGTCCTGTGTTCATGTGTGTCTGTATGTTGTGTACTTTTGCCCTCCTTTCCCTGAATCATCTGAGGATTTCGGTTCCTCTCTCCTCTCCCCATGTCCCAGTTAAGTTGTCCTTGCTTAAAGGAGAAGCGTCCGAGGATTCCGGCTCCTCACTCCATCCCCTGTGTTCCTTGCCTTGTTCCCTGTCCTTTGTTGTGCCCTGTATCATGTATGTCCTGTATTCCTATGTTCCTTGCTCAGTCTCCCTGTTCCTTGCTCTGTCCTCCTTGTTTGCTACGTTTCTGTTGATACTCTGCCTAGCTTTCCCTACTCCCAGCCTGCAGCATCCTGCACATGATTCTGGTGCTATGTTTCATGCCTGCTCCAGGGTGCTTGCAGGATATCTCCAAGTTTTGTTTTGGATTTCCACATCCAGCCAAGTTTAGTTGTGCATCTACAGGAACTGCCCAGCTCCAAGGTAGCATTGGATTTTCCCCAAACAGCTTATCTTGGCCCCCAAACAGCTTATCTGTCCATCTTTGTCACCAAACCGCTTAATTGATATCCCCAAAGATCTTGTCAGTGCCTAAATATAAGCCTGTGTCATCCCATGTGTGTGTATACATCCATACTAACACACATCCACATCCGTGCTATGACACACACACACACACATACATACATATATATACACACACACACATACTCATTCACTCATAATCATTCATACTCTCTCCAGCACCCCCTACCTCACCTGCAGCTTTCTCTGTGGCGCTTGCACACTGTGCGAGCAATTTCTCTTTTACTACCAAGGGTAGCAGGAACGCAGCAGGGACACATAACGTGACATAAGTGACCCTGTTGCCTTCCTGCTTCCCCCGGGCAGTAAAAGAGCGGTTTCTCGCACTGGGCCCAGGGCATCTGCCCCGCATTAAAGACAGCCCAGCGGTGAAGGAAACATTAGAGGACAGGTTTGTGCCTTTAGCTGGACAGGCTTCCACTCAGGTATGATTAGATACAAACTTACAGACAACATACTGTCTGTAACGAACTGTTTTAATCTGTTTTATACAATAATAATTAGACTTGGGCACCGTTCTCATGTTCTTTTCGGATGAATATTAGTGTATTTTCTTCGTTTTTCTTCCGGTTTTTTTTTTAGCAGGGGTTAATACGGTAAAAGCTCCATATGAGCGACCCTATTGGTCGCCGGCAGAGGGCTCCTCTGCTATCAACCAATGAAGGGCAGCTTCTCTTCATTGGTTGATTCCAGAGGAGCTCAGAGCCGGAGAACAATAAAGTCGCTCATATGGACCTTTTACTCCTGGAACCTCCCAGGCCAACGACTCTATTGGTTGCCGGAAAGGGCCTCCCCTGGCATCAACCTCTGACACTCATACGGACCTTTAACTCCTGGCGCGATCCTACGGACTCCCATTCCCGTTAACCCCTGCGATGCTGCGTAGAGAAGGTAGGTTAGAGGCAGTGGGAAGGGACCAGGGAAATTAGGTAGGAGATATTAACAAACAGGAACATGAATATTCTTTGTGTTGTGCGTCTTCCTGTACGTTTACTCGCCACCGTATTAGTTTATTTGGTATTTGGTTTCTATTCTCCCGAATACGAATGCAAATGTCTAATAATAATATGTTTTTTCGGTTTTTCCTCCCTTGCAAAAAAATGCTTTATTTTGTATTGTTGGCTTCATTTAATTAAATTGGAGATAATTATTGTGTCAACATTCCTTTCTATGGAAATTGTATGTTAAAAGGCATGCTGAAATATAAATATAATATTAAGTTGCTTGTTCATAAAGAAAGCCTTTTAAAATGTCAAACAGGATGTAGAGGGCAGGGAACATATGCCATCCTATATAATGCATATTTTGGTATGAGGTTAAGAAAAAGCATAAAATTATATGTTTGTTCAGAATATTGTGAAATGGCTTTTTGAAATATAAGCAGTATTGTTAATCAACAAAGGGTTCTTTGTTTTTTTGTTTTGTTTTGTTTTCTCACATTTATTAAGTTGCGGCTTCACTAAAAGAAAGTGATGACAAAGTGATGTACTGTATAACAAACTCAGTTTTACTGTGGGTTTAAGGTCACAGGTATACACCAGTATTTTATTAATAAAAATAAATACAGTATTGAAAGTATGTAAATATGTAATATAATGATAACAAATACAAGGAGCAAAGGGTATAGACTATGAAGCCATTTTTGAGTAGACTGTAAAAGTTATATATATATATATATATATATATATATATATACCTTAAAAGAAAAAAAACAGGAGTTCCATCAAATTTGTAGAGATAGTTTGAACCAGGCAACCTATTAAGACTCCTCAAAAACACAGTCTAAACAAAATGTGCAACTTTGCCAAATGATGACTTTTCTGTTTAGACTTCCTGCAAATAAAATTGTGCAATCACATCATCTCATCATTCTTGAATAGTGTACTAGAAAACAGATACAGTATACAAGCCCGCAATATTAATCAATGCCCCAAAACTATCTAGGAATGCTATTTACACACCTCCAAGGTATCTCCCTTTAAAAGGGACATACCTCTTTCCTCCCATCTTTTAATCAAAAGATTTAACTTAATCTACTTAATTTTGCTGAGGCTGACTAGGGCAGAGCTAGTCCCAACTATAACTGTAAGAGTTAGGAATGGAGTAGAAATTGGATGGGATGGGTGTGGCCCAACACTGTTTCCCTGACCCAGAGACTCAGTGCTTCGCCCAGAGACTTTAAGTCAAACTCGGAGTTCCCAGATGTGTACCTAAATGTATGCTGAAAAGTTTTTAAATATCATTTAAGTGTGCTCCCATTGAAATCAAACAAGGAAACGAGATAACTAAAGAATGTCTCTCCAGATTTGCATAAATATTAATTGATATGAATTAAAATAGGAAAGAAAACCATAATGAAGAATATATTTACCATTTTAATTTTAATCTCACAGACTCATTAGTTACAGCATTAAAGAAAACACAGCGTGCTGTTAAATTAACATTAAAGTAATAGTGCAGATTTTCCTTTTAGGATAAAGCAAGGTAATGATCGTTGACTCTTGACTGACACCATGTGGTTGATTGTTACAATCGCTTCTCAGCTTTTGGCAAAGATCCAGTGATTTCATGTGAGAGAGGGAAAGTTTGGTCCTCCGGCCCTGAGGCTCTGAGTTATGGTCCAGCCAGGGCCCATGTTTAAGCATTTGTGTGTGAGGTTAGCACATCACCTCATGTGTTTTTGAACAAATTGCTAAGAGCACTGATCATTTCTAGACCCTTCAAGCTCTTTTTATTTTTATATAGCCTCGGCCTTTTAGGCTCAGTGTGCAGTGCATATATCAAAATTTTATCACACCTGCACAAATGGCTTAGGCTTCTTATGGAGCAGCTTTCGGGCCCCCCTTCAGTGGGGAAGGCCCAAGAAGATCCGGCCCTCCTGCAGGCCTTCTGGCCAGTGAGAGAAGGAAGGGGCCACATACCCATCTGGGAGTCCCACCCTAGAAGAAACAAAGAAAGGGTCCACCGTGGCCTTCTAGCACAACTGACACAGTTCACTTTTTCTTTTTTTTCACACTATGGAGCATGTGCCCACTCAGATAGACTCCATAGTCTTCATTAGAGGGTGCTGTGTTTCTTGAAGACACAGAGCACAGGGAAATGATGTCGTATCAAGGTGCTCTGTGTCTTAAAGGCACGGGGCACCTTTTAATGCAGTGAAGGGGGCGGCTGCCTAGGTTGGGCCTAGGACAGGATATAAGGTGAATGCATTGCTGAGTGACATACAAATTAAAAGAACATATGTCATTATAGGGTCTGTGTGAAGTCACCATCAGAGAGCTAAGGCAGAGACAGAGGGGCTGAGGCAGAGACAGGGGGGCTGAGGCAGACTGGCAGGGGAGCTGAGGCAGACTGGGAGGGCGGATGGCAGGTAAACCCACTGGCAGGGCAGATGACAGGTAGCCCACTGGAAGGGCTGAAGGCAAGAGGCCAACTGGAAGGGCTGAAGGCAAGAGGCCCACTGGAAGGGCTGAAGGCAAGAGGCCCACTGGAAGGGCTGAAGGCAAGAGGCCCACTGGAAGGGCTGACGGCCCACTGGAAGGGCTGACGGCAGGAGGCCCACTGGAAGGGCTGAAGGCAGGAACAATACAGGGTCAGGTACAGGACTAGAGCAAAGCAGTCCTCCAACGTTAATGCCAAGACCCTGACTGAAGGGCAGGGCAGGTTTTTAAAGGCAGGGCTCAACTCAGGTAATAAGGTTCAGCTGTAATTGGGTTTTGAGCGCTCCAGAGGGAGGAGAGTGGCCACTAGTGGTAGCAGATGGATATACCACATGTATGATTAAGCCATGGTTCAGGCAGCGAAAAGTGGACCCTGACACATCTGTTCCTGAGCAGGTCAAAAAATTAAGGAACTACAACCTCAGATAAACAACACATGACACATTACACCATGTCATGATTTCTTCAACAAAAATAAAGCCAAAATGGAGAAACCATGCATGAAAAACTAAATACACCCTCACTGCTTCCATAGCAATTAAGATGCTAAGTAGCAAACAGGTGTTGTTGATCAAATACCCATGATTAACTTGAACCTCAGCAAGTGTGACCACCTCTACAAAAGCTGTTGTAGCAGTTTGTTGGTCTCTTAACACAATGCCAAGGAGGAAAGACATCAGCAATGATCTTAGAGGAGCAACTGTTGCTGCCCATGCATCTGCCGATCAATCTCCTTATCTGGCACATTCACACTATGGAGGCTGTGCTGACTCAGACAGATCCCCATAGTCTGCATTAGAGGGCACTGCGTGTCTTTAAGACACAGAGCATAGGGATATGACACCATATCTAGGTGCCGAAAGGTCTGGAGCATTCAAGTGTGTGTTAGCACAATGCCAACGAGGAAAGATGTCAGCAATGATCTTAGGGAAGTAATTGTTGCTGCCTGTCAATCTGGGAATAGATATAAGGCATTTTCAAACAATTTAAAGTCCATCACTCTACAGTGAGAAAGATTATTCAAAAGTGGAAAGCATTCAAAACAGTTGCCAATCTTCCCAGGAGTGGACATCCCAGCAAATTCACCCCAAGGTGTTGGCGTGCAATGCTCGGAGAAATTGCGAAAAACTAAGGAGATGTGAGAGACTGATAAAGTTATACAGAAAACGATAGCTTCATGTTATTGCTGCTACAAGCTATTGAATCATAAGGTGTACCTAGTTTTTCACACATTGCTTCTCTATTTTTGCTTTATTTCTGTGGAATAAATCATGACACGGTGTAATATGTCATGTGTTGTTGTTAATGTGAGGTTGTATTTACCTAATTTTTAGACCTGCTATGGAACAGATGATTCTTATTATGTCATGATATGTAAACCCATAACATTCAAAAAGGGTCTACTTTCTTTTTCACACAACTGTAATTGAGCTTGGATGTGCCATTCCAAAACCATGGACATTCATATGGAGTTGCCCCCTTTTTGCAGCTATAACAGCCTCCACTCTTCCAGGAAGGCTTTCCACAAGCTTTTGAAGCATGTGAGGGAATGTGTGCCCACTCATCCAGTAGAGCATTTGTGAGGTCAGGCACGGATGTCAGACGAGAAGGCCTGGCTCACAATGAGCATTCCAATTCACCCCAAAGGTGTTCAATTGGGTTAAGGTCAGGGCACTATAGATGACTCAAGCTCCTCCATACCAGATTCCCCAAAGCCTTTCTTTATGAGCCTTGCTTTGTGTACATGGGAACAGTCATGCAAGACAAGATTCAGTGAGAGGCCTTGCGTTTCACTGGTCTCTCGGGATGCTGCCAGCGATTAATGTTGAGCACTGGCATATGATGTCATTTCCCGCCGCTCAGCACGGAGGATTGACTCCCTACGATGGAACTATGATTTGAGACCTGCAAGAAGAACACTTCAGGAAGGAAATTAATAGGGAGAAAAAAGGGGGAGAGATGGATATAGAATAGATCGTTAAAAAATAAATAAATGCAAATAAAAATATAGGGGAGAGATAGAGACAAGGGAAGAGGGGGAGAAAATGGAGCAATAGATATAGTAAAGAATAGAATACGCCATAGGTGAAGCTTTACCAGATTTATAAATGCACGGTCTTAGACAAACCTGATCCTGTTTGTTTAGCCTATCAGAGGACAAAGAGCGCAAATGCAAAGTCTTGCTTATCTGACTATAAACTAAACACAAGACCTTGTTCTTAAGCAATAACCACTACATGGGTGGTCCCTTTAAAGTGTTAGTTCCACCAGATAAAGTAAATAGGCAAAGTTATATGTAGTCAGCAAATATAGATGAATATAGATAAAATATGAAAATAACTACAGAGATATTGCATAATCTCAGATAAAATAAACATAGGTCCCCATTTTACTACAAGTACTACAACAAAAGTACAGGCAACTCATAAAGGTCTCAAAGCATTGTCTATGGCAATGAAGGACTCTTGGATGAGTTTCCCTTGCAAGGAGTTAAACTGAAACACCACACTGAGCTGATCCTTTGTGGCAATGTTAATGAAGTGCCTTCTTACATAGTCTTTTACTAGTCATGAATGTGTGGCTCAGTGATTAACATTGAGCCCTTCTATTATTTACTACAGGCAGTATGATAAAGTTAGGGTGTTTGTCTAATGTATTGGGGTAAGGTAACAAAGCTAGAACATCTTCCTAGTAGGAAGCATGAGGTAATGCTTGAGAAGTCAGCCCCATGCTGACACAGGGATGTATTGATACAGGAGAAATGCGCCCAAGGTGGATTTGTCACAGTGGAATGGCCACTGTGGGCAGATATGGACTATGAGAGAGAGGGACAGAGAGTGCCGTAATTACAGGGGTTGGAAGGGTCAGAACTACGATTGGGCCCATCTCTCTTGGGGGCACGGACGACTACTTGTTTCTGTATCCTTGTGCCGATTCAAAATTGTTCAGAAACGGTCCTTCTGACCTGGACCAGGTCATAACGTGACCTGACGGTGAAACTGTGGCTGCTCGCACCGGACCAAAAGCTGCAGGAGAGGTAAAGACGTGCAGACGGGCGGGATGAGGTATGTATGTTTGTATGTATGTGAGCATGAATGTGAGTGTATAGGCGTGTGAGCATGTATGAATAAATGGTGTGAAATTAAATGTGTGTTAGAATTAGTCTGTGTGTGTGTAAGTGTATTAGCATGTGTAAATTTGTGTACCTGTGTTTCCATATGTATGCCAGAATGCATGTTGCAGGGGGCAAGGGGCAAAGAAGGCAGAGTCAAGCTGTTTGGATGCAATGATGGGACAGACAAGCTGTTTGGGGGCAACAATGGCACAGACCAGCTGTTTGCGGACAATGATGAAACATATAAGCTGTTTGCGGGCATTGACAAGCTGGGGCAAAGATGGCACAGGCAGGTTTGGGGGTTAGGATGGCACCAATAAGTTTATAGGGAGCAAGTGTATGGAGAAATGCAGCGGGGTATTGACCCTGAGGTGGGGTGGAAGAAGGGCATCAAATGGAGGAGTGGCAGAGAGGTATAAACATTAAAGGAAGAAGGAGGCAGACAGGTATGGAGACAGAGGGGGGAGAGTCAGAGTGGAATGGATACTGGGAGGAGGGAGGCAGAGGGGTATGGATGGGAGTGTGGGCAGTCAGAACAGTATGGACACTGAGGTGGGAAGGGAGATGGATACTGAAGTGAGGAGGGGCAAAAGGGTACAGGTACTGAGGGTGGGAAGGGGCAGAAAAGTATGAGGGGCGAGGGCGGCAGATGGGTTATGGATGCTGGAAGCCGAGGCTGGGATACATGGGGACATGAAAATAGAAAAAGGGGACTGGGAAAGAAAAGTTGAACATGAAGAGGAATTTTGATGCTGATGGTGCCAAGGGAAATAAATCCATAATGGCTCCGAAATTCCTGATGGTGGCACAGACTATAGGTAGGCAGGCCAATGTAGACTTGATTCAGTGCCAGTTGCATCATTGTTTTGGCCTGGATATGTATTGGCTGTCCTTACTTAGCAGTTGTGCCTGGCTTCACTTAGTGTGGCCATGGGTGGAACCCGATTTGTCCCACTTGTTTCCCCACATTAGTTCATTGGAGGGATGCCAGTTCTATTTGATCGCACTCTGGCTCACAAGCACCCTCAAGGATAATACTTATGTTTAGTCCCTAAAAATAGCAGAATTAAGGAGAGTGGTTTAAAACCTTCACATAAGGGTTGCATATAGCATTGCCAGTTTCACCTTGGCCTTTTAAAACCTGGTAGCTCTAAGTTCTACAGCTTCTAGTTTAATCCGACAGATACTGTTCTGCTAAATGTAGAATTCATACACTACATTCAATGTGTGTATGAGGTATGTGGTTTACATACTGAGGAGCAGTATTTATCAGCGTATAGAATTCATAGCTATTCTATATGATGCAGGTCAGTCTGAAATAGCCCTGTCAACTCTTGCAAAAAACATTTTTAAACCCTTAAATCTCCAATTTTTAGGAATTGAATATAAGTATTATTCTGAAAAACACTGTAATCCTCACTCATGAGGTCAGAAAACAGACTGCTATTTAAAAAAAACGTACTTAAATGTTAACTATTGTGACTGGAGCTTAACTGAGGGCATGTTAAGGCTTTTTAGCCCCATGCACAGTAGCTTGAAAGTGATTTGCAAGTTCCTGTGTTAATATGTGAGCCCAATACTATTAATTTGGGTCAGGGGCCACAAGAACTATTAAAGAGACCCTCTTGATCACCAAGCATACCCTTCAATGCTTTATTTGCGTGGTTTATAGTAACCTGCCTGTGCACCCCCTATATGTCCAGTAGATGGCACTCTATACTTGTCAAATCCAGCTTCTCTTTGCAATCCAGAAAAGGTGAGTGCTAACATAACTTAATTATCAAATGAAGTTTTGGGGGTTTCTCCAGTAAGAAACGTCACCCTTTCTGCACATGACTTGCCAGTTGCTTCTTTCTCTTATAGTTAATAAGCCTGACAAAAAAATATAGTTGCATACCACCAACTTGTCTCCTTTACATTTCTACAGGAATTTTGCAAATAAGATGCTGCCTTTTTAAACTTGCATGGAACCAGATGCTCGCTTAAGGCACAAACTTTATTAATGTTAATGTTGCTATCACATGGGTATTTAAATCTAGGAAGTCTAATTTAGGCCATCTATAGAAGTAGCAGAATTGAAAGGTAAATGCTTGTCAAAGATTGTTATCTTGGCGGAGAGTCAGACAAAATAGGGACAACACCTACTCGCCTTCTATTAACCCTATCACTGCCTTAACACAGAGTGGAATAGGTTAATCTTTAGAAGGCTGAAAATGAGCAATAAAATGTTCTGTTCAATCACAGCCTTGTATGTTAAAGCCGAAAAGCTTTATCATTGAGATTTTTTATGTATAGTATTTGCATAGAATTTGCATAAATACAAAGAACCAGTAGTTATGGGGTTAAAACTTAAATCCTAATGTCCAAAGTACAGAGGTTAACTATTATTCCTATACAGCTTTTTCCAGCCGTGTGAGTAAATATTTATCCATCATTCTTTAACATATAGGATTAAAATGGGGAAGAGAAATTATTTATGAATAAGAAGTGCCTTTTTATATCTTGCTGTGTGCTCAGTACTTTGTTGGAGGGGTGGGGACTCCTCTGGACTTAAGGAGATGATGGACAGACAACATGTGATCACACAATGGAGACACACGCCTGGCCTCAGCCAGTCCTGCACACTAACTGGCCTTGTCTAAAAGCAATCTTCAGTGCTTAAGGAGGTGGAAAAACAACCTTGCAAAAGTAAACAAACACCTGAGAACAGATCTTAAGATCCCTGGCATTCTGCCTGCTAGACTAGACACACACAAGACTGATAGCCTGAGGTTGGAATGTATAGAAATCCCAACTAATTCACCTTATGTAAAGAGAGAAAGTAGGAAGCATTTAATTCATTCTGTCATTAAGGGTTTGGTGTGTCTGCTAGTGTTGGGAGAAGTAATGTTAATATACTTAGAAGATTTACCTTGTTTTATATTCCTAGGTGCTAAATAAATATTAATGCAATTAGCAGAAAAGCATGACCCCAAGTCTTTGCAGAAGTAATAGAAAATAGAAAAGCTTGATTTTTTAAAAAAACATATCATTGTAGATGTTAGGAGAATTAACCCGTTGAGTGCTGCCTTGTACAACTGAATGTGATGGTGACGTAATGAGTTTTTTGTTGGTTTTTTTAAAAGTTTTTTTTAAGGCTTTTGTAAAATTTCATACTATTACACCGTACGTAGACAAACTTTAACTCTTTGCGGATCTGTTTAGCAGTAACCATCCGTTGGCTGTAGTTAGTCATGATAGCAGGTGCCATTCAACTGGTTCAGTTGTAGAGGCACCTTGTATAAGTAACACAACACCTGCGAAATACACAATTATTTTTTTGTTATCTACTACGCAAACAGGTTCTAAGAATATTTTCCAAAAAATCCCCCAAAAAACATATGGATAAACATCAAATAAAAAGTGCTGATAGTAATGCCACAATCGTGTAAAGAAAAGACCGAAAAAGTTCTAAGGGATATAAAAAGAAACATCAGAGTCTATCATTAAAACATTTCTATTAGTATGTAGAAAGACCATATGAATGAGCTATAATTTCACTGCCATTATCCTTTTTAGTTTTTTTCCCCTTGGTTACGGCATGCTTGATCCGTGTACATTGCTGTACCACCCACTGCAGCCCTTCGACTGTAGCCGAGGTGTTTCTATACAAACTTCAGCGTCCAGTTGTCATATTAATTATTACACTGAGTAATGACTGAAATAGTCAAAATAAGGGGGGATTCAAGAGAGCCCATTCTTGCTGCTCAAAGATTTTGCAAAGGAAGGCCTGCAACAAAGCATTAATTGGTCTGCAGAAATACTCTGACAAGGCATGGAAGATAGGTTTCAGAAAGCCAAGCAATTGTGAAGGGGGGGGAAAGGATCTTTGAATAGACCCCACGCTTCTTTTCTAAACTCTCTTGCTGAGCAAAAAATGGACTGCATCTTGAATACAGGCCTGGTCTTGAATGCAATACCCAGCAGAGAAAAAAAAATGCTGCATTTATTGTAAGTCCCCCCCCCCCCCTGTCTATTCATGTGTTGTAAGCAGAGAATCAGCTGGATTTGTTTACCATGAAAGACCTTTACTTTATTTTCTCCTGGTATAAAAAAAAGTGTCCCTCAGCACAAACCGCCTGTACTGTAGCAAAGTGAGGAGCAACAAATGTGCCAAAGTTTCTAATGTATTGATTCTTTGAAGACCTCTATAGTTGGACAACTTCATTCCCCATTCCGAAGAAAATGTATTTAATGTAAATGGCTCTGTAGGAAAAAGGGGGGGGGGGGGAGCAGCTTATCTTTCTATAAGAAACTTCAAAAGAAATCCAAAGTGTGGCTGGCAAGTGTGTTTCTAAGCTAATAAAATGGTAGCCGGTTGAGATTTAGAAAAGGGCAAAAAGGTAGAAAAGTAAAAAAAGAAAAGATTAATCGCTTGGGTAAAAGTGGGCCTACTTAGTTGGAGTGGTAGAAACGAAGTCATTTTAGTTCAGGCCTGTATGAATTACCACCGTGCTTGCTGTGAATTGTTCCTATACCGGTTATGAGACTACTTTGAACATTAAGGGAAACGATGAACAGAGACGTGTTTAGGGAGAATACATAATTATTTAACTGGCATTTAAATGTGCGGTGGTCTTGTCTCTTACTGTGGTGTATTAGAAGGGTGGGGGATTTATACATTACAGTTAGAGGAAGAGAGACGTACAAAAATAATTGCCGTGACTGCTCCTTTAACTCAATGATACGTGATGCGCAGTATTGTTGGAGTGCGTTAGATTGTAAGCTTGGGAGCAGGGCCCTCTTTACCTAATGTATCGCTTTGACCTAATCTGTCAATTCTAGTTTTGTCATATATATATATATATATATATATATATTGTAATTGTAAATTGTTGCTGCTACATAAATAAAAAAATCATAAAAATAATAATTAGAAGAATCATAAAAATGTACTTGGCTTTCATTATTCTATGGGCCAAATCTATTCTGTTTATGTACATCCATTATGTGAGTGCAAATTCAATAGGGCCCCTTACTATATCATAGAGAGAGAGAGTTAAAGGGCTATTTTACTAGGGGACTCTAAAGATGCTTAGAGTGCATATTAATAAAAACAAATAATAATTAAGGCTCAATGTTTTACTTATTGACCGGGACGAAAGTTCTGGACTGCAATTCATTTCTATGTTCCATAAAGAAAAGAGATTAGATAGATAGATGGATGGCGTGTGTAACTGTTTGTGTTTGCAATTTCAGTTCACATGAAAGACTTAATAATCCTTTGACTTGCGTGGATGGTATGCCTGGGGCTGTGTAGATAGTAAAATCTATTTGTCTTTATGTATTCAGTGGGCAGATGCAAATGCAAACCAGTAGCTGAACCCAAATAATATTGTCCAAAAACACAATTTCAGTGAAGGATAAAACCACATAATAATGCATACTTAATGCACCGAGACTGCAGACAGATACGATGATTGAACCATGATCCTTATTCATAACAGTATCAGTTGTTTTACTCCAGAACTCTTACTCTCCTTTGTAGAGGCCCCAACTGTAACATTGGTTTCCACTTTCAGAAGAACTTTATAGAGTAGTTTTATCTTTTATTAGTGTACAAAGTTCACTTTCATTCAAAAGGTTTGTTGCGAGTTCCTAACGGAAGAAGGAGGGAACCAGTAAAATAGTTTTTCTTCACTCTTGTAATTCTGAAATCGCAAACCACCGTGTATGATGGGAGTTGTAATTTAATACCATATGGAGGTCTGCTGCTTGTTCGACGTTAGTACACGGTGCCACTGAGTATAATCACTGCAAATAAATTGATTCTTCCTCCCCTCTACAAAGCACATATGGCGTTCTCTAAAAAGACAATAATGCAAAGTATTCTATTTTTTTTAGTATTTTTTTAGATGTTTTGGTAATATTAAAAATGTTAGATGACTTGTCAGGCAGTCTGAGGGCCATATAAAAGGGGATGGTAACTTTTAGCAAGAAGGCTTACTGCCCTGTTACAACCATCCAGTAGAATTAAAAAAAACCAACTCACTCCTTTGGCACTGACAGTGTTAAAAATGGTATTTTGTGCACATAATTATTTGCAGGGGATAGGATATCACTGCCCTTTCCACATAATACACAGTGTTCTTCTCTGCCAAACTAAAATCTGGCTGTAAGTGAGAGCCTGCAGTGACGTCACAAATCAAGCTGACACCTCATGGCCAAGCGTAGTGTGATCTCCTGATAACTCAACTCATATCTTGATGTCCTGCTCAGACTGGCGGCAGTGCTAAAGCCCGACAACTAGATTAGGAATCAGTACCTTTGACTAATGGGCCAACATTTCTTTTTAGTTACCCTCCATAAATAACGCTTTGTACTGTTCGGACTGTGTGTGTGTGTGTGTGATGTATGGTACATACTTATTTCTTTTTTACAGTCAACTCACTTCTCAGGGCAGGGGCCATGGAGTATAAACATAATTATCATTTACATTGAAATTTAAGGAAATGTATTTAAACTTGCTTTTGTGCTCTACATATATGTTTTCAGTATATACACACACACACACGAGTGTATATGGTAAGTTTTATATATATATATATATATAATTATATATTAGACTAGTGCGACTTTGTAAGTTCATACGAATGTCTGAACAAAGCACAAGCACTCTGTAAAGCAGTCCTAGTTACTAGTCCTGAAGAACAGCAGCCGCATTCTACGCTGTGCAATCAGTAGGGGAATCTGAGCTTTCCAGCAGCAATTAGGAAATGCTGCTTCATGTCGAGGAACTGCTGTATACTTGGCATCATTATATCCCAACTGCTGGGAAGCTAACATCATAATGCTATACCAAGCAATACAGTAGTACAACTAACAATTTGACATGGGACTGCAAGAAAAGCACATTTTTTAAATGCACAAATAAGTGGGTTTATAGGGTTTAAATTGTTTATTGATTTATATAGTTATTATTTTATATAGCGCCATCATATTCTGCAGCAATGCGTAATAGGATATAACAAGTAGTACATAACATTACAATTTGCCTTACAGAAACAAGAGCTACAATCTATAGCTCCGTCATATTACACACAGTCATACAACACGTAAACAGGACATAACAAATATTGGATCCCATAACACTATAACAATAATGATTTCTTACAGCAACTGCTTTTGCTTTATAATAAAAATGGGAAATTGGTCATTATTGGGAGATGCAGTTTTGATGAATATACTGAGAAGTTGAGACAGTTTCTGCCTCTTGCCACATGTGAGCTATTTGTGGTGCTTGCTAGCAAAGTAAAGTTCCACCCATTCATTGTCAGGTGTGCTTGCCTTGCATCCTTATGTCTTGTGCTCCGTCTTAAGGACTTCAATACATTAGTTTGTTGGAATCTCCTTTTCTCCACCAGGGATGTATGTCACTGCTCTTTAAATTAACTGTTTGTAATATTAGTCAAACAAACTTGATGTTATCAGACACACAGCCTATTATTTTAATACAATCAATAAAAAGTGAAATGAAATGAACAGGCAAAATCATATCAAAAAGAACAACGAATGTAACTAGTGCTGCTGGCAGAAGCAGTGTTTGTAGTGCCTTTCCCAGTTTAGGGGATTAATACCTTACATACACTGTTACAGTGTTAATATACCATGTAATTCCTATGTGCCATGCCATCTATGTACATTACACAAACAGAAAGGACACGTGCAGTATACAGGTGCAGTATACGGGTGGAAGACATGCTTCTACGTACGTAGGGGTTACACTAGATGATGCATTATAATTTGAGTCATTTTCATATGATTTCAGGTCATTTGCATATAGGGCAGCATACTGTGATCAGCATAAGACTGTGATGGGGGGACACGGGACTGTGGCTGTAGATTCGGCGAGGATGCGCTGTGCTCCTGAGCTGCGGCAGAGGTTGTGATGCTGATGTGGGTGTCTGTGGAGATTGTGATGCAGGTTGCCGTGGATGCCCGTGGCACATGTGAGCAGGTCCGGCCCCTGTCTGTGCAGTTTGCTCTGTCTGCAGTTGTTTATTCAGCGCTCGCAGCGGCACGCGCCAGGCGCACGCACTGGAACAACAAACCAAAGAGAATGGAGCCCGGGGAGCGGGGCGGGGCCATGCGGAGCGCGTGGGGCTTGTGCCCATTGAAAAGGCAGCGGCGGCCGTGCGACCCCAGCACTCAGTGCAGCGAGCCAGGGAACGTGCGGGACCGAACGCGGGGCTCGCCTCTCACACTGCATCCCCCGCACTGCCAGAGCAGCAACACGCGAACGACACGAGTCTCGCACAGCACTCCCACAGCTCCGTCACTCCTCACGCAGCCAGCCAAATGGACAGCACTGCCAAGGTGGAGAGTGGCTCCAGCCAGCACTTCCTGCAGCCTGCATGCTTCTTTGCACAGAGCATGCAGCTCAGCCCGTCCGAGGGGCATCAAGCAGCTGGCAAATCTTTGTCAAAGCAGGTGAAGAGACAGCGCTCGTCCTCCCCGGAACTCATGAGGTGCAAGAGGAGGCTAAACTTTAACGGCTTCGGGTACAGCCTGCCCCAGCAGCAGCCAGCCGCCGTGGCCCGGAGGAACGAGAGGGAGAGGAACAGAGTGAAGCTGGTGAACCTGGGCTTCGCCACCCTCCGGGAGCATGTCCCCAATGGGGCAGCCAACAAGAAGATGAGCAAGGTGGAGACCCTGCGCTCAGCTGTAGAGTACATCCGAGCGCTGCAACAACTTCTGGACGAGCATGATGCTGTCAGTGCCGCTTTCCAGTCCGGAGTCCTGTCACCCACCATCTCCCCCAACTACACCCACGACATGAACTCTATGGCAGGCTCCCCTGTCTCGTCCTATTCTTCAGATGAAGGATCCTATGACCCACTGAGTCCGGAAGAACAAGAACTGCTAGACTTCACCAACTGGTTCTGAGCTGAAAGAAGCAGGTGAGTTGCCTTTTACAATGATACGATCTGTGACTTGTAAGATACATTGTAATCTTTCCTGGTTTCTAAAATTCGTTTAAGGTCTTGATTGTTCTGCTACATCTTCTGATGTATTTATATCAACTATTGCGCAACATCTACAGTATATTAATAGTCTTTTTTTTATATTCTAGAACTGCTGCAGATTCGTCTTTCTGCTCGGAAGAACACAGGAGTCTTTCCGAGAACACTGAAGCACTACATTTGCACTCCAGTTTGGATCCACAGGATAAATAGACATTCCAGATTGTGGCGTTGCGAAGAACACAATGAGTTCAGCTGTTGGAAGAGATGCTGTCTGCCACAAAAGATCCTGACCACAGCACAGGGCTACCCAAACATAATAACTCAATGCCCTTTACTGACTGAAGATGCAGGTCGGGGATCACGAATTGAGGAGTTTCCATTCAAACTATGCTATTATTCAAAGAACCCCCTCTACGTTTTCATGTACTACTTTCATCTTCGAATGCTTCCAATCGTTTTATGATTTTTTTTTTAATTATAAAAAATCTATTTCTATCTATCCCTGTCATTTTGATGGGATATATTAAGCTATTTTTGTACATAAGAGAGATTTATAGAAGTTTTGTACAAATCGTATAAAAAAGTTTGTATATCTGGATACATTATTATGTAATGCTTATTATTACCTCTTCGTATGTAGACCTTCTAGTCTATACTACCTTGCCACTGCCATTTTGTATGTGGATTTGTAAAGGACACTCCTTTTTTTAAAGGTGGGGTTGGAATTCCTACTGAAGTACTTTAGCACCAACGTGTCTTACTTTATAGAAAGTTTTGTTAATGTAATAATTGTGTTATTAAACAATGTTCACAGTGAACAAAGTTTATGCAGCTATTGTCCAAACACAAAATAGTGGTTTGTTGTTTCTACACTGCCTTTCGAAACCATATGCCACTGCCTTTTTCTTACTGTTTTATGACAAAAAATCTTACAGAGGTCCTGCATAACTATGTTTTTTTACATATTAGTTTCATAATAAACGTTTTATATAAAAAAAATCCTGAATATTAATGTTTTTATTTTTTAATTTATTTTATTCTTCTTTAGTACATATTGACATGCCAGGTTATGGACCAGTGAGTAGAATGGTGGGATGTTCCTAGTTGATGTGTCTATTTTAGTACAGACACAGCAAAGATGGGTACTGATTGTTTGCTATTCCTCACTTGAAAAGAACCAATTGATTGATGGTTGCATTGTCTTGGCATCAGCAAACATTAAAAGAGAGCCCAAAAAACATCCTCAAAGAAGAGGGCGCTCTATACCTAACATCCATTCTAAGACAAAAACCCAGAACTTATGTTTTCAGGACACATTTTATTTTTTCATGGAATACAAAATTTGGACTTATATAAAATTAACTTCTTACAACTTCATATTTTATTATATAGTCTTAAAGAATTCTGCAGTAAAAAAAAAAACCTTTTAATACCCCCCCTCCCAACACACACTTTCTAAGAAATATCTTAAAGTGGGGGGTAGGAGTCTGCTGGAACAGAGACACCGATCTATAAGCATGTCACTCCGTCCAAAAAAGCGTGATCTGCCTGTACAAGTACCCAATTACCAAGATTCAAAAAGAAATTTGTTGGAGGGTTTTTTTTTTTTTGGCTGAGTAGCTTGTTGTCAGTTAGGGAGGACGTGACCAGAATGATAGTCCCGTTTTGTTTTTGCCTGGATTCTTGCCCCCTTTCTAAATTACTTGCAAATTCGGTTTGCGTGCATCAAGTCAAGCGCAAAGTGAAGCTTACAGGATCCAACAAAAGACACAGAGCCACCGTGCAGTGCACAGCTAAAAATCTGTCCTGCCTCTGTTTGTACATCCATACCCCCGATTTAAATCGCTCTTACAGAGACCTTCATGCACTCAGTCAACACAATTCCATGGCAGCTTCAATAGGGGTCCATAAAATACACAATCATACAACAAATTCATTAACACATTTGCTTGAGTTGTGTTGAAACCCTTAAAGTATGCTTTATTCTAATACATATATTTTGAATGCTTTGTTTAGCTGACTGCTGCCTAATGCACTTTTTCTTTAAGATCTCCTCACTTTCCATTTTTTTTATTTACTTTCCTCCTTACTCTTTTGTAACTTTGTAACAAGCAAAGAAAGTGTAACAAGGCATTTATGTCTATGAATATAACATTAGGATAATGTTTCATCCTCCACAAAAGGGGAGGGTGGAGGGCTGTTCTTCCTCCTTGTGTAGACAGGTGTTCCATTGGTCCCTATTGAATAGTAAATATCCAGACTCATTAAACTAAAGGCAAAGTTAAGCTGTTGTTTGCTACAATGTATAAGACGGACTGAGAATCTCACAAAAACACACAATTTTACTTAAAATAGGAAAGGGCAAAGAAGGATTGGAGTAAATCTCATTATATCTACTCTGCTCCCTTAGCAACACAAAGAGCTTTCTTCTATTAGCAGGGACAGCTATTCATGCAGCCTCTGACAAGCAGTGTTCAGTTAGCATTTGGAAACTCTATAAATCAGGACCTTCCACCATGTGCAGTATATGTTTAAAAAGCAGCAATGAGCCTCAAGCATTCACATCCACATCTTACTGCATTCCTCTTGTAAACTCTTTACACATTGCAAGTCTTCATCAATTATGTATCTTTTATTTGTCTTAACACTATCCTTCACGCTCGGGTGGTTAGTAATATTTGTGTCTCTATTTGTTAGGTGAAGATTATATATATATATATATATATATATATATATATATATATATATATATAATTATAGATAGAGGTACACAAATGTGCAGTCTGCACTCAAATAAACTTCACAGTTATGAGTTAGCCATTCTGCTTTTGCATTGAGCAAACATGAATATTACAGGCAAATGGCACCTTCCTGGGTTATAAATCTTTTCTTCTTGTTTTCTCCTTTGAACAGAAGGAGTTTTACAACCCCACGGGTAAAGGTCAAGTATGAGCAATCATGCTTACATTTTTTTAAATCAGTTTTTGGGATGCACGCTTATTGTTATATGTGGAGAATACCATAAGCACCAAGTTCTTTTGCATAATCTAAAAAAGCCACATTAAATTACATTCTCCAGACTCCTTTGTTTTCTTGCTAAAGTTTTGATTATATAATATATATATATATATATATAATTATTTGCTCGTATGGAAGAAAAGCTGCATACAGGTGGAGTTAGAGATACAACACCAAAGTGGCCCCTTCAATGTATTAAAGTATTTTAGACAGTAAAATAACAACTTGGCACAATACTCATACCTCCTTTTCTCTTTCAGTTTTGCTTGATGGCTCTTCTTGAACTAACTGCTGCTATATGCAGCAAAGATGATGGGCTGCAGTTGATACTCATTCTGATGTGTTTGCATTTGACCAAATAAACTCCAAAACATTGTAAGTATATAAAACCATAATTAATAATGTCAGTAGTGTCTGTGGGATCCACACACAACATTTTGTGTTTATTTGCAGTATTTTGTAGCATTCATGTTTGTTTGGTGATGGCACACAATTATTCTCAGAATTGGAGTGTACACAATACAGCTCCCCACTCTGACCACATAGTCCCCCTTCTGTTGTACAGGATCAAAAGCTTTAAATACTTCTTTGTTACACAATGTAAGATCTTTAGTGTAATACAAATGATATGGAACATTTTACAAGATTTTTGGCAAAGACTACATTTAAATTATAAAGTTCATATATCTAGGGTTAAACATTCAAAAAATAAAATACAATGCACTAGGGAAGAAGAAAAACTAAGAAAAAGCACTTAATGCTTAGTCTCACTTGTTTTTATATATATTTTTTTAAATATCACCAAATAACTAGAAAACAGTAGATAAACTCTGTTTTCAACCCTTAATTGTGTTTAAATGCTTTATATTTCAACAAGTGACTTATGAGACCGATTAACTGCAGTTTCTATATCTTCATAACTGCTAAACCATTTCAAAATATTAACTCAATATTAACACATCATATAGACATTTTTATGTTTTGTTAATAAATGTAAAGTTCTAATAGTTGACAGTTCCTTTAAAGATATTTGACACTGTAGGCTCTGCTACTAGCATTAACACCATTAAACCTTACACTTTGTCCACCAGTGTATAGGGACTTCCTATTAATTTCAGTATCAGTTTAATCTAAGAGGTATCTGACAATCAATGTTAGGGGAAAGGAAAAGCATTAGATACAATTACCCAGGTGACTAGTGGCAGAATTATTACAGGGGCAAAAGCCCAATCAAGCTGCATATTGTACACTCATTGTGTATTGTCATGTACAACACACACATATACCAAGAATTGGTGAGATAGAAAGCACATCAGAGGAGCATAGAAATGACCCTGCCAGGGTGTAAATGGTGCCCAAATTCCTTGTTCTTTGAATTTTAGAAAAACACGCAGAAAATTTTCTAATGAGAGCTGCCCAAGGAGATAATTGCCCTTTGCCAGTCATCCCCCAAAATATTATTATAACATTTAATTGACATGGCATTTAAATAGAGACAATGATATCATAATTTACATAGCATGGTTAAATCATTTCAAATATCCATATTTATTGATCCAGAAGAAACATGGCCGCTGACACTCTTTACAATATTTTCTGTGAAAAGTATTTTTGAGAGAGAAATCAATTAAATCAAAATTAAATCAAAATCACTAATTGTCAGTAACCTTCCTTTCAGGTCAAAATAGTTTTGGGCTTATTTTCTACATTATGCATCAATGTGCAGTATTCCACATTGGGCAAAATAGAGGGAGTGGGGATTAAAGCAGCCTCTATAGCCTTTACAGTACCTATGATTAAATATAAACACTAGGTAGGGGAGAGATCAAGCCATTGACCACTCAGAATTGTTTGGATGGTAGAACTGTTTCATGGTTGAATGTGTAACAGTTTCAATCATTATACATATTGTAAAGTGCTATTAACAAGTTGTAAACCGCTGAATGATCCTTCACAGGTGTAAAACACATCACATTTAAACAACTCCTATAAATCACAGCCACTGACTAGGAGTCCTTAAAATGATAGTTTCACAGCACTTGGACAGTTGTAGGGTTGACTGTCACTTACAGAGTATTGAAAATCAATATAAACATTGTTGATTGATTGTTTCGAAATCTTGTATAGTCACCACAGTTAGATGAGAATCAGATTAGATACCTTTGATTTACAAAACTGCTCAGTTTTCATTTAATTGACTTTGTACATGTTCTGTTCATAAATAACAGACTATTTCCCACCTCTTCTCCCTCCACTTCTCCATTACTTTTCTGTCCATGCTTGATCTAGTATGAATCCTCTTGTTTCACTTTTTCATGTGCTGTTTCCCAACCCAATCCTTAACAGTCCAGGTTATTTAAACTCCCTGTTAAAATAGGTTGTGGTGGCTAATAAATAATGCTCTGTTACTGTGCCTTGAGGACCTGGTTGGGAACCATTGCTTTAATTTATTGGATCTTCGCTTAACACCCGATCTCTCTTTTTCCACTTGGTGCCCCTCCCCCATTTATATATTTCCTTTTTTAAGTAATCCTATACGGGGTTAGATTTTCATTCAAGAAACCCTTCACCATCACTGGAATCCCTGCATGTTAAAAATGAAAGGCCTTGAGTGACAGGCCATAGAATGGATAGGACATCAGGGAAAATGTGTGGAAAGTGAATAGCATTTATTCAAGGAGGACACATGATGGATGGGTCAACAGTTAAATCCCTTACCCTTGTCTCCTACATGTTACTCTAAATCATGGCTCCCTAAGCACATACTTTGGCCATCTAATGGGAACTCGATCCCTGAGTTTACCACAACATGTTATCCTCAGAGCAAAGTGGATGGTCAAATTATCTCCTGCTCCTTAATGCACATAAATCCAATATTTCTCTTATTTTTAAGCTTATATGCAATTGTATACATATATGAAATACAAAATAACTTTTTATACCCTACCTAAAGGGCATGATGAAATATAATGTCCTGTATGTCTTTATCTTTCAGATGGAATGGAAGATACAGTTGTCTACGTTCTGTCTATTCAACATGTGTTTTATTAGAACTTAATCTATATCATAGTAAAGAAGCCTGACCCAAAAATGCTGGTACAACATATTAACTAAAAAGTAAGCTGAGTGAAAATCCAATCTTTGCTCCTTTTGATCTTCACATGTAGGGTTAGACACTAAACATATAGGTGAATCACTGACAGACTAATTAAAAATTCAATGTACATTGTATGACATTTTAAGTGCAATATAAGAGTAGTGGACACCATGCTGCCAAGTATTAAGTAAAAGGGCAATGTTAAATATACCTCATGGAGTGAAGGCCTAAACTATTTCAAATTAAAGATTTAGATCCTTTTCTATCCAGACAACAGCTAAACAGTGATGTCCACATGTTAGTAAACCCCAGCTTAGCTCATTGGAGGTAAGCACTTTATAGAGTCCCAAGTGGTATTTCCAACTGTGAACAAAATAGATTTTCCATCATTGGAAGACAACTCTTGTCAAGATTCCATATAATGTCCAGCATGTTCACCTTAGACCAGATTAAGTAAGATTTACAGCTGGGGACATCTGCACTTGTTCCATAAGTGTAAGCACCATGCTTAAAAGGATTGTCATTAAACTGAAGATAAAAGAGATTCATCTTATACCTCCATAACTTTAAAAGTGGGGAATTATGTTTCATAATACAATTATGATATTCAATTTTTTTTTGGGGGGGGGGTTATGTATGCAATCTCCAACAATCCCCGACTTTAATATATGGTGCTGTTTAATAATAATAATAATAATAATAATAAATATCTCTTCTTTGGGAAACTGTGGATGCTATTCTTATTGAATTAAAATAGGTTAGCCTTGACATTACTAATCGCTATACTTGCCTTGATCTATAACAAAATCATAATGGTAAACATTCAAGTGGATTAATATATTATAAAAAAAAACTTGATTACACCAATTATAAATTAATATTTTGCACTTGAGTTTTAATGTTTAATCTACTTAACACATTTGTAACAAATACACACTGTAGCAGTTAAGAACTTTTTATTTTTGAATTTTATGTATTTCATTTCATTAAAAAAAATACTTCCTATTGAACCTGCTTTAGAATATCAAAGAATTATCATTCATATATGAGATAATAAACACCACCAAATGAGTATATTTTCCAGTAGAAAAAAGGTATAAATCAAAGGTTCATTTAAAGTATGTAGCTGGTGGTCATTCTCCTGCAGAATTTATCTATCTACCGGGACTATCTATGCTATTTTTCTTTATCATGTCTTTTTAAATCATTTATATTGTTTTATATAGCTCCATCATATTTCAGAGCGCTGTACAATGGACATAACAAGTAGTATATAACATAACAATTTGACTTATAGAAACAACAGGTGAGATATATATCTGCCAAGACAGGGCTCAGCAGGGTCACATAACACTACATTACATGACCCCACTGCAGTAGCATGGCAGCTGCCCTAAGAATAAGCGCAGTCTGTATGTGTTACTGTTTGCATGTGTAAGTGTGTTACACACATAATGTGTTAGAGTCTGTTTGTGTTGGGTGGGAGTGGTTGGGGGTGGTGAGTTTGCTTTACAAGCCTATCACTTACTCATATAAATTAAAGTTTTATTCTTCCTTGAACATACTGTAGTTCGATTGATTTCTTCCTTGCACAATTGACATGATACAGCTCTCTAATTTGGAAAAGTGCTATAGAGACAAGAATAGTGTGACAGATACATTTAAATACTTTTTAACAATGTACATGAGGAATGTTTATTTCAAAGGAAGACAACAAGAGATCATGATCAAAACCTAGAGGCTTGGATGTAAAGTAAGGAAGTTTTACTTTACTGAGAGGGTGGTAGACAAATGGATCAGCCTCCCAGCAGAAGTGGTAGAGGCTAATACAGTAAGAAAATTTAGACATGCATCCATTTTTACATTGGTAAAATATGCAGGCAACTTATCCATAATTGTATTGTATAATACAACAGAATGTACCATAAAACTATATGATAGCATTAATTACAAGTATATTTAAAACAAGGAAATGTATCATATTTGCTTAATTATAAGATGACCCTGATAGTAAGATGACCCCCAAGGATCTTAATGAAAGGAAAAAAAAGACCTGAATATAAGACAACCCTATTGGAAAGAAAAAAAAACCCACTGTTTTTGCTTTTGTTGCTCCTACACTCTCTCACACTCTGTCAACATCTCCCTACGTTCTTCGCTGACAGCTTCCGCATCCTTGTCTCCTTTTTCACAGCTCCGCTCCTTTTCTTGCATTTTATTTTTCAGACTTCTTTCTTCGTCTGTTTCTTCCTTGTATCAGTTACGTTATCGAAGTACTCCTGCAAACAAGAAGGAACAGGAAGAGGCAGCGGAAAAGGAGACAGGGACATGGAAGTGGCCAGTGGAGAAGGTAGAATGACATTGACAGAGAGTGTGAATGGGAGCATGAGGGTGTGAGAGAGTGAATGAGAGTGTGAAAGTGTGTAAGAGCATGTAAGAGAGTGGGAGTGAGTGACAAGCCCATAGGCTTAGTCGGCTGTGCCACAGATCTGTTGTCTGAATAAAAGACGACATTTGTTAAGCAAGTACGGTAAGTTATAAATATACATTTGTTTATGTAAAAATAATTACTCACCTTTACCTCTGTAAAGAAAAGAATGAATATGGTTATTCCTGAACCCCTTATGCCAGAAACACGGCAATCGCTTTTGTTTGTTCAGTAATATGGGCTTGTGAAAAGTGACCTTGTAATCTGACCCTTTAAATCTACACCTGGAGTATTTGTAATTTTATTTTATTTTTTCAGCAAAACAATAAAGATCTGATTTTCATGCTCTTTATTTACTTTAAATTAAATAATGTAATTCTGTGACTCTTTTTGTACAAAGGTCTTTGAATTACTACAAGTTAATTATGCAATCTCACATAGCTAACAACCTTTTGAAAAATAAATCAAAGTTACTTAAAGAACAAAAATGCATTGAGATACTAGATTCAAAAGACACATAATAAATAATATGTTTAGTAGTGCAACAAATTTGTCAGATTACACATTATTAAAATTATGTATTTAAGACAGTTCTAAATTCCCCAAATTTTCCAAAAATAACGGCAGATTAGACAGGTTATATAAAGGTGCTTGTTTATAAGCAAGTGATAAACTAGAATGTAATGAGGCGGTTTATTCACTAAAATAAAATCTATACCAGCATTTGGATAAGGGATGCAGCTTGCCAATAGCTGGCGCCACCAACGAAGATTTAACTTCTGTTTTTGGACACTCTTTGATTAAGGGTGACACAAATATATCACATTTTTTATTGTTCCAAAGTATTCAAATAAACAAATATTTTGTGCACGCAAGTGTATGTTTTGCTAAATCTGTGCCCTATTTTCTTCACTTTAATCATTATATTTGAGAAAATTACTAAGAGCCTAGCCTTGGCTTGCAGGAGATGTGTTCCACTGCTCCCTGTGCCCATGAGGTATACTTATCGTCCGTCAGCTCCAGCGTTCACCCTGTGTGAGTTTTCAATTAGGCTTTCTTGATACAGATTTCCTGCTTTAATCAATGTGTGGCACTAAAATGGAACCAGAGAGTGGGTGTTGTGCTACTGCTCTGGAGCTGCAGCTTCTCCTAATTTATAATTTATGATGGGAACACTTAATTGTCATGTGACACAAAACAATGGTTTGTTTAAGTACAATAGCACCTTTGCAGGAAAAAGTTTTCAAATGTTTTTCGACAGATCAAAACATCTTATGTATTATCTAAACATCTAAAATTTTAAAAGGTGGTGAAGTAGTTTATTTAGCAGTTTGCTTTACAATATGGCACACAAAAAATTATTGATATTGTAACAAACATATAATTAACTTTGTTTCACTATTAGTTCACATTTTGTCCTGCAAATAATAGACTTTACATTGGGAATAGTATATAGTTTGCATTACCAGTACAAATTAAAAGTGAAAAAGAAATAGGAAAGAGCTAAGTACAAAATAATAATAATAAAAAAGAAATTGTGTGTCTCTTAGGTTAAGCTTGACTGGATCCAGACAAGTGTATATTATCTCTTTATTTTTATTCATATTCAAACCTTTTGTCCTCACACTTATATAACCTAGATAAGACAAAACATGGACTTCCTTTTTTTAATGAGGGGATGCTGGGTTTGGTTAAGGGCGATGGATTGAAGTCATTTCTGAGTTGAATTCGAATAAAGGAGCCATGCTGTGTCCTTCTTTGTATTAAACAAAGTATTTCATGTCCAATTCATCCTTTCATTTTGATGCAGATGGTAAGAAAAAGTTCAGTGAGCCTAGCTGCCAACAAGAGATCTTTGATTTACGCACGCTTTCGTTATATATAATCATAAGTACGATATTAGACTATGTCTAGGTGGCCCATGGCCTATCAGCAGATATTTCTCAACTTGTCCCCTTTTTCCAAAATTAATTTTGGAGAAATGCTATTAATTCCAATTCATTCCTGGGAATGGAGCCAGGGAGTAGATTTAACCACCCTTCATACCTACACATCAACTCAGTTCACAGTAGGTGGGACCACACAGAAGACACATGGCTCGGTGCGCCTTGCATTAGCCTATAGGTTTTTGCCATAGTATTGGCAACAGCCTAATATACAAAGTGGCCAATCTAACCATATAGAATCGGTGTTTAAAGACGAAAGATTAAAAAAGAAAAACAGCCAATTTCTTTAAGGATTTTTGAGACAGCTCCAATCAGGAAATTGAATGGAAATTTATAGAATTTGGCACTGCTTTAAACAGGGCAATTATTGGATGTCATCACTTTTTTTCTTCAAATACATTAAAAGATTTGGATAAAGGCTAACCTGTGAATAACGACAAACTACTACGAAAAATGCTTCTTAAACTTCCTACCATGATAATCCGCAAATAAAAGTGAAAGCTTCATGTTTTGACGTAATGGGTTAAATCATGGAAAAAAACAGTATTAATATTTGTTGAATTATATGGGGCCATCATATTCTGCATCGCTTTACAATGGGCAAACAGGACAATTTGGACTTACAGGGACAAAAGGAGGGACCTGCTCCAGAACCTTATGAATTATTGTTCACGTCAAGCGGAACACAAATATTTTAGTTTGTATCTATACGTAAGTCTCTATTTTTCAGTCGTCATGCGCCTTGTATTGTATGCAGGGATGTGTAAACATACTCTAAAATGAAATCTATATGCGTGTAGTGAAGCATTATACGAAAGCCCAGGTTGGATGCCTCTATATATGCCCTGCTTTGTGTGCACACAGCCCTCACAATAGGCGTGTTGTATCTCAGCGGCAGGAAGCAAATTGAATGGCAGGCAGCTAAGGCTGCTAAGCGCGTGTCAGGCTTAATGATTTATTTAGGCTTCCATACCGTCCCACCCCGTTGCCGCCGCTGATTGGCTGGAGGCATGCGTCTTCTGTCAGCCCTCAGCCCCGGCCCTGCTGCCCGCGCTCAGATAACGACAGTTTAAGGGTCGTTAAGGTAAGTCTGCGTCTTAGCTACTGATAACAAAGTGCTTGCAGATGGCAGAAAGAAAAAAAAAGGAGAGGGGGAAGAAGAAAAAAAAAAGTTGAACGCCTGCCTGGAGCTTTCCTTATCATCAGTGTCAATATTATTGAGCACCAATCTATCCCTGCTATAGCCATAAATGATTCACGAAAGTGTTTGAGGACTGCCCTGCGTACTTGGAATATTCATCCGCAGGAAAAAAAAAGTTCAAGAGGGCAAAATGAACGCACCTGGTCCCTCCAAAAAAAAAAAAGTGACTCCCCACCTAGTTTGTCTTCAGCAAATACATTTTATTTTGAAGTTAGCGTTACAGGAGATAATGCACAAAGAGCTTAGAGGGGGTGGGTGCTTTATTCCTCCTCTGCACAAAGTATCATATCCATGCAATGGCGAAAAAGCTGATCCATTTAATCACAAGAGGTCAGTGTCTGGCTATGTACTATGATATGTTATCGCTTGTTTCTATCTTAGATTTTTTCCTGTTGCATTTTTTTGGGGAGGGGGGGGGATCGGTCATTTTTTCTTTGTAAACAGAATCCATCCATTAGTCTGCAAAAACAAAGGGTTAAACCTTGCATTTTAAAACCTACGTTTTGTTATTTATGAACTATAGCCGTGAGCGTACTCGTGACTCCAATTTGAAAGTTGCATACTGCTACTGGAATTTGAAACAAACTCAGCTGCTGCAGAAGCTCTTTGTAAGTGAAGAAATTCACAGCGACATGGGCCAGATCTATGATTGACAGGTTGCGCTTTCTGGAAGCTGCTTGCACTGCTTCGAATACATTGATTAACATAATCTATGTTCAGTAATGGCAACATAATAATCATTCTGGCAGCCCAAGACATACACGTCTTTAAAAATATATCAATATAAAACTCTCTAGTGTGCTATTTTCTAGCGGTGATTTTAACATTCACCCTTATTACGGGCAAAAACACACTTTTGAAAAAAGTCCTGCTGTGGGCTCAGTATTTTTTTCTTCTTCTTCTAACATTGAAAAGGTTTTTCCCCATCCTCAAATCTCTTATTTCATCGTTCAGTCCCCTAGTGATCTCTTGCAAGTGACTGGGAAAGGAAGAAAGGGAGTAAAAAAAAAAAAAATGTATAGAAGGAAAAGGCGAGAAATTATTTCTGTGCGGCTGGAGATTAATTTCACCGTGTACAACCCAAAAGGCAGTTATCTCTTTAACAGGGAAAACAGTTTGCCTCCATTGTCTAGCGCACAGGGCTGCCTTTTCAAATAGGGAGCGCAGCCAGTCTTGTGATACAACTCAAAGGTTAGTTAAAAGACAAAAAGAGAGTTGGAAATCTTCGTGAATAATACTGCCCACCCCCTTTGAGTGCAGTTTAGTGCAGACATTTCAGTAGTACAACACTGTTTTTCTACTGGTCTGGGTCAGAATTTCACAGAGCGAAAAAAATAGAAAAGATTCAACAATTAGAGGTCGCCTGTCAGAAAACATTAACGCGTTCCTCTCTCTGCCTGTCAAGCAAGCTGAAGAAGAAAAAAAAAAACTACCGTAGCAAATTGCACCTCCATCCCTTTACTGCACTGGGAGGGAGAAGGAGGTGCTATGAGCTGATGGGAGCATAAGATCACAATTATTTCCTTACAATGCACTATTCCACCCCTTCTGGTATTGTTGGGGTCTGCCTTGAATTGTCATCAATGCTAGGTCAAAGGTCCCTGGGGCATAAAGTATTCTAATAGTGAGCATCTATACCTGTTCTCTGTCTGAGGCACCTTTGTAGGCAAAATGTGTCCAGAATTTCTTAATGCTTGAGGTCATTAATCATCTTATTTTTTTGCTTTGTTTTAAGGAATACCTTGTTAGTGGTCCAAAAAAGGTGGTAGGGGAAGCAGTCCAGCCATTGACTTTGACTGCTGAACTTTTAAAAGCAACACAGACATCGAGAAATATCTGTCTATTCACTAAAGGTAAAGTTTGCTGGCGATTGTGTTTCAGCTCCTTGCCTTCGCAATTCAGTATGAGCGTCTGGTTTAGGAGAAGATTGCCTGGCCCTGTATAATGTATAGTTAAACTAGTCAGATTTCTTCACCCTTTAACTAACTGGCATTGGCATTTTATAATTATTACTGAATGAGAGCATTAAAACACATAGTTCTCTCTTTAGTGAATAAACTCCAAAGGGGTCTTTTTATTATTTGCAGTTTATAAACAATGATTTTAGATAGTATTGTGAGGGCAGTAGATGCGTAATAAAAAAAAGTTGGGTGTCATCTAACTACCCGATTGTGGATGCAGACGCCTGTGTCTTGAAATATGTCACTCCGCATGTACAGTCAGAACTCGTCGCAGTTACATTATAAAGCTGAGGAACCCTGGGTGTCAGGTTTTTGGGTAAATAAGAAAAAGAAAAGAAAAAATGTCGGTGCGCTGAGCTAGTCACAGGCTCAAATACCGTATTGGCTCGGATATAGGCCGCCCCCGTATATAGGCCGCACCCTAAAAGTTTGGTGCTTTTCTAAAGAAAATTTTTTTCTTTAAAAAAAGCACCAAAAAAACATGCTGCCACTCTGTCTCCCCCCCCCGAGATATGCTGCCACTCTGTCTCTCCCCCCCCGAGATATGCTGCCACTGTCCTCCTCCCCCCCCGAGATATGCTGCCACTGTCCCCCCCCCCCGAGATATGCTGCCACTCTGCCCCCCCCCCCCCGACTTACCAGAGGAGACTCCCGGGTGTCTTGCGGGGCCGGCGGGGGACATCTACGCAATACGTGTATACAACTTCCGGTGTCGGCACTCAGCTGATGTGCCGGCACCGGAAGTTGTATACGCGTATTGCGTAGATGTCCCCCGCCGGCCCCGCAAGACACCCGGGAGTCTCCTCTGGTAAGTCTTGGGGGCAGAGGTAAAACGCATCGTGCGGACGGTCACCGGCTGCGGCGATGCAGGTAAACAACCTCCCGTGCCGAGACCCCCCCCCCCCGTGGAAAGTGCTGGCAGGGGAGGCTGTCTAAGCGTATCGTATCGGGGAGTAGGATGCAGGTCCCCTGCGCTAGACGCCGAATATAGGCCGAAAAAAGTGCGGCCTATATTCGAGCCAATACGGTAATACAAATTTATAATACGAGGCCTACCAAACAGGTGTAAGCATGCTGCAAAAACAGTGTATTGGCTGTACAATGTATACAAAAAACAGAAACTGTCTGCGCTTCTTAACCTAATAAGGTTGGCAACAAATACATAAACATAATATAAATGAGAGGTTTTGGTTATATTAATTGGCGAAAGCATAATTAAGCTCACCCGCCACGTCAAGGCACACGCTCAATAGGGTGAGAACCTACTCTCACCTCCTACGTAGTGGGCACACAAAGCAGTTTATACTGCTACCAAAACCAGATTAATGTGCTGGGGGAGGTGCAATTAAACCTCCTCCCATTTAACCTCTGGACAGCAAGCTGCAACCAGACTGATGAGGCGCCAACAACCTCAAATATGTGCAAACAGGGAAAAGAAAAAATGTCGGTGCGCTGAGCTAGTCACAGGCTCAAATAATACAAATGTATAATACGAGGCCTACCAAACAGGTGTAAGCATGCTGCAAAAACAGTGTTTTTTGTTTTTTGTGGGTAAATAAACCAGTGTTATAATAACCATATTGCCTGGCAATAAATAATAACAAAACACATTTGCAACAGATGTAATGTCAGCATTAACCCCTTCGCGACCTTTGCCAGTTCAGGACCGTCATAACAAGAAGGTCACTAAATGACCTTTGACGGTCCTGAACCGTCAAAAAATTAAATAAGCTTAGAAAGTGATAAAGGATCACTTTCTTCGCTTAAACGGCCTTGCTGCAATGCCTCGATGTCGAGGCATTCAGCAAGGCCGAGATCGGCATCGGGGGCCATGTCTGGCCCCTTCCCGGGGCGTCAACAGCCGCCATACATTGTATGGCGGCGGACGCCCGTTTTAAAAGCGTTTAGGTGTCGCTGGAATGCCTCGATCAGGAGGCATCCAGCGACACCAAACACTTACCTCTGGGTGGGCTGTGACCGCTCCGGAGAGCGGTCACAGCCGCCGCTGCCGGTGATCTTCGCCATCAAGCAAGATGGCGGCGGCCCGGGAAATAAAACAATAAAGACGAAAAAGTTCGCTAGAGGGTCTCCAGACCCTCTAGAGAACTGGCTCCACTTGCTGGTTGAATACAGGTACTGCATTCAACCATGCAAGTCAATGGAGCCCAGCTTTCTAATCACTATGTGATTAGTAAAATATTCAAAAAAAATAAAAATAAATAAAAAATGGAAAAAAATTTTTTAAAAAAATGTGCTAACATTTAAAAATAATTATGCAGTGATGTCACTAGATGAACCATCCAGTACCAGCAAAATGTGTAAAAAAAAATATAAAAAAAGTATTAAAAAAATAAAATAAAATTAAAAAATAAAGTTTATTTTGAGCAAGTGCTAAAATTTCTCAAAAATCTCAACAAAGAGTTAAAATAAAAGCACTTCAAATACCCAAGGGGTGTCTAATATATAAAAAAAATGGCTGATGGGGTAAATTGGAGTGGCCTAGCTCAAAGATAGGGCATAGGTACAGACTGACCAAAATGGCGAAAAAAAGCGCACTTCCCAAATGTGGCATTTTAAATCTGAAACAACCCGACAAACCCATGCATGTCGGGTATCACTGCACTCAGGAGATGTTCCTGAACACACATTGGCGTGTTGTTTGACAGTGGCATATACCAGGACCTGTATATCTATAACTAAAGTACAATTTGTGTGAAAAAAAAATAAAAAAAATTACTATTACAAAGTTTGACAAAGTGTAGTTCTATAATTGGTGCATGGAAAGGGTTAAAATAACAGCATTTGGAATACCCTGGGGTGTCTAGTTTTCAAAAATATATGGTTTGAATGGGTTAAATTGAGTTAACCGGCTTCAAAGATATTCCAAAGAGGAGATGGAGGCAGACTGACCAGATTTGTTAAAAAAGATTTGGAAATCATAAAACGCTGCTTGTACTTATTGCCCTATAACTTACAAAAAACAGCAAAAAAACATAAAAACATTGGGTATTTCTAAACTCAGGACAAGTAGTAGAATCTATTTAGCTAGTTTTTTTTCTTGCTTTTTTAGGTGAGTAAAAGATTTTTCAAATAAAAGTCCTAAAATGTGTTTTTTTTTCAATTTTTCACCATGTTTTTTTTTTTTTTTTTATAGTAAATAAGATGATACGATCAAAATAATGGTATCTGAAGAAAGCCCATCTTGTCCTGAAAAAAACAATATATAACTTATGTGGGTACACTAAATGGGTGAGGAGAAAATTACAGCTGAACACAAGCACCACAAAAGTGTCAAAACAGCCTCGGTCCCACAGGGTACAAAACGAAAAATGAGCCCGGTCCTTAAGGGGTTAAAGGATCCATGCGTCCACCAAGAAGCCTTTGAAGCCAACTGGTTCTAACTGCACCCCCGGGGCAGCAGGGACCTATGCTGCACCTATGAGGACAAGTGTTTTTTGAGGTTTCATAACCAAACACATTGCAAATGTATGCGCTGCACAGAGCTTAGATTATTTTGTCGTGGGTAATGACTGTTAAATGTGAAAATCCTACTTTTTCAATTTGCATATACTTAAGGACTAAAAATAGTGCCTTGTCATTTCCTATTGGTTCAGTTATAGAAATACACATCATGTAACTAATTCAGGGCTGCATAAACAAAACGAATAACAAACCAAACAACTTAACAGAACAAATTCAGTTAAATATATTAACTGAACGCAAGTCATACATTTCTTACAAATGTTTGTATTTACTGTTTATAAGTATGTCATGAGTAAGAATAGAGGAATTAACTGAGACTTCATAAGCATAGAAATTGCAATTATTTGCTGGCTATGCTATTGAGAAACCAGGTAGTCTTACATCCATTCCCCTCTATCAGAATTGTTAGTAAATTAAAAGTTGTTGGTACTTTACTAGGGACTGCATTGTTTCACCACTGAGGGTCACAGCCTCCACTCTCCTTGCATACATCTTCATAAGAGATATACTCAGGTGGCTTTGTCTGCATCTGTGTCAATATGTCACCAATATCACATTAAAGTCTTATCGGGAAGATAGTTTGGACTTATGAAAAAACGTACCCTCTTTTAGGAAGGTTTCATAAAGAAAGAGAGATGTCTGTCAATGAAAACAATATGAACTGTGCAAATATCTACATTGAACTAGAAATGTATTCATACACCCGGTAAGTAAACATGCATCTCTGTACATTTCACCAAATGAAAAGCAACACATAATTTTTACCTTGTAATTTAACTTCCAAGGCCAGTGGTTTTTATAACCTAAGGACCAATTTTATTTTTTATTTTTTTTACCATATATTTATTAAATATACATAAAGTATACATTATTTTGTTTAGGAGAAGGAGAGGCTTCTTTTAAAACCATAGAGCTACATAAAACATGAGTAAAAATATTTTTTTTTTCTTCAATCCTGGTTAAAAAACAATGACCCATTTTTTTTCTCCCCAGGAACGTCTTCTGATTAGTCATATCCCAGATGCACATTTTTTTTATGTTCAAGAGACCCACATCCATGCTTTACATATTGCATATTTTTAATACTATTTTGGTAAGGTTTTTTAGATTTTATTCATAGTGGAATGGCTAGTTTTTATTTTATAATTTGTACTTAATTTTTTCCATATATTTTTTTTTTTTTTTTTTGGAGGGCTGGAAATATTTTTCTCCCTTTCCTCAGTAGCACTGCATTGCCAATTGCAATATGCATGATCACCCGTAGAGAGACCCTGTTGAGGCTTTCCTGTACTCAAGTGAGCTTATAGTGGGTGTGAGTGCAAACGCTTATCAGAAGGAAATGACTGATCGCATGATCATTCAACAGGAAGTCAGCAATGCAATAGGCAGACTGATCTGGGTACTGAAGGAGATGTCCTGCCCCTGCAACAAAGTCAGGACGTACCAGTGCGTTCTAATAGGCTTCTTGCCACAGGTTTGAAGGATGTACTTGACAAGCGCATAGTTGAGATTGTGCCCAGGAAGACCGTACCCCATACCCAAATAATGACACAGACACTTTATTTGGGTGCAAAATATATTTTCCACAGCTTTATTAACATATATACAATATTTAAAGGTCATTGTCAAACCAAGCCACCCCAGTTAGAACATAAATAACAGTTTTCCTTTTATTAACACTGACAATGACCTCCCATAACAAATACAGTAACCGTATAACAATGGCACCAACACATACCAGGTGCCTCCACATTAACACATTGACCACAATAGGGGTATACCAAGACACCCCTACCAGACCGTTTAACCAAATAATAAACCATGTAGGGGCATACCGAGACACCCCTACACCACCAATTTAACCAAACCACCAATGCAGGGGCATACCGAGACACCCCTCCACCACCAACTTAACCAAACCACCAATGCAGGGGCATACCGAGACACCCCTACACCACCCCAGGTTCTGAGCCACAGGCCAGCTTGAAACCTACCCAAATAACTTGAACCAAGTCAAATTATTAAACCAAAACATAAACACCGTACTAGGCAATAATCCCCAACTATCCCCGCCACAGGCCAGACCTTGATCCCCTCAAGCCGTCTGAGCCCCGCCACACCGAAAAAACAAAACTTGGGTTAACGCATCCTGAAAACACACACACGTCATTCCATCCCGCACCACGAAGGCCAAACCAACGTAGCAACAGACGATCCTCCGGAAAGCCCAGTTGTTGACCCGTTGTACGAACTGCGGCTCTCTGACCAGCCCAGATGATGTAGGAATGACCCAGGATCCATGCCACCAAACCTGAAAAACAAAATCAACATTAAACAAAACCCCAGCAGAGCATTGCTCATAACAGACCTTCCGGCCTCACATACGACCTAAATCGTACCGACTCCCAACGCCCCAATTTTTTGACCAGATCATCACTAAAACCCAGACGGGCTGTCTCCGTAGCAGCCCCAATACGAAAAGAGTGAGTATCAAATTGACGCGGATCCAGCCCCGCACGATCCAAACAAATACGAAATATCCGTAAGAATTGATACCGGGACAAAGCTGACCCGTCCTCATGCAGGAGCAAAGGTCCCACCACCTCAGAGCGACGTGCCAAGTATTCAAAACAACCCTGGACCGGACACAGCACTGACCCACGCCATGGATACAGTACAACATCGCAGCCTTTTCCAAGCACATCCGTCTTGGACCGCCGTAAACGAATAGACACCATTTCCTCACTGACTATCACATCAGACCGTTGAAGTCCACCACCTCCTGCCCGACTCCCACTCACCAGCTCTCCAATCCGGAATGCTCCGAAAAACGCCAAAATGAATGCCAAACCGAACAATCTGGATTCATAAGCCGAATAACACACCATAGGCCAAAAACATCCAACACTTTCCGCAACACCTGAACAGAAACCGGACGCCTAGTGTCACCAACACCAACCCACCTCCGAAATCCCTTCAAAGCCTGGTGAACCAAAAATTCCTTAGTATGATCCTTCCAACCCTTAAGTTTGAACAAGAACGCCAAGGTTGACATATTCCGCCCCAAGGCTGCAGGTGAAGCCCCCTTTGAAACCATATCAAACAAAAACCATAGCAACACATCCAGCTGTTCCGCCTCAGTACTCACAGAACCAACACAGGAAACCATCCTGTCCCATTCGTCCCAGACCTTACCATAAGCGGACCACGTTACTGGCGCCAACAATGCCTTCACGCCTCCAGCAAGCAACTCGTCCCTAACTGCCACATCTCGTCTGGACAGACCAGACCCGAGTCCTGAGCCCCGGGCGCCACCTCGCGGAACCGTTCCCACTGAAAACGAGACAGAGAATCCGCTATAACATTTAAGAAACCAGGAACATGCTCAGCCCGAAACACCACGTTAAGAGACATACAGAGCAGAACAAATTTTCTTAACAACCGAACCACTGCCATAGATGAAGCTGACAGCCGATTAACTACATGAACCACCGCCATATTATCCGAGAAAAATACCACCTTCTTATCACGAAACGAATCGTTAAATACAAGGCAACCACCAAAGGAAAGAACTCCAAAAACGCTAAATTGCGCATGAGCGGACTGTCCCTCCAGGAATCCGTCCAACATTCTGCGCACCAAGAGCCCCGGAAGTACGCCCTGAAACCAATGCTCCCAGAAGCATCGGTATAAAGCTCCAGCCCCTCGGCGGACACCGACTCCCTACGAAAAAAACACCTTACCATTGAAATGTTTCAAAAACACATCCCAAACCTCCAAATCAGCTGTCATAGCGGCCGAAAGCCGTATAAAATGATGCACAAACTTTACGCCTGAAGTAGCTCTTGACAAACTCCTAATGAAAATCCTGCCCATAGGTATTGCCCGACACGCAAAATTCAAACGGCCAATCAAGGATTGAAACTGCCTTAGGGTGACTTTCCGAACACCACGAAACTCGTGAACCACCTCCCGAAGCGCCCGCAGCTTATCTTGCGGCAGCCTGCATTCACCAGCAACCGAATCGATTTCCAAACCCAAAAAACTTAAACAGGTAGTGGGACCCTCGGTCTTGTCCGCAGCCAGCGGAACACCAAACAACCCGGTCACCCACTCCAGCATCCGTAACAAGTACCCACACTCCCCCTAGCCGCAAGGGCCCACACAAAGAAAGTCATCCAGATAGTGTACCAATGAACGAACTGAACTTCTCAAAATAAGAACAAGAGATGGAACAACCCATAGGGAGACACAAGTCGACAAAATACTGACCTTCAAAAGAACAACCCAACAAATGATGACAATCAGGGTGAATCGGTAACAAACGAAAATCCGATTCAATATCCGCCTTAGCCTTAAGGGCGTTCGGGCCCGCCTTCCCAACCAACTCGACAGCCTGGTCAAATGATGCATAGAAAACGGAACACAGCACTTCTTCAATGTCATCATTCACCGATAAACCCTTAGGGTACGACAGGTGATGAATCAACCTGTACTTCCCAACTTCCTTCTTAGGTACCACCCCCAATGGTGACAAACGTAAATTATCCAGAGGGGGAGCAGAAAAAGGACCCGCCATCCTGCCCAACGAAACCTCCTTTGCCAACTTGTCCCTCACCGCCTCTGGAAACTCCAAAACTGATTTCAAATTCCGACTACAACTTCGAAACTGCCGAACCGAAAAAGGAATGTAAAAACCGCAATGAAAACCCTCAAACAACAACTGTGCCGCTCCGCGATCACCGTAGCGGCTTAGCCAGGGTAGCATCGCGTTTAACCACACCGGGGTTAGCCCCAGAGGAAGCGGCCCGGACCCGGAAGGTGTAGTTCCCGAGACTCCTCCAGATTTACCCTTCTTAAAACATTTTGCAAAACTGGGAACCCCCACAACCGGAACATTCATGCTTGAACTTGCAAGCAGACCCCCACTTACATTGGCTGTCGTTAAACAGCCAGTAAAAACCTTTTTTGTTGACAGCCGACGTGGAACCGCGCCCCCCCCACGCCAGCCCCCGACTGAAAGGGCTGCGCCTTTTGCGCCATCATAAGCTTCATCCATAATGGCAGGTCCATCTGGTCCCACCGCATACCTGGATTAGCCGACAACCGCTGCCTAAACTGTTCATCGTATTTCCACCATGCTAAACCCCCATACGTCCTATAAGCTTCCCAGATACCATCCAAGTAGCAGAAAAGGTGGGAGCATAAATTAGGTGATTTCTCCCCAATAACACTAGCCAAAATACAAAAACCCTTCAACCAATTCCCAAACGACTTGGGAATCTTCCTGTAGCGCTTTTTCTTTTCCTCCTCCTCTTTCCTAGCATCCTTCTTATCCTCCTCTTTTAAATCAATAAACTCCTCCAAAGGTAACAAAGAAAATATCTCTACAAATTCCCCTTTCCAAATCTTATCCTTAACATCCTGCTTAAGATGGACCCCTAAGGGGCCAGCAAAAGAAACGTAGGCATTCTGGCTAGCTGAATCAGGAATCCCACCTGTCAACTCTGCCCGCTCGGCACTAACCACTGATGAAGTAGCACCCATCGCCGAAACCTCACTACTATCCATGCCCTCAACTGCTGGCACAACCACAGCACTGGCCGCTCCCAAGCCGGAGCTAGCCGCAGACCACACCTGACCACAACCAGAACCCACTTGAGACCCCTTCTGCAGAGACCCCAACAAACCCTTCAATCCATCCAACAACTTTTGAGTTTCAACCAGTGTTTGAGACTCACCACCGGAACCTCCGGCCGTAGCTCCTGGCCCCGAGGCTGCAACCTGGCCACCGCCTTTACGAAGATCCTCCGGCAAGGCCGTACTCCTATCACTCCCAGCAGCCACAGCAGGACGTCGCTGAGGAACCGGGCGATGAACTCCCTCTGCACTGGAGGACCTGGAAGGAGATAAAAGCCGAGGCACAGACAGAGATTCCCCACAGGATGACGAACTCCGCCGAACAGGAATCCGGGACTGAAAGCCACTAACCTCCCTAGCATCCCTCCCCGGGCTCCTACTGGGTGACCTAGATCTAATACAGGCCTTACTCAAACCTCTACCTAAACCACCAGACGAAACCAGCGCATCAACATCGTCACAAAGAAAACCAACATCCTGAGACTGGCTCCCATAATCAGAAGTGCGGCCAACGCGACCCACCTGCCCACCACTAGCCTCCTCAAAAAACCCAGCATCCTGCGTAATACGCTGCGCCCGGCCCAAAGAAGTGGCCGTAAATCCGGAGACGGCACCACGGGACCGCCCGTGGCCCATCGCATAGCTCCCTTCGCCCTCAGCCAGCTGCGCCGTCGCGGAAACAGCACCTTCCCCACACCGAAGGCCCGAAGAGAACGCTCGGGGGCTGCCACTAACCCTCACCGCTGCAGAAGCCGCTCCCTCTTCTTCCGACGTGAACATCGGGGAATTCCCGCGGCTGCGTACCTCGGGCAGACGCACCGCCAACCACGCTGCCACCTGTCTCACCCCTCGCAGACCTGACATCACCCCTCGACCTCCCGGGGCCCGCTGCACTCGGTTCCTCATACCTGCGGATGTAGCCGCGACCGACACCAGCCGGGTCGACCTCCATCCTCTGCCGTTCCGCCAGGACCCACTGCAGACCACGCGGCGCCCGCGAAGTACCGCTCCCACGAACACCAGCTCCGCTCCGGCCTCCTCCACTCTCGTTGCGCCGTTCTCCCGTCGACATCTCTGGGCTCAAACGTTCCGGAAGCCTCGTGCGCTGCACGGGCCGACCCAATGAAGGAATCGCCCCGACATCCAGCACAGGTGCCAACTGCTCCCTCAGCCATCCGGTACCGCGCTCCCGCGTAGCCATTCGAAGCCCCTCCAGAATCTCCTCAATTTCTTGCTCCATCTGAAAAAGAAAGCAAAGCTTCTCCAAACCAAATCGCTCCAATAACAGAACAACCAGGATTTAGAAAAGCAGTTAAGTGACCGTTTACAAAATGGTTGCCACTTATATACCTTGATAATAACCCCACCCATAACAACTTTGAACCAATTAAATTAAATCACTCCTTATGCACACCACCTAGCTCTGTCAAGGCCCACTCCACCTAAGCTGCGCTGTTCCACGGGCTTCAGGCACGTCCTAAAGAAACTGAAATAGTTCATGATTGCTTACCAATACAGTTACAGCATAACATTCTACGATATAATTTTACATTTCTAAAAGATGAAGATGGTGTGCAAAAATGTGAAAAGAATGCCTGTTTAGAATTCATTGGATCTGTTGGTAAAATAATTCCTTGCTATATTTTTCTCATTGCATTAAAAATTCATAGTTTGAAACATCCTGATTAGTACACAATAATACGGTACTAATACACTAAACACTCAAAACAAGTAATAACTATAAAGAAAGTAAGAGTATTGTCCTTCCCCCAAATATCTAGGAGATGGATTAAAACGGTGAGGCACTTGAATTTCCAGTAGGATGTCTATTATTCCGCAGAGGGGAACCAAAGAAGCCTCATATTGGTGTGAAATGCTGTTTTGATTGAAAGAGGAAGATATTTCAACTGGATTATACCGTGACAGTGTAGATTAAACCCTGCCATATGTTCTAGAGAGTCTGCTATTTCTGGCAGGTAACAATGCATTGCTAATTAATTGGTGATGAAAATTCTAAATGGAAAATGAGGCCCCTTGAATGTGAAATAAAGACAGTCAAGAAAGACAAGATGGGCAAAACATTAGGATTTAATCCTTTTCATCTCTGATGTTCACTTTCACTGGAAAATAGGTACTAGTGCAAATTGTGTAACTCCTTTTGAACTAACCTCTAAATATTTGGAGAAGGCTCAGCTTTTTTACATTAACAAACAATGCCGTATCTGATCCGGTTTTCAGAATTATGTACGCACCAGAACAAGTACATACGGGGTAGATGGTGTTAAATGATGCATGTAAAGAATATCTATGGAACAGGACAGTAATTATATTTAGCAGAGTTTGATAAGAGTCAACACAGGAATAGCAAAGTGGGCAAGATTTGTGAAAAAGCTAGGAAGAAATATTGCTGGGTCCATGTACTACATAATTTGGAAAGGTTTGAGGCTGATTATTTTGAACATTTATGGCTGTTTCAGTCCATCAACCTAGGACATTTGTCAAGCGCCATGTCTGTTGACTATATTGATGAGAAACCTGCATGGGACTCAACGTTGAGCTCTGGAGGTCTCACACAATATTTCACATCACAAACTGTGCTGGCGAAAGCCCCCTTGCAACTAAAGGGGGGGATGGTCAACTTTGTCATGTTACCTGGGAATTTGCCTGTATTTGCAAGAGAAGATAAACCCCTCTGCTCTTGATACACATACAGCAACTATGGAGAAAGAAGCTGAATTCAGAGCATAATCAGCGAGTACGATTCAAAAAACACCTATCGGAGGCATAAATGTTGGGGATTCCATTTACACCATATGGCCATATATTGCTTAGCTCACAAGTTGGATGAGTACCATCGAATTTTTATACGGCTATATTTCAAACCTAGAAGCTGAATCAGTGGGACTGTTTTGCGTTTTAACCCAAAAGAGGCTCTCAAGCAGTTTAAAGCAGTCCCTGGACACCATTATTGAGGCATCTGTGTGTCAGATGGTGCTTAACCCTAAGGTCTGGTCAATTGCGCTCAACCTAAAAGGCATAGTATGTTCATAGATTAAGTAAAGGGATTTGGTTTCTTGGGGAATCTTTTCTCAGAGCGATCTGAGTTTAATCTAATGTTAGATTGAGGATTTCTTATTTGAATGCATTGATTGGAGTACTGCCCATATCGTGCAAGGTCCCTCTGAATGTTAGGATGGCAGATAAAGGGCTGGGTGACCAAAAACATATGAGGTCACTGGCATAGGCTGCCAGCGTGTATTGGGACAGGCCGTATTGTACCCCATAAATGATACAGATAGCTTGTAAATTGGCTTCAGGGCGAGCACAAACAGAAAGGGTGGCATTGGACAAACCTGCAGAGTACCGTTGGTAATCAGGAACACAATACATGTATTTAAGGGGTATGACAAAACAAGAATTGACAGACTAAGACAAACGAATACATTAGGTGGAGAGAGCCCTGCTCACAAGCTTACAATTTAGAGGATTCACTTTAGCACTTTACCCCATTCATTCAGACATTACATTCAACATTTTGAAAATTAGCATTTCATATAATTATTAATTTAGTTGCTCTGTGTCGTGGTTAGCCAACTCCCCAGAAGTTCTAGCCAGCTGAAATAAGTTGCTACATGCTGTATGACAGCAAACAATCTGTGGTGAGTTTGACCAAATCTTTTATCACTTTGATCTCCTCCACCACTGTTTTTTTTGATTTTTTTATACAAAGGGACAGTTATAAATCACTTTACTAATAATAATTGTATACTTCAAAAATCAGGAAACATTTTTTTTGTAATATATATTATTTAGACTTAACCATTGCTTGTGAATATTTTGTTAACAGTGACTTTTTTTACTCAACTATTACTGTCACATAAACCCTGGTCCAAACTAATTGACTGATGAACAATAATTACATTGTTATATTCTGTTTTACTTCTGAGCTGGATACTGAGACATTTATTTGAGGGTTAACACAGTAGCTAACAGAAAAATGTCAAGTATACTGGAATTGAGGACTGCCTTTTTTTTTAAATCCACTGAGTTTAGTCCGAATGATGATCAGATTCATAGGCAGGTTTTGTTATCCTAAGAACAAAAAAACTGCCTGGAAAGCATTTTATTAAACTTGCTGGGTCTACTGTGATAAAATATCAGCCTCTAAATTATATTCTGCATTTGTGAATTCCGTATGTGTCGTACTATGCCATTGTTTGAAGCTGCTAAATCATTTATTTAATCCTGGACTTTTTTTTATTCCAGCTCAATGTGTGTGTGGGTTTTGGGTGGGCTGTGGAAATTGATTTACGAGTCAACCACTTTTCTCCTTTCTTGCCATCTCTCGCTTGAGTGGATTCTAGGCCTCTGCCTTTTCTTTCACTTGAGGAGAATAAGGTTGTCTATGGAAGAGGTCAGCGTTTCAAATTGGTGGAGTTCAACTGCACAAATGACACAAAACTGACAAGAAAAGACAGGGATTGGGGGTCATAGACTGCCTGCGTCCTGGTATACATATATATATATATATATATATATATATATATATAAATTTATTTATTTGCTTTGTGATGGGTCTCTGTATCAAAATGAATTAAATAACAGGGTTAAGGGCCATTGAGGCAGGGCTGAATGCAAAAGAAAGATAAGTAAAAGTTTTATTTCCTAAAAGAGAAATATTTTTTTCTTTTTTAAATCCCCCAACCCCCATTTTCATATCTGTGCAGGCAAGGACTGCATGTTAAACATGATTTAGCAGGCATTATTCTGAGGTCTTTTCATTGGGTTTCTGTAGTGATCGCCTATCTTGGCCTATGATTAATGAGCAGCTATGCAATTTGGAGGCCATAATGACTCAACAATCCACACACAAACTATATAGTCGCATTCCTTTTTGGGATTTGCCAAGTGGTTACCAAGGGGCCCATGGCTGCAGGATTGTTAGAGAGATAGCAAGGTTTTTGTAAAAATGCCATTTAGCTCTTATCTTTCTAGGATGTGCTACAAGCAGCACGATCATTTACAGATTTGAAAGCCAGATTTTAGTCTGTTTCCAACCAAAGAGTAACCAAAATGTGCAAGTAAGTAAAATATCTAATTGTTCTTCATAGCAACAAAGCAGAGAAAATATTTTTTTTTTAAAGTTTAATTCATATTAAATACGGGTTGCATGCTATTAATGCAATGTGACATGTTAGCTCTATATAGGTTTATTAGTAGTATGATGTTAACCCCGTAAAGGCTCTTGGATTAAATATACCCAAATGTATCATACACATTTTCCAGACAAATTGTAATGTTGATTACCTTGATTGTTAGGTATCACAAAAACAAAAAAACACAGTCCACATTTTATGACGTAATTCTAAGAATAAGCCACAACCTTACTTTGTGCACTTTTCTTTCTTTGTTCTGGAGGTCATAACATATACCTCCTCTAGTGCTTACCCAGGGAAGTCTCACTTTTTTAACTGCACATTATTTAACATGAACTGGGATGAAAAAGTAGATGCTGTGTGTGGTACACAGGTGATGCTGCATGCTGTTGTTGAAGATCCGTTGTGAGGGACTGTTATGTCTTGAGGCTATAAAATCAATCAATGCCATAGCATATCAAAAGCTTTTGAGCATCAAATGACCCATAATTATGAATCAGAATACTTTATATCTTAAAACATAGTTATTTTAAAACATAATATATATCAATGTAAGTATATATATATATAGTATACATATTAATGGGAACATATATACTATATAACAATACACCAATAAATTCACTTAGAATTTTGGATAGGACTTTTTACGTGTAAAAATTTAATGATAAAGTATGTGTGAGATTATTACTAGTAGTTATTATTTACACAACATTTTACACAGTATGTGATATGAAAAACAAATATCAACAGGGGTCAATAAAGAAAGCAAACAATACTTGGAGGTGTAGTTGTATCAGCATTATACCAAATACAATTTCTGATATACATGTGGAATTACTTAAAATTCCTGTTCTCTACATCACAGGTGTGAGTATTAGGAGACATGAATGGAAATTAAATGACAGATGTTAAACAAACTTGTTATTAAAGGACAAACTGCTTATCCAATATCTATGTATGCCTAAAACACAATTTATATCTCGATGTTTCTTCTTGCTCTAAACTAATTGTGTTTTATGTTTTTGGTCTATTTTTCTACTTTTTATAGTAGAAAGAAGGTTTGATCTCAGATGCTACCATAAATGCTAACATAAATTTTATTTTTTAGGCTAGCTATATCTTCAGTTTAAAAATATTTTTTTTTATATGCTTTAAATGTTTAAATGGCAAAAGACAATCTTCAAAAATTGGTGTGAACTGTGGTAGCAGGTTATGAAACAGTGTCAGTAGGTAACTAAAAAAGACTTTATATATGTATTTACATTTGCATAACAAGCAGTGGGGCGGTGTCCAGCACTCTCAAGCTCCTTTACAAATAATGCAGATAAAGAAGCACAAAAAGCTTACTAAAATAAGCTTTTGTTTATTTTGACTATTTCCCTTATTGAAGCCAAGCTCTGTTTAAGATCTATCATAGTAAATTAATTTCCTGTCCTGCACGTCTCCCTACTCTTCTCTCACCCTAACCAAAGCAGCCTAAAGAGGCTTCCAAACCCAGAACGTAACCTAAAAAAGAAGAAGAATAATTAAAATTCTGAATCCCATTTTTGTATACCATTTGAAAATGTAATATTTTACATGACAAATCCTTTAAAATAATGTGCTTTCTGTTTCTGTCTATAGTGTTGGAAAATAGCATACTTTTAGCGCATTGACAAGTTGTGACAGTTACTGAGATTTTATAGTTGCCTATATAGTTTAAACCTAAATTCAGAACCAAATTTACATTCCAGACACTCCTATGTGTAACATTTAGGGCACAAGTAAAACAAGACACAATTTAATTGAAAATGGGCAGGGCTAAGTAAACATGGGTGGGGTATATGGGGGGGAGGCACGTCCTATTAATTTGCCACCAACAGTGCACTTAAATAAATGGTGCTCAATACAAAAATCATTATCTGAAAATCAAGTCGTGCCTAAATTAGTCTATCACTTTAATTTGAGTAGACGGACTTCTTTTATTGGCATAAATTATTCATCTCACACTTTTGCTATGTTCATTACATGTTCCGAATTGTAGTTCCATGATCAGGACACAAACTGGATTAAAAGTGATTTTTGGTATTGAAAACTTGAAAATATGCAATTGCTAATTATAGCTTATTCTAGACATCTATTATTAATTTTCAATTGTTGATTTCATTAGTTTAAGGTTTGTTCATGTTAGATAATATACGTTAATTTATGTAATTATATCTTACTATTAACTGACTGTAGTATTTATAATCTACTATAGCAGCTCAAGGTAAAAGACATAGCTTGTGAGCAGGGCTCTCTCCACCTAATGTATCAGTTTGTCTTAGTCTGTCAATTCTCGTCTTGTCATACCCCTTGAATAAATGTATTGTAAGAAGCGCTGCATAAATTGTTGGCGCTATATAAATAAAAGATAATAATATATCCCTTTGCTAAAGGAAGTGATCTAAATTGAGTGCAATAGATAAAGTATGTTAGTTTTTTTTTAAATTTTGTTTTTTAAAAAAAAATTAACATTTTAAAACCTCATGGTTTTCTCCCTTTACGTGATTGGCAAATCTTAGTAGCTCCTTAATCTACTTAGAAGCACTTTTGATTTTCCACATTGAGTTATATAGCACAGAGCAACAGTTATTTAAATGCCAAAGGTAGCTCTTTAAATAAACATAAAAAGGCCTGCTTGTTTTCAGAGTAAATAGATACGTGCTTTTAAAACTTTTTTTTTTCTAATCAATGGATTTACATTGAATTATATGTTTTGGGTAGCTTAGTAAGACTAAAGAAAGACAAAACAATTATTTGAAATAAACACACCAGAGCTGGGAGAGATTTTTTGTGCGTTTTGAATATTATTCTCTAGCGGAATTGACAAGCACGTGTTGTGGAGACTATTGATGCTTGCATAAATAAAGCAGGCCGCTTGCCCCTAAGCGTTGCTATGGAATACCTGGCAACCAGTAACAATACCCCTTTAAGAGAAGCCTGCAGGGCAAACATTGACCATGATAATGGTGAGGGTTTGAGAGAGACTCTCCTTGAATAAAAAAATAAAATAAAAAAGAGCCCTATCCACTCACGTATAGCTGTGTGTTCCGGAAATTCTGGGCACAATGCTAGAATTCAATAGAGGGAGGTGCAAATGGGGCATTTTTTTTATTTGAATGAGGGAGGTATAGCTAGCTTTCCAGTCCAAAAAGATTTTTTTTTTTGAAACCTAAGAGCCAAAGGCACAGAAAGTGCTAAGTTTGTAAAAGGAGCTGAAAGGATTCAAAAAGAGGATAAAGAGTAGGAGGAACGCCCCTTGAATTTTTAACAGAGAACCAAAAAGAACCCTAAAAAGCAATTAGTGATGCTGCGTGTAAATGAGGGTTTTTTTTTTTTAAGAAAGGGCGTTTAATCCAGTAAAGAAAAAGATGCATGAGTGAAACTGAATTGTAGAAATGTCTTCTAATTGAGTATTCATAAAAAATTCTTCAAACATTGAAACAGGAAAACTGTACCTATGATTTTAACTATTTTATGATTTCATTTTTGGATACCTTTTGATTTTCTCATATTATGCAACCTGGATTCTGAAAGAGTAGAAACATGTCAGTGTATCCCAGATTTCCTAACTAAATCCAATTATCGATTGTAATCGATTATAAGACAGACCCCCAAAAATATTAATTTAGGAAAAAAGAAAAAAACCTGAATATAAAACGACCCTATAGGAAAAAAGTTAATTCATGTAAACTATTTTTTCATATTTAATAAAAGCTATGATTGAGAAAAATATATTTTTTGGTTTTTATTTCCTTTTATTTGCCACCCCCCCCCCCCGTTATGCACATCTGCTCCCAGGCTTGCCACTCCCCAGAAATGCCTTATACCCCCTATATGCTACTCTGCCTCCAGAAATGCCTTATATATGCCACATTCTGGAAAAAAACTTATCTTATAATCGAGCAAATTCGGTATTTTTTACATTAGAAACAAGGAATACAACCAACCATGATCACCTTTGTTTCCAAAGTAATATGGGTGGAGCACAGTTTTGATTTAAAAAAATTAACCAAAAAGTAGTAATATAACTAGGGGAGGGCTGGCACTTTCTGGCCTGAAGACAAGTAAAGCCCATCGGTGCCTTACCCCCCACCCACATATGCCCTGGCACGTATATATATATATATATATATATATATATATATATATATACTTACACAAACGTATACACTAATGCTAACAAAAAAATTACACTAACATATGCTTACATATTCGTGCTCACATTAACTCTCACAAACTCCTATACATACTGTCCATGCTCACACACATACATGACAAACACATAACTTTGCGCTACGTCACCCTGCTGAGTTCCTGTCTTCCAGCCGTTTGTAAAAATTTTTTTACCAGCCCTTTGTAAACATTTTATGGGCCCCCCGGCTCCTGGTTATTAGAACCATTCTACTGTTTTATCCTGACAGAGAAGAAGGTACTGCAAGTTTCAGTAATGCTGTTATTAAGCCTGTAGCCAAGGCCCGTTAGCCAAGGCTGGATTAAGGAGCAATTATACAGGAAAGGCCCCTTCTCTGGATTTCCTGTCTTAAGGAAACTCTTTTTTTTTCTCTGCTTTCTGTCTCTTGTGGCATTTTTTTCTTCTGTTCTATTCTTTCCTCCCTCTTTGGCAATTTCTTTTGCAGTATCACTTGCTGACATCTTTTCCTCACTTTGTTCTATGTTTTTTCTGTTTTTTTTCTTCTATCTTTTTTGCCTTTTATATTTTTCATCCACTTTCTAACTTCTATTCTGCCCCATCCCACACATACATATCCAGGGGAGGGCTGGCAGCCTAAGGCCTGGGGGGCAAGTCTAGTCAACTGGCCCGTTGCACCATCAAAGCGGCTGCGAGCGACATTGAGAGCGGTCGTCGTGCGGCAGTCACTCCACCAGCGCCTAATGAAATTAAAGTGGCCGGCGTGCACGCACCGCATGCCTCAGCTCTTCATCCCACCACTTTTAAGACGTGGGAAGAGGAGCTGAGGCATGGCCATTGGGTCTGACAGCCGCATGATGCAGGGGGGTACCGAGAGTATTTGGCACCTGTGGCAGACCCTGTATGTGGCACCCCCCCCACACACACACTTTAAAACTGCATAGTTTCTATGGTTAGGCAAACATTGACAGGGGTACAGCATATTTGTTATCATTATATGCTTAGGGATTATGCGGTACCACCGTCAATGTGTGCCTATACATTGAGCCAGACACTGACAACCCCTATCACTATATACTAAGCCAAACATTGATGTGGTGTAGGCTTACCACTTTAGTGACTGGCATAGTATATAGTAGGGATGCAACGAAATGAAAATTCTGGACTGAAACTAAAAATTCAGCATTCACTTGGCCAAAACTGAAAAAAAAAACCAAAAAAAAACTTTAAAATACTTTATTAAAAGTAACACCAAAATTAGACAAAAAAATCAACAACAATATTAACATATATATACACACAAACACACATATATATAACAACAATCACAATCCTATCATGCCCAGGTTCTAGCATGTGCTGGCTGACTTAGCATGATAGGAGTGTGATTGCTGTTTGCAATTATATATATATATATATATATTAATACTGTCATTGAATTATTCTGTCCAATAAAAGTGTTAACACACCGAAGTTGGACCAAAAAATAATTTATAACAGCAATCACACTCCTATCATGCCTAGGCAGCCACTACATGCTGGAATCTGGGCATGAAAGGAATGTGATTACGGACTCCCTATGCCAAGCTATCCCCCAACACTTACACATCCATGCTATCTGAAACCCTCATTCACAAACATTCAGCATAACACCCATCACTCTCACACACTTACATTCAGCATAACACCCATCACTCTCACACACTTACATTCAGCATAACACCCATCACTCTCACACACTTACATTCAGCATAACACCCATAACTCTCACACACTTACTAATCCACTCTTTCCTACCTTTTCTTCTTTCACTCTCACTTTTCCTCCTCCTCCTCTTCTTCTTCTTCCTGTCCTTCCGGTGCACTGAGCGCGGAAGACGTGGGCGTGGCTTCAATGTTGTGCCGCGCGCATCGTTTCTGAAGGCGTGCCGGCATGGTGGCACCCCTCAGATGAGCGGCAGCCGGGGCGGACCGCCCCCCTCCCCCCCACGCCAGGTACGCATGACGGCCGCATTCAATCCTGCTCGCGGCCGCTTAGTTTTTAACTTTGCGGCCGCAGCCGCATTGAATGCTCGTCCGTCCGGCCCACCGGCCCGGATTTAGGGCGGCCTGGGGGGCAATTGCCCCCCGGCCCAGTCCGCCCCTGTACATATCCATACACACATACATATGCACACAAATACAAAGGAAGATAAACGTATATATGTATGCACACACACACACACACACTGCATCCTCCACTTCTTTCTTGTCTGTGGCTTTCTCACTGAGTGGTGTATCCTTCTTCACTGACATTGTGCGGGAGGATGATTGTCAGATCGTGAGACAGGTATGGACCTCTTGGAATGCAGGGGCTTTGGAGTAATTGGTGCAAGGGTCCCTCAGAATTCCAGACCCTGGAACAATTGCTCTTTGCCCTGCCAATAGCCATAAAACATCAACCACAGAGTATATCCAGCAGCAAAAAATGAGTAAGATACCAATGCTAGGTTCCACCTTACTAAAATTACATTTTTAAATAAAACGGAAGAAACGTGTCCAACATTCTCTCGAAAATGCGTTTGCATTATATGAAACAATTTGAAAATTCTGAATAATACATTAGTGAGGTTGTGTTAAAAACAAACCTTAAATATATAAAATATTATTTTTGTTTTTCCAGGGGGACATTACCTGAACATGAGATCAATGTTAGACATACTTAGAACTGAAGAGGAAAAAATCTCATTGTGCACCAACAAACTTATTTCATCTGCAGACCTTGATGTTTCCATTTTTGTCAGTCATGTGATATTCAGGATGACTCTTTTAAGAACATTTTGTAACCCATGTGACCGAGGCTTTTGAAAAAAAAATTTTTTTTAAACATTTCTTCTCTCTCATTTAGTGTACACACAGAATTTATATATTGGGTTTTTTTCAGGACAAGAGTTTTCTTTAGATACCATTATTTTGATCATATTATTTAATTTACTATAATAAAATTGAACAAAGCACCTTTTCTGACTTTTATTTGAAAAATCTTTTACTTATCTGATAAAAAAACCTACTAAATAGATTATAATGTTTGTCCTGTGGCAATAATTGCAAAACCATTTTTTCAAACCTTGCAATCCTGTCAAATTTTGTGATAGATTGTTTGTTTGTTTTTTTGCACACATTAAAATATGTATATACAGCTCCTGGTATATGTAGCTTTCAAACACCCCAATATGTGTTCAGCAACATCTTCCTAGTGTAGTGATACCACACATGCATAGGTTTGTCGGGTTTGGCCACATTTTGACATCTGGTCAGTCTGAGCCCATGTCCTATTTGAGACATCTTTGAACCTGGCCAATTCAATTTACTCCATCATTTTTTTTTTTTTTAACTAGACACCCCATGTGTATTTTAAATACTAATATTTTAACTTTTTATTTATTTTTTATATTTTTTTGTACTACTGTATTTGCTTGATTATAAGACGACCCCCCCAAATTTTAATATTAATTTAGGGAAAAAAAGAAAAAGCCTGAATATAAAAGACTACCCTATAAGAAAAAAGTTTTACTAGTAAATATTAATTCACATGTAAACAATTTTTTCATATTTAATAAAACCTATGATTGAGGAAAATGCATTTTTTGTTTTTATTTCCTTTCATTTGCAAACCTTCCCCCAGTAATGCATATCAACCCCAGATATGCCTTATACCCCCTTATATGCCACTCTGCCCCTCAGAAATGCCTTATACCCCCTATATGCCACTCTGCCTCTCTGATATTCCTTTTAACCCCTATATGCCACTCTGCCTCCCTGATATTCCTTTTAACCCCCTACATGCCACTCTGCCTCCCTGATATTCTTTTTCGAGAAAATATTTTGTAGTTTCCTGTAACCAAACATTGAGGAAGTAGTAGCGAAGAGATTGACAGAGAAAGGCATGGTACCTGTTCCTTTTAATTAATCATTTTATTAAAATAGGTGTGTTAATGTTGCAAAGGTGTCCTAACACATGTTGAAGAGGTTGTTGCTTGTGCTTGTGCTAAAGGGGGCAATTATAATAATTAGGGTCATCAAGTGACTCTTGGGCAAGGTGAGAAAGTTCAATGTTAAATATGAACCATAAAACAATAGGTCAATGCATTCATTCCAACATATGTATGTAATTTAAGATGGTACTGCAACAGAGGAGCATAGATCTTAATGTGGAAGCTTTTTTGGCGTTTATTTTTACATAAATACAAATGATGAGTGAGCTTGGATTCTTGTGAAGGTTGTGGTTACAGAATAAAAGAATGGACAAATTACATTTTACTAGTGAAGAATATTTAGAAAATATTTCAGTACCACAGACAGCGCATGCTGCTATTTTGACTGCAAATAAAGATAGAATCTCCAGCTTAAAGATAAACTAAAAAAACTGGCATACTTATATGCTTTGAATACTTTCAGAGTTGCAAATACTTATTATAGAACCTCATAAAATTACAGGACTTAAAGGATCTGCTGCTAACATCTTGGTGCCAGATATCACAACACACCTTCAGGGGTCTAGTGGAGTCCATGCCTAGACGGGTCAGGGTTGTTTTGCCGGCAAAAGGGACCTTCACAATATTAGGCAGGTGATTATAATGTCATGGTTGATTGGTGTGTGTGTATATATTTAATATATATAAGCAAAGGTATGTGGACTCTTGACCATCAAACCTTAATCACCTTATTTGACTTCCCATTCCAAAACCAATGTACATTGATATGGAGTTGGGCCCCACTTTGCGGGTATAACTGTATCCACTCCTCTGGGAAGGCTTTCCACAAGATATTGGAGTTTGTCTGTGGGAATTTATACCCATCCAGCCAAAGGAGCATTTGTGAGGTTAGGCACTGATGTTGGACGAGAAGGCCTGGCTTGCAATCGATTTTCCAATTTATTCCAAAGGTATTCAATGGTGGTTAAGGTCAGAGCTCTGCGCCAGCCACTCGCGTTCCTCCACATGAAACTCATCAAACCATGTCATTATGGATCTTGCTTTGTACACAGGGGCACAGTCATGCTGAAACAGAAAATGGCCTAATAATGACTAATAATGAAAAAAGAACATTGCTGAGCTGGCCTCGGATCTTTTCATCTTTTTCTGATATTTTCTACCTTTGGGAACTTCTTGGGGCTCTATCTGAGGGTTTTGGTGAGTCCAGACATGGAATTTACTCTCTGTGCCAAGAAGCATACAGTGGGGCAAAAAAGTATTTAGTCAGCCACCAATTGTGAGGCCTGTAATTTTCACCATAGGTACACTTCAACTATGAGAGACAGAATGGGGGGAAAGAATACAGGAAATCACATTGTAGGATTTCTAATGAATTCATTGGTAAATTCCCAGGTAAAATAAGTATTTGGTCACCTACAAACAAGCAAGATATCTGGCTCTCACAGACCTGTAACATCTTCTTTCAGAGTCTCCTCTGTCCTCCACTCGTTACCTGTATTAATGGCACCTGTTTGAACTTGTTATCAGTATAAAAGACACCTGTCCACAACCTCAGTCACACTCCAAACCCCACTATGGCCAAGACCAAAGAGCTGTCGAAGGACACCAGAAACAAAATTGTAGACCTGCACCAGGCTGGGAAGACTGAATCTGCAATAGGCAAGCAGCTTGGTGTGAAGAAATGAACTGTGGGAGCAATTATTAAAAAATGGAAGACATACAGGACACTGATAATCTCCCTTGATCTGGGGCTCCACGCAAGATCTCAAAATGCTCTCAAGAACGGTGAGCAAAAATCCCAGAACCACACGGGGGGACCTAGTGAATGACCTGCAGAGAGCTGGGACCAAAGTAATAAAGGCTACCATCAGTAACGCACTACGCCGCCAGGGACTCAAATCATGCAGTGCTAGACGTGTCCACCTGCTTAAGCCAGTACATGTCCGGGCCCGTCTGAAGTTTGCTAGAGAGCATTTGGATGATCCAGAAGAGGATTGGGCGAATGTCATATGGTCAGATGAAACCAAGATAAAACTCTTTGGTAGAAACTCAACTCGTGTTTGGAGGAGAAAGAATGCTGAGTTGCATCCAAAGAACACCATACCTACGGTGAAGCATGGGGGTGGAAACATCATGCTTTGGGGCTGTTTTTCTGCAAAGGGACCAGGACGACTGATCCATGTAAAGGAAAGAATGAATGGGGCCATGTATCGTGAGACTTTGAGTGAAAACCTCCTTCCATCAGCAAGGGCATTGAAGATGAAACGTGGCTGGGTCTTTCAGCATGACAATGATCCCAAACACACCGGCCGGGCAACAAAGAAGTGGCTTCGTAAGAAACATTTCAAGGTCCTGGAGTGGCCTAGCCAGTCTCCAGATCTCAACCCCATAGAAAACCTTTGGAGGGAGTTGAAAGTCCGTGTTGCCCAGCGACAGCCCCAAAACCTCACTACTCTAGAGAAGATCTGCATGGAAGAATGGTCCAAAATACCAGCAACAGTGTGAAAACTAGACTTGGGCACCAGGGGGCTCTTCGTGTTCGTCTTCGTGCTCGTCTTCGGCAAAAAAAAAAACTTCGTATTCCACGAATATTCGCCTGGTCCCGTCTTCTCTTCGGGCGAATATTCGCGGACATTCTTCGTGTTCGGGTTTTCTTCGTTTTCCCCGGTTAAGGGGTTAAAACGGGGTTAAAGCCGCTCTGGCGCCAGGAGTTTAAATGTCCGTATGAGCAACTCTATTGGTCGTCAGCAGGGGGCTCGTCTGCCATTGGTTGATGGCAGACGAGCCCCCTGCTGGCGACCAATAGGGTCGCTCGTTCAAACTGTTAAACTCCTGGTGCCGTAATTGTCCGGCAGATCCCGCTGGTCTCCCTGTTCTATCATTTATTAACTGATAGAACAGGGAGACCAGTGGGATCTGCCGGATAAGTTGCAGCATTGAGATTTTAAAAGTCTGTACGGGCGACTCTGTTGGTCGCTCGTACAGACTTTTAGGGTCCTGGTGCTGTAACTTACCCAGCACATCCCACTGGTCTCCCTGTTCTATCAGTTAAATGTCCGTACGAGCGACCAATAAAGTCGTTCGTACGGACGTTTAACTGATAGAACAGGGAGACCAGTGGGATGTGCCGGGTAAGTTGCAGCATTGGGGTTTCAAAAGTCTGCACGAGCCACTCTGTTGGTCGCTCGTGCAGACTTTTAAAACCCCAATGCTGCAACTTGCCCTGCAGATGCCACTGGTCTTTAACTAATTGAACAGGGAGGGAGACCAATGGCATCTGCAGGGTAAGTTGCAGCATTGGGGTTTTAAAACCCCAATGCTGCAACTTACCCGGCACATCCCACTGGTCTCCCTCCCTGTTTAATTAATTAAATGTCCGTACGAGCGAACAATAAAGTCGCTCGTACGGACATTTAACTAATTGAACAGGGAGGGAGACCAGTGGCATCGGCAGGGTAAGTTGCAGCATTGGGGTTTTAAAACCCCGATGCTGCAACTTACCCGGCACATCCCACTGGTCTCCCTCCCTGTTTAATTAATTAAATGTCCGTACGAGCGAACAATAAAGTCGCTCGTACGGGCATTTAACTAATTGAACAGGGAGGGAGACCAGTGGCATCGGCAGGGTAAGTTGCAGCATTGGGGTTTTAAAACCCCAATGCTGCAACTTACCCGGCACATCCCACTGGTCTCCCTCCTTGTTCAATTAATTAAATGTCCGTACGAGCGAACAATAAAGTCGCTCGTACGGACATTTAACTAATTGAACAGGGAGGGAGATCAGTGGCATCGGCAGGGTAAGTTGCAGCATTGGGGTTTTAAAACCTCAATGCTGCAACTTACCCTGCAGATACCACTGGTCTCCCTCCCTGTTCAATTAGTTAGGGGTTAACTTTATTTTTTAAAGGGTTAAGGGGCCATGCAAGTGAGCCTATTGGTCGCTTGCACGGCCCTTTAACCTATGGATTTCCGCTCCCGTTAACCCCTTCGATGCTGTGTTAGATAACGCTGCATCGAAGGGGTTAACGGGAGCAGAAATCCATAGGTTCGCTGGCAGGGGTTACAAAGACTGTGCGAGTGAGCCTATTGGTCACCTGCAGGGTCTTCCTCTGGCATCAACCAATTGGTTGATGCCAGAGGAGGTCCCTGTAGGCGACCAATAAGCTCATTCGCACTGCCCTGTAACCCGTGACGGCGAACCTGCGGATTTCCACTTCCGGGAACTGCTGCGAAGCCGCGAAGACAAGGTAAGTTAGAAGAGGGGGGGAGAATGGTAGACGAAGACGAAGACAATCACGAAGATCTTCGTGGTGTGTGTCTTCGTCTTCGCCTACGTTTTACCGCCACCGTCTTCTCTTCGGCGTGTCTTCGGAACGAACACGAAAACGCACTCTTCGTGTTCGTTTCCATGTTCGCCCGAAGACGAATGCACAAGTCTAGTGAAAACGTTTGACCTCTGTCATTGCCAACAAAGGGTATATATAACAAAGTATTGATATGAACTTTTGTTATTGACCAAATACTTATTTTCCACCATAATTTGCAAATAAATTCTTCAAAAATCAGACAATGTGATTTATGGACTTTGTTGTCTCATTCTGTCTCTCATAGTTGAAGTGTACCTATGGTGAAAATTACAGGCCTCTCTCATCTTTGTAAGTGGGAGAACTTGCACAATTGGTGGCTGACTAAATACTTTTTTGCCCCACTGTACCTTCCACACCTCAATCATTAATCACGTGAAGGCTGAAGCATCTGGAGTTGTTGGTTCCCTTGTGCAGAGGAAATTTGCCACACATTTTAGTTCTAGGCAGTCCTTACAGGCAACGTTAGTTGATTATTCTAGTGGTGATGTTTACATTATAACGGCATGTGAGTTTAAATTTGAAAGTCTTCAAAGTCAGGATTTATTGTAGGGTAAGCCACTGAAGTTTGCCATTCTCAACCTCATTTGTATGCCAGGAAGCAAGATTGGTACCTTCTCAGGCACAGATCTCCTCTATGTAGGTTGCAAAGATGCTATGACACTTGAGTAAAAGAGTTTGTCGGTGGTGCAATTGGCAAACTCTTTTACTCAACTCTTATTTTGTCATTTCTACATACTAGATGTCTAACTGGGGAAGTTAGCTTAAAGAGAAAAAATGTGTTGAGCCTGTTATGTCAAAAAAATTTTTGTAAATCAAATCCCTACCTTCAATCTACTCATAATTAAAAGAAAAGCTGTTTGGATCTCAATATTGTATTGTGAAAAGAATTCCTAATCATAATTAGTTTAGAAACTGCCCAGTAATATGAAAAAATAAGGGCATTTGTTCATTAATGAATCTGCATTTCCATGTGACTCTTCAATGGAGATTCTGAATGGATCATGATATCTGATTAAGACAGCCATCCCTCTTGGTTAACAGAAAAAAACAATTATCTTTTCATAAGAACGGGACATTTATGTTTCACCCAAGCTTCTTTGCCACTGTTTAGTAGAGTTCATTTGGCCTGTGGAGAGGCTGTTTATTAAAGTCACAAACCTGTTTAGATCTGAGATTATAACATGACATGGTTTTTCATATGCAGATATATTGTGATTTTTTTAAAAAAATATTTGAGTACTGCTCTGAGTTTTGAGTATGTTATTCACAAAAGCCATATACAACCATAGGCATATGCTTATTTTGAATCAAAATAAAACTATGGACCAAGTAAGGTTTGTGTCTTTAGTTTACAATAGAAAAAAAAACCTAGCGACTAGATGGGCCCAGGGCTGGCCCAAGGCAAAATGCCGCCTGGGGCGAATTTTAAAATGCCGCCCCCCCCCTTTATCTACCCTTCCTCTCCCTCCGTCCCTGCCGCCCCCCCCCCATTATCTATCCTTCCTCTCCCTCCGTCCGTCCCCCCCTTGTACTTACCTTTCAGCAGTCCTGCGGCGCGTCTCCCTCTTCGGTCTCGGTGCCGGCTTGTAATGCTGAGCGCCGGAAATCTTCCGCCACTCAGCATTACAAGCCGGCACCGAGACCGAACAGGGAGACTCGCCGCAGAGGAGAGAGAGACGGGCGCCGAGCGGGTACTGACAGCTTGGTAAGCGAAAACCACTCGGCGCCCCTTTCTCTCTTTCGCTTTTTTTTTTTAAAAAAAAAGGGCTTGGGGCGGCAAAGTGCCACCCCTTCAAAAGTGCCGCCTGGAGCGGTTGCCCCACTTGGCTCCATTGTCGGGCCGGCCCTGGATGGGCCAAATGGTTTTTATATATTTATATGTATTTATATATATTATTCCTCCGAATCTGTGTTGGGTATACTTGTATCACATTGTTTTACAACCCTAAGGACTGTTGCTTGTACCTTTAGACCTAAGGTAAAATTGACCCTGAAATCACATTACGCAGCTTTCAAATGACCCAAGAAAGTAAAAGACGTATTTAACATTACTAATTAGTTTTTCAGTTTTCTTTATAGTCTCTTGACCTTAATATTAAGGCAGGTGCAAAATAGTATTGGTAAAAGAGCCAGTCTAAAACTCCAATACCTAGTGTTGAATAGTCGGCTGAGAGATAACACAGTCTCCAGGTAAACTTGTTTTAATTACTTGGCATTCTTTTAAATGGCTACAATAACCATTGCCATATTGCAACTTTTTTATGAATTTGACAGTTAATATTTCTTTTTTAACTCTGGTCTCATCTAGTAATTTTTCTAGCATGAGTAACCACTATAAGGTTATAGAGACACGTTAAACTAATGTCGTTATGAATATTTTGTAAATAATTTAAATATATAATGAGTGGGATTTGTTTTATATATAAATGGTATTTGCTGCTGTACAATGGTCCATGTAAGCAAGAATGTAAGATATGGGCTTGTCTGGTAGATCTAGCCTAGAATTAAGCATTAATAAAAGACAAGCATGGCAGGGGTAGACCTGTTAATTCACTATTCATGGTGCAGGGTTTATTTAGCTCGGTTTGTAATCTATAAAGTTACGTTGGTGAATGATTACTTGAACTGGGCAAAATATTTAAAAAAAATGCATTACCATGAAAAACTGGGTTTGTTCTGTTTCTGCATTGTGGCATCATGAGCAGTTGGGGGAACTCAGACTCAAGTTTTATTTCCCTATGACATATTTTATCCATTTGTAATTAAAAGCAAAATTATAAATACCGTATTTGCCCGAGTATAAGATGAACCTGATTATAAGACGACCCCCCAAAATCTGAATATTAATTTAGGGGGGAAAAAGCCAGAATATAAGACGACCCTATAGGAAAGTAGTTTCACTAGTAAATTTTAATTCATGTAAACTATTATTTTTTATATGATTGAGAAAAATATTTTCTTTGTTTTTATTTCCTTTTATTTTCCAACCTTTTATTTTCCAGTTATGCACATCTGCCCCCAGTTGCGTAGGCAACTTCCGCTGCAGCCGGAAGGAGGGGATGTTAGCAGCGGGGGGTCGTCTGCATCCATCGCGCATACACCCTCCGGTACGGGGAACTCTCCTCTCTGACAGCAGGGGAAGGTCTCCACGATGGACGCAGACAACCCCCACTGCTAACCGCACCTCCTTCCGGCTGCAGCGGAAGTTGCCGACGCGAATCGCGTAGATGTCTACCCGCTGCCTCGACTACACACCAGGGATTCAGAAGCACCGGTGAATTGGGGGGCATAAGACAGGAGGATCCAGGTCCCCTGCAGCCCCCGGGATGGGGATGTGGATCTTAGTGTCATAGTCAGACCTCTATTTGAGGTCTGTTTATAAGACGACCCCGATTATAAGACAAGGGGTATTTTTCGGAGCATTTGTTCTGAAAAAAACCTCGTCTTATAATCGAGCAAATACGGTACCATTCGTAGCACAGTTAATTTGCTAGAAAAAAAACTAACTTTAATCATGTACAATTTGGCTCTTTTTAATTTATTTATTAATGAACTGGAACAAAACTCTGAAAGTAGTATCTTGAAATTTGCAAATGACACAAAATTAAGGTAATCAAATAAAAAAAAATGGATGCCATCTTCCTGCAAATGGATTTTGCCAAAAAAGGGGCCTTTCAACTTAGAAAATATAAAATTATTAATTTAGGTAAGTAATGCTAATTACTTACCTAAATTTAGGTAAGTAACATGCTAATTATAAATTAAAGGCTATTTATTGGGACAATCCACTATGTAGAGGGATTTGGCGGTATTGCTCATAATTTTATTATTATTTATTGTTTTATATAGCGCCATCGAAATTCCGTAGCGCTGTACAATGGGTAGACAGAATAAAACAAGTAGTATATAACATAACAATTTGACTTACAGACACAACAGGTGAGGAGGGCCCTGCTCAAATGAATTAACAATCTAGTGGGATTTAATAATAAATATCACATAAAGTGTAGTAATTTTTAATGCAGTATCTTAATAGGCGTACAGGGACCAATTATCAGCAACCATCATTCCTGTGTTAGAATGGCACATTGTGTTTGCTAATCCAGTTTACATTTTTTTTAAACAAAAGATTATAAAATAATTTTGCAATTATGTCACATAGTTAGAAATGTCCTTGTTTTCCATGAAAACTACTAAGTGACCCAAACATTTAAATGGACCACACACAGTACAATTTTGGGCACAAGTTAATAAAAAAAGACAGAAAATCAAATAATGCAATATCTCTGCTATGAATGTTTTCTTCTTCAAGTCGGGCCCTTTAATGTATTGTGTATTATAGAAGAGTCCTCCCTTAAATATTTTTTGTGCTGCTTTTTACAAATGCATTCTGCAGGATCCCCTCATATGCCCTCTCCCAACACCTAGACCTGCTGGAAATGTGTAAGGCCGAACATCTCGTGCTGCCTGCACCCATGTGGAATGCTCCCCACCAGTCAGGTCTAGCATTTCCACTTATTTCAATTAGACCCTTTCCCTGCTAATGATTAGCGTCTTTAAATGAGACAACTGAGGAGGGTTTGTGCTGTAGCTCTAGAGCTGCAGCTTCTCCTTAAAGTATATTTTTTATAGGTTAAAGAATGCATAAGTACTTTCTGTAATAGCATTACTTGTTGGCAATGCTGCATAGGGCACTACACTGTCCATCTGTAATACAAAAGCAGGCACTGACAGATTATTGTAGAAACTGTATAAGTGTCTTTAAAAGTATGTGTTTTAGAAGAAAGAATAAAATGACAGTTACTGAGGTTTCATTTTTAACATGCTGGAGTGCGTAATTAACATTTTACTGAGTGGAACTGCACCTTAATTTAATCGCCAGTAACCAAATAACAAATAACCAAATACAATGTTTCACAGATTTATTTTTCAGAGACTGCTGTCTCATCAATTTCAAAGTAGAACGTGAGCCATATATTTTAGCACTAAATGTTATCATTTCAATAGTGCATGTTTCTACTTGAGGAAATGTTACAAAAGCAGAAGATACGTTTGATTTCCATGTGATTTGATAGAGATGTTAATTATTCATTCCCTTAACATTCCATCAATGTATGTTTTGTTTTTTTTAAATATATCATTAATCTTTCACACTTGGTAAAAGTAATACAAAATTAAATGTAAGACAGTAGCAACAGTAAAGTATTTTTAAATATATAAAATATTTCAGATTGTTCTGGAGTCATCCAAGGGATTGGATATTACAGAGTTATGTATAAGGACAAATAGTGGTAAATATGTAAGGAAATCCAGAATGTCAAGTTTCTTGATGTGTCTTAGTTGCAACTGAGCAGCTTCTTCGTGTTCTTGGCTAATTCCACCAGCCTTCAACTCAACCAGCAGCTGACCCACATTGATAATTTTGCTTTCCTCATCAATATTGCAAAGAAAGAGTTGCTAAAAAATATAAGACAGGAATATTTTTAGTTTTTTAAAAAAATCAACTGTTTAACTGCCACAAGCATAGATAAAATGTTTTCTGTATCCAAAGGCTCTCATTTCTTTATTCCCATACATAAAGATACATATGGTACCTCCAAACGTTACTCCTCCCATACCACTGAGCATCCCTTCATTGGAATTTACCACTTGCCCTCTTGACCTCATTACCACCCATCTACTTCCTCTTTTGTTGTCTAAATAATCCTTTTTCTTCTAGCGTGTTCCCAAATCCATTCACGCATTCAAAAAATATTTTCCTCACTCTACCTGTCTTGTTAATTATTGTCCATAGTCTATCGCCTTATTCTTCCATCTTGGAAGAGTTTGCATTGCAGTCTACTTACTACAGTGCATCTTAATTATCTTTTCAACCTTTTTTTCTTGATGCATGGAAACAGCACTAACAAAGCTGGTAAGTAGTAAGCACCAGGATATCTACTTAGTACTTGTACTGCTTTGTCTACTAAACTGAAGCCTATCACAAGCAAAGCTCGCCTCTGCAATAAAAACACAACCTTTAGTTTATCATGGAGAGGAGTCATTTAAAAAATCCCTTTTGCCATACACTATATAAAGGGTCTGATAATGAATTATGAAAACATCTTAGCAGTTTTAGTTGAAACTTTTTGCCTTATAAAGTTTTTTTTGTTTTTTTATTTAAATATTTTGTGATAGATTTAAGGACACAAGGCACTTGGAAACACATCTATGTTCATTCTTTACAATATACAATATTTGATCTATTCATATATTATTGGTAGTAGTAATTGATTTATATAGCACCATCATATTCTGCATCGCTGTACAATGGGTAAACAAAACATAGCGATCAGTACATCATATAGCAATTTGTAGTTTGGACAGAACAAAAAGCTCAAACGAGCTTACAATTTAGAAGGAGGTGGGGTCTATTATACAAGAAGAGAAAAAGCAAATGTTTGGGTTGGACCAGCCACACAACGGTATCATAGTGTAATTATTGTTTAACCCCTTCAGTACCGGGACGTACCTGGTACTTCCTGGTTAACAGTCACCGGTAGACCGGGACGTACCAGGTACGTCTCCTCCAAAAAACGCCCCCACATCACCACAATCGCGGTGATCGTGGGGGCGCTGCTGCTGCTGTCTGCCCAGGACTCCTGGGCAGACAGCACAGCCTGTCTAAGCCCGCCCCCAAGCCCACGATCACTCCCACGGAGTGATTTTGTAGGCAGAAACAGCGATTGCAGAAAAATCTGCAATCGCTGTTTCAGCTGCCACAGGCAGCTTCAGGGAAGGGGGGGGTCAGTGCAGCGTTAACCCCTTCAATGCTGCGATCGCAGCATTCAATGCCGCGATCGCGGCATTGAAGGGGTTAATTCCCGTTTTTTAGGGGGTTCTGCTGCAGACCAGCAACAGCAAAAACGAGCCCCCAGAAGTCCTCTGATCAGTCCTGTAGGACTGATCAGAGAGACTCCTCCCCTACAATCTCCAGTCTATTGGAGATTGTGTCCCTGCTGCCAGAGGCAGCTTCAGGGACAGGGAGACAGGGTTCTTTGGTCTCCACATGAGTGTGGAGACCAGACCCCCCCCACCCCCACCCTTCCTCAGTTAACCCCTACCCCCCTCTTCCTCAATTAACCTCTTCAATGCTGCGATTGTGTATGACCCCCATCGCAGCATTGCAGGGGTTAATATTAGTCCCCACAAGCTTGTGGGGACTAAATATCAATCAATGCTGTGCTTCAATGGAGCATCAGCATTGAAAGAGTTAAAAAAAATAATGTAAAAAATAATAATAATTAAAAAAAAAAATTAAAAAAAAAATAAATTAAAAAAAATTTATAAAATAATAATAATAATAAAAAAAATAATAACAGCACTGACCTGAAAGTCCAGGGTGCTTCCAGGTCAAATGCTGGGCTGATCAGATCGCCCCTGGCCAATAGGAGTGATCGGATCATTATGGCAGCCCACGGATGACCCTGCTCTACAAAGAGAGAGGGGTCATCTAGGGTAATTATGAAAAAACACAAATTATTAATAAAATGAAAAAATCATAATTATTACCTGATCACTTGTCTGTGACATTTTAAGTCGCTGATTATTGATCGGTCTCCCTGATTGATGTCAGCGGCCTAAACCTGTCACTTACAAGTAATCTGATGAAAAAAAATATTTAAAAAAATTTAAATGCACATGTTCCAGTTTTGCCCTCATAGCTTCCTCAAAAAATACATGAACCATGCATGTGAGGCCTTGTTGGAACCGGGGGGTGTTGGTCAACAAAATGTGGTGTTTTCTTCCACTGTTGCACATATGCTGTGCAAGAAATACATTTTAACATTGAAATGTATTTGTTAAAAACGCAATAAAATACATTTTCCGTGAACTTTGGCAGACATCAGTGAAGAAAAGGCTAGCTGAAAACTGTCAAAACTACCCTAGTTGAACACCTTGACTTGTCTACTGTTCATAAATATATACTTTTATGGGGTAATTTACAGCAGGGGGCTTCCAAAATGTCCCAAATGGGATATGGGCCCAGGAAACCAATTTCTGAAAATTCCAAATGGGAAAACGAAAATGCGCATGTTCCAGTTTTGCCCTCATAGCTTCCTCAAAAAATGCATGAACCATGCATGTGAGGCCTTGTTGGAACCGGGGGATGTTGGTGAACACAATTTGGTGTTTTGTTCTGCAGTTGCACATATTCTATACAAAATATAATATAAAATCTAAAGCAACATTGCAACATATGCAAAAAAAACCAAAAAAATATAAAAATACCTCAAAATTTGGCAGCAATTGGCGATAAAATCCCTGTTTGAAAAGTGTCAAAATGACCCTAGTTGTACACCTTGACTTATCTACTGTTCATAAACATATAATTTTGGGGGGGTAATCAGTATCTGTGACAACTATTGCAGTTATTAGACTACCATGCCAAATTAGAAAAAAATTACATTTCAAAAACGTGATGCATGCCTTGCAATATTTGCCCTATACTGGTCAAAATAAATAAAAATCCTGGCCATGTTGGGTGGTTTCCAAATCAGGACAACTTAATGAATATATTTGGGATAATTTTTTCCCATTGCTTTAATGTGTGTACAATTTGTATGAATACAAAACTGTAAAAAAAATGCGTTTTTTCATTTTTTCCCCACTTTTTCCAGTTTTTTTCAAACAAAACAATGTACTACCCAGCTTACTATGGTTTCAAATGAAAGCCCTACTTGTGCTGAAAAAAACAATATATGATTTGTGTGGGTGCACCAATTGATAAGAGAGAAATTACAATTGAAGAAAGACATGGCAAAAACACAAAAACGGCTCCGGTCCTTTAGCGACACCTTAGTATCAAAATCCCGGTCCTGAAGGGGTTAAATAAATAATATTTCTAGGCATATGTACAGACTGACAGAAGAGTAGATGGCCTGATGTAAGATACCCAAAAATAAAAGTGATATGTGAAAATATGAGGCAGTGGTAAGGGGAAGGAAGGGATTTAACCCATCAAAGGAAAGGAATTTGTTGAATGACTGGAAACAATAGGATTCTAATAAGTCGGAGTAGGGCATTCCAACCGATTAGGGCAGCCCTGGACAAGTCTTGAATAGATTGTAAGGGGTGAAGATGGGTATTAGGGAGACCAGCTAAGACTATGTTGCAATAGTATAGACTGGAGATGAGTACAAGAGCTTCGGTTGCTTCTTTTGTTATCAAAGGTTAGATACAAGCAATATTTTGAAGATGTAGGTAAGTTTTTGGACACAGAATCAATGTGAGGGGTGAATGTTAGGTCAGAGTTAATTGTAACATTGAGATATGAGTGCGTTTTGATGATATATGTATCGATATGAGATTGACTGTGATAAAAAGTTCATCCATTGTGAAACAGAGGTGAGACAATTAATGGTAGGAAGGGAGATTCACGAAAAATGGTATATCTGAGTCTTGAGAATTTTGGTGGTAATAATAAGCCAAAGGGTGAAAGATTGGAAGGCATGCTAGAACTAAGATTTGGGGTATACCAACTGTAAAAACGAAGCAAAGAGAATGAGTAAACAGTACCAGATCAAGGGGCAAATGGCTAGGAATTAAGATAGCAAAAAAATACTAGCGAACTGAAGGTAGCAAAGAGGTATTTTGGATTCTAAGACAATAAGGAGATAATAGAGGAGAAGTAGGTTTGGGTGGCAATTAATAAGTCTGAATAGTAAGAGCATAGCATGAAGTACAACACCAATCAAGGCTTCCTCCAGTTGCGTTCAGCAGTTTGGCAGTAACACTGAAGAGTTAGTGTTTTGTACTAGGATTGGAAATGCGAATGTCAGGAACAGTAGGTTGTGGTTGGGGCTAGTGTTTTGGGAGCTGATGGAAGGGTGGAGTTGTAGTCAGAGGTAGCTTTATTCAGGGATGAGCTGTTTAAGATGGGAGACAGGAACCGTAGTCCATAGGGGTGTTGAAGTTACAAATGATAACATCAGGAGACATCAGAAGAGAGGATATGCAAAAAATTATATACATACATATCTACATACCTTATCATATACATACATAGAAAGGAACAAGAGGGGCAGAGAATAGAGAGAGAGAAAAGCTAGAAAGAGTGGGAAGAACAAACGTGGTGAGAAATTAAGGATGGAGAGAGAGAGACAAGAAAGATAGAAAAAAGTCCAAATTAGTTTAATAATGGGTGCATATGCTATATATAAATGTGTGTTTTATAACAATCATTTTGGTACGTCATTTACATTTTTTAAGATAACCTAAATTAAATATCAGAATCCATCTTTGTCTTTTTAGTATGCTCAGTGAGAATTTGTTTAACAAAAGCACATTAAAGAATCAATCCTGGAAAGTATAATCCTTTATAAAGAGAGCTGATTTGATGTGTATGCATTTATATCCTAATACCCGTGTCTATTCTAATAAAGCTTGGGCCTAATTGTGTGCGTTCAGTTGGTAATATAAGAATACTACTCAAGAGGCCTTTCATTTGGCTGTGTGGTTAAAACTAATAGCCGTTCAGCTTCCATTCTTCTACTTTTTCCCCCTCATTTTCTTTTTTTGTGTTTGCACCTGTTTGGGGCACTTTCATACACAAGCTAAAAATGACGGGTAATCTTCTGGCATTAACCTTGGTGTGTGATAATATGCTGGTTGGTGTGAAGAATAATTACCAAGAGACTATGATCAGATCAACTGAGAGCTGAACATTCTCATTCTGCTTAATGCTCAAGTCTCACATTGTTCAGCCTAAAGAAAGAACTTACAAGACATTTCTTTGTATTTTTAGACATTTGTTGCTCAGGTCTTTTTTTCCCCAGATCGTATAATCTTAGGTAGTCATAACAATCATAATATTTCCTGGTGAAAAGTTTGTTACATGAGATTGAACATTATAAAAAAGGAAATATTACATAAAATTATTAAAAAACAAAACAAAAAGTTAAATCTGTACATTCAAAGAAAAAGTGATAATTTGTCCTGATTCACAAATTATAATAATAAAATAAATATAAGAAAAATTATTCTGGAGCATATGCAGTACTAAATTTTACATATGTATATACATAGTGTCCTCCTTTTTGGTAACCAGGTATTAAAAGCAATCATGCCTGAATGCAGCGCTTGAAATCTCTTTCAGATCCATAATACAGGATTCAGAATTCGGTAGCTAAACTGTCTTTTTTTTGTCCACCCTGTCTCCTACACTTAGAAACGACCCACAGGGCAGCATCCACAGTTGGTTACTTAATTAGTATGGAATCAAAAGCAAACACAGGCAATCTAAAAATCAAAGCATCTTTTCCCGCTACACTTCTCTATTCCTTACCATCATCTTTAATATGGGGCAATAAGTATTAAATAGTGGCTGCATTATATAGGATTGTGTGATGAAAATCATGAAATCTGGTTACTTAAAAAGTTAGTTTACAAAAAAATACATCTATACTTGATGTCTGTGGTATTGATTAATGAAAAACCTCCCTGCAATTATTTTCTCTTGCAGTAAATATAGATTCAGATTAATGCATTATATCAAATGTGCGTCTATCTTAAAGGTGCGCCACATATTCTGGTGAGTTAACATCTCAAGATCAACACAACATTAGAAACACAATATCTATATATCTAGTACTGTTAAATGTCAAAACAAATCTTCAATTGCATTAGTTTTAAAGCCCCAAAGAGTCAAAATACCCACAAAATTGTTTCAAATGTAATAAAATTGCAGGAATTTTTTTTTTCATGTATGCTGTTGGAGTGTAGAACACATTTAGTAAAAAATTATAAATATTTTTAATATATTTGCATGACTGCATGCTAATATGGTTCCAATACAAATTGTTAAATACTTTAAAAGGAATTTAAGGGAAAAGTAATTATCATAATTTTATTTTTCTAGCTCTAAAATTCTTACTACACTTTGAATAGTGTATGAATAAATTAAAAATGTCAGGAGTTATGATAACTAAAGTAAAATATTGGTGGAATAAATATTATGAATATTAAATGATTATCTGTAAAATTGTCCATGAAATGTTCATAATCCACTAATTAATCCACTGGTTCCAGGATATTGAATCAATCAACAGTAAATATCAGCATTCAGTAACATTAAAAAAACAAAATTATAGCTGAAAATTATAGCACATTCAGTTCATTCTGCAAACTACATGTCTTTCCATTGAGTTATCATTCTACCTTCTTAAATGGTAATGGTTAAAATGGTAATGATCAAATCCTTGACAATAAGACACACCTGTCAGCATTTCTAAGATCTTTTACAGAAAAGGAACCATGACGACATATTGTAGCAGAAATGGATAAGAAGACCCCTGTTTAGCTGATCCATCAAAAATGTATAATCTGGAAAAGTAAAACTGAAAAGAAGAGGAAATACACATTTATTTATAGAGCAGCAAAACACACACTGCTGTTTACTGACACTTTTATCTATTTCTTTTATAGCACCTTGGATAAAGGGACTTCACAAAGTCAAATCTAGACAAATATGGTGAATACTAGAGGCTTGCTCATAAGTTTACAATCTAGAGAGAGAGAGAGAATATAGTAGAGAGAAAACACAAGGAATGGAGGAGAGGGAGTGGAAGCTGTGGCACAGGTGTGCACGTGTCACAGCTAGATAAATGGTAATGATGGATGATAATAGTATAATTGTTAACTAAACAGCTTCCGTGCTTATTTGAAGAGATCATTCTGTGACATAATGGTCAGCGACATGCTATTGGGAAGACGGCAAATTTTGCTCACTTGATGATAGTGACCTTCATTTGTCTAACTATCTACATACCTATCGTTCTATCATATATCCATCTATAGCTATATAGATGAATTAAAATCAAGGGATTATTCCAGCAACATGCCCCCATCATAAAGCAGCTCAAAGCATATTTGTAAAACAACATGCCCAATATGTGCTATCCTGTCTCATCTAATACACATAAACAGAAAGGAAATAAGTACACATGGAGGGAACACGGAAAGGATTTAGTTAATGGGTAAAATCTCCCTAAAACCTTAGGCACTCTAGATTTCATGATGGCTATATGTGGAACTGCTAGTAAAATTTAGTAATAGACAGTGGTCTGAAATGTTTACATAGGAGCAGTCACCTGCCCCCTTTACCAACCCAACGGTTTAGGTTTTTAAACGTGGATTATAATGTGATAACTACTGGATTATTACACTGTTAGTGTGCCTTGATGACTGGTCGGGAAGATCTATGACGTATATCAGAGGAGAAAACTGAGATGGAATTATGTTTAAGGAAGACTTGATATTCTATGGAGCATTACTTTCTGTATGTATATTACCACAAAAGAGCATCACTGAAACTTGGGTAATGGAATTATTAAGGGCTGTAGCGACATGGAACCAGGGAATCTTTCTCTGATTCCATTAAATAAGCCAGAAGCAGCTCCATTAAATTAATACTATATAATTAAGCCATTGTTTTATCTATATGCCAATTAGATATCAAATATAATTATTTGGATTTGGCTACAAATTCAATTAAACTATTGAAAAAGATACCAGTTACTGCAAAGACATCCTATTACTGAAAAGTATTCTTTACTTATGATGGTAAAAGACAAATTCGCATGAGTCATTTGGAGAATGGTGTTCTTACTGCTCAATAGTCAAAAGACTGAAAGGAAAATATGTATTATGTGCAGATAATTAATGTATTCATAAAAATATTTCTAGTGTCAGTGGGCTTTAGGCAGATGAGCCGCAAATGCAAATATTTATCAGTTATCACCACTCATATTAAATAAGCCCCCTCTCTCTGCATTCCCACACCTCATCATTCCCCCAATATCCCATCTTTGTCATGCTTTGTTCCATGTTTTCCATTCAAGTTTCCAACATTCCCAATTATTCATTGTCCCATACTTCTTTATGTAATTTATCCCCACGTCCTTCAACCCTATATTTAATCACTATCCCTATCCCCCCTTATTCCCACCTCAACCATTATAATTAACTCCCTATGTAGCCCCCAACACTATTCAACTTGTAAATCATTGATCTAGAATTTCCTGTCCCATGGCATAGCTGCTACTCTTAGCTCAGTACAAAGCTTTTATATAAGCTGTCAGCCTGATGAATTTGTTACTTAATGAATTGTGCTAAACACAAGCGTATATACTCACAATATAGTTATCTGCTTCTACAAAATTATTTTCCCTTCCATAGTTAATGAAAATGTGGGGAGCTCTAGGTGTTTTCTTTCTTTCATAAAATACAGAGCAGTAACTTTGTCCCATAACTGCCTTGATAAAAATTGTACAAAGTGCATTAGTGATAGTGTGCTTTTGTAGTTTTACAACTCTGATTTCTGGTTCTTCATTTCTTTTTTTTTAATTTGATTTGAGAAAAAAGGTATAACCTTTTTTTTTAATTCCTACCCTTTTAAAAACTATAATTGAGCTTTTTCATAAACAACATTGAAGTTATTTTATATATATATATATATATATTTAAAAACCCTGGGTTGGTAAAGGGGGCAGGTGACTGCTCCTATGTAAACATTTCAGACCACTGTCTATTACTAAATTTTACTAGCAGTTCCACATATAGCCATCATGAAATCTAGAGTGCCTAAGGTTTTAGGGAGACTTTACCCATTAACTAAATCCTTTCCGTGTTCCCTCCATGTGTTTTTATTTCCTTTCTGTTTATGTGTATTAGATGATCCAGGATAGCATATATTGGGCATGTTGTCTTACAAATATAAATATAAAATCAATATTTGATTAAAGTACAACATACACCTGATTATAATAAAAACTTTTGAACACAAAAGTGTGTGTGTGGGGGGGTCTAACTCTGAGTAGTTGCAGTGTTAGGAATATAAGATGCAGATAAATTAAAGAATTTGTTTTCTCTCCAAAAATTTGGCTTTTTTTATCATCCAGGAAATATAGTAATTCTAGCTAAGATGTGTTGCAGTAACGTAAAAAGTTAACAGATATAGGAAAGTAAAGATTTTGTGACAGGGCCTCAAATTTAATTTGAACAATGAAATTTGCCTTTCCAAAACTCCCCAAGGAAATCAGTTTAAATGCCGGCTTTGTCTCCTCTTGTCATCCCCACTCCCTTCCCCCTACAAAGTACACAGGCACACACACACAAAAAGCTTTTGAGGATGGCCAAGCATATTCCTCTGGATGACATGCAGCATGAATCCTAGACAAAAACCATACCCCGGTAAACAACATGCATTGTATTAGGCAGGAATGCTGGCTATTCACTCAACTTCATGGCATGGGTTTGTCACAGCAAGTAGTACTGTACTTTTCTTTACCACTTGACCTGAATGAACAAAAATAGCTTTCATTTATATTGTTACATGTTGTATACATCATTTGTTGTGAAATAAAAAATTTGAGAGTTTGTATCCTTTGGTAACCATGAATCGCTTAAAATTACATATATATTGAGACCAGAGACAGAATCACAAAAAATCCAATAAAAGAGACTTGTGGTTTTAGTTTTGCAGACTTAGTATAGTCCATTGCCTATAAAGGAGATCTGATTTGTTTGCTCATATCAAGGTGCAGTGAATTCAGTGCCTAATATGAAATCACTAAAAAAAGTGCTTAACAATTGCATTTACAATTGAGAGATCATAGTAAAAACCATCTTAGCCCAAAAGTAGTAAAGAAAAGCTGGGTCTGATTAACTGATGTGGTGTTGAAAACACTGGGTTTGGAGAAAAATGGCTGCTAGTTTCATCTATCAGTTTAAAATCAGCTGTGCAGCTGCTCAAATGCTTATTCAAGTAATTCAAAACTCATGTTATTAAATGTATCACTTAAAACATATAAAAAGCTGCACAACTGTTACAATATGTCTGTGTTTGGACCTTCCACAAAGCTCATCATATGATTTAGAAGGAGAAGCTAGCAAGAGAGACAGAAGACGACTCTGAAGGTAGTGAGATTATGGAAGGAGACTTGTGTGCGTGCTCTGATTTAACACACATCACTTACACTAAATCCAACATTGATTACTTTTACACAACACTTTTATTTCATACATTGTGACTGACAGATTGTGAGGGTAGACTTTTGGGACTGAGATTGATTGAGTAAGAGTCTGACTGACAGTGGAGGGATTTTTGGAATGTTTTTTTTTTCTGAAGACGAACAACAAAGCCTGCCCAGCACCCAAGTCTACTGAAAATGGGGAAATATTAAGAACTAGGTACATGTAAAAACTTGACACCTACACACAGATCTGCCCGTGTCCACTGTAAGTGCTACTATTGTAAAGGGGACAGGGGAATACCTGGGGCGAATCCTGTATGTGGTACCCCCACACGTACATTTTAAAGCTGCATAATTTCTATCATTATATACTGGTGCAGACATTGATGGTGGTACAGCATATAATTATTATATACTGCCATACATTGTGGTATGGTATATAGTGATAGGCGTTAAGCTGTACAACCGTCAACTGCTGTAAATTGTAAGCTTGCAAGTGCAGGGCCCTCTTCTCCAATTGTGTTGGTTTGTTTGTGTTTTTTAATTTGACCGACTGAATGTAACAGCTATGGAATCTGCTGGCGCTATAAACATTCATATAATGTAATGTCTGGCTAAGTATAAAGTGATGGTACTGACTTCATACTGAGTCAGACACTGATGGTAGTACAGCATATCTCCCATCACTATACATTGAACAAGACATTGACAATAGTACAGTATAACTCCCATTACTCTCACACACTAATGCTTTCTCACTCACTCTTCCTCCCTTTCTACTTCCTTTTCTCTCTCTCTCTCTCTGAATTTCTTCATACCTTTCCTCTGTCACTGTCACTTCACCTCTTCGTTCTTCCTCTTGTGTCTTCTTATTCGGTGTCATTCCAGTGCGGTGGGCGCAGCTTCAGTGTTGTGTGCCGGGATCTGACATCAAATCCCGACGCACAACATCAGTTGTCTCACGCATCATAAAGGAGCGGGATCGGAGGTCTGTAGTAACAGACCTCCCTCTCCCTTGACTGATTTTAAGGCTGTTAAAGGGAGACCTTTAACCTCCCCAGCCAAGACTGCTCCTCTAGAGGCGGACATTATAGTCTGTCTCCAAAGATGTGCATAACCGATGCTGGCCTGGCAGCACGCCCCGTCATGAGTGGCACCAGGGGTATACCGCCCCCTAGGTTCGCTACTGGTAGAAACAGTTCCAGCTTCTTCGTGAGGAAAAAAATCTTCGTATTCCACGAATATTCACCCGTTGCTGTGTTCGGTTTGGGTGAATATTCCTGTACATTCCTTTTTTTTCTTAGTTTTTTAAGGGGTTAATATGGGGTTAACGCGGTACACACTACGCACCAGGTTTGGCGCCAGGAGTTTAAAGGTCCGTACGAGCAATTCTATTGGTAGCCAGCAGGGGCTTCCTCTGCTATCAACCAGTGAAGTGCACCTGTATATATGTGTCTGTTTGCCTGGTGCATGGTTGTTCCGATTTGGAAGATCACTATATCTCCCTTGTAGCTGACCAGTTAAGCTATATAGGTCTGTGCCTAGCTAATACAACTTTTATAGCATTTACCATACTATTTATCATTTACCAGCAGCGACGTAAGTTGCTAGGGGCAGTCGAACAAGGGCAGCCCCGAAATCAAATACACATCTGCTTATGTATGTATATATATGTTTAGCTACAGTACAAAAAAGTTGAAGAAAATTCCTACCTTAGCTTTGTACATTTTCAGTTCCAAGGCCTTAAAGTCCATATGGTCAATTAATGATCTCATGAAGGAGCTAGGAAAAAAAATGGTGTCTTTTTTTAAGCCATATATTTTTTTCCAATGTGCTGAAGAAAAGCAAATACACGTTGACAGAAGTTGTTCCATAATATGCAGACTGTTAAATTATGTTGGTATATTATCAGTATGACTTTTTTAAACATATTGTATGATTATAAACATGCATCAACAGAAAGAATAATGTAACATGGATATAACCAAAATAATAAGTTGGCCCCATTCTCTCTTAAAGAATCAGGGGATATATGGGTGCCTTTTGCATCCAAATTTTGTGGCAATGTCTCCAATGCCGCCATATTTTAAATAAATTTCACCTTACTTAAGACCATTTAGAGTGTTGGCCTTTCCACCTTGTGGCTACTTAAATTCTCGCAGCTGAGCAGACCAATGAAATTGATTTGTTGAAAGGTTAGTTGTGGAGTTACAGCCTATTCTGACCTTAAACAAATCTGATTGGACATTAAACACTTAATAACAATCTGATGTGAGGACTGTCCCACCAAAAATCACTTTGCCCACAATACCTAATGCAAATATCAGTAGAGGGATGCAATAATTTGCCAACTTCTTGCTAGCTTCTCATTCCACCTCAGGGGGACTTACAGGACATACTCTTTCAGAGTTCTACTAAAAGGAATCTTGTGTGCAGCAATAATAATTTTACCCTGTGCTGATTTCACATGCATTACCTCACACTTTCTACTGTTGGGCCCTGCTCTACACACCGGGCCTATGACAAGAAAGAAAGGTAGGCACAAAGGGGTGATGAGGACAGGGAGATGAACATGATATATTTGGCACAAGAAGGTCAACAGCTAGAGGGTAGTATGGACACTGAGGTGGGGACGAAGGCAGATGGGTATGGAAATTGAGGTGGGGTAGGAGATTGACACTTAAGTTTGATCAACTTAATCATTGACTCACTTGAGTTTATTCAGAGACTGAAAGCAGATTTCATATACATGGAAAGGTAGAATGCAGCACAGAACACAAATATCGACACCTTCACCAAGTGTATACATACTTACGTGTACAGTTAGCAATATTAAAAACATAAATTGAACATCGACCTTGACCATGAAGGGCTTGGAGATGTTGGGATACATTAAGACAGGTGGGAGGCAAAAGACCTCTTGAGCGTAATAGAGGTTTGGACTGCTTCTTCAGACTAATGCTTACAGTCATGGCAGTGGGGCTACAGATCTGGAGAGGTTCTTTATGAATTTTCTATAATAATTAGCAAAACCCAAGAAAGGTTGGAGTGGCTTGAAAGCAAGAGGCTGAGGCTATTAAAAAATGGCTTATAAACATGCCTGCCCCACCACTTGCTGCATGTCACTCCCTGCTGTGCATCACAGGCACGCATCCTGCCTTAACTACTCGACGGGACTGCGTAGCAGGTTGTTTTTGGATAAGTGCATGCTGCATAGGGACCTTGCTCTGGCTAGCAGCAGCCTGCCTGCAGTTATAGTGCCAGTGGCGTGACAACTCGTCTTGACTGACAGATTGTATTACCTTTAGTGTAAAAACCCCAAGATGTCTAACTGAACTTTAAAATCATGGTGCCTTTTGCTGTCTGAATACTTTTTTTTAAATGTGTAAGATTTTAGTACCAATTTGCTTTCTCTAAATAGTCTTCTTTCTTACGGAAATCATTGAGGGTAAAGACTGAGATAATCATGCTGAGCTTGCATTTGTGTCAGCAAGTGTAACTTTTACTTTTCCAAAACAGTACTAGTTTCCGCATAATATGTTTTCAGCCAGCTGCATACTAGCCATTTACATGTATTGAAGCCCAATCTACTAGGCAAACACCCTGACTCCTTATCATATTGCGACTGACAGCAATGGCAGCCTCCAGGTCTGCAAATAAAGGAAGCTTATTGGAACAAAATGAGATGAAACCAAGTTTTGCAAATTTTCCAATAAAAAAACCTCACTACGATCCCACACCACTATTGTAAATTTTCATCCATACATTTTTGACAAGCCTTGCTAAATTAATGCAGTTAATTTTTTCATAGGATGTGCCTTTGATGTAAATATACTTCTAAGATCAACAAATTTAACTTTTACATCATGCTAGCTATACAAGATTACTTTCTGTTTATGTCTGTATGCTGCCTATGACTATAATAATAACAATTACTGTTACACACGGGCTATACGCACCTACAACGGTACATACATTTACGCAGTGAAGTATTTAATTTTTTGGACAGTCTTAGTTTTAAAATACTCATTGCAGTCTCCGTTTATCAGTGATCTCTGCAATTTATATACAGATGCACAAGCCTAAATGTCTGTCCAGTTATTTTTTTTTTTAAATTTAGAACTAATTTTATAATTAGTTATTATCATTTGTGGTGACTTATGTCCAAAAAAGACCTCCTTGAAACAAGCTTAGATCCACCACTGATAAACTGTCCAGTGCATAATAGTACAAGTAAAAAACACAGACCACTGTCTGTGACAAGAATGAAACATACTCATTAACTGCTTCCTTTATTTTCTATTTAGCGCTGATGGCAGCCTTGATAAGGATGTTCTTTGCTGTCTGCTCTGTACAATAGAAAGGGTATGTTTTTACAAACATACAAAACAGTTTTTTTATTAGGAGCCTAAAATAATTTGACAATATTTATCATATTGGGTACATCTGCTTTTTTTGGTTGCTACAGAATATAGGATATAGATATTTAATGTCTTTGTTTTGGAAAAAGTATAAAAAGAGGTTAGTTTATTTGTTTGGATTCTAGATAATGTCACTCAAATGGCCACTACTGAAATTCAGAGATTATTCAGTAGTGTGAATAACAAAAAAATAATATATTTATTTATTTATTTATTTATTTTTGTTATTCACACTACTGAATAAATACAAGAATGTATTCCTCTAAGCAAGCATGAAGCACTGACCTTAATGAGTGTTAGTTAAAGTGCAAGCATCAATAATGTACCTATTTCCTACAATGTGCTCTCAGGTCAAGGTTTAACAATATCAGACACTGAAAAGACAGCAGAGACTTCTTGTTGTATCGAGACACATTAGAATACAATACACATAGTCTGCATTGTAGTCTTTATGGTAATTCTAATGTTCTTCTTACCTCATTTGTTTTCTATTGAAGCCTGAGGTGCTAGCGCTTATTTATTCATGTTAAGAAGTGGGAAGGACAACCAAAAAGTGTTGCTATGAGTGAGACCACTTAACTCTTCATGACGGGGACTAAAAGGCACCACCACCTCTCCTACCAGTGGATCTGGCTCCACTGTAGCATTTTGATAATTTAAGAAATAACTAAATGTCTGTTTTGGTTGAAAATAACATCACGTAAAAATACAAAAACTATAAATCTTATAGCATAAGAAATATATTTAAAGATGCATATTATTGTAAACATTTCCCATTATAGGGAAAGAAGGAAAAACAGGATGAGGGAGGCGATTATACGACTTTACAGCCCTCTGGTCAGGCCTCACCTAGAGTATTGTGTACAGTTCTGGAGACCCCATCTCCAGAAGGATATCAACACATTGGAGAGAGTTCAGAGAAGAGTTATAAAAATGGTAAGTGGTTTGCAGGACAGAAATTATCAGGAAAGGTTAAAGCATCTTAATATGTACAACTTGAAGGAAAGACGAGAGAGAGGGATTCAAAAGAAACATTTAAATACTTAAAAGCTTATTTGAAAGAGGTAAGAGGTTTCGATGTAAAGTTCTGCTTTACTCAGAGGGTCGTAGAGCAGAAGTGGTAAAGGCTAAAACAGTAAGGGAATTTAAGCAGGCAAGGATAGCCATAAAGCTTTCTTCACTATAGGACCTGACCACAGACTGATAAGGGCTTAAAGCCCCTACATCAGGAAAAATGGGCAGACTAGATTGGCCAAATGGTCCTTATCAGCCTTCAAATTCTATGTTTCTATTTGATAAAAATAATGGTTCAGCTTAATGTGGACCTGTGACTTCACTGTGCTGCTGGTGTCTATAGTCGCTTGGCATGATTATTCAACACAATGCATTTGTTCTTATACTTACGTGGAATGCGTTATTCCCTGACAGCTTAAGTTTAAATAATTATGCAGGACTTCCCGCGCATAGTACTAGACATAACAATATAAAAGGAAAACATAATAAAACAAAAGTACGTTTTGTTTTATAATTAAACTGACCTACTAGGTCAGACACAGCGTATGTAACACCTTAGGGTTTAGTGGTCATATGACACTCAATTGCTCTCATTTACATCTTGGCACTTGTGTCATACACTTGCTCTACTTTGTAATGGTCAATGGATGTTTGTTTCATAGGACAATGGCATAACATAAATGTAGGTAGGGCGTTTTTAGAATCTGTGTCTTAATGCAGACTAGTTTTTGGCGGGTAATGTTGCTGAGTAAAATTGTGAGCTGATGATGAATCGCTGTGAAGCCTTTGTGATTGTTCAGGTTGCATTGTTGGTCAAACAAAGAACAAGGACACAAGTTTGGCTCAAGACTGCAACGGATAAAACTGTTCGGTCGAATGGCGGGCTCCTGCCGACATGACCACTTGTTGACATTGAAAGGATTTCACAACAAATGAGCAGAAACAGAAACGATTCTGTTCTCTGAGGCTATTAGCTGTAACGTGTGGCACTGCAGCGGTCAGCGCTGATGTATTTCCTTGTTAATGAGCTCTGAATGCCCTATTAAACTGGGACACCATAGGACCAGAGCCACTAGGACAATACTATGCCTGAATAGCTTCCTCAGCTCCTATTGGATGGCCAAATGAATGAAGCAACTGGTAACACTCAGATTTAAGCAAGGTTGACAGTCAAGTTAAACGATCCTTAATTAACCATTGGAGTGCCAAAGTGGTGTGTGTAAGGCTTTCTTTTTTTTGCAGTGGTCCTCTCATAAGCAGAACAAGGTGCCAGATGACCTCTCTCGGGGCTGTCACTGAGTGTTGTGATGGCCTCTGTTCTCCACTTGTTGTATTCTGTGAAAAATTGAGTGAGGTTCCACTGAATTTTGAATGCACTCTGGGGTCAGCCCCTGTGCCCCCTGGAAACACAGTGATATCCTTCAACTGTTGTGTGGAAAACATCTGAAGGGAGCTGGGTCTTTAACCTGATATGACCCTACTCAAAATCAGTGCTGGTACGTTTCTGTATTGCAGCTAACAATATTTCACATTGATCTTCAAAGACATAATCCATTATCGATAACAAGAATCAATTCCTGTGAATGTATTTTGTAGTCTGCCTCCTAAGGCTTTGTTGAATTGTCCCTCAGATGTTTCATTATGACTATATTGTATAAATGACTCACATACATCAATATTTAAATGAATGTGTCGAGGAGGCCCCAAGCACTGCAAATTTTTGCTTTGCAAATGATACTCTAACTTTATTCTGAGCTACTCAGATCTCTCTTTACGGTGTTGTAAATTTTACTACAGGCATGTTCAGAATGTTCTTAAAGTTACAAGCCATGAATCTAAAAGCTAAAGGGTTAATATACATTTAAATGTCTTAAACCTTTATTAATCCGTATACCTTATTTATTTGGAGCAGAAGCTGTAATACACTTTTTTTGTGACAAATGTAAAGGTGGCCATATGTCTAGGTTTGTCTGTGGATATTGCTATTTGCATTTATTTTATTTTATTTAGGATGTTTATTTAACACCTACTTTATCCTGATTTCCTGCTTCCAAATATTTACCAAATTCATCATTAAAAGAAGCAATACATACAAAGTGTAATGAAAAGTCCAAAAGTATACTTGGAAACACAACTTTGCATTCAATAAACAGTAACAAACCAAACAGATTCTGCTAACCTTTCCTTGTTACATGTTTTTTCTTCCAAAAGTGTTTTTTTTGGCACTTTGCTTAAAGTAGCTAGATGTAATATACAAGGCTTCATTTTCACATTTTGCCTTTAATGGATATTCATTTGCTCTCAATATAGCTAGTACACGTCACAGAAAATAATACAAACACCATACACACCACTCATTGCACAGCTACATAATGTTATAGATAGTATAAGTGGCGAGTGTTATCTAACAACACACAGGGCAAACAAAACACTTATTGTTTGGATGCTGACCAGATGAAAATGATATTTAAATTCATTATTTTAAATCTGATTTTATTTAATATCTTAAAATCTTAAATAAAGTAAAGGTTCACATCTGATCAAGCCATATAAAATGTATATATATATATTCCTGATGAAATTATGTAAAATTAAAAGAGAATACCCAATAACATTATAAGGAACTACATCCAAGAATAACAAATGATACACCGATAAGAAATGTAATGACAAGATTCAATGTCCACCATTAAATACACTATATATACTGTATGGCAGGGCTGGACTGGCCCACCGGGATACCGGGAAATTTCCCGGTGGGCCGGAAGGTCCGTGGGCTGGGCGGCCGGCAGACTTACCATGAAGACAGCCGCAGAGCGGCTGCAAATGGCAATGAACGCCTCCCTCGGTGCCAGGGGCGGGCTGGGCAGGGGGGCAATTGCCCCCCAGGCTTCCCGAAATCTAATCAAAGCGGCCGCTGGGTGCTGATGCGGCCGGCCGGCCGGCCGGCATCAGCACCCAGCAGCCGTGTGCGATGGCCGTCTAGTGATGGGAGCAGTGTGAGGGGTGAAAGCTCCGCCCCCTCGCACTGACCTTTCACCCCTCACGCTGCTCCCATCACTATGCGGCCATCAGATTGCTGGGAATGTAATCTGAACGGCCGGTGCGTGCTGATGCCGCCGGCCGGCTCTGCTTTAATACTTTTTTTTTACTTTATATGGCAAGCCGATCCAGCTTACCATATAAATTAAAAAAAAAGTGTTAAAGTAGCTCCGGCCGGCGGCATCAGCACGCACCGGCCGTTTAGATTACATTCCCAGCAATCTGATGGCTGCATAGTGATGGGAGCAGCGTGAGGTGGAAGCTCCGCCCCCTCGCACTCAGACTGCTGCAGCACCGGATGTCAGGTCAGTGGCATCCTGTCAGCATAGAGGAGAACAGTGTGCAGCTACCAGGAAGTCAAGAGAAGTAGAAGGTGAGTAAAATAATGTATTTTTTGTACTGTATAATGTTTTTTGTATTTGTTAAAAACAAAAAAAATCGGCATGTGTGTGTATGTAAGTGTGTCCCCCTATATGCCACTCTGCCTCCAGAAATGCCTTATACCCCCCTATATGCCACTCTGTCCCATGATATGCCTTTTAACCCCCTATATGCCAGAGTTGCATATAGGGGTATAAGGCATTTCTGGATGCAGAGTGACATATAGGGGGTCAAAAGGCATATCTGGAGGCAGAGTGGGATAAAGGGGGTTAAAAGGTATATCATGGGGCAGAGGAGCATATAGGAGGGTATAAAGCATATCGGGGAGGCAGAGTGGCATATAGGGGGCATAAGGCTTTTCTGGAGGCAGAGTGCCCCATGATATGCCTTTTAACCCCCTTCATGCCACTCTGCCTCCAGAAATGCCTTATACCCCCTATATGCCACTCTGTCCCATGATATGCCTTTTAACCCCCTATATGGCAGAGTGGCATATAGGGGGTTAGAAGGCATATCATGGGACAGAGTGGCATATATTATTTTTTATTTAATATGGCAAGCTGGATCGGCTTGCCATATAAAGTAAACAAAAATGTCCCATGATATGCCTTTTAACCTCCTATATGGCAGAGTGGCATATAGGGGGTTAGAAGGCATATCATGGGACAGAGTGGCATATAGGAGGGTTGAGGCATATCAGGGAGGCAGAGTGGCATATAGGGGGGTATAAGGCTTTTCTGGAGGCAGAGTGCCCCATGATATGCCTTTTAACCCCCTTTATGCAACTCTGCCTCCAGAAATGCCTTATACCCCCCTATATGCCACTCTGTCCCATGATATGCCTTTTAACCCCCTATATGCCAGAGTGGCATATAGGGGTATAAGGCATTTTTGGATGCAGAGTGACATATAGGGGGTCAACGGCATATCTGGAGGCAGAGTGGCATAAAGGGAGTTAAAAGGGATGTCATGGGGCAGAGGGGCATATAGGAGGGTATAAAGCATATTGGGGAGGCAGAGTGGCATATAGGGGGCATAAGGCTTTTCTGTAGGCAGAGTGCCCCATGATATGCCTTTTAACCCCCTTTATGCCACTCTGCCTCCAGAAATGCCTTATACCCCCCTATATGCATATATATGCATATGGCATATAGGGGGTTAGAAGGCATATCATGGGACAGAGTGGCATATAGGGGTATAAGGCATTTCTGGATGCAGAGTGAGGGTATAAAGAGAGGGTATAAAGCATATCAGCATATCAGGGAGGCAGAGTGGCATATAGTGGGGCATAAGGCTTTTCTGGAGGCAGAGTGCCCCATGATATGCCTTTTAACCCCCTATATGGCAGAGTGGCATATAGGGGGTTAGAAGGCATATCATGGGACAGAGTGGCATATAGGGGGTATAAGGCATTTCTGGAGGCAGAGTGGCATATAGGGGGTTAGAAGGCATATCAGGGGGGCAGAGTGGCAAGCCTGGGGGCAGAGGTGCATAACTCGGGGGTAGGTTGTCAAATGAAAGGAAATAAAAACCAAATATGTCTCAATCATAGCTTTTATTAAATATGGAAAAAAATAGTCTACATGAATTAATAAAGAAATAAAAGTTTCTTACCAGAATATCGTGAAGAATAATGTGATCAGTGTTTTGTTCCACTAAATAAAATGGAACTCTTTCATCTAACAATGTTCGCAGTAGTAAATGTTTTGATCCTATTATGTGTAATGTATTTAATTTATTAGGGCCTTTTAACACTTTTGCTTTCTGGCATTTTAATACAAATAATGAGATAAAAAGAATTGCACATAGTGTGACTCGGGTGTGTATAAGGGGTGCGTGTGGGTATAAGAGCTTCACCGTGAGATAAACTATATGGGGCTGGTCTCCAAATTTTTCCAGGGCTGCTTTTCAGTCCCAGTCCGGCCCTGCTGTATGGTAATAAGATAAATAGTGAACCTTTAGCACACTGTATTTAATTTTAGGAAACTACATAATACAGAAAGTATGAAAGTAAGTGTTAAATAAGAATCCTAAGTAAAATAAAATAAGTTTTGTAAAACGAAACAAAACAGCTTCAAATGACTACTGCATAGTTGAGCACAACCACCAACATATATTTTAAACAAAACATATTCACAAATGATTTGGGGGTCACCAGGGACCCTTTCTCAATTTGTATACCTTATAAACACCACAATCAACATTAAGTACCTGCATACATCTAATCAAGACCGGACTGGCAATGACTTAAAGGCCAGCAGTTGCCCAACAACGTAGCATCTGGCCAGGGGTATACAGCCACTTTCATGTTGCATCCCCCAATCTGCTGCTGGAGCAGAAGATCGGGTGAGTGTGTGGCGCTGTCCAGGCCTGTGGACCAGTCCTGCATCCAATGTCCAAAAGCATGCTCACTCAAGTGGAGCAACAGGATGGGACGATAAAATAAAAACTCACCGAATGTTATCATGATTTTTTCCCCCCATCTGAGCTTTTGTGAGAATTGCCCCTTTGTGAAGTGTAAATAACCTTTACATATACCACTGGTCTTTGAACGTTGAGGCTTATGTACAAATACTGGTGTAGTTCAGGTGTAAAAAAAGTAGTTTTATCGCGATAGCAAGCCAATGGAATATTCCTTTTTGTAACTTTGCGTTTGGTGCCTATATCCCTACTAAATCTGTGACAAGAAACAGATAAACCAAGCAGACCTCTGCACGTACGTTTGCAAGCCTTATAGTGCACTATCAATCCTTAATTATCTTAAAGTAATTGGAAATATCAATCATTAGCTTTTATGACACTCATATACTAGCGGTACAACACAAGACATGTAAGGATTACAACCCCTTAATCATATTTTACGGTTTCTTTCAAGTGTATTTCTCTGTCCACCATCTGATCAGTTTTTGCACCCTATTATTACAGTAGAGGTAATGCTGAGTTGAAATCTCTTTTAATCTTTCTAAAAAGACAAACAATACCTGGCTTACATATGTCACATTTCTGCCAGATAGACATACTACTTGATTCTGCATCTAGTAATAATTAACATTTAGTGGTAGACCGGCAACAAGCCATACATAAAATCACAGGGTTAATTATGATCAATTAGTGTTTGTACCTATGTTTTACTTGGAAAGCCAAAGCACATAGCAGATGTTGGGAATGACTGTTGAAAGGAACTTTGCATAAATTGGTAAAGTATGAAAAATGATTATTACATTGTATACAGAAGAAATCACGACAGTCTTTGTTAGAAGACTTCAGTGGCATTTCAAGTTCAGGAAGCTTTTATCTTTATTAGGGTTTATTTGCAGCACACTTACATACTATACTGACGCCACTAGCACGTGCCAGACACACACTGCTTGTGGTATTTTATCAACCCTAAAGCCAAAGGTGAAGATGTTTACTGCCGTATATCGCAGAACTTTTCTTTGAATCACCGCTTTTCCTACTGATTGAAAATGTCATTTTTTCCATTTGTATTTGGAGGTTTTAACTGGACCTTTGTGTTAAGCACCCCACCTACCACATAGGTCTCGCACTAATGGTGCCCAGAGATGGCTTTAAATTGCATGAGAATATCAGTTGGTTAAAATGCAGTGCAGTCTCACTGATTGGGCTCATTGGTAGGAAATATAACCAAGTTACGATTAGATAGGACAAAATTTGGGTGCTTTGATGTAGTGTCGGGTTAGGGAACATATGGCCATATAGTGTGAATTCCCAATATCCAATATGGTGCTTTTTACATAGTATTTTCTGGGTGTGCGCTGATCCCTTGCTTTATTTATAAATAAAGAGGCAAATCTCCTTAGCCCCATTCAAGTCCGGGACGTACTAGGTACATCATGCCCAAGTGGGCTCATCTGTTCTGTGACGTACCTAGTACATCATGCAAAAAAATGCCCGTACATCGCCACAATCGTGGTGATCGTGGGGGCACTGCTCGAGGTTTCTGGGCGATCGCGCTCCTAGCCGCTATAGGCAGCTTCAGGGAGGGGGGCTGTTGGATGCCACAACATACCCTTGCTGCCTGATCACTCCATAAGAGAGGCCGTGCACCGTTAACCCCTTCAATGTCGCTATCACAGCATTTTAGGGGTTATTTCCTGTTTTGTACGGGGCTCTGCTGCTGCTGGTCTGCCTAGAAGCCCAGGCAGACCAGCAACAGCAAAAAAGATCCCCCAATGTCACTCAAATAGGCTCCTCCCTGCGATCGCCAAATGTTGATTCCTATCTGCTTTAATAATCATAATAAAAAACATGTTCTTGCAGCAGGTACAAAGTAACACTTTTAACATGTTTTGGCTTATAGATGGAAAATGTCCCCATCCCTACCCCTAGAATTTTGATTCTATAACAATAGCTATCATTATGAATGGACTAGAGGTTGCTTACCAATGCAGTGCCCATCCTTGTGTGAGATCAGAGAATGGCTGATCAAAGGGACTAGAGTTTACATTTTTCCTGTTAATACTGAGTAGAAAGACAGATAAGACACTATAGTTCTAGGAAATTAAATGGGACAGATTACCTACACATGGAAATGAACTGCAATGCATTCTGCCTACACCACCTACATGGATAATGGAAGTATATGCAACGTGAGAATATTTCAAAGGAATGGGACAGACTTTTCAATGATGGTGCTAACATTCACATACATGAAATTAATGAGTTAATTGTATATCAGTCATATTACTAAAAAAATAACAGATGGGCAGAGTCACACAGCTCAGAGAAAGGAGCAGTTCTGCATTATACTTGATGCCCCACAGGGCTAAAATTAACAGAAGTTCCTGACATCACATAATAACCCTTTGTCTTCCATGGGATGAGCAATGTGCTGCTATGTTTGGCTTTGGCTCTCACCAGGCATTCAGTATTTTAAGTATGCATTCTGTGCTGTAATGGGATTTGTGATGTGGAAATCCAGCAATATGAGTTACATTCCTTGTTGTGTATAATTAAAAGAAAAGTGTGAATCTTTGTCTCTACATATTTCTTTAAAAAAAAAAACAGATTTGCTTCGTTTGTCCAATCTAATTTGCCTGCTTCCTCCTGCTTTTTAAAAGGTGGCATATCACAATGTTTCTGTCAAAACAAACAATACAGAAAAGTAGTGAATATGGGGATTGTACACTTGTACACTGGATTTTTGTGGCTCATTAAAGTATTGGAAGACTTTAACATGCACTGTAAAATTTAAAATCAAATCCATACCAAACTGGCTAGCTCTGTTGCTAGCTTTAAATAGATTGATTGCTCAGAAGCAATCTATATGAAACTGACAATCAGTTTGATGTGGATTGATTTTGATCTCTATAGAAGCATTGGTAGTACAATTTTCACGGCTGCACTGATTTTAGGCAAATAAGGAGGAGTTTTTTTAAACTTAGCTAATTTATTGCCTCCGTATAGTATAGGCAAAGGGGGTCTCAAAAATGTAATATTATATTTATTTTTATATAGTGCCCTCCTTAAGTTTAAACGAGGTGACAAAATTTCAGTTGACAGACTAAGGCAAACTGATACGTTAAGCAAAGAAGGCACTGCTAGTTAGCTTGCAATCTAGAGAGGATGGGGTGTAGAGAAAGTGGGAGAGAAGAAATAGATGAATATAGGAGTTGTATTAAGGCAAATAATCAGGTCTAGCTTAAAAGATTGTATGCTTCTCTAAAGTAGTGGGTTTTGAGGTTTTTTTTGTGAATGTTCAGAGGGATGGTGAAAGCTAAAGGCTAGGTGGAAGTGAGTTCCAGAGGTTTGGGGCAGCACGAGTAGGAAAGTATTTGTTATGGGAGCCGTACCTTAGAAGGCTTTATATGTTAGTGTATAAGGATTTTAAATTTAATCGAGCTACTACAGGGCGTCACAATGTGATATGGAATGCCCATAATGCATAGTTTTGTGTTTATTTCTTGTCACAGATCATGGGCGTAGGAACCCCTAAAAATCTGTGGGGGACAGCATTTTCCCCTATCAGATCCCCACTTTCTCCCCATCTCTCACACTATCTACCCCCTCTCCCCCTCTCACACTTTCTTACTATCTACCCCCTCCCTACCCTCCCTTCTCACACTATCTACCCTCTCCCTACCACCCTTCTCACTAGCTTCCCTCTCCCTATCACCCCCTTCTCACTAGCTACCCTCTCCCTACCACCCCCTTCTCACAAGCTACCCTCTCCCTACCCCCCCTTCTCACTAGCTACCCTCTCCCTACCCCCTTCTCACTATCTACCCTCTCCCTACTCCCCCTTCTCACTAGCTACCCTCTCCCTACCCCCCCTTCTCACTAGATACCCTCTCCCTAGTCCCCTTCTCACTAGCTACCCTCTCCCTACCCCCCTTCTCACTGTCTACCCCAGGGGTGTCCAAGTTTTTTCTGCAGTGGGCCACTTCATCAGAATTGTATACATGCGCGGGCCGCACTCATTTTTCACTGTGAGAAAATATGGCCTTTAACAAAATGTGCAGATTAAAATAAATTAAATGACACAAAACCTTTACTTTTCCTCTCACTGATTTCTGGGCCTAGAAAGTTTTGTGACTACAAATTCAGGATTCTGGATAAGTAAAAATGAAATAGTTCTATTTATTCTAGGGATGCACCAAAATGAAAATTCTGGACCAAAACATTCACGGTTCACTTAGCCAAAACCGAAAATGACCCCCACCTTTAAAAATAATAATAAAAACTCAAATTTTTTATAAAAGTAGGTAACACACCACAATTGGACAAAAAAAATTAGCAATATGACTTGGCATGATAGGATACTCTTATCCTCCTCCTATCATACCCAGGCAGCCAGTACATGCTGGTACAGGGTGACTGTAAGTGATGTGCAGACCCCATACTGCTGGCAGCATCAATAGACAAGGGGGGCAGCTAGCTAGGTTTCAGCATGTACTGGCTGACTTGGCATGATAGGAGTGTGATTGCTAACAGCAATCACAGTCCCATCATGCCTAGGTTCCAGCACTTACACACCCATGCTATCACACACTCATTCATTCATATACTCATTCATATATTCATTCACAGATTCATTCCCTCAATCACACATACTGATTCAAAGACCCTCCCCACCCCCTTACCTGCACTGCAGCTCCTCGATGCCGCTCACAGACTTCAGCAGGGGGCGCGGCCTCCCTCTGCGTTCTCTGGTACTGCACAGAGGAAGCAGGATGTGATGTCACGTGAACACTGCTGGGTTCCGCTTCCTCTGTGCAGTACAGAAGACCCTCCCACAGGTAAGTAGCAGGGCTCTTGTTGTAGCAGGGCTCGAGGTGTGGACCGCGTAAGATCGGTTGCCCTGGCTGCTGATCTTACGCGGGCCGCACCTCCAGGTCTCGTGGGCCGCATTTGCGGCGTTTATATTGGGGGGGGGTTCCTACGGCCCTGGGGGGGGATTTCTTCATTATTGGTCCCCCCCTCATGAGTTACTAGGGGGGATCTGTCCCCCTCGTCCCCCCCGGTTCCTACGCCCATGTCACAGATGTCTTCTGTGTCCAGAGTTTGAAAAAACTTCAAATCACAGCACGATACAGAGCAATTACTCTATTAACAGCCTATAAATGTAACAGAATAGAGCCACCATCCAGCGGGTACAGTTGATACGTCCCTATCAGAGAACCCCAAAAATGGGCATTTTCATAGCTTATATAAGAAAGAAAAATATAATCTCTTAATATCTTACAAATATAAGCCATCAATAAAGTAAATAACATCAATAAACATAAAATAAAATAAATTAACAAAAACCATAAAGCCTACCAGGCAAACTAGGAACCACCACACAGGGACAGACATACCAAGATGCCCAAACCTGAGGCTCCCAGCACCACCTACCAGGAACTTCCCATCAAATGCTCTCCCCCAGAGCATTCACACCCCCTAGATGTTTGGAAAGCTACCCACCGGCTGTAACAGCAGAAATACCCAGACATAACACAGGGAGGGAGGGCGGGACAAACAACACAAGGTAAGGTGACTACAAAATTTCCCTTAAAATCGTGTCACAACACCTTAAATAACCACCCCCTAAACCCCACCCCCAACCTACCAAAACTGGCGCCAAAGCCTTGGCCTACTTGGGAGCCCAGTCAGGGCCCACTGTGGCCATGCTGCCCCCCGTGGGCATCATGAGAACTATCATCTATATACAAATCGCATTTTACACACTTTGTTTTATTTAATGTACACTATACGAAAAAAGTATGTGGACCTCTGATTATCACACCTATGTGAGCATGTAGGATATCACATTCTAAAACCATGGACATTAATATGGAATTGACGCCCGCCCCTGCGGATAAAACAGGCTCAACTCTCCTGGAAAGGATTTCCACAAAATGTTTTTTTTTTTGGCGGGAGGGATTATTGCCCATTCAAAAGCGTATTTGTGAGGTCATTCATTGTGTTGGATGAGAAACCTTGGCTTGCAATCGGCATTCTATTTCATTATAAAGGTGTTAAATGGAGTTAAGGGCAGGAATTTGTGCAGCTCACTCAACTTACTATATACTAAACTCTTTAAACCACATCCTTATAGACCTTGATTTTTTACACCGCGGCACAGTCATGCAATAACGGGAAAGAGCCTTCCCCATATTGGTCCCACAAAGTTGGAAGCATACAATTGTCTAAAATGTCTTTGTATGCTGTACCATTAACATTACTATTCACTTTAACTAAGGGGCCTAGTCCAAACCCTAAAAATGGGCCCAGACAATTCTCTTTCCTCTTCCAAACTTTACAATAGGCACTATGCATTCCAGTACATAATGTTCTTCTGGTATCAGCCAAAATGACATTCGGCCATCAGACTTCCTGATGTGAAGTGTGTTTTATCACTCCAGAGAACATGTTTCCGCTACTCCAGAGCACAGTGGTGGTATGCATTACACCGCTCCAACCGACACTTGGTATTGCACATAGTGATCTTCAACTTGTGTGCATCTGCTCAGTCATGGAAATATGATGAAACTCCTGATGTTGCTTCCAGAGACAATTTAGAACTCTGTAGTGAATGATGCTACAGAGGACAGGTGATTTTTATACTCAGCAGCCCCACTCTGTGCATAGTCTACTACTTCCTGGCTGAGCTAATGTTACTCCTAGATGCTTCCACTTCACAATAATAGCACTTACAGTAAACCTGGGTTGATCTAGCAGGGCTAAAATCTCATAAAGTGACTTTTGACAAGAGTGGCATCTTTTTACAGTGCCACATTTAAAACCACTCTTCATTAAGACCTATTCTGCTGCCAATATTTGTTGATAGCATGCCTATCTTGCTGTTGGCTAAAACACCAAAACTCAATCATTAGGAGGGGTGTCCATATACCTTTAGTCATATAGTGAGTAATATTTGGTAAATTGGTATATGACATGTTCAAACAGACAGACTGATATATAATGTAATGATTACCTGTGTTTACAAGTGTACAATCTACAGGGAGTGAAGTGCAGGAGAAACACAATGTATAATGACAGCTTCTTTAAACAAAGGATTTCCTTACTGCTGCTTCAGAAACTCCATAAGGTTTTATTTTATAAGGTCATTTGGATCTCAGGTAAATTTTGTAACTGGACACACATTGCAGTGAATATCTACTCTGGCTGTTATTTACTGTTACTGATAACTAAAGATCGGTTGCACGTTTTTTGTCTGTACAATATCCTGCTCTCTCTTGTGCAGCAGTAATAACTGAAATAATGTCTTTTCGTTCTAACCCTCTTTTCTTTCTATGTTGTTTTTTTTTAATATAAAAAAACTACATCTTCTGGAATGTACCCATATCCACCGAAGAAATTGGCATGTACTATTATGCATTAAAATCAATGAAAGATGGGCTTGATTAATCCAGTATTAAGAGACAACTTCTCTTGTTAGGGAAGAGACACTTAGCACTGAAGTGTCATTGAAGCTTTTTAATTATGCTTCCTAGTGATAAAGCTGTTTGGTCCCTGTTTAGTTCCTTTGTCAGCAATGAGTTAAAATTCATGAGCGTCCATGCCTCTGAATACTCACTCTAGTGCTGCTATTTTCTGCGCCAAGCTAGCCATCACAGCAAAGAGGCGTAGGTCTGTTAGGCCATCTGTTACATAATAGTCCACAATCTCTAAAATCTGGAAGAGAAAAATGGGCAGAGCTAAGATGATGAAGGTTTCAAAAAAGAGCAGATTGCAACTGCGCTTGGTGGGAAGGATAATGAGCTCTGATTGTTGCAAACACAAGCTACATTAGCATACCAAACAAAACAAGTTTTAAAACAAAATCATCCAAAAAGTATCAATAATGATAACAAATTGTGCATATGCTGATTGAATGAACACACCACCTAATATTTATAGATGCTCATGACCTGGATGTGATCTTAATTCAGTCATGGGGTTCAGGCTGTTTGTATACTAAAAAGTACTCAAGTGTAGTTGTTTGCTATAGGGTTATGATGTATGGATCATTCATTTCTACATTTGTGATTACACAGAATTGGACAATACCTTACTAGATTAACAGCATAGCATTTTATATGGTTATATAATGGGTTAATAAAGCCTAATCTTTAAGCCTACCCATTTTAACTAAAATCTACTAAAAGCTAATGAGTGCAACATTAAGAAAACTGAGAAAACCCATCACATCATACCCAGCATTGAATCCTGGTAATAATTAAAAAGTCTATATACCATGTACCATAGTTTTATTTCTGCACCTCAACTATTGAATGGGTATTACCAGATTACCAGAGAAAAAGCAATATGTAAACACATCTAGGGGCCAACACATTTATTATAAGATGTTTTTAAAATACAGATAAAAAATTATCTGTGTAAAAACGATTTTTTTTTCAACCTGGACTATTGCATTACCATTTATATTATTTTTGACTCTGAGCGACTAAAAAGTGAAATTAATCTTTAGGAGCTATATAATTTCCACTACTTAAACTTAAACTGTTTGCTTTGACTACTGTCAAAATTTAGTTGTAAAAGGTAAAGAACAAGCCTTTATCTCCCACCTCCTCACTTTTCCTTTAGCCCGGCTTTTATCACAATCAATTGTTTTCCTGCATTAAAATCTATCAGGAACTTTCACAAAAAACCTTGGTTGAAGAACTTTAAAATACTATTAGGACTAGTATTATGTTAAGTTTAATTATAGGGCCTTTCATATTCCTTGCTCTGAATACATCCATTCTATGGACAGGCAAAAAAAACGATGATTGTGACCTACAAAGCTTTGTTTCGCAAACAAAAATCTTTTTTTTTTTCCAGCCAATTGCTTTTGTGTTTCAAGTATTGAATACAAACCCACAAACTTTGGCTCTACCTCTTCAGTTCTTTTTACAACAACAAAGTATTCCTTTAAAAGTCCATTTTTGACTGGTGATGTCTATATAGACAGAATATATGTGTATACCATATTGGATCCCCAAGTCCCTTTTTCTATCTTCTCTTTGAAAACTTTGTTTAATTTGTTTTTTATGTACATAACAAAACATAGAAGTTGTGAATAAAAGGAATGTTTATTGGAGGCACACGTTAAGGCAGAAAAAAATATCTTCTGCGCTTCCTTTGTGGTTTTACATTTCATTAGAAAAGAAACCACAGACAAAGCAAACACACAATAATGCATGACAATAAAGGATTTCACTGATTCATCATTATCATTATTTTACAGGAAGGACATTTGTTTCAAGCAATAAGGTCAAAGCATATATGCCAATAGACTCCCTTTCAGTCTGATTGAGAAATGGAATACAATATTGTTGACAGATGGACAAAATAGGTCTGATAGAGTCAATGAAATAAAACAACAATGGCAAGCATTGCTGAATTGATGTGTCATAAAGGGAATATGAATACTGGGCCATGAAACAAAACATTGGTCCAAAGCTATAGAGCTATTGCCTCCCAACTGGTTTATGTCTTAGTATACTAGAATTAAAGCAACTCATAGTAATCTGATATCTGTTTGATGTCTGAATAGAATTCAATCTTGCCATTGCAGGGTAATTATGAATTAAGATACCACAAGGATTGCTTTACATATCTATTATAGCAAGCATTGGGCGCACTTGGCCCTTTGCCATCGTGTATCTAAAGAGGAGTGTAAATGGAGAGGAATGTTGGCTGTGTGTGTGGTTTATATTTTGGTGTGGGTTTTTTTTTAACTAATTATTACATAAAGTGTATGTAAAGGTGATTGCACATACACACATAAGATATGACAAGCTGATTTTAGTCTAACATATAGTATATAAATTGCCTACTATTACTTATGATAGGAAATATGTTTGGTCAGACATGGAGACTAAAAAAATGTATGTACTCCCTTGTACTCTGGCATCGGTACTCACTAAATGACTTTTAACTTTGATGTGTCCCAATTGGTTTTCAATATTTATTAGAGGGTTTAATAATAAAAGTTATGTTTTAAATTAAATTTAAATTACTTTTCTTTTTAAAAAAATGTGAGCAAGTGGCCAACATCTACCATTTAAGCTACAAAATGGCACTCCTAAAGGGCTACTTGGTTGACCAAGTGTTAACTTTCTTTTGTATAATGCCATTTTTTTTATAATGTGGCTAGGTAGGAATGTGGTTTTCATTGTATACAATGGCAGACAAAACACGTCCCCTGTAAAGTATGTGGATAGGTTGATCACATTTCTTCCATCTAGATATTCAATATTTCCCTTACAGTTTTTTCTTACCCGATATACATAGAGTTCTTCAGCATCACTTAACACATGAGGTGGAACGATTTCTTTTAAAGCCATAAGAACTTGGAGACAGTCTAAATAACCATCTTGATCACCATCCACCTAAAATATAATGTATACACAGTTCAAACTATAGTAACAAACATAAAATAATTACAAACATGAAAAATATATTTTTGCTTAGAAGCAGCAAACAACCAGTATACCATCAATGTTTAAGGTGATGTGGCTAGGCGTGAGGCCAACAGGCTTTTTCACAAGACATGTATAATAACCTGACCCCATTGAAACATGACGATGTATTGATACTTATCTGTGTAAGTCAGAAGAAATCTAGAAGAATGATTTTAACAAACCCTAATTCCTAAACATATCTGTACTGTTTTCACACATATCGTTGTGGCTTTTCATGTTGTAGAACACTGTGGTATACTCATAACCAACAAAAATTCTAGGCTCCTAGAAAACTGGGACGTCCCAAGGTAAAAGGTATTTGGGTCTCTAATGAAGGACAATTAAGAGGCCTGCCGCTACCCATGAGTGCAAGCTTGAGAGGGAAAGAACTGCACAGTGTAACAGATGCATTATCATTACTGGGACCCATACTGTCTACCCCTATCACCTGTGAACAAACTAGACTATATAATGTTAAGTGTCCTTTTAAATGAAGATTCCTTTTTTGAAAATGGAATACTTATGTGGGGAACATTTCCATGTACGTACATAGATATATATTGAAAGAACAGACTGTTAAAGAGGTCATGTTCTCTCTAGCGCTAAAACATACTCACCCAATCACATCTTTCACATATTTACATTGCCAAGAGCATTTCTGTATAGTTGCTCATGTTATATGAACTCCTTCCTGTCGTGTTTGAGGAATTAAAGCTAGACAGGGGGCAATTGCCAGCCCGTCCCTGCGTATCCTTTTTATGACAGGTGTTTAAATCTTTTGGGGCTGTTTCCTTTTAAATCGCATACTTGAATTTTCAGTCCTGCATTATCAGTTTTGTATAACTCAATGGTACAGAGCAATGTTTTTCACTTTACATTCAATATTAACTTAATTTAGACAAATCCTTGACATTTCTAAATTTTAATGCCCATTATTTTAAATAAGAGAATTATTTTCCTACCCTAGATTTGGACATTCGTCACTCTAATTTAATTGTGGAAGGTTATTAAAGAGCGGTTTTACTCCCTTCCTGCTTTGGTGCGACTATTGTGTATTAAATACAGACTAATCAAATTGTGGATTCCAAGACTACTGTATTAGTCATCCCCATTCCTTTTAATTTGTTTAATGGCCTCTCCTTTTTGTGTGTGTGTTCTAAATGGCTGTGCATCGCTCAGGCTCACGACATGTAAATAAAGAATGGATTGGGGAACACTTCTACAAAAAGAATAAAGCGTGCCTCCATTCTAAAGTTACATTTGATGTTCGAGTAATTCATTGGACGTGTACCACAAGCAGAGGTGCTTATTAGTTCTGCTTAACTGTCTACAGACATAGGAGGAGTGAAGGGGGAGGGGAAAGAGTAGAAAATGAAAAGAAGTCTGAATTTACACTTACCGCTTCAAAAGCCCTTTTATACTCAGCCAAATTCTCCTGGCTGAAGATGCAGTATTTTGCCAAAAAGTCGACTGAAAAAGAAGACAAAAACTTTGCTATAAGCAATGAAGGAAAGCTTTTTTCTTTTTTCATGCTTGCATTTTGTTTTACATAAAGACATCCTTTTGCACTGCAGAGTTCATTATGAGGACATCAATTCAGATTGTAGTAGGGAATTACTGCCCTCCTTTCGGGAATAATTTTCATTTAAGTTTGCAAAGAAGCCTTTTCACCTGGTGGAGGTCACTGAGTCAGATTTACACTTTCAAAGAAGATATTTAGTATGTAGAACACATTACAAAAAAGTTTCAGCCTGCAATAATGCTTTCTCAGAAGCAAGAACAAAAGTTCCTTGATTTCCCTATTGGTAAACACAAAATGTTGATACACTACAAAAAAAAAAATCCTAATAAGCAACGCGTGTTTTATATAAGCGCTATTTGTGAAAAACGACATAAAAGAAATAAGATTTTGTGTTTCAGATTTTTGTTCAGCTTGTCTAATGAAGCATGTATTAAGCAAGTCTTAAAGCATGTTTACAAGTCTGGATTTTCTCTTAATTTGATAGAGACCTATATTGAAAAAAAAGAAAAGGACAAATACATGAAAATATGTAAAAATGACAAGTTGCTTTTAAGTGTGTATACTAGGCATTATTTGATTGTAGACATCTATCTATAACTTTGACCTCATCTGTTAAATGAAGTATTTATTATAACTGAGCATCAAGTGTCTCCTTAGATGCGCACAAGTGAATCAACAAGGCTCTGTTTTTCACCACTGATGCTCATACAAAATGCCACCAAAAACTAGACTTGGGCACCAGGGGGCTCTTCGTGTTCGTCTTCGTGCTCGTCTTCGGGGGAAAAAAAACCTTCGTATTCCGCGAATATTCGCCCGTTCCTGTCTTCTCTTCGGGCGAATATTCGCGGACATTCTTCGTGCTCGTTTAATCTTCGTTTCCTTCCCGGTTGCGTAGCAGGGGTTAATACGGGGTTAACAACACATCGGAGCAGCAGCAGCTGCCCTGAAGGAACGTGTGTGCAACTCTATTGGTCGTTTCGGCAGGGGGCTGGTCTGGCATCAACGAGTGAATTGCAGAACGCACTTCATTCGTTGATGGCAGGCCAGCCCCCTGCCGAAACGACCAATAGAGTTGCACACACGTACTGAGGTGTACTGTACACAAAATGACCTAGAGACAAATGCTCCAAGGAACTTGGCCTCCGTTTATCATACACAATCACACATCCATAGATGTTTAATAAAAGAATAGGGATTATTTTACATTTTTAAATTGATTTTGGACCACTTGTAATACATGCCTAACATTTGCTACCTATTCACAATGGCATACTTTGCAACAACCCAACTTTTACTGGACAGGACTGGAAAAAAGTAGGACTGTCCACCAAAATCTTGGGTGTGTTGGCAGGTATGCGGATGGAAAAATGTTGGACAAGAACTAAAAAATAGCTTAGGGTTAATGTACGGTTATGTTTAAGATTAGTAGCAGTGCACTGGTTTGGTTAAAGATGTATTATGTCTAAATAATAATTTAATTTTAATTTTAATGGGTTTTAAGAAAAAAAATAGGGGTTTATTTAAATGTATTTTAAAGTTAGATTTATTATTTAGTACTTTATTATATTTATTTAATGTTTATACTAGTGCTACCTACCGAGCTATAACTACCAACGTGTATTTGCATACCTAGATAGCTAAATTAGATGGGACAGGACTGGAAAAAAGCAGGACTGTCCCTGAAAAAGTTGGGTCTGTTGGCAGGTATGTGGATGGAAAAATGTTATAGTATGAAGTGTGAGTTATAGCGTTAATGCTAGTGAGTGTAGAAGTGAAGGCCAGGACAAATAACAAGAGGAAAGGTCCTTGTGATTTGTGCATTGTACGTGTATGTGTTATGTGTGTTATGTGTGTTGTCACTGTGTGTTATATGTGTTGTGTGTTATGTGTTATGTCACTGTGTTATTTGTGTTATTGTGTGTGTTATGTTTGGTTGGTTGGTTGTGTATCAGAAGGAAAATAATGAAATGGAAATGGAAAAGGCGAATGAGTGGGCAATTGGCGACCCACTCACCTGTTTCACCCCAGAGCAAAGCATCCAAACACTGTCAGTCCTAGACGTTTGGCAGCGGACTTCCAGAGCTCAGACACAAGGCCCTAGCGTAAGCTGGCCACTCCGGCGGAGGTAGCAGGCGTTGCCACACCGCAAACAGACGCAGCCAGGGGGGAGAAACTGCCCTTACCATTAGGGACATTTTGGGCATTACTCTAGCCAGGAAGCGAACTGGCACAGAAGAGATGCTGGCACCACCGCCACAACCACCACCAGCAGCAGCAGCAGCATTGAAAAATGGGAAAGGCGAATGAGTGGGCAATTGGCGACCCACTCACCTGTTTCACCCCAGGGCAAAGCACCCAAACACTTTCAGTCTTAGACGTTTGGCAGCAGACTTCCAGAGCTCAGACACAAGGCCCTAGCTTAAGCTGGCTACATTGGCGGAGGTAGCAGGCGTTGCCACACCGCAGCAAGTGCAACCAGGGGGGAGAAACTGCCCTTACCATTAGGGACATTTGAGGCATGACACTAGCCAGGAAGCGAACTGGCATTGAAGAGACGCTGGCACCACCAGCAGCAGCAGCAGAATTGAAAAATGGGAAAGGCGAATGAGTGGGCAATTGGCGACCCACTCACCTGTTTCACCCCAGGGCAAAGCACCCAAACACTGTCAGTCTTAGACGTTTGGCAGCAGACTTCCAGAGCTCAGACACAAGGCCCTAGCGTAAGCTGGCTACATTGGCGGAGGTATCAGGCGTTGCCACACCGCAGCAAGTGCAACCAGGGGGGAGAAACTGCCCTTACCATTAGGGACATTTGAGGCATGACACTAGCCAGGAAGCGAACTGGCATTGAAGAGACGCTGGCACCACCAGCAGCAGCAGCAGAATTGGGAAAGGCGAATGAGTGGGCAATTGGCGACCCACTCACCTGTTTCACCCCAGGGCAAAGCACCCAAACACTGTCAGTCTTAGACGTTTGGCAGCAGACTTCCAGAGCTCAGACACAAGGCCCTAGCGTAAGCTGGCTACATTGGCGGAGGTAGCAGGCGTTGCCACACCACAGCAAGTGCAACCAGGGGGGAGAAACTGCCCTTACCATTAGGGACATTTGAGGCATGACACTAGCCAGGAAGCGAACTGGCATTGAAGAGACGCTGGCACCACCAGCAGCAGCAGCAGAATTGGGAAAGGCGAATGAGTGGGCAATTGGCGACCCACTCACCTGTTTCACCCCAGGGCAAAGCACCCAAACACTGTCAGTCCTTGGCGTTTGGGAGCGGACTTCCAGAACTCAGACACAAGGCCCTAGCGTAAGCTGGCTACACCGGCGGAGGTAGCAGGCGTTGCCACACCACAAACAGACGCAGCCAGGGGGGAGAAACTACCCTCTCCATTAGGGACATTTAAGGCATGACACTAGCCAGGAAGCGAACTGGCCGAGAAGAGACGCTGGCACCAGCAGCAGCAGCAGCAGCAGCATTGGAAAAGGCGAATGAGTGGGCAATTGACGACCCGCTCCCCTGTTTCACCCCAGGACAAAGCATCCAAAGACTGTCAGTCCTTGGCGTTTGGGAGCGGACTTCCAGAACTCAGACACTAGGCCCTAGCGTAAATTGGCTACACCGGCGGAGGTAGCAGGCATTGCCACACCGCAGCAAGTGCAACCAGGGGGAGAAACTACCCTCTCCATTAGGGACATTTGAGGCATGATTTCAGCCAGGAAGCGAACTGGCAAAAGATGCTGGCACCACCACCAGCAGCAGCGTTGGAAAAGGAAAAAGGTGAATGAGTGGGCAATTGACGACCCGCTCACCTGTTTCACCCCAGGGCAAAGCATGAAAGTCTGTCAGTCCATGGCGTTTGGGAGCGGACCTCCAGAACTCAGACACTAGGCCCTAGCGTAAATTGGCTACACCGGCGGAGGTAGCAGACGTTGCCACACCACAAACACGTGCAACCAGGGGGAGAAACTACCTTAAACATTACAGAGAAAAAAAATTAACTTTCCAAGCTAAGAGCTGGGTAACCCAACTTGGGCAGATTGAATTTAAGAAAGGCAATCTGCTCCATCAGATGAGGTGCCATGCATGAGCGCTGTGGACTCAGTATGTTTCCAGTCATAGAAAACACGCGCTCACTTTGAACAGTGGTTGGCGGACATGATAGTAGCTGCTGCGCAACCCATGAGAGTGCAGGCCACACACTCTTCTTTTCATCCCAGTAGCTAAGAGGATCAACATTAGGCGCAGAAGGAACTTCACAGAGGTAAAGTTTGACCATTTCAGCAGCACTACTCTCCTTTCTGCTGGTAGCGCTGTCAGATGGTCCAACTATACTCCCAAGTGTCTCTTCCCAAAACGCAGCTGCTCCAATCAGCTGTGTTGTGCTGCTTGTGGCACTGCTGCTGATGCTGCTGCTGCTGCTAGGAGTAGCAGACCACATCATCTCTTCCTCCTCCTGCACCTCTCCCTCCTCGGACAGCATTCCCATTTTACGCTGCCAGTCACGCACCTTGTTGACCAATTGCTCCCGGTAGCTACTGAGAACATTAAATTTCAAAGCTAGCTTTCCCTTAATTCTTGGATCGCAAAGGCACGCTAGCATCATTTCGGGACTCTCTTCCATTCGTTTGCGAAGGTGTACTTTTAGCAGATCCTTCAGCTTCCTGACTATGGCTGCTACGTCAGGATGTAGAGTGCCACCTTGAACAGCCTCACGGTTTCCAAGGAACACATCCATCTTGCTGCCTAGGAGCTGGGATTACCTGGGCCAGACTGGCAGTGTTTGAGTTTAAATTTTCTGTGGCATCCCTGAATGGTTTAAGGACTGCCACTAGCTGGGCGATCACTGTCCAATCCTCCCTATTCAATGGAGAGGTAATCCCAATATTGTGCTCTGAGGCAAGATTATGGATTGCCCTCTGCTGCTCCAAAATCCTCTCCAGCATGTCTAACGTGGAGTTCCACCGTGTACTGACATCCTGACGTAGGCAGTGTGCTTTTCATCCATCACTTCTGCATGGAGAAGACCTGACCTCTCTTGCTCTTCCCTCAAAAGTTGGCTAGCCTTAACACTATGGTGAAAGTGCCCAGCGATCTTTCTGCAGCGGGACAGAACTACTGCTGCCACATTAGTTCCTTCTGACATTGCTGCCTTCACTACAAGATGGATGATGTGGGCTGCACAGCGCACACCAACAATATGACCATCTCGCAGCGCTTTCACCATATTGGCACCTCCGTCAGTTACCACAAAACCAACTTCAACATTGGTGCCCGCCTCTGCTCCCACCCAAAGGCTAAACATTTTCCTCATTGCATGCAGAATATTTTGGGAAGTGTGCTTTTCATCCATCACTTCTGCATGGAGAAGGAAAGATCGGTAGCCTGCTGCAGGGCTGCCACCAGTGTGCTGTCAAAGAAAGAAAGGCATGCTGGCCGCTAGGTGCACTCCACAAATCTGTAGTGAAATGAACAGACTGACCAGCAGCCTTGGAAAGCTCCCTTTCACTGCTGCAACACAGGACCGATACAATGAGGGGACAATGTTCCTGCTGAAAGTGGAACGTGACGGAACTGTATATTGTGGAGCCACAGCCGCCATCAATTGTTTGAAAGGCTCCCCTTCGATCATAGAGAAGGATGCCCCTCCAACAGCAATAAACTGACCAATCAGTCGCGTTACTTTATTGGCCTGCTGTTTGGGCATTGACCTTTTGGATTGGAATGCCACAAATTGTTCCAGAGTGGGCTGGACATGCAGTGCTCCAACCTGCCTTGGTCTCTGGCTGCCAGCACTAGCTGCTGCTGCTGCTGCTGCTATTGGCTCAGAAGAAGAAGCTGTTGGGGTTTTTCCACGGCCACCAGCTATGCTGCCTGCACTAAGTTTTACTTCTGCATCTTTCCCCAATAGCACAGCGTTGTGTTGAGTGCTGAGGTGATGCTTCATGCTAGCACTGGTAAAATGGCCAGACACTTTCCCTCTGCTTATTAGCTTCCCACAATGTTTGCACTTTCCATAGCGCCCTTCTTCAACATTTTCAAAGTGCTCCCAAATTGGGGCGCGCATAGCCTTGGAGTGTGCCTTGGGTGCTGCTCCTACTGCTCGGGGTGGATGAACAGAGGCAGAACCAGTGGTGGTGGGACTGGTGGTAACAGTACTGGCCATAGTGGGACTGCTAATTGCTTTAGATTTGCTAGGTTTTGCTGCTGCTGCTGGTGGTGGTGGTGGTGGTGATGATCGTAGCGGAGAAGGTGGAGGCTCAGGGGAAAATTGTGCACTAGTCATTTGGACACTGCTCCCTGAGGAATCTGATTCCTGACCACTCATCTCCTCTACTTCCTCTGGCTCATAGTCTAGCTCTTCATTAGCCAGATCGAATGGAATTCCTGCTAGGCTGGAGCTAAGACTGATATCGTCGTGAGACTCGTGACTAGTAGTAGTGCGAGCAGGAAGAATAGACTCTGCACTTGGCCTCTCAGGCTCCTCTGCTACCTCGCTAGGTGGAGTTCCACTATGTGTAGCCCTCTCTCTAACTGTCTTTACAAACATTTTGTAAGGACTTGGTGGCTTGCTAGAGGTACTAGGAGGACATGGCGTGGCGGTACCAGTGGGAACAGTAGGCGCAGCACTAGTGGTGGTAGAGGCGGTGGGGGTGGTGGTGGTGGTGGTTTTCCCTACAAAGGAATGAGATCGCTTTGGTTTGGGACCCCTCTGAGTCTTGCTGCTAATTTGGCTCTGCTTGGTACCTTGCATGCTGCTTGTGGATGGGGAAGATGCTGCTTTGGGCAAAAGGCACTTCTTTTTAGTCACTGGGCTGGTACTACTTGTGCTACCCTTTAACTTTGAACGTGCTTCTGGTGCTTTAGGCTTTCCGTAAAAAAACATAGAGCTTGTGGGCCTAGCCGCACTACTACTGCCTGCTTTTGGTGCCTTTCCTTTACTTGATGATCCTTCAAGCAATGCTTCCCCAAATGATAAGCGAGAGCGTGGCCTACTTGGCCGACTAGACTGACGCAAAGGCTGCATCTTAGAACTGGTGGTGGTGCTGGTGGTGGTGGTAGATGGAGTTTGTCCCTCCTTAGTCCCAAAAGGATGGAGGATCCATTTCAAATTTTGTGTTGTGTGTGTAGTGTAGTGTAGTGTTTAAAAAACTATAAAAAAAAAAAAAAAAAGGAAAAACGAATTAAAGACAAAAAAATTAGAGGAAGTTCTCTTCAGTGCTACTGCTTAAAAAGTAAAACTATGCGCTACTGCACTGTGCTGTTGTGTGCAATCTGCCAAAGTGCTAAAGTTATTTAAATTATTAACTCAAGATTAACTATTTAATAACTAGCAGTATTTTATTTTTAATTTGAATTTACACGGGCCTAAGAGCTTAGCCTACTACTATGCTAGCCTAAAGCTATATTTCCTTACTATAAGTCTACCTCTAGGCAGACGCTCTCAAACCCACTAAGCTAAAGTGAGGTTAAATCAGATTCAGTATATGATTTATTAATTAATATTAAGTTATATAATATTAATAGATTAGAAATAATTTACTTGTATATTATGTATTATAGATAGAAGAATATAGATTATGAATTAGAATTTAGAATTAGAATTACTTATATTATAGATTATGAATTAGAATTTATATTGTTATATATTATTTATAATATATAACAATATAAATTCTAATATATTATAGATTATGAATTAGAATTTATATTGTTATATATTATTTATAATATATTATAGATTAAGATTAAAGAAGATTAGAATTATTTTAGTACTACAGCTAGTATCTTGAAGCTTTGCTTAGTACAGCTCGTCACAGTCAATTTTTCTTTAAAAGAATTAGAAATAAAATAAAATATCACAGCAAAACAGTTAGATTCACCGCTTGCTGAACAAAAACACACAGCACTTATGCGGCTGCACTCACTAGCCCAACAAGTTCACTTCACTGATCGACTGAGGTGAGCAAAACACTAAGGGTACTTTTAATAAAATTGAAATAAAATGTAAAATAAATGAGAAAATCTTTGCAAAACAGTTAACGTCACTGCTTGCTGATCAAAAAAAAACACAGCACTTATGCGGCTGCACTCACTAGCCCAACAAGTTCACTTCACTGATGGACTGAGGTGAGCAAAACAAATGAAATAAAATGAAAGATTATTAATTAAGAAAAACTGACTTGGTCTCTTGCTGTTGCTAAAACAAAGCACAAACTATAGAGCTGCAGCACCAGTACTAATAAGATTAGCTGAACTATACGCTAGTAGTAATTAATTAATATCATTACTTTTATTTATAGCTAATTTGATTAACTATTAAGATAAGAAAGAATTATAGAATTATTGATATTACTGATTTTAGATTAGACACTAGTAGATGTCTTGAATGTCTACAGTACACTCTACACTAGTATACTATTACTAACTATAACTGACAAATATATATATATAATTTTATAATGAATTCAATTATTAATTATATTAATTAATATTACTGATTTTAAATTAGACACTAGTAGATGAATGTCTACAGTACACTCTACACTAGTATACTATAGTATATATATATATATGACTGACAAATATATATATATATAATATTATAATGAACTATTAAATTATAGATTCTATTAAATTATTATTTATAAATTCTATTTAATTTATAGTGCCAGCCCAGGGCAAGGGCACCCCAGTGCCACTGAGACACTGGGTGCACTGTCAACTCAACAGCACTTACACTACAGTTGATGACAAATTAAATAAAAAAAAATTTAAATTAATCAAATTATTATTATTAATTATATTAAGTAGCACTGAAGTGAGGATGAAGTACACTGTGAGAAATGGCAGGCTAAGGCTTACCAGTCTCACACAGAACAGAACAATCTCTCTGTAACGCTCGGATGCAGCACAGCAGTGTTGCCAAAGCAGTCACAGCGAAAAATGAATGGATCTCTCAGGCAAGCTCTGGTCTTATAAAGGCGCCTTCCGAATTCAAAAAACAGCAGCACAGGCATTGGACGAGACCCTTAGCGTGACGTCACAAGAGTGAGCTGATTGGACAGACGAGATCAGCTCACTCCTGTTTGAAATTTTGGCGGCTGTGCGGCAAAAACGAAGACGATCACGAAGAATCTTCGATTCTTCGTGGTTGTGAGTCTTCGTCTTCACCTACGTTTTGCCGGCACTGTATTCTCTTCGGCGTGTCTTCGGAACGAACAAAAAAACGGCCTCTTCGTGCTCGTTTTCATGTTCGCCCGAAGACGAATGCGCAAGTCTACCAAAAACCAAACACTATGGGTATTTGAGGACTGGAAATGAGAAATTACGAGTTACAGTAAAGCAGATGTGTTTATATTACTATTGTGACACAAGGCTAGGTGCCATAATTTTACTATGACTAAGAAATAACTTGGTAGAGAGACAGTATAGAACATGGGGAAGTATAAAAGCAAAAATCTAAATAAAAGGATTTTATGGAGAGAACACTGGTATAAGCAGACGAATAAAATAAACTGTCAGGACGAGAGTCCAATAACACCAATTATAACAAAATGGAATAGAGATACAACGAAACAAATAGCAGAAATAGATTGGTATAAAGCAATAAACAATACTTAATATCTAATTCATTCCATAACAATTAGAATTATTTTAAATTAATTAATCAATGGTATCTAACTCCGACAAAAATAAAATCTATGTTTCCAAGTTCTTCAGATAGATGCTGGCGATGTAATCAGGAACGGGGAGATTATAAACACATATTGTGGACGTGTATAAAAGTAAGGCCTTTCTGGAGGTTTGCCTTTGAGCTCCTAGAAAAAATAGGTAATATTAAGATTAATAAAACTTTAGAAATCGCTCTGCTTCATATATTCCCATCTGAATTACTATTAAAAATAATAATAATAACTATCCATACATTGGCAGCCACAAAAGTGATAGCAAGAAATTGGAAAGAAAGCAAACCTTTCTTATATCTACAATTGAGAAACCAAGTGTTATTTCAACTACAGATGGAGAAAGGCTTACATTGGACCAGTCCACAACAGAAAAGAAAAACAACTATATATGAGGACTGGATTATTAAACTAAATTATATATGAGTAATATAAGAATCAACACATATTCCCAGCTTTTTTTTTTTTAAGATATCAAATGGTCTATTATACAACTTACACCTAAGGATGATATCTTGACCTCTTAATTGTTAATTTTCTTCATTCTTTGATGTATTTTTATATTTGATGTTTAATTTGTTTGTATGTATTGTGGAAAAAAAAATTTAAAATAAAAAAAATAAAAAAAACCTGTCAGGTTATTAGGGATGAAAAATGAGAATTGAAAATATGAAATGACAATGTTATAAAATGATAACAATGAAAAATACAATATTGAGTATATTAACTGCAGTCTTGAGCAGGATTAACTGAAATCTGCAGTTTTCTGTTTACCTTTTTTATTACAGTAAAACGAAGACATGGTGTTTTGCCAGCCTTAGATGATTTTCACGATCTTTAATATAATGACCATCTATATTTTTACTATCACAAATAGCTTTCAGATAAATTATGTCAAGATTTATCATGTAAAAGATGTATACATGTATTTGCATGTCAGCATTACAAAAATTGGGATGTTCTATGATTCCTCGCAGTCTGCCTAACTCTTTGAAATAAGTCTTAAAGGCAAACAAACTATAAAAGAGTGAAAAGGGCATGGCAAACAAACCTCTTGCAACATAATTTTTGTGATAAATTTCTTGGTGTACCAGCTGATGTATCAATTACATCAATAAGAGTCCAATGGACCCAAAACGTCTTTAAATGTGGTAACTTCTTTACTTTAAATGTGACTGCTCATAGTGAAATTATAGTTTTGGGGATATATATGTATATCAGGACCTCAAAAGAAAACTAATAGTGTCATGAACAACTGCAACTTATACACAGAGCCGGCCTTAAGTGTTCTGGCGCCCTGTGCAGACTACTCCTCTGGCGCCCCTTCTCACTATCCCCCCACCTCCCCTCTGCCCCTTCTCACTATCCCCCCACGCCCCCTCTGTCCCTTCTCACTATCCCCACCTCCCCTCTGCCCCTTCTCACTATCCCCCCACCTCCCCTCTGTCTCTTCTCACTATCCCCCACCTCCCCTCTGCCCCTTCTCACTATCCCCCACCTCCCCTCTGCCCCTTCTCACTACCCCCTGCCCCTTCTAACTATCTACTCCCTTTCCTTACTTCTCATTATCCTCACTTACCTTGTTGCCGGAGTCCTGCGGTGAGAGCGGGATGCATCCGTCTTCCCGCTCTGCCGCGGTGCCGGCATTTCATGTGGAGCGCCGGAATATGATGTTAAAAAAACCGATGTTTTAATTTAAGCCCCGGGCAGGCGCCCCTGGTGCCATGGCGCCCTGTGTGGCCGCACAGGTCGCACACCCCTAAGGCCAGCCCTGCTTATACTTGTATTACAACAAGAGGTCATAACCTCATACTAGAGGGTCAGAGGTTTAGATGTAATGTAAGGACATTTTACTTTACTGAGAAGGTAGTAGTAGGACAGTCTCCCAGCAAAAGTGGTGGGGACTAAAACAGTGAGGGAATTTAAACATACACTCACTGACCACTTTATTAGGTACACCTGTTCAATTTCTTGTTAACACAAATAGCTAATCAGCCAAAAACTCAATGCAGTTAGGCATGTAAACATGGTCAAGACAACTTGCTGAAGTTCAAACCGAGCATCAGAATGGGGAAGAAAGGACATTGAAGTGACTTGGAAAGTGGCATGGTTGTTGGTGCCAGACAAGCTGGTCTGAGTATTTCAGAAACTGCTGATCTACTGGGATTTTAGCTCACATACACCTCTAGAGTTTACAGAGAATGGTCCAAAAAAGAGAAAATATCCAGTGAGCGACAGTTGTGTGAATGAAAATGCCTTGTTGATGTCAGAGGTAAGAGGAGAATGGGCAGACTGGTTTGAGATGACAGAAAGGCAACAGTAACTCAAATAACCACTCGTTACAACCAAGGTATGCAGAACACCATCTCTGAATGCGCAACACGTCAATCCTTGAAGCAGATGGGCTGCAGCAGTGGAAGACCACACCGGGTGCCACTCCTGTCAGCTAAGAACAGGAAACTGAGGCTTCACTTCGCACAGGCTCACCAAAATTGGACAATGGAAGACTGGAAGAACATTGCCTGGTCTGATGAGTCTCGATTCCAGCTGCGACATTCAGATGGCAAGGTCAGATTTTGGAGTAAACAACATGAAAGCATGGATTCATCCTGCCTTGTATCAATGGTTCAGGCTGATGGAGGTGGTACAATGGCGCAGGGGACATTTTCTTGTCACACTTTGGGCCCCTTAGTACCAATTGAACATCATTTAAACGCAACAACCTACCTGAGTGTTGTTGCTGACCATATCCATCCCTTTATGACCACAATGTACCCATCTTCTGATGGCTAGTTCCAGCAGGATAATGCACCATGTCCAGGGCCGGCCCGACAATGGAGCTGAGTGGGGCAACCGCTCCAGGCGGCACTTTTGAAGGGGCGGCAAGCCCTTTTTTTTTTTAAAGCCGAGAAGAGAGAGAGAGAGAGAGGGCGCTGAGTGGTTTTATCTTACCAAGTTGTCAGTACCCGCTCGGCGCCCCTCTCTCTCTCCTCTGCGAGCCCTCTAGCTCGGTCTCGGTGCCGGCTTGTAATGTTGAGCGGCGGAAGATGACATCATCTCCGGTGCTCAGCATTACAAGCCGGCACCGAGACCGAGCAGGGAGACTCACCGCAGGACTGCTGAAAGGTAAGTACGGGGGGGGGGAGAGGAAGGGTAGATAATGGGGGGGCGGCAGGGAGAGGAAGGGTAGATAATGGGGGGCGGCATTTTAAACATCGCCCCAGGCGGCATTTTGTCTTGGGCTGGCCCTGACCATGTCACAAAGCTTGCATCATCTCAAACTGGTTTCTTGAACATGTCAATGAGTTCACTGTACTCCAATGGCCTCCACAGTCACCAGATCTCAATCCAATAGAGCACCTTTGGCATGTGGTGAGATGGGAGATTCACATCATGGATGTGCAGCCGACAAATCTGCGGCAACTGCGTGATGCCATCATGTCCATATGGACCAAAATATCTGAGGAATGTTTCCAGCACCTTATAAAAAGTATGCCATGAAGAATGAAGGCAGTTCTGAAGGCAAAAGGGGGTCCAACACTAGGTATAAATAAATAGGATAGGCATAAAACTATCCAGGATCTAAAATGAGACCAAAGACTGATAAAGGTCTGAGTCTTTACATTAGAAAAAAGCTCAGACCTTATGGCATATTATATGGTCCAATTGGTTCATACTTCTATATTTATAACATAATGTTTTTATAGATGTATATATTTTTATAGAATCTCTAAGCTATATGTGGTCCATTTCTTGATGTTTTAATCTTGGATTGGGGTTGTCTGTGCTGAAGAGAGGTATAGCTCTACCTACTCCTGGCCCTGCATTAGTATGATTATGTTATGATCTCTGTTAGCACATGGACTACTAAACAAGCAGATAAATTGTATTTCCACTAGCCCATGAAGAATAATGTTCCTTAGTGTAGCACATGATTTTTAGCAGATGGGCCCTGTGCATCCCTTTTACTACAAAATCAATATGGGAATATGTATATCTAGCTATAATAATTTATAATTAATAACTACATGAGCTGTACCCAAAGAGGTTTGCAACCAGACTTTATTACAGTTCTACAATATCTTGACAGTCATAACCGATATTCAGAGATGCCAAGAATGTAGTACAAGAAAAGAGAGAAACCAGTTCTATATGTAAGAGGTATATTAACACCTCCAAATTCTAATCCTTAATAAACTTTACCATGCAAATGCATGCACCTAATCCTTTCAAATGATTAAATCCATGGCGCCCAAGCGAAAGTTGCATGGAATGCTGTCTTAAGGTATACGATATAAAACTGATACTCCATATTTTTAAAACCTGATCATTGCTACGGCTTTCTCATTATTTATCAATGCCAAAAGACAAGCACCATAGAAGAAAATACCTCAGTAAATCAAGAAAATTAGCTGTTCAGAAGCAGGTGCATTAGAAACTCGGCGGGATTATTTAAGGTGTCAGAAAAAGCATGGAATGTAACATGAGCATTCGGCTTGCAGGTGTTAAATCTATAAGACACTTCAATAATAGGAAAATTAAGCACCAAAGGTAAGTGGCCGCAAAGCTTTTCCATAACAATCTCAACAACAATAATCCATACCTACAAAAGTCTATGGGCTAAAAGGGCAGTTGCCAAACATAATCATATGATCCTAATGCACCTTTTAACCCTTTGATTGATAAGCGTTTAAATAAATCATACATATTTCCTTCCTTTTATGACTAGCAGTAGATATTTTGTTTTAAGTAATAGGTTTGTGTGAGTTTTTTGAAATTATTTTAAAGAGCTAATATACAGAAATCTAAGAAAATGTAAGATGTGCTTTCCAGGCAGTTAGTAAAGCTTAAAATAAATAGCCCAAATGGTCTAAATTATATGGTAAAATGTTATATCTTGATAAATAGATTAGTAATAATAAAACATTTTATAGAGTACTGTGCTGTGGAACAGGCACAAACTAAAATGATATTGCCCATCCAAAAGAAGAAAGAAGATCATAGTAGGCCACATAAATTTCCTTAACATTTACAACTATACAGTGTGAATGGACTATGATCTAGGATGTCCACATTTTTTTCAGGGCACATATACCTTTCCCTTGTTGTTGTTCAGCATATATAAAGCATTACCCTGCAGCATGTTGGATGTATAAACTCACATAAGGGAACCAGTCACCCAGGTATACATACCACATATTGCCATACCTTGTACCTACCGTACCTAGCGGGGGGGCGGTCCACCCCGGGTGCCGCTCGTCAGGGGAGTGCCACGGGCTAGGGTGACCACATGTCCCTGATCCCCGGCAGCCTCGTCACTTTTTTTTTTTTTTTTTACACGGAGGAGAGAGAGAGGGGCGCCTAGCAACCGCTCGCTCCTTCGCAAGGCCTCTAACTCCGTCGCGGTGCCGGCATGTCATGCTGGGCGCCGGAATATGATGTCATATTTCGGCGCTCAGCATGACAGGCCGGCACTGCGATGGAGTTAGAGGTGCCGGCATAGCAGGAAGCAGCGGCATAGCAGAAAGCAGTGGCAGAGCAGGAAGCAGCGGCAGAGCAGGAAGACGGAGGTGTTGTGCTCCCACCTTCTGGATGGTAAGTACAAAACCTTTAACTACAAAGGGGGAGAGGGTAGATAGTGAGAAGGGAGGGAGGGGGTAGATAGTGAGAAGGGAGGGAGGGGATAGAGGTGGGTAGATAGTGTGAAAGGAGGGAGGGGGTAGATAGAGGAGAGGGGGTAGATAGTGAGAAGGGAGGGAGTAGATAGTGAGAAGGGAGAGGGGTAGATAGTGAGAAGAGAGGGAGAGGGGGTAGATAGTCAGAAGGGGGTAGAAAAGGGGGAAAGGAAGTGAGAATGAGTGAGAGAATGAATGAATGTGTGGATGAATTGTCTGAATGAGGGAGATAATTAATGAGTTTGTGAGAATGCATTAATGAATGTGTAAATTTGTGTGAATGAGTGAGAGAATAAATGATTGTGTGAATTAATTATGTGAATGAAAGTGTGAATTAGTGAGTGACTGTTAAAGTGTTTGTATGATAGATGTATAATTGATTTGTGGAAAGGCAAAGATGGCACAAGCAGGATGTTTGAGCCTTGGGGACCAAGATGACACAGGCAGGGTGTTTGGGGACAAAGTTGACTCATGCTGGGCTGTTTGGGGACAAAGATGGTAAATCCTATGTGTGTAATCTGGGTGCTGGTCAGGTTCTATGTGGGCAGTGTGGACGCCAGAGCTGGTTTTGGGTTGTGCAGCCTATCATCTATGTCTGTAGTTTTATCTCTTGCTATGTTTCCATACATTATTATTGTGTACCTGCAAATACGGGATTTGTATGTCTGATTCTATGTCTCCAGTGCTGAGTTCACATGTGAACAATAATAATAACAATATATATATATATATATATATATATATATATATATATATATATATATAATTGCTAACAGCAATCACACTCCTATCATGCCAAGTCAGCTAGTACTGCGTATGCCTGGGCATGATAGGAGTGTGATTGCTGTTAACAATCATATATATATATTAATAATGTTATTGATTTTTTTGTCCTATTTTGCTGTGTTATTTACTTTATGGTGGGGGTTATATTTAGTTTTGGACAGGTAAATGCTGGCTTTTTGGTTTCAGTCCAGAATTTTCGTTTCGGTGCATCCCTAAACCAGACAATGAAGCGGTAGGCCTACACCACATCAATGTTTGGCTTAGTATATAGTGATAGGGGTTATGCTGCACTATTATCAGTGTCTGGCTTACGCTGAACCACCGTCAATGTCTGCCTCAGTATATAGTTTTAGGTGTTATGCTGTACCCCCGTCAATGTTGGCCTCAGTATATAGTGATAACAGTAATGCTGTACCACCTTCAATGTCTGCGCCAGTATATAACGATAGAAGCTATGCAGTTTTAAAGTGTTTGTGTGGGGGCGTGCCGCATACAGGAGCTGCCCAGGTGCCAAATACTCTATGTACACCCACTGACGTCAGCGTCGGTGGGAGGTCTCCCTGATGTCAGTGAGAGTTCCTGTCAACAGCAGCGGGAAACATCCCCAGATAAAGGGAAAATGGGCGGGGCATGGGGCGTGTCAAGACCCCACGACCCGGAGGATTCGGGTCTTGAACTGGAGAAGTGGTGCTTCACCCGGCAATCTCCAGAAAGTTCCTAGGTATGCATATTGCAGAGTAGCATTTTACATGTGAAATGAAATGTGTCCTGGCTGATGTGGTCACACTACAGTGAACAGGATAACAACATATAATTGAATAAAGCAATAGTCTAAAAGAAGGGCACAAATAAGGCAAAGCAATTTTGCAGTTCATTTATGATGACCGATTTTCACAAAGCCCATGGCAAGGGAGAAGCAAAATCATAATTGTATGATACAAATGTCAAAGTAAGCATATACAGTCCAGGAATGCTCAATATATTTTGTGGATTCCTACCATGTCATGGACCCTAGCCAGTAGCCCAGACTGACAAAAAAATTAGGGACTCGGTCATTATTGGCAGATATGTAACCATAAAACTCAATAAGTACAATCACAAATCAAAAAAATAATGCATCAGAAATACAACCCTTGCTGTTGATAGGAATATACCAAGTAAAATAACTAAAATGTAATTTCTTTTAAATGATCACTTTTGTGTACATTTCAGAAATTATTCTAACCAATACATACTTGATGTATTTCAATACATTTAATGACAAAACTGAAAAAAAAATCAACTAAAAAACACATTTTATAAAGTTTCACTTCACAAGTGGATATATTTTGCTTCATGCCCATTCTTAAGCAAAGCGTGTCTACTCTGATGGCAGTTAATAAAAAAAGTCTCAAAGGACATTAAATTAATCTTTTAGCTGTTTGAACTCCATAGAGGCAGCTGGCAAAAACGTAATCAAATCATTGAAAGAGCGGTGACTCCCAAGAATAGAATGGAAGGAGCCTTTTGTTTCTTGGGGCTCAGACTTTATCAGCTCAGTCTGACGGTCGAATATTTCCAGCTCGCGTACAAATCCTTACGGATTTATTGCAGATGTATCAAGCCTCCTGGAAATAATGGTACAAGCCAAGAGGCTAGTCGCCTATCAACTCCAAGCTACGAGTAATACCAATGGGAAATTATTGACATAAAGGGTGCACTGGGGTGACAAATTAAGATAGAGATTTGCCCTATTGAAGATGCTAGGTTTGGGACAAAGCTACAACGTTAATACCAAACAACTAGCTCTATCTGATTACATTCTAGCACTTACTAGCTCAACCCACCCACAATCGGTAAGACATATATCACTATGTTGCCATATGTGGCAACACAGGTTGTGATTTGATTGCCTGCTGTAGATTGGCTTCTGTGATAATGATCTAGTGAGCACGCTTTATAGAAGAGTAATAATAGGAATGTTCTAGTTGCATCATGATAAGCACATTATCATAAATAAACCCCAAAAAGATAGGTATCTCACATCATTGTCTGTAGAAATGAATAATTTATGATGACACAATAAGTTAATATATGGAAAGGTAAGCACATTTTTTATGATCAGATTTTTGTTTCCTACCACCATTTAAGTTATAGAAACAATAGGATGTACTATGCGACTAGCATTTAATGTTGTGAATTGCAGTCAATAAGTGTATAATGTACACAGTCAACGTTCTTGCTTTCTCTTACAGCAGTGGTGCAGCAGATAACATGCATTACAGCTGTTGGTAAGTAAGTACTTCTGTTCAGTTTTTACAGAGTAAGGGAAGGGACCTGCCATGTAAAGCATGTGTGTTTATAGAGGATGAAGGACTTAAATACCCCTAAAAACAGATAAATTGATGGGACCTGATGGGCATACCTGGTTTGACCCGGAGATTGCCAGGTGAGCCCTGCTCCTCCAGTTCTCCGGGTCGCGGGGTCTTGACATGCCCCGCTCCTTGCCCATTTTTTCCTTCAAATGGGCGTGTTTCCCGATGCCCTATTCTTTCCCCTCTTTTAGCTTCCCCGAAACACCACAAGCCCTCTACTAGCTACCACCTTAAGATAGGCCCTTCAAGATATTAAAGGTATTCAATCTCATTTGGACTACTTTGGCAGATCTTCAAGCAACTTTATTACTAAAAATTGTGCCTTATTATACATGTGTTTCTGTATATGTACCAAATATTTTGGGGACATTGTTTCCTGTTGGCCAAATGTTGTTGTTTACTTTCCTCCTGATTCCCTTTCCTGGTGGCCTCCTACAGTCATAACCCCTCCCTTTATACCTTAAAAATGTCCTTTCTCCTCTTGTAGCTTTCCTGAAACACCACAAGCCCTCTGCTAGCCACCATCGTAAGCCAGACTGGATAACTAAAATTGTAAACCAGGGAGGTACAGTACATAGAGTTAGGTAAGTTATTTGACACTGTCCCTCATAGAAGACTCTAAATAAGTTATAGTGTTTGGGTTTGGCTGTTAAGTCAAATGGATAAGGCAAAGATTGAGTGACAAGAAGTTGTAGTTAATAGTGTATATTCAAAGGACGGCCTTGTTACTAGAAGAATGACAAGATTGGTGAAGAGTGTAGCAGCTGCAGTTTAATATTGATAAGTATCTGCCATCAAATTCAATGTTCTTACATTCACATACATGTTAACACTAAGGGTTTTACAGGAACAGTCATGGCACAAAAACATGACATGACTGTTACTGATTATATACATTGGAAAATAAAATCAATTATGTATTACGTAACCCACCACAGTGAGTGGAGCGAATAAGCAAATAAGGAGATATAGCTTACCCCTTTGGGGTTAAAATGATCAGAATCCGGGATGTACATAAAAGATAAAAGAAATAAATAATAGTGCAACCTGTGTGCAACACAAATAAATGCAATAAAAGTAATGGGCTAGAACACTCACATGGGTGGAGCCAATATGACTGGCTCCAATCGAAATCGCTATGTGTGATTTGGGATCACACACCCATCTGTTGATGAAGATCTAAACCAGAGCCCCCACCCGCGCTCTGGTGTGGATTACGCTGTGCTTACTGAGGGCAGCACTTCCCCTTTAACACCAGCGTAAATATAGATAGCAGCAGGAAAAATAATGGATCCAGTAGGGGATGAGTCTTTAAATGGTACTGTGCAAAACTAAGCAATATGTGCAAAGGATGCAGTATGTGCCAGTAATGCCAAATGTGCAAAATATGCAAACTGCAGTATTTCTTTTAAACACAATATAACAAATAAAAACACATAATCCAAATGCAATACTCAAGTGAAACATAGTCCCCCCTGTGATCCTCCAATAACGCGTTTAACCTTGGGGCTTTCTCAAATTGACAGGGGGGACTATTATAAAACATCTACTATGTGTTGATTACTGGTGCGCATGCACAGTATAGAACACATGAGTACTGGAATGATATGCACTACGATGTGACATCATGGTGGTGCAATCTGTTTTTGCGTGAACATATTGGCTGCCATAGGGTCCAGACACCCCGTTAGCAGGCGTGAGTATGTTTTAATTGTTATGTGAATATATATATATACTGTCACACTGCATACACAGATAAATCACCCTTGAGAAAGACTTTATGTCGGAACGTATGCTTGGGTTCGGTACTAAATGTAAGTTCCTTTTAGTAATTTTTTAATTTGAAATTTCTATATATTGTGGGAATAAACCTGGAATACTTTTTGCATACATTTCTTGCTTTCCCTCTTTTTTGAGTGTAACTCCATTCAAATATTTGTCTTGATTGTTATACCTGGTAGGCACAAGTTGGAGTGTTTGCACCTATACTTGAACATTTATTTCTATTTTTATTAAAATAACTTGGTGTGCCACTCTTCCCCATAGTACTCATGTCACTGACAGGGACGAGTTTCAGCTTAGTTAGATCTTTAGCTTAGCTGCTATGAAAAAATGCATCCACTGGTTTCCCAGAAGTGGAAAAGTCACAAGCAGATACTGGCCTACAATCTATTTATGTTAAAGATGGCCCTGGGTGTGCAAATGTGAGTGTGCACCTGGGTTCGCAAGTTTGCATCTGGATACAAAAGATGGTGACAGTACAAGTCAGGTGTTCCGGAGATAAATATGGACAAAGTTGTGGAAGAGATAGCCGAAAATAATGATTGGGAGAAAAATGTTTGGAAATTCTGAGGTTAGGGAGAAAGGATGTGAAAAAGGTTGAGCCTATGGGAGGGGAAGATTTAGGCCGGGGCAGTAATGGGGGAAAAGGGAGGCGAGAGAGCAAAAGTTTGACCTTTTTGATAGACTGAAATCAGAAGCCCCTTTCCAAATTTAGGAGCACCTGATTTAATTTATGTTAAAGATGGCCCAGGGTGTTCAAATGTTAGAATGCAAGCAAGTGTGAAAGTTTGCATTTGGATACAAATGATGGGAAAGGTAAAAAGTGTTTAGGAGAGAAATATGGACGAAGTCGTGGAAGAGACAGACGCCACGATCATGCCAAGCACATCATGGAATTGCATCACCAGGTTGGAAATTTCAAGAATTAACATCTCAGCAGCAAAGATACAATTCTTTATCCAAACCTAAAAAAGTAAAATAATAAACAAGCAGACATGTCTGTGGATGGCCTATGTAATTTCTGAACTCAATTTCCAAATCAGAACTCAATATATGTCAATATATGCTTATTTTTGTGTTCAATATCTAGTTTTGTTTTAGAAATATTAAAAGAAATGTTTAAAGTAGAAGCAAACTTACAGTCTTCAAACTTTGAAATGCTCATTGGCTGAGTTGCTCGAATGGCTGTAGCACGAGTGCTTCGGAGCTTTGAATATATGTGAACTGCTTGAGATCTCCTTTGCTCAGCTATCCTTTGCCGTTCCATCTCCTGTCTAATGCTTAGATCCAGCTTCTCAAGTTGCCTCCTCATTAATGGTGGGAGATGTTCTACATCTTCTTTTCTATCACTTTTGAAGTGGCAGCTATCTTCCTGCTTACACAAATCTCTTACAGGGATCGGCACTGCAACAAAATGCATCATTTTATAGATTTTAAAGTGGATGTTACTGCAAAATTATTCCATACATTATTATAATAATTATAATATATTGTGACACATCTCAAGTTTTGCTTAGGCTACAAATAGGATAAAGATATTTAAATAAATGTTTTATTTGAAATATAAATTGCTGGTAAAATATAAAAAATAGATATTGCCTTATCCGCCCAAGAGAAAGTCAATGTTAATATCTTTTATTGAGGCAACATAGAAAAACATGTGAAATTTTACATAAGGTTTTGGGTCCTCAGTGGTCTCTTTCTCAGATAGAATGTGAAAGAGGTGTCAGAAACAAGGAAAAATGAAATCATCATATATATATTATGTCTCCATTATCCATATAATTACTTTTATAACTTTATGATTCTTGCCATAAACTTTGTACAAAAGTTCCAAAAGACTAGATTGCAAGCTCAAGGGCAGGGTCCTCTACTCCTGTTGTATCTGTATGTGTACATAACAAGTGTATACTTGTTATGTACATGTTATCACCCCCATATTTAATTGACTATTACTGCAGAATATGTTAGCACTTAATAAAAGAAAACCAAAATAAAACTGTAATAAGTTTATAAAGCTAAAGCAGATAATAATGCTCAATGTTCTAAAATAAATACATTGTTATTTTTTTTAATTTATAGTACTATCCTTAAAAGGGTTTACGAATAGTTAGCTGTAAAGACCTAACTAAAGAATTAAAGTATGTGACCACGAAAAAAAAGTACAGTATCCGTAGCACTCAGGTTTGAATGTAGATGAGAGGCGCTATCCGGCACCGCCACACCTAGATGGACCAGTTAAGCTTTGCTAAAAAATCCTATGTTTAGATGCAATTCTATTTTGTATTACGTTTTATGTTTATTATTTTAAGGGCATTAATTCTTAAAGACCACATTGGCTTCTACATAGTGGTGACAACATATGTGATGGGTGTTATCCAATCTTTATACTCAATCATAATCATTTAAGAATTAAATCCAAATAGATCATAGGCAAAGCAAAAACTGAATCTGTATGGGTAGACTGAGTGCTTGACAGAAGCACTGCCCACTTCTCCTTCTGTACCAGAATATCTTAACTTGTGTTTACCTTATTATATAGTTGTATATTGTAATTTTAACATTATTGTTAACTATACTATGATTACAATAGTGCTACAAAGTTTGCTGGATTTGTTTAAAGAAATGTAATCCAATAATGTAATACAATTATCAAATTGTTATAATACTTTTTCTTTAAGTCACTGTTTAGCCCTGCAGGGATAGTCTGTGTTTGTGTCCCAAGCAGATAAACTGATCTTTTACCTAATGGCTGCTTCCAGTAAATAATGACTATTAAGAGATTCTTATCTATGATGCATGCCCCTTTATTGCCTATATGTAACCTGAATGTCCAACGACTATATAGTTACATTAAATAATATCAAATACCAGTAACTTACACCCAATTATAATGCCATTGTGAAGTTAAAAAACTTTTTCAATAATGGTCTCAAAACCTTGGACAGTAATTATTTTACCTAATGCAAAAGTAAAGCACTGAAAGGTATTGTTCTACTCTACTGAATGGAACTTTTCATAACTAAATGCAGCTTAAGAAACATCAGTCCCAATAACAATGAATGCTCCATTTATTTCTCTAATGAAGTGAGATTAAATAAATGATTATTTTATCATGCAAAATGTCTCGTGAGACATTTTATGAGACTAAACCTTCAGAAGAAAAGGACAAAATGACAGGTCTGCTAAGGTTTATTTTCATAACATACCAGTGGGTGCAAATATTACACAATGGAACAACACATTTAAATATTAAACTAATAAGTGATATTTTACTAGGAAGTGACTTTAACTCGTGAATTTCAAACAGTTAAAGTTGACATGCCAAATCACTTCACCAGAAACAGTTGCCTGTAAATTGTTTAAAACTTCCTTGTTTGCAAAAGATCTGATGTTTGCAAAAAATATTTCTTGTTAATAATTTCCATGATTAAGATTGCAGGTATGATACATTTACATGGACAAACATTGATTAAAGGAAGATTTTAGCCATATATTTAAATAAAGCGGATACTAGGGTCTGATTTGTATGGACACCAATGTATTTTATTGCATGCAAATCTTTATGGGAGTTCTCCTTTGTCTCATTTTCCTTGTCCCCCACCTGCCTTCTACTTAAGTGAGCTTCATGCACATAGGCTGTATAACTCCCATTAAAAATGGCAGTTCAGCTTGCATACTTCCACTTGCTAGTTGAACTGCCATCAATATCACGTGTCTTATTTTCTAACTAATATGAAAAGAGAATGCATGCATCAGTTTGTATGCAGTAAAATGCTTAACAGTCCATGCAAAATGGACTCCGATACACATTACAAATTTAGGGACTGGACTGTACCTTTAAAAGCCATTCATACATTTTTTTACCTATGACTACGGTGCTAATTCTCAAAATATCAAGCATTGTACATCCACAGACTGTCACTGTTGGCCAGCTTTGACTTTGCTAGTATTACTAATTCTAATAAGAGTTTCGTTATCAATGTAAACATGTTGACTTGGTAAATCTGAGAATTTGTGTACCCATTTTGGAGATCTCAAATAATTATTTTAAAGAAGTAGGTGCAGTTTGATAACATCACACAACCTGCTTCTAGGGGTTATCTTGGAATGTTACAGACAGTTGGAAACTAAGTGAAAGTAGAGTGACTTCTCACTGGGCTTTGTTTTTAGAGATAAGTGTTGAAAAGCTTTCTGTATAGAGAAAGAGAGATACAGACAAGATGAGAGAAATTAGCGTCAGTCGGAGGGACAGATTCAATAAACAGTGAGTTCAGAGTGAATGATGGGCACAAAGCATTTTGCCCGAGCTCTTAAAGGATCAGTTGGCTCCTATAATGAATAGTTAAATCTGAGATGAAATGTTTTTTGCCACAAAGCACTACTTTAGTGAATTAACCCTACTAAAAACTAGTGGAGGAAACAACTGAAACATACCCCAAAAGACCATGCATGTAACCCCTGCATAGATACGTGCCAAGACACTCAAAGGAATGGCAGGTACTTTACAGCTTCAGGCAATAGGATTTGGCTGTCATTGACACTTTTACACTTCTACCCCCCAATAATTTTGATGTTATTAAAAAGTGCAGTCTTAAATACGGTTTACCGCCCACGTCTTCATCTAATTTGGTTTGGTTTGCCAAATTAATACAAAAGAATAAACATTTTTTTTATTATTGTTTTTTATTCCTGTTTAATAAGTTGTAAAGATCCACTTTATACGTAGCTTCTGTAAAGTATAATTAGCATGTATAACTCCAAAAAAACATCATTATTTTGTAGTAAATGCCAATTTATCACAATAAAGCCCCTTTTACCTCAGGGAATGTTAATGTAGATAACAGCGGTTTATTCTGTGTTTACAACACACTGTAGTGCAGGGAAAGCCAGTTAGATTCTGTCCTGGCTGGTTTGAACCTATATCATTTGCCAGCAGATCTCACCATGGCGTAAACAGCCTTAAGAAATGTTTATATTTGTGCTATGGAAAAAAAAAGAATAAGAAGCTGTATCTAACAGGTCTCAGACCGACAACCCAAATTTAAAAGTCTGAAGACATAATTTAGAACCCCAAATCTATACTCATGATGTCTCCTGCTCACACCTGGCAATTTAATTAGAGGTTAATGGCTCAAACCTCAAAAAAAAATGAAACAAGTGATTGGTGCCAATTAGGATAGAAAATAGAAACATTTAAGTACTGCGATTACACAAACAGCGTTTACACATAATAGACACCGTGGAAAGTAATTATTATGTGGAGTATCCAATTATCCTTAAAGGGCGAATATTGTACTCACCAAGCTCTCACACTGAGCAGGTACAATTCAGAAATCAGTCGCTTAAATTCATTTCGGGAAAGGTTAACGAGATGATTTATTATTGATGTTTGATCATAAGCCAAATATTCAGTTAATGCAATACTGCATAAAATTTCTTCTGTGCCATAGTCAGGTAAACACATATGATCGTGTATTCATCTAGCCTACATATCCGCTATTCAGTGGCGGAACTACCGGGGTCGCAGGGGTCGCGACTGCGACCGGGCCCCGGCGGCAGGGGGGCCCAAGCCAAGGGGCCGCCCGAAATCTTTTTTACGTTTTTTTTTAAATAAGCGCAGGGGCGTCCAACATGCGGCCCGCGGGCCAAATGCGGCCCGCGAGACCTCGAGGTGCAGCCCGCGTAAGATCGGCAGCCAGGGCAACCGATCTTACACGAGCCGCACCTCAAGCCCTGCTACTTACTTGTGGGAGGGTCTTCTGGACAGCACAGAGGAAGCGGAGTTCACGTGACATCCTACTTCCTCTGTGCTTTAGCAGAGAAGGCAGAGGGAGGCCGCGCCCCCTGCTGAAGTCTGTGAGCGGCATCGAGGAGCTGCAGGGCAGGTAAGGGGGTGGGGAGGGTGTTTGAATGAGTGTGTGTGATTGAGGGAATGCATCTGTGAATTAATGATTATATGAATAAATGAGTGTGTGTGTGTGTGTGTGTGTGTGTGTGTGATAGCATGGATGTGTAAGTGCTGGAACCTAGGCATGATGGGACTGTGATTGCTGTTAGCAATCACACTCCTATCATGCCAAGTCAGCCAGTACATGCTGAAACCTGGCCAGCTGCCCCCCTTGTGTAGTGATGCTGCCAGCAGTATGGGGTCTGCACTTACAGCCACCCTGTACCAGCATGTACTGGCTGACTTGGCATGATAGGAGTGTGATTGCTAACAGCAATCACAGTCCCATAATGCCTAGGTTCCGGCATTTACTGGATGTGTAAGTGCTGGAACCTAGGCATGATGGGACTGTGATTGCTGTTAGCAATCACACTCCTATCATGCCAAGTCAGCAAGTACATGCTGAAACCTGGCTAGCTGCCCCCCTTGTGTATTGATGCTGCCAGCAGTATGGGGTCTGCACATCACTTACAGCCACCCTGTACCAGCATGTACTGGCTGACTTGGCATGATAGGAGTGTGATTGCTAACAGCGAGCACAGTCCCATCATGCCTAGGTACCAGCATTTACTGGTTGCCTGTATATGATAGGAGCGTGATTGCTGTTAGCAATCACACTCCTATCATGCCAAGTCATATTGCTAATTTTGTCCAATTGTGTGTTACCTACTTTTATTAAACATGTGAGTTTTTATTATTATTTTTAAAGGTGGGGGTCATTTTCGGTTTTGGCTAAGTGAACCCTGAATGTTTTGGTCCAGAATTTTCATTTTAGTTCATCCCTAGAATAAATCTAGGGAATCCTGAATTTGTAGTCGCAAAACTTTCAAGGCCCAGAAATCAGTGAGAGGAAGAGTAAAGGTTTTGTGTCATTTTACTTTATTTTAATCTGCATATTTTATTAAAGGCCATATTTTTTGTCGCAGTGAAAAATTAGTGCGGCCCGCGCACGTATACAGTTCTGATGAAGTGGCCCACTGCAGAAAAAACTTGGACACCCCTGGATTATGCCCTTTGTACATGCGCCCCTTTTTCTTTGATTTTTTTTACAGATATGATTCAATATGTAAATTGAATTTGTTGAATTAGTTGAAAAAAAATTGTTGGGTAAAAATCATGTTTTTTTGGGGGGGGGGTGAGGGGGGGGGGTGAGGGGGGGGGGCCTTAACAGATTCTCGCACCCGGGCCCTGAGGCGTCTAGTTACGCCCCTGCCGCTATTGTGAGCTACACCAGACCTACTATATGATAAACCCCACAGGTCATTTGGGCCAGTTCTAGACCAAATGGCACCCCAGTCAAGAATACTTGCAAGCCCCCCCACACACACACATTACTTTTTATTTTAATTTCGTTAGGTATCTTTCAAATGTTCACTATTACCTTTCCTAATAAGTCATCTTGAGTGTTTGCATACATAATAGTCATAATTATAGCTATTAAAATCCTTTATAATTATAACGCACCAATATAAATGTAAAGGGTGTTATGGAGGCAAAGAAAGCTTGCAGACGGTCCTATTAACATGACATATTACTAGATCTGGCTGGCATTGGGTTCTGGACTGATTGCTGTGACTTCATCCCACCACATAATTTCTAATATTGTGATTACTGCATTATTATTGTGACTCACAAGATTAGAAAGACAGACTAAAACTATATAAATTGCTCAATAAATTAAAAAATTGTCCAAATGTAGAACGTGCTTCTGCAGGCCCATGTAAGTATAGTGGACATGCAGTAACATTGCATTTGTCTAATACTACTAATGTAATGTGGCTCTAATCAAGCAAGGACAATACGTTGTAAACGCATGTATATTTGAAATCTGTGATAGAGCAACAAAAAATAATTGGCCTCATTAGTTCCTTTACCTGTGGCTCCTCCTTGTGATTACGTGAAAAATATTACCATTAGAATCCTCTAGAATTGGCTGATCTTCTTCAGATCTCAAGGCATTGTAGAATAAATGAACAAATTTCATGAACAATACTCAGAGGAGGGACTATGTTTACTGTCTGTGTTTCAGAGTGAGTGTGTGTGTGTGTGTGTTAAAGGTGAGTGTGTATTTGTTAGTGTGAGTGAATGTGTTATAGTGAGTGTGGGTGCTAATGTGTTTGTTATGGGGAGGTCAAGAGGCTAGGGAAGGTAGAATAATATGCGAGTTACAAAAGGCAATTGATAATAAACATATGCTAGCCCTTTCACCTAATATTTGTTTACAATGAGTCTAGGGGGTAAGGTAAAGTAGAGGAGAGAAGAAAAAAACAACAAAGGTGTGAAGCATAAAGAAAAGAGAAGATAATTAGGTAGAGATGGAGTCAGCTGTCAGAAATGGGGCCATTTTACCTGCAGGGCATGTTGACATTTTATCAAAACCTGTGGCTTTAGGAAATTAAATATCACATACCGTATTTGCTCGATTATAAGACGACCCTGATTATAAGACGACCCCCCAAATCTGAATATTAATTTAGAAAAAAAAAAAAAGCCTGAATATAAGACGACCCTATAGGAAAAAAGTTTTACCAGTAAATGTTAATTCATGTAAACTAAAAAGTGATGAGGGAGGGAGGGAGGGGGTTAAAAAGTGATGAGGGAGGGGGGTAGATATAAGTAAAGAGTGTGCATTAATGTGTGGATGCATTGAGTGAATGAGAGAGAGCATGAGTTAATGTGTGGATGAGTTGTCTGAATGAGGGCGAGCATGAGTTAATATGTGAATGTATTGTCTGAATGAGGGAGAGCATGAGTTAATGTGTGGATGAATTGTCTGAATGAGGGAGAGCATGAGTTAATGTGTGGATGAGTTCTCTGAATTAAAGTGTGAATTAGTGAGTGACTGTAAAAGTGTTTGTGTGTATCATAGATGTATAATTGTGGAAGGGCAAAGATGGCACTAGCAGGAGGTTTGAGCCTTGGGGACCGAGATGGCACAGGCAGGGTGTATATGGGACAAAGATGGCACTGGCCGGACTGTTTGGGGACAAAGTTGACTTGTGGTGGGCTATTTGGGGACAAAGATGGCAAATCTTATGTGTGTAATCTGGGTGCTGGCCAGGTTCTATGTCGGCAGTGTGGACGCCAGGGCTGGCTTTGCGGTGTGCAACCTGTGATATATGCCTGTAATTTAGGGGGTTTTAAATATACCTTTAATGCCGTGTTTTTATGTGAATTCCAATTGATCTTTACCTGCAAAGCTGGGTTTTTGTGTTATGCTGTAGATCCATATCTGCTATGCTATGTTTCCATACATTATTTATGTGTACCTGCAAATACAGGGTTAATATGTCTTATTCAGTTGATCTATACCTGCGATGCTACGTTTCATATATTATTATTGTATACCTGCAAATACAGGACTTGTATGTCTGATTCTGTTTATTTGATATATACCTTCAGTGCTGAGATCACAAGTGAATTTCAATTGATCTGGGTTTGCGTGTTGATCTATACCCGCTATCGGCAGCAGGGACTAATATATATATATATATATATATATATATATATATATATATATATATATATATATATATATAGGCAGCAGGGGCTAGTAAATGGGTTTTTATTTGGACAGGGGCGCAATTTCAGTGCTTGCCATAGGCGCTATTTTCAGTAGATACGCCTCTGCACAGGGGTAAGTGGGGCGGGGGGGGGGGGACAGGAGGATCCAGGTCCCCTGCAGCTGCGGGGGATCTGGATCTTAGTCGTCTCATAGTCAGACCCATTTGAGGTCTGATTATAAGACGACCCTGATTATAAGACGAGGGGTATTTTTCAGAGCATTTGAACCTCGTCTTATAATCAAGCAAATACGGTATATTTTATCTTCTTGATAATGTATAATATAGTACTAGATGCAGTTGAGCTATTTTCAAACTTAGGGCATTTGGGTTCATATTATTACATGTTTTAGCTTTACCAAGACAATTTTTAATTTGCTGTCAACATAAGAGCCCATGAGTCCTCAACTTCCACCATATTCTTGATGTCAATAAGGTTTTATGAATCACAGTTGGATTTTATTGGATTCTAACTATAGTAATATATTTGCAGAACACTTTAAACATGGGAACACATTGGACATATCAGCCAAGGGCTGTATCATCAACATCACACAGTATTTATCAATGTCTCCATGCAAAAGTATAAATTAGTTTGGAAGTAATGGCAAAAGAGGGCTAAGTATATATTCTTGGTCTAATATGAGGCAAAACTAATAGGCTCCCAAGAATGACGATGTCATTATAATGACGCCAAAAAATAATGTTAGGCTCCTGTAGTATTCCATACTAATTATTAATATTTTTGCAGTTAACATTGTCCAGTTATTCTTCATTGTTCACAATATGAGTTGATTTTAAAATATCATATGGTATTATTGGACAATTTAGAATGCAATTTGATAAATGATTTCAGTATAGATGTATTGCACTCACTTGTGCATCTTGACGTCGTAATATTGAGCCAACAACAATACAAAAGAAGAAAAGTAAAGTCTATGTTTTAATACTTTGACCTAACCGTGAAAATTCTAAAAATATCTACAATCACATAAATAGAAACTTCTAAAAGTAGTTTTCTTAACACTACAATACCTCTATTCAGTATGTTTAAGAATGATGGCTTTCTAACATAAATTAATGCAACATCTGTGAGCATTTTCCGGCCTAAATCCACTATTCAGCATTTAAGAAATCCTATAAGCTGTGTGAAAGTGCCAACTACCTGCAGATACCATCCACATTTAAATAATCTGATGAGACAAAGAAAACAAAGTGTAAGAATCATCCTTCTACTTCTTCAGCCTTAGATGTGATTACCATCTTGGTATCTTCTTGGCCTCAGTTTGTCTATCAAGCATGACAAGTGCCTATCAAATGTTTGGTTTCCAAGGGTGTTATATGGGAATAAAAAGGAAGCAGAAAACATTGTCCAACAATTACAGAAGGAAGATCTGTTATCAGTGTGTGGTCTAGGGTAAAGATGTCTTTTTCCTTTTTTCCATTTATAATCTCCACCCTACTGTTTACATCTTTTTATACTGTTTAATCTCTCTATTGCTTCCAGAAATCCTAAATAAATTGTCGGTCAGCACAGATTAGCTCACTTTGTACTTGATGATTAATACATCTAAGTGTAAGATTTGCAAACTATCACATCTTTCTAAAGAATTCAAATGTAACATTTAGGGCTTCTTTTTCATTTTCCAAATGAATAATTTTGCTTATTCAGATCTGTAACTAATCTCTTTTGTGTTGTAAATCCCATTTCTAACTTGAATAGATACATTTGTAGAAAACAAAATATAATCCACAATTGATCCCTCCAGATTATCTACCTATTTATAGTAAAATTGAATTGCTTAATTTTTAACAAAATGTTAAAATAATAACCGGTTTCTATTATACTACATGACCAAGTCCCAAAAAGTTACAAAATTAACCCTTTGCGTTTTATTAGTGGAATCTAAATAGCTATAAAGATTTTCATGTAGCAAAACCATCATCTTATGCATTTTTCCAATACAAAGCATACTTATACTATTTTTATGTTATACCTTTTTTATGACAAATATGCCTTTGTGTATTAAGAATTATTTTGTTTTACACAATTTTTTAATTATAATTTTACTCACTTCCTATTGACAAGAAGTCAGTCTTTGAATTCCTATAATTTCTGTAATGTAATGTATTGTGTATTTGTAAAAATGTACATATTATATGTAATAATTGTATAACACTGATGACATTTAAAACACACAGCCATTGGTTTTAGATGTATTATTTTATATTGATGAAATATTTGGCATATGTCATTCAATAAGCAAAAGGTATGACTTACTCTATGTGTACTGTAGGATTCCACCAAATGGCAATGCACTATGAGAAATGAAGCATCAACTACAACCGATAAATTTATTAAACTAAAAATATAAGGATAATGGAATAAGTATAAAAAAAATCATAGATGCTACTTTTTCATTCTATATCGTGTCTACTTCATATTCTATCATAAGTAGGGAGGTATATTAAAATGTGCTCTAATATGCTTCATCTATGTTGGATTATGTTCCTTAGACTTTTCATTTATTAATAACCAGCAACAAAATATCCTGCAAATGTGTTCATCGGGTAAACAAAGTAATTGAAGACATAAACACTAGACCAGTGCATTTGGAGGCGTATGAATTGCAAATTTATTGAATATTGGTAAATTCGGCTATTCGTATGTAGCTCCGAAAACGAGGCCAGAAATCCGACAAATAGGATAAAAACAAAGCAAAAAGTTCAGAATTTGCATCTGACATTCGTGGTTCCACATTCACTCACACACTCTCCCATTCTCATACTTTCATTCTCGTTCTCTCTCTCTCAGTCATGCTCTCTTAACGTTTGCCTACCTTCTCTCCTGACCACTTCTGCTTTTGCTGACCACTTCCGCTTCTTCTTATATCTTCTCTCTTCTCTTCTATTTTCAATTTTTATTCCTTAATCTTTCTCCGTGGATATAACCCGGCAACTTCCGCCAAAATGGCGGTGCTGTGGTGACTTCCCCGATCATCCAATCAGGAAAGAGGGGATCTCTCAAAGTGCCAAACGAACCAAATGGGCAGGGAACAAAAATTGTTGCCCGAAAATGAATAGGCCAAAAACAAGCCGAAAAATTTGTCTGAATCATTGTTTTGGCTGGCCCATTTTCACATGTCTAATAAACACATGGTAAATTATGATGCAGACACATTTGTTACCGGCAGCCATGAAGTAACTTTTCACAGTAATTATTATTTGGTCTGTAAATACTTTTTCCATTTTATGTGTATACAAAGTACAGGATGTTGGTTCATTGTTAAGTATGTGCATAGGGTTGCATGAAATTTAAATCCAACCTTGCATAACTTACCTTGGACATCACAAGATTCAAGTCCATTAGTTGTGCAAACATTACTTCCATTCTGTCCTGTTGTTTCATCAGGGCATAATTCTAGAACAAAAGAGCATATAGTAAGTGCTATCTTCTAAAAGCACATGTGCTTTTAATAGCAGTATAACCAGAACATTTTGATAAGAGGCTTTAACTACTTCAGGGCCACAATGCTTGGGACAAAGTGTATAATGTGTACAATAAAAATCAGTAGAAGAGGTTGACACACCCTTAAGGGAAATTGTTGACATCACAACATTGAGCATAACTCATTTGTTTATTAAATCAACTAACAGCATAAACTTTTTTCTTTAATATATTAAGTTTAAAAGTCTATCCTGAGGAAGGTGAACTCTGTGTCTCTATTCAACAGAAGTAGAATATCTAATTAATTTCATGTTGTAAAGTTTTCTGGCCTCATCCATCCTTACCAAGGCTACCTGAACCAATAACAAATAATCAGTAACCAAATAACGGTTGAGAGAAAATTTAATGGGGATGAATAATAATATAAATCCGGAAAACAGAATGTTATAAAATGTCTTCTCCCACACAATAAACACAGTGTGGGTTTTAAATGCATATATCGCTTATTTGAATCTGTAAACACTGTTAATTGGGTTTATTCTGTAAATACAACTGGTTTTGAAATACTTCATAATTAATTCATAAGGTTTTACAGTACTTTAATATGCATTCTTTGATGATGAGGCTGCATTGGATACAAAACTGTCCTTTTAAATAACCGCATCGCAAACATTTTATTGTACACTTTGCTACAAATTTATCTATCTAAATTACAAGAGAGATTTCGGCAATGAAGATTGACAAACATACTGCTTTAACTCTATGAAGGTGTGGAAATATAATCTGACAGTAAAGAAAAGGCTTTAGAGATAACCCCTTGCAGTGCTTTAACTTAAATCCAGACAGGTATTACTGTATTAATCTCTTCAACAAGCTAACATCATAAGCTCACACATACAAGCTAGCATTATATACTACAGGTACGTGTAGCAATTAGCAGATCACATGCATTTCTGTTGATTGGTCAACTCTCTAGTAACAAAAAATCTAATTACAGTTTGGTTTGACAGTGAATATAAATGGGTACATCACAGAACTATTGATGTTCTTTTTGATCAAGGTGTTCTGATTAATGTTAATTACAAATTAAACAAATATTACATATTATGATAGGTGCGAGATCTTTGAGTAAATATAAGCACATTCAGGTGATTAGCTAATTGATTAGCATCCATTTCTGCGCAGTGTTAACTGACGATTGCACTTGATAATGTTATGGTGCACATTACCGTTACAAGTGCTAAAATTAATCTAAGCAAATTGATTATCTTAATTATTAGGCTTTGATTGATGACTTGTTTTTCTTCTCAGATTCCTGATCATAAAGTGCTCACAAAATGTGTATGTAACTTTGAGCTTAACCCTCTATGTAGCATATTTCACCCTGGAATGCCAGGCCAGTTAGTTTTTCTATCATTTATATTTAGACGAATACCTTCTAAACATCTAACAACAACATTTAACAAAATTAAACAATTTTTCTGAAATAACCTAACTACCTTAGCAAATGTAACCCATATGTATGGTTGTATTTACATGCAGACAAAGCACATATAGGCAACAGTACAGCATATTGTAGGGTAGGCATCCATTATAACTCAGATTTTTTGGGTTATGTCTCTAATGGTCTGTCATAATTCTTAATGAGGTAAGGGCTCATCTATCTTTTATTATTCTAAAATAGAACTTTGTCGGTGTAATTTTTACATAATCTGTTGTGAGACTTTGACAGTTGGGGAGCCTGTAACTCTCCATGTTAGCAGGGATCAGAAAAGTGTGCCAGAATGTAGATAAATTGACCCAACAACACACCTTCTGTTTTGTTAATAAGCATATATGAGTACCATCAATTGGGTAATAATAACATGTATTTTTCAGCTGTCGAGTAATTTCGAGAGCGTGCCCTAAAAACACCCTATGAGTCCCACTGGGAGAAAGACACTCTATAAATACTAATTGTGTGTGTATCTTTTTATTCATGGGGGTTTTGACAGTCGGGGGCACCATGTTGCGAGCGCTGATAACGACTGTCATGTTAACAGGCCGACCTACCACTAAGATGCATTTTCATGCTCTAATGAATGTATGTAATATTCTGCATTTTATTTCCGCATTTTGTGAATATTTAAACATTTGCTTTTTCTTATTGTACTGATAACGAATGTAATGCCACATTACAAAAACACATGCTAAATGATATGCGGTGTTGAACTTGCAGTCACCTAGATGTTCTAATCAAAATCATTAGTGGTTTTGTACTTGGAATGTCAATTATATTGTACACGGTGCTGGAATGTCAATGATATTGTACACTCAGTGCTGAAGATGATATCAATCTTACAAACTCCCACAAAGCTCAAGCCAGCTCAAAGTGGAACCTAGCAGCATTTTATATTGAATGAAAACCACTTCTGTGTCATGTAGCAGTTATTAGCAGTGAGACAAACCTTACACAACAAAAAGCAGTGATCTGTATAATTACATTGTCTCTTGCTACAATAACTGTGAGGGTACACAACTAAAGATTGTATTTAAGGGAAGTTTTAGAATGTAGGATACAAAAGTGAATTGCAAACAATGCCGCTAATTATAATCAACCCTATTTTCCAATGAATTGCTTATCTGTGTGCTGAGCAATAAAACATTAAAGAGGAACTCTTATGCCATATAAACAAAGGCATCTCTTTCATCTGTTCCCACAATGATGTTGAAACACATAAATGTTTAATCTTATCAATACTAGGTTACTTAGTGTTGTATAATAAACAAGCTTCAGGAATATTTATTGAATTCTCTTATCTAATAGAAAAAAATTGTATAGATTTAGCTCAGATTGTTCAGTAAAACATTATGCTTAAAAATAAAATATGGCAGAGTTATAAAACGGATAGACTGTTAGGAATTACATCTCAACTTATTTAGGAAACAATCCCTACATCTCTCTAGAGATACACATGAAATAGCTCTGCCAATATTCTGTAAATATTTAACAAATCCAAATGGCACCAATTCTTCTGACTGTTGCAGAAAATGTCCTCTGTACCAAGAAGCATAATAAGGTGCAGATATATAATATAAATTTAAGAATAGCAAAGCAAACTTTTACTTGGAGCCAAATCTGGGTTTTCTAGAATGCGCATCATGTTTATTCAAGCAAGTGTGTGAAATCAGAGGCTTGGGTACTGCAGACACTGATAGCACCCCTCGCTGACCTGATAAACACCGCAAAACAAAGTCAAAGCTCCTGACTTTTTGGATCTTGTTGAAGAATACAAAGTTATCAGCAAAGCATCCTTTGTGTGATTTGCTTAATCCCGTCTCTCTTATCTGCGAATGCAGGCAGAAAATTTAGCATGTGATTTGTCTAATCCGGCTATGGGAAATTTTAAGGTTACTCCACAATAGGCAGTTTGTTTCTATAATTATCGATAGTTAATTGACCAAAGAAAGTAAAATATAGTACCAAAGAACCACAATGCCTTGTTCTTAACATGGTTTTTTTATCAAGGGAGAAAAAGAATTGGTAAATACAGTACAGAAAATCTAGATTATTTATATAGGCATTCAAAAACATAGAAAATACAAAATGTTAATCTCATTTTATATATTAAAAAAACATTTAAGATTTAGAGTCAGTTAATAAAACAATAATGTTCTCAACTATGAGCAGCTGCAGATATTTTTTTTTAATTACTGTTATTTATTAATGTTAATGATTAATTATTAATTTATTAATCTTCATCAATACAGAACATAACGGTTGCAAGAGATGAACTGAAATTGCTGTGATTGCAGAATGATTGTCTACTAAAAAGACTCTTAGCATCTAGGACAGGCAGCCCTGCATTCTCTTATGGAGATGTTAGATTTAATCCTGCAGTGCTGGAGATGCTTATAAAATGAAATGGCTTAACCTATTTGTGCAACAAGATGTTGTATGCAGTGATTTAAAAGAATGCACTGAACCCTTTTACGCAGCACAACAGCCCATTGTTCAGATGACATAGAACGTTGTTTTGAAAACTCACTTCCACACCTTCATATATAGCGGTCTACATCAGGTTTTGGTATAAGGTGCTAACTCACAACTTGGGGATCAAATTGAATGAACCTCCAGTAATGTGATCACTGTGATAAACAATTAGGCATAATGCATAAAGATAGCAAACTGTACGATAAATAGTCAAACCCACTTTAATAAAGATTTTAATCAATATGTTTTTTTTCTTACAGTGATCAGTCTGGTTAAACACTTATTTTATTAATTTGGCAAACCTTTTTTATAAGCATTATAATCTGGGATGATTTTCAGGTGTTTAGTGTACATTTTGTAAGGGAAATAGGGGTGATTACAGGATTTGATATTAAGTTGGGAGAAAAAATATTGAGTTACAAAAAAACTGACAAATCTTTTTTTTTAAATATTTTATTAAAGTAATAACTTTAATCTAAAGCTTTACAGTTAAAAGTAAAGAGTTAAGAGTAAAAAAGCTTTACTCTGACAAATATGTTTATTTGTATTTTTTCAAATTTGGTTCAATTTTGGATTGCCTTAGATTGCAAGTTTTAATACTTCTCTTCTTTAGGCATATTAGGATATATGGTGTGTCATAATTTGCCTGAAAGAAAGTCAAATTAGTTGATGTATTTCAGTAAGCAATAAAAGTATAACCTTTACCATGTTTGCTTATTTTCTTTCAATGTATAAGAAGGTACAATGCTGTACCTTTATTTTTTCCCTAATACATTAGCAGTTATTGCTTTCTTGTGTAGAATTCGTCTGACAATTTCCTTCTGATTGACACAAGTCAGAGATAATTTGAATACGGTAATTTTCTTCCAAAAACATTCAAAGACCCTCTTAATGTAATGCTCTAGTACAGAAAGTTGCACCGACAAACCAGTGTTTCCACGCATTTGTTTCCCTAAAATGACATTTATAAATATCCAACTTGCTCATTTTCATTTAATTTGCATGAAAGGAACAACTTGTAAACCTGAGTCTGTTGGGTATTTAGTGAATCAACCCACCAGCGATTTAATAAATGCAATCTCCCCAGTCTTCTACAACACATATTAACTCTTTACCTTCACAGACAGTCATAAAATACTTAATTCAGAATGTGTACTATTGGGTTCTAAGAATGCTTTCAGAAAATGTTTTGAACCCCAAGGACCACCTTCCTGTTGTGTGCCAAAAACAGACCTAGTAAGTGTAATACATAGCTTAAATTGTAAATAAGAACCTGTTTACTCCTATTACCACATTCAATGTTTTACAAACATTCTCCACTTTATTTATACCTTGCAAAACCTCCAAGCATTCCCTTCAAATAGTGTGAGGACTCCTTGTGGTTTGTCTACCACATTTTTAGATTTGCTGTAATAGATCGACGTTTAATTATTCTGGCATTAAGGTTAACTAAATGTTTATGCTACATGTTTAGTTATTGGAGCAGGGGATGCTTTATTTCATTTTATTTCCTTTGGCCTCCTAGTGGGCTTCTGAGTTATTGCACAAGCAAGGTTCACACAGAGAGGATGCAGATTAATCATTGTTAGTATTTATTTTCTCTAACAGAACAGGACAAAAGCAAAAACGTCATACTTTCACACACACACATATGTGTGTGTATATATATATAAACTGAAAGCATCTTCAATCATTCATAAATTATATATATATATGTGTGTGTGTGTGTGTGTGTGTGCACATTTAAATACACATGTGAAACTTTAACAAAAGATACTAATGCTAAGTCTATTTTACATCACAAATGTTAGGTAAATTGCTGATTTTTATGAATTGTAAATAGGACAGTTAAAGTAATTAAAAAATATTCTTAATAAATGCTGAAATTTGGAGTATTCTACATTTTTTCTGTGATATGTTGTATACTCAAGAAATCTAGAAAAAATAAGATTTCAAAAACTAAGAAAACTATAGGGATTTAATTGAGTATTATATCTTCTGGTGATAAATAAGGTTGTCTGGACTAAACCAAAACTAGAATAACATATTAGGTTGCGATGTGCAGACGAAATGGGCTTAATTCAATGAGCCGTCCAAAACTTATACTAATGAGAAAAGGAATAAATGCTAAACCCATGCTTACTGGTGAGCAATTAAAATGGCAGGGAAAACAGGCAAGTAACAAGTTTTAAAATATAACCATACGTATTTGTTAAGGGCATAACCAACATTATTTTCAATTAAAAGCTGCTGGTGTGCAAGCGCCTGAGAGAAATCCACGGATGAGGTAAGTAGGTGCAAGAGGGAGAGAGTAAGCTAGTGAGTGGGAGGTTAAGGGGTATGTATGTAAGAATATATGTGTGCTCATTAAGTGTGTTAACATGAATGTGTAAGTGTATGTGAGCATGTATGTGTATGTGTACTTGTGCAGACATTTGTGTGTGAGTATGGATGTGTAAGTGTTTGGGTGGCAGAGATTTCACAGGCAGGCTGTTTGGGGTAATGATTGCACAGGCAGGCTGTTTGGGGGGACTGACAAGCTGTTTAGCAAAGATGGAACAGGCAAACTGTTTGGGGGCACCGACAAGCTGTTTGGTGGCAAAGATGACACAGACCATTTGGGGGCACTGACAAGATTTTTAGGGACAAATATCAAACAGACACGCTGTTTGGGGCACTGATAAGTTCTTTGGGGCAAAGATGGCACAGTCAGACAGTTTGGGGGCACTGATAAGCTGTTTGGGGCAAAGATAGCACAGACATGTTTGGGGCTATGATAGCACAGGCAGGTTATTTGGTTGCAAAGATGGCACTGGCAAACTGTTTGGGGGCAGAGATGTACTGTGGGACATGTTGCTTGGGATGCCATGGGGAGGGTTATTATTTACACGGGGGGCCTGTGGTTTCTATTTATGAATTATGAAAAGTATTGTTGAGTATTGAGTGAATATGAACGGGGCATTCTAAGGATAGGGAGATAAAGGATGGGTATAGAGACGAAAATAGATGTTCAGTTAGGGAGCATGAAAATGGAGGGGGATGATTGTGGTGCAATAGGGGGTGATAATGTTAGAGGATAGAAATGATGGTGGGGAGGAATATTATGATGAGGGGTATGAATATGGTTGCTGGGGGAGAATGATTGTTGTTGGATATTGGAATGATTTAGGATCTTTGGGGTTTAATGATGGACAGGGGTAGCTCTACACTAGCACATACATACAGCCACTCTAACACCATACATCTACACATACCCGCTAAAACTTCACACGTACATGCATATACATCCTCTTACAACATACACATGCAATTATATACATACACACTTATAGCCACTCTAACACCATACACTTACATAAACACACACTGTCCCTCCAACACCATACACTTACATTTACATACACAAAGCCACTTTAACACCAAGCACTTACACATATAAATACACATGCATAGACACACACATGCACGCTCTAACATCATACACTCTAAAGGTACATGCACACACAATTTAAAACCATACACTTACATATACACACAGCCACTTTCTCTAATAATTTATGCAGTGTACACACGTCCCCCCTCCCTTAGCCTCCCACTTACATTTTTAGCTTTAAATTTATTTAAAAGGGCTACAATTTTAGTTGCAATGTTTATTACCTACTGTGAAAGTAATGTCTCTGTTTTAAATAATAAACCGGTTAATTTTGTTTTTTAACACACATGATGTCATGAGCCACATTGATATTAGGAACTGTTTTCATATGTATCTTACTTAATACTAATGTATTTTTAAAATTTACTTCAAAATGCAGTTGTTTATTCTAAACAAAAAATATTGGTGCCAGAACCCTACATGTACAGTGTGCCAAAAAATGGCACCATGAAGCATGAGGCTGGCATTCAATTTATTTCCAGGGTTAGTTTTAATTCCTTGGCTGACCATGTGTGTTACTGGCAATAATGGTAGGTGGGAGACACCATCGAGCATCAGCCCACTAATACAAAATTAATTTTGTATTCTTCCCTCATTGTAATATCACTATAGATTGTGTTGGCAGACTTTAAATAACATGTCATAATGATAATAATAGTTTTAAAGGAACCAAGAAAACATAATTGTGAAATGCATTAAATGTATTTTTGCAGTATATTGATTCTATTGGTCTTTGCAGCCATACCTTTTGAAAGAACAACTGTACATGAATCAGAAAGAGCTAATTCAGGGGAATCCATCCTAGGACTATGTAAACTGAAGTCCACCTGATGAAAAAACTCCTCTTGGCTTCCAAGATTAATGTCTCCCATTGCTGATAACTACATGTAAAACAAAATGACATCTTATTGATCAGAGTGGCATCAGGTATTTGGGGGAAATTCAGTTAAGGTGAAATATCATACAATAATAGATTGTTTAATCTCCGTCATTAGTCGTTCTTGACTCAAATCTATAAAACAAAATGTTATTACTGATACTTTGTGTGAGTATGTGTCCAGGTGTGTTACTGTGTTTGAATATGTATTTATAAGTATGTTACAGTGTGAGTACTGTGCACATGTGTGTGTGTGAGCATTATTATTATTATGTTAATGTGTGTAAGTGTGTCTTAGTATGTATGTATGTATGTATGCATGTTACTGTGTATGTGTGTGTGTGTATAGGAGGAGCTTCAATAAAGTTGGAAGCTAATAAAACTGGTACCCATCTACCATTCATGACATGAAGCCATCATGTAACATAAGTTGTTCATATCCTCATTCCTGCAGAGTCCATCAGAGAAACCAGTTAATAATTATTCACTAGTATTTACATAGCCTTGTATGGCTTGCATTGAAGTTTGAATAATTTCTTGAATTCACTATCCATTCAGTGTGTACTAAATCTGCCAGGTGAGCATAATGGGTATTACCTGCTAGCTACTACTGGTGTTCAAAGGTAGCCCAGCCCTGGTCTAGAAAAAACTGTGGTTTTGGCTAGTTCTTACCATAAACATGGAATGTACTTTGCCTTTTAAACAATATTAATTATGTAACACTTATATTTTTAAGTATGCATCTGTAAAATTAATAGAAAAAAACTTCTACAGCTACTAATGGAAGCACAGATCACGGTAGGCACATTATACACTTAGATTGCCTTAAAGGTAACCCTAAATTATATATTTAATTAAATAAAAGATTTTCATTTAAACAACTTGATTTCCTATAATGAATTACGCCAACTATTTATTTGAGATGCATCTCCTGTCATGGCATATTAACAAAGTTCTAAAATTTATTACATCTTTTCAGTGCTTGACGGCTGATGGAAGACTTTATCCATTGAGATCTTTTTACTCACATCAACGCTAAACTAATCTATTTATCTGCATCAAAGATGAATGCAGACAGTGGTTCAATTTTATTGCATTTAAATACATCAGAGGCCAGTGAATGGGATTCGTAAATGATGACATTTTTCTTGCAAGTCAGAACTACTGAATAAACATTAGCAGAGTAGGAGAACGCTGTATGTATTTAATTCAGCTATCTGATATAGCAATTTAGTAAAATTAACAAAACTAACGGATATCAGCCTCATAGATCATGAAGCCAAATATGTTCAACAAAGCACAATAAACATTCATTTATTTTGCAGAACGTACTAGTGTGTTGATATTCTTCTGATCATCTACTCCCTTAGTATTTAATGTATCGGTCACATTCAGGGATGCAGGTGCAGGAAGAGCCCAGGAGTCTGCCAAGAAAGATGACAAATAGCTATTTAGTTCCTTTTGTCATATGAAATACAGCCTAAATGTTAATGTAGAATAATAAAACACAAATTTTTTTTTATATATTTTATAAAACAGCTCTACTTCAGAATGAAGTACAGATTGACAATATATATATATATATATATATATATATATATATATACTGTATATACGTGTAATAGACAGCATGCAAGACAAGCACCCTTTGGGCAAGTCTGTGCATACCACTGCCAGAGTTGCGCAATAAACTATATTCATAAGATACGGATATGACTAAAAAAATCTGTTGTGAGTTATTAAAGAACTACTTCCTCAGGGTACAATGACTAATTTAGTTGAAAAAGTCATGAAATGAATAAAATGAAGTGGAAAATAGTGACATGCAAGAAGAGAGACACAAAGAAATACTGATAATAGGTGAAATAATATTCTAGATTATATAATGATTGGGAAGAATAATACATGAAGTACAGAAACAACCAGGGGAAAGAGATGAAAGCAACACGAATGATCGTTTTAATATTTAAAAATAAGTAGGCTTTAATTCATAATCATTGTTACATTTGCTCAGACAGTATAAAATGATTATACCAGTTAGACAAATATAATGGTCACAGTTTGTATGCAAAGAAACATAACAATTATGGCTTAACAAATATATATTTTTTCATCTACCATAGAGTTTTCCAATCATTTTACTTCACTTTAGCCAACACCTAAACCAAACCGACCTTGTGTTCCTACAGATATAATGTTTGTACCTTTGTTTAATGAAATGTCGCTATCCCACAGATTGCCAGGTTCCTCCAGAAGATTCTCCCCCTGTCCTAAATTAGTGTGGTTTAAGAGGGATAGCCGAATATCAGCAAGCGATTCTTCATCATTGTCATGGCATCCAAAGTTTGGGGATTCATATTTTCTACAAATACTTATATCTAGGAAAAATGGTTTTGTTATTTATTATATAAAGTGCAATATATGTAATAAACTAATATATGTTTATAAGTAATAATTATCATTATTTGTTGATTTTTGAAGCACCGTCATATTCTACAGCTCTGAACATGTATGAAAAGGACATAAGAAATAGTGTACCACATAAAAATTTTGGACTTACAGGAACAAAAGGTAAGGAGGGCCCCCGCTCAAACTGAGAGTAAAAGTATTCAGAAAGGGAACATAACAAAAAACAATACTTATTTACCATGTCTGCTTTAGTGGGATATTTGTCTCTTGACTAAAGGAAACAAATGCTATTAAGGTAAATTGAAAAATTATAGTAACTGAGGCACTTATTTATTCCCGAGTGATATGTACATATGATATGTACATATTATAGCAACATCTTTTTTGGAGACACACAGCACACGTTGTGCATGGCATGAAGTATTATGGAATAGATATGACACGGTGAAAGCTAACAATGTTATTTCACACCAAGCTTGATGCAGTGTTCTAAAATGTTCATGAAACCTGTAGAATAATTTTCAAATCCACCACTTTAGCAAAATATGGGAATATATAGGAATGGTTTTACTAACATGTAAAGGAGGTTATGTATTAGTTATTACTTTATTCATAATAAAGTTATCCCATTATGAATAATACTTTAGAGAATAAGCAAATTTCCGTGACAGCAGTCCCTGAAAAAAACTACTCTTTATGTTCATTCTTTTGATCCCAGTCAATATATCAAATATCAAAATAATGATTTGAAAAAAATTTACTCCAGAAAAGCAGCTTTATGCTAATATGAATATATCTGCTGTACACTCTTTAATTATTAATTAGTATACAAAGTGTATTTTTAACCTTTTGCTTTTAAAGTACCATGTATTTTATCAAACACACTTTGTAAGGTTTTCTTTGTAAGCCCTCACAGGTCCAAACTGGTCAGTCGGGGTAATGGAAAGTATTTAAATCGTATGCCAAGACTGTTAAGTTTAAGTGACTCTCTCTGAAACTAGCATCTCATGACACCCTTCCTTTCTGTGTTTTTGTGTTTGGTTTGTGTTATGTCTCCCTATCTTGTCACAGGGAAAATGTTCCTGGCCTGTGCCTAGAACTCGTTATCTTCAAAGGTTTTTCTGGAATGTGATTCTTGGGTACCACATTTTGTGATCAGCTGCTGGGACCTTGGTCCTATGTGAGCATCTGCTTAGGGTGTAATCCCTGCAGCTGGCAGATTATGAGCATTCAGTTGCTGGCATACATTTTCTTAATGTTCAATAATGTTGTGGCCAATGCCCTTACACACAAGTTGATGTTTGTCTTGTTATTGGGTTGAGATTGGCTTGCGTTATGGTGATCATTTTCCACAGGCTATTGGCCAATGCAGTCAAAGCTATTGGAGTGGTTATCCATGGCAGAAGTATATGCTAACTAAGTGATGCACATACCTGATGAGCATGATGGGGAATCTCTATCTGACATGTTGTCCTTATTTTCTACAGACCCCAATGAGCCAGTGTGTGGAACAAACAATTCAAGTTCATCAAATGCATCCTGGGAATTACTGCTGTATGTGGACATCTGGGATTGTCTTCCATTCTCAACACCACAAGAATCTAAGAAAGCTAAAAAAAATAATATCCAGGATTAACCTTGAAGTCTAGTGATACATATTCTAAAACTATAAATAATGTTTATTTCAATTAATTAATTGTGTCTGTACCCTTTGACTACTACTGCTTTACCCCATTTTCTTGGGGAGAGTAAGAAAGATACACACTGTTGGTTTAGAAGACAGCCCTTCTATTCTAAAAACAACTGCTATGTTTTAATTCAATATCTGTTTTGAGCATATAACAAGTAATATGTCCCTCGGCTGCAAATTCACCTAAATGTCATACGATAATAGGTCACACAAAGAAAAATAATGTATAAAGATTGGGTTTCTCTGCCAATATTATATTGTGTAGGCGACATACTACATCTTTAAGAAGATTTATTATTAAGAAACAGCCCATAAACAGCCCATAATTTAAATTGTTCTTCTATGCAGAGAATTATTAGTTTACTTTTATTTGTGCTTCTCAAGGTACTTTTATTTGTGCTTCCAAATCTAGCAGTTTCCATGATCTCAAGAATACTTTCCTTACAGTTTTGTAACTATCATTACTCTACAGTCTGTCCTTTAGGTGAGGGCAAGCCATGGCTCCCTTGGCAAACTAAGCCACCAGCCCCCTCTCCCACACCACACTTGAAGCTGTATCTCTTCACCAATTCAGATCCCTGGGCTATCTATGTCACACACACACATGTTTTTAAATGACCAGCATAATCCACCTCTTCTAGCACCAATGCCATATCTTCTGTCTAAATGCAATATTTCACTTCACAGATCAAAAGTTTAAATAAACATAAACCATATTTAAAAAGTTAATATGTAGTTTGTTTTTGTTATAAATTACAAAAGTTAATAAAAATTGTGTGAGTGGAAAAAGACCAAACAAAAACCCAACCATATGCAGAGTAGCATCCCAATGTGTCATGCCATTCTGCTGGGAAAACTCAACACAAAGAACTATGTGGCAAAACAGTTCAAAGCATATTGCACCTGTCAAAATGTCTGTCATCTTCTATAGAAGTGTATCATTCTCTGAATGAAAGGGGAAACTCTAACAAAGTCACTCAAAACAACACACCACTTTGTTTTCTTCTTCCAGCCAACTCCCCCATGTGAACGCCATTTAATTCTATGTTCAAGATTGCCAAAGGGGAGTTCACAATGGGAAGTTCTCCTTCATTGTCAAGGACAGTTACACTTTAAAGATGATGTGGAAAAAGGTTAAAATGGGTCAACAAGCAATTGCAGACCATGTGCATTTCGGCACAAAAAAGTGTTAAAAATCGCACAATGAAGTCTGTACCACCCTCTGAAACTAAAAGAGGAGCATAAAATACCACTCAACATGGATGATGCATAATTGTGCTACATCCTGAAAACCATTGACTATGCTTGTCAGGGAGTTTGATTTATTTGGGAACATTCTATTTGGGGAACATTCTTGTTTATTTTATTGTTCACTTGTTCTATCTATTGACACCTCTAGTATTAATTAATGTTGGGGTTATTTGGTTCCTTTTGTCCCTCTTAGGGAGATTTCTCAATAGCTTAGAATTAAATTTAACCATATCCATCTAATAGATAAGTGGTGATATTCTACTCTTTATTTATATCAATATCAATAGTATTTCATGATTTATGCAGTTTACCTTGATTAATGTTGATGTTGCCTTTAGTAACTGATTGATGAACATGTATTAATGAGATGATACAATACTCGTCAATTTTAGATTATTATAATGACCATAACCACTGCATTTTGAACTTAACATTTTTTTTAAAACTGATGGTTTGGTGTTTTGCCAGCTAATTTGCATCAAAACTTGATATATAATTTGTGTTAAAAGAATTATGATAGGGGCTGTTAATGACATTTAAAATGTTTTGATGTTCTTTTGAACATGAGTACATCACGGTCATCATCACGGTTTGGTGTCATCATGAATGACTCATTTGCTACCATGGGATGCCATAGATTTATTGATGTCTGTTATATTATAGGAGATACACTAATGACATCCTGTGACAGGTTGCCACATGCTATACTGTTTCTCCATGTTTCTTTATTACAATAATTTTTTAAAAAAAATCTGAATAATAAATGTTTTTATTTTGTTCAGCAAACTTTGGGACTCTACAATAGGCCACATGCACTTACATGCACTTTTTCTATTTCTGGTATCCTGTTCCTCAGAATTTTAGGATCTTTATGAAAATTCCAACTACCCTTCCGCATATAGCCGTATGCGGCTCTTTCACATATAATGTGTGGCTCGCGTATACATATTTTTGTACTCCAAGAAGCCACAATATTGCGTTGAAAGAGAAGCGTTTCTGCACCTCTCTTTCTCCGCAAATCTGGCTTCTTGGAGTACTTCCACAGCAGGCTCTGCCTTTTGAAAGAAGTTGTAGTGTGAGAGAGTGTAAGTGAGTGAGAGTGTGAGAGAATGTGAGTAAGAGTTGGTGAGAGTATGGGAGAGTGAGTGAGAGCATGCGAGAGGGAGTGAGACTGCAAGATAGCGTAAGTTAGAGTGAGAGAGTGAGTGGGAGAAAGCAGGAGTAAGAGTGAATGAAAGATTGAGTGACATTGTAAGTGTGTAAAAGAGCATAGGAGTAAGAGCTTGTGTGAGAATGAGAAAGAGTGAGATTGTGTGAGAGTGTACAAGTTAGTGAGTGTGAATATGATTGAATGAGAGTGTGAGAGAGCGTAAGAGTGAGTGAGAGTGTGAGAGAGTGAGTGCGTGTGTGAGAGAGCCAGAGAGAGTGATTGGGAATGTCAGAGAGTGTGAATGAAAATGTGCATTAGTAAAAGTTTACAAACTTTATAAACTACATATGAATAAAAATATTAGGTACATGTATCTCTTAATATTTAAGAAGCAACTATGGTTAAACTGATTTGCATACACATACCCAGAATCCCTTGCACTAAAGAATTTCTGAGGAAGTCCCCAGGCTTTCAAACACTAAAGTTTATCCTATTTGGTTCTTTTGTTAAGCAAGTTTGGCCACCCCTGTGATCTCTATTGCTTTACTGCTTTAATACACTCAAAATCAACAGATCTGTTTAGTAGTGGCAGGTTTTGGAATTGCATTATAGATATAAAGCATTTTTTATGACTGAGTATGGTAAAGAAATTGATATCTCTTAAGGTGTTCAAGTTGGGTGTTCAAAGTGATGAAACATCATGCACAATGCTGACTTTAACTTTGATGTTTCTTCAGCAATTACTGTAAAGTATACTGGACAAGAGTCCTGTAGAAGAAATATTAAATAAAATGTAAAAAATAAGCAATGGTTCTTTGTGACATAAGCAAGATCAATCCACTCCAACTTACTGTTAGGGCTCACTTTGTGGTTGCATAATGCTCAAAGTGAAGGTTTCTTCCGAATTCCAAGTGCAATGACGTTGAAGGACTGCTTTGCTCTGAGCCGCTTCCTGAACCCGTGCCTGAACCCGTGCCTGTGCCTGAACCCGTGCCTGAGCCTGAACCCGTGCCTGAGCCTGAACCCGTGCCTGAGCCTGAACCCGTGCCTGAGCCTGCCTCAGCTCCCGTCTCTCTGCCTCAGCTCCCGAGCCTGTACCTACCTCAGCTCCCGAGCCTTTACCTGCCTCAGCTCCCATCTCTCTGCCTCAGCTCCCGAGCCTGTACCTGCCTCAGCTCCCGTCTCTCTGCCTTTCCAGTCCTGTACCTATCCCTCTGTCACCATGCATAAAGGGGTACAGACAGTTCCCCGTATCCCCTGCACATGGACTCCTACCAGACCTGCTTGCCCGGGTCCTGACATGCAATAAGGGTGGATTGCTAAGTGCAACCCCTGTGTTGACCTTAGAATTACTACAAATCTGCTATTTCTGTCAAATCATTCATACCCAAACAAAATAAAAAGCATACCATTGGTGGTTCCACAAACAGTGTTATAATATGTGATGTATATGCAAAGTAAAATATGCAAATAACCTACTTTTCAAAAAGTGTGGAACAGTGAAACACTTCATTTTCTACTACGTTCCTCAGTCTCTCCTACACCTTACAGTAATTTCCTGGTACAATGTTAAAGAATAACTCAAATATGTTTGCTTTGAATAACTTTTAGTCCAAAAATCCAAAAATTAAATTTTTTTTGCATTTCTCTGAATTGCCATCTTGCTTTTTCTGCATGTGCTTGCTGGAAAAGGCAACATAAAACACTATGCAATCAGCATTTTCTTGGATAAGAATATGGAAAATAACTAATTTTTATGGCTTTCAAAAACTGAAAGCTTGCAAGCTATGAATACAATCCAATGCATACACGTTTGTTACATTGTGCTAAAGTAGGCAAAAAGAGCAAATACTTTATGGTCTCATTATTAAACAGGGTTACCCTTCTCATATCTGGCCAAAGCAATATAACCTTTAGATGCACATTTGTGGATACTGTAGTAGAAATGCAGTATTATCTATCTATCTATCTATCTATCTATCTATCTATCTATCTATCTATCTATCTATCTATCTATCTATCTATCTATCTAGAGATGGTAGGGCTGCCAAGGGAGGCTATTGGCCCCTGGATTAATCTGGTTTGAATTTTCTGGGCCACTGCCCCTTTTTTTGCCTGTATGGCATCTAAAATAATAAACTGTTTAGGCAGCATTCACCCCATACCTTGTTTCTTTCAGTGCTTATTTTATGGGCTTTCTATACTTTTGGGTGAAGGAGGGTTGGATAGGGCTGTATAGTAATAACTGCTGGCATATTACTGGATCATTTGGCCAGGGTTGCTCCATCCCCTGTTTCTACATCTAGTCTTTCTAAACAGAAAAACAATGTTTGTCAAGTTTTGTTAAACCAACTCTTCCATTGCAGAGAAAAAGCATGCCAAAAATACTTCATCTAATCATTTGTCACCATAGACTCCTCAGACCACAGAGATTTTTAGTTTCCAGCTTTTCTGCTAATTCCCTACCAATTTATGGGACTGCTGCCTAAATCATTAATGGCTAAACTCTGTTCCAACTTTTTTTCCAAGAATGTAGGACAATGGCTACTACTCTCTTATAAGTCAGGTACCTATAACAAATATTTACAAGTCTGTTTACTAAGGTTTGTATTGTCAGTCAACTTACAGACATACCTTTAACCTTAACTCAACAGAATTCAACTAAATCAACTTGAAACGCAATTTGTCTATTCACATATAAATTGGATATTGTGAATCTCAAGTTGAGTCCTGTCAAATTTAGTTGACAGCCGTTGTTTAGCACTCTTCTACTATCGAGTGGGTCAAGTTTTTTTTAACTGAGCTACTCGTGCAATCCAGCGGTTGAGTCTGAGTTGGTTGTCAAGTTTGTTTCATAGCCCTATTAAATGTAACTGTTATCACCTTGCCGCTTACCTGAGTTTAAAATGGGTTCCAGCTGAAATAAAATACAATTGCCTACACATAGAGGTAATAACAGATTACATTAATATAATACAAAATCCAAAGAACAAGTACTGTGATCCAAATAAAATCATTATACTTCTGAACATTATTTATAATATAGTTACATTGCATATGCATATAAAATATGTAAATACCTCCAGGGGCACTGGGGCTGAGAATGAATTGAAGTGGATGGCTTGGGGTCAGTATGTCGGCTCGGGGCAATTAAGTGAGGTTTAGGTTGGGACATCCATATGATGTGTACTGTGTTAAACATAGAAGCGACTTTCAGTATGTTCTCTTGATCTCCTTGGGGCTGGTGCGGTTTTGTTATATTTTATTTACACTTTTTTACACTTCAGTAAAATTTACCCACATTGTTTGAGCTGATACATTTCGGTAAAATCTATCTTGGGCCACTACGATGTAATGGTGTAAACTTTTCTATGTCATGGAACCAGGTCCTCGAAAGTCAGATATCTGTTGTATATCTATGTACTGTATGCGTGCGCAATAAAAAGATGTTGAACTAAAATATGTAAATAATGCAAGACCTGTTAAATGTAAATTCTGTAACAGAGCTAATCCATTGTGGGTGTATCACCTCACTCCATATAGTACTTCAATATATGACACTAGTGAGAAATTATATACCTAAAAATAATTGGAAAAGTGTGCCTAGATGTGTGAGCCAGAGAGCCACCCAGTGTCAACTCTCTTCTCTGCCAGGTTAATTTATAATACTAAAAGTCAGTGTATAGAAATACTTTCGACTTGCTATAGATTGTTTAGATTGATCTGAGCCAATTTTATATAATACAAATTGCTAAAGAAAAAAAAAAGATTGTTGAATTTAATATATTTTGTTCCAAATTGCTGCTGGTCATTTCTTTTAACTCAACGAAAGATAATGATCACAAAGGGGGCACAATTCTCCATATGGCACGCGATACTGCAGATTCCTTTTGTACAGCACAAATTCATTATAACACTGGGAGACATGACAGAACAAAAATACTATTACAAATGTTTGAAAGGGAACATTTTTGGCCATGATAGAAGCTTTTGACATTATTTATTAGGTTCAAAAATGCTTGACAAAAGCCTAACAATGGTACTGTGGAAACCACTGCATCTGAGGCACTTTCTGTTGTGATGTGTAAGCATTGATTTGGGGATAGCCTTCAACAGTGGGACAATTCCCTCACAGCAGTGTATGTGAACCAGCATTCAGACACACACAAGCAAAGCCCTGTGAACAAGCCATATGGAATCAGAAACAAGTGGGAAAAAAATAAACATGTATTAACCTTTTTGTGGGGAGATTGGTGGAAGTACTGGCCAATGGTGGAGAAGACGGTCATGCCATATTTCAACGAAAGAAGTTGCTTGCTCTGAGGCTTCTGGGCATTTAGTAATTGAATATAATGAGAACTGAAGTTCTTTATTGCCATGGAGAGTGCAATCATTTCTAGTGATATTTAACATATTGTTGGAGTGTCCACTTCCAGACAGTAGGGAATTTCTGTGTTCTGTGGGTTTGGTGGATGATGTTTTGAAGGCTTCTGAAGATTTATAAGATCCTCCTATATTTAGGGATAAGGACGACGAGGAGCACAGTTGTGACCGCGATGTGCTACAGGATCTGTAGAGAGTACTACAGCAGGAAATTCTTTCAGATAAATCTGTACAAATAAATTCAACAATACACATATATAATTATTTTGCAAAACCATACATGGCAAACTCAGAGAACTATCCGTCCATCCACACTATATGATCAAAAGTATGTGGACACTAATTCATTCAGATTTGCACAAAATTGAATTTCAAGAGGAGGGACCCTAACAAATCAAATGAAAATCATGCTTACTCACACTCTCTCACTAGTGGATAACCTAAACTAGTATGCCACCTTTTCCACAAGTCAGTTTGCAAATTTTCTGCACTGCTAGATCTCCCCTGGTCTACTGTAAGTGCTATTATTGCAAAGTGGAAGCATCTAGGAATAACAGCAGCTCAGCCCCAAAGCGGTAGACCACACAGAGTAGTGTGCAAAAAATAACCTGTCCTCCGTGGACACATAATTTACACAGAATATGCTGTTCATTATAAAACTGAGAATGTACATGTACTTAATTCATGCAAATGCTTAGGGTCAACACCTCCATGTAAGTTACTTAAGCAACTGGCTTGGACAAAAGTGGGGCCACCAAGCTCTCTGCTGTTAGTTACAAACAGAACAAGTTGCATATGGCATTGCATAAAGTTTTCAGTTTTATCATCATTCAGTAGCCATCCATTCACATACAATACATCCCTCTCAGCGATGATAAGCCATGCAAACAACTAGTGTAAATGGGTTTGCAGAGAGCAACAGGGCATAGAGGATAGAGGTAATTTTTTAGGGGTGGGAAAATTCAAGGGAAGAGAAGTTGCTTAGGGGAGGGTGGCAAACCCTGTGAAATAATACACAAAAACACGTGTGAGAATCAGACATCAGTAAGAAGGAAAAAGACAAGGCAAAAAAAAGGAAAGGCAAATAAAAATAAGCAACTTACATATTTTGAAATATATATAAATATAATAAGAGCATTTTAATTGCAGGCTTGGAGGCTGAGTAATTACCTGACTCTTCACCCTTACCATCACTGCAGACACTGCTATTCTCATCCACTGATGTCTTGGAGAATGTTAAATGATTAATTGGCATTTCAAAATGGTCTTTGTGTTCCTCATCACCTTCAACTTTTGAGCAAATTTTCTCATCTGCGCCCACTGCAGGTTCTTTAGAGATATACTGTTCATCTTTTGTTATGGTTGGTAAATTAACTATTATATCATTTTGAATTATAGAAGATTCTTCACAAACTGCATTCACTTCAGTATCTTCACTAGAAGCCATACTGGGCAATCGTTGCCTGGAAGCATGGGTCCCAGCATGTCCCGGTAACATAATCTGTGTTGTTTGTCTCTGTCTTTCTGCCATATAAACTAGAATAGGAAAGATACACTCTTAAAAACATGGCTGTCTATCACATTTAAAGCAGTTATATGTATAGTATAACAATCTACCCACACTGTTGTCAGATTGAGAATTTAAGTTTAGAGAACTATATCAACAATATTGGTTTCACAATCCATCCCTAGGGGCTAGAATCCTAGGTGTAAAAGTTTACTAATTAGCATGGAATTAAATAACTAACATTTTGCATTGTGCATCATCATGTGGTTCCTTCCTGGAATCTTATAGACTTTGAAGAGCACATATACACAAATATAATTTAATAGCATAAAACAATGCATATAAAGCATATAAAGGATCCTGATAGCATTTTACTGCTGCTTAAAGTCATTATTACACTAGACATATTGCAAGTCAAATTGAACATAAAACATTAAAGGTTTTAGGCCCCAGATCTTCAAATCAGACTAGCCCAGGGAGAAATTGTCCCTCTGTCCTCCTTACTAGAACTACCAACTGAAATGCAATGTGTTTATACGGGCTTGCAAATTAGTCTCCCTTAATAAACATGCTTTTTGTTTTCCACGTACAACTACCATTCAAAAGCAAGGCTTCCAGGAAAGTTGGGATGCCGCTGCAGCGATTGCATCAATTTTTAAGCACCCCGTACACATACAGGCATTGTCCCGAATGCATTGGATTTGGAGCCATTACATATACAGTCGTGATTGTTGTGAAATATCTTCATGGACGTACAGAGGAACTAGGTTTCGTTAGTGTTCGCTAATCCAAGTTTAAAAGGCTAATTGATCATTAAAAAACCCTTTTGCAATTATGTTATCACAGCTAGAAATGTCCTTGTTTTCCATAAAAACAGCTGAGTGACTCCAAACTTTTGAATGGTTGTGTGTTTAGCATAATCTTAACAATCGTGGTTTTTGATAACATAACACTGCATTGAGTGTAACTTACATTGTAAATGTCACAAGGAAATGTGGTACCCATTGTGATATCTCTCTAATATCTCTCTAAGAATATAGTGCCTTTTTACTGTGTTACTGTTGAGAGTGACAAGCACCGTATGTCCTTTTTATACCTTACCAAACATTTTTCTTAAATCTACAGTCTCTGATGTTTTAGAAGTTTAAAATAATTAACATTTGGCATTTTCAACAATATAGAATGACAAAACCTATCCTCGTGTTAAATGGCTGGTTTATGTGATTAATTCATCTTAAATTGATCTCCACCAGAAAAAGAGAGATCATTGTAGAAGATAAAAAAACTAGCATAAATGACGTCAAACATAGTATGTGCAATGCCTCTTGGTTGTTACTTTACCTATGACTAAATTTAAGACCTGTTGACAGTTGTATATGCAGCTGCTTTTTGGCAAATAACCTTCCTCAGGAAATACAGATAACGTAACAAGTATTCTAGCTGATAAGTAGTGTGCAATCAGGTGTTGAGTGAAGATATTCAAATCGTACGCTGAATGGTAAACCTTGTAAAGTGCCCTGTTGAACCATGCGATAGTGTACAAAACGAGCTGAGTTTAATTCAACACAATAATTAATTCATAAAAAAAGTCAGAAGGCTAACGTTCTGTCACTTTATATAGGTAGTAAACTCATCTTAGATGCTGCTTGTACATTTACTAACTGGCCTTCTGTGGATATCTCATGTTCCATTAATAATAATATGTTTCAGGAAAAAAGCAGAGACAACTAAAATGTCCATGTTAGGACTTCCAAGTCCATGGTAGATTCGTGAGTTTAGTCAAGTATCCTTGTTTCCTGGCCCTGATAAAACAAAGCACGTTTATGTATACATATTTTGTTTTACAGTGAATGCTAACTGATCTGATCTGGACCATATATCATCCAAATGTCCCAAAAACCTAGAATACTTTAAATTACATATGTAAATAATCACAAAAACCTTTAGGATTTCTCCTTAATAAGTTATTCATTCACCTTCAATCTGTGAAAATATTATTTCAAAATATGTATTGTGAGTTTGAAACTAATTGAAACTAGCAACAACCCAACAATACCCTCTCTAAATACAATTAAAATGCAATAAGGACTAAAGAATACATTTATAGCTTTGGGACAGGGTGGTTTAAAAGAGCAGAGACCCTCCACGGGGAGTTCAAGGAAAATAGATGTGCTTGTGTCAATGTGGGGGTTAAAGCCTTAAATAATAGTATGGCAGCATACATGGGTCTATGGTAAGGTAGAAGCCACTTTGCAATTCTATTACTTAACAATACAAAGGCTCGCAGCAAGAGTATAGCCCCTTGTACAACTTAGCCATTAAACTGAACCAGTTAATGGGATGACTTTTATTAAAATATACATTCAAAGTTCAGTTTCATTATTCTGCACCTGTACAATAGTCAGCAAGCCAAACCAGACAGCTCCATTGTAACAATAAAATGATGCACTATGTAGAGATGTAAAATAACCATCTATGCTTGATTAATTAGGTTTGTAAGTATTGTTACTAAACTAGACAATATTTCTAAAGATTTCAATAGTTCAAAGATTGCCCTATGGCCGTCTGGCCAATACATCTTCCAGCACACCCCATTTACAAGCATTTTTCTTCTCAATATGTTGTCTTTGGTTGGTGCGACATTGTTTGAGTACAGGTCTGTTTGGGTCACTGTGTTTTTCTTTACATCACAGCAGTGGTGCTGAGTGCAGCACTTTCACCATACATCTTCCATGTCATTTCTATCAATGGCACATGGATATCTCCTGGTGACCAATCAGGAACAGCCCAAGATCCTCACAGAGGGGCATATTGGCAAATCAAGCCTTTTTTTTATGGAAGTCATTGTTCTATATGAACAAAAAGTACTGAATATTTACATCTTGCCTTGTATTTGGGTCTACCCTAAAGCACATTTATCATACTTCAAATCACAAGGAGGATACAAGCACAAATTCTGTCTAAATGCGCTATTGTAATATGTACTAAAATGTCTCTTGATATATATATATATATATATATATATATATATATATATATATGGAACAATAGTTTAGATTCATCACTTTTATTTATCATAAGTAATTTCATGTTTATTTCTGTTTTCAAAGTGATCTTGATAAATAGGACTTCTGCTTATCAGATGTATTGTCCTAAATACATTTGAACTGAAACAGATACAGCTAAAACTGCTATTTAGTGATTATTCCTTATCCAGGGGTACATTTAAATCTATAAAAAAAACAAATCAACAGGCTAATATAATCACAGTGATTACTCTGCAAGAGAAGTTAAATTTCAAACATAAATTTAATACATTCTGGTGTCAAAAGTTGCTAATAGTTGTTAGTCATACTGGTTGCTGGCTCAGTAAATAAATGAGGCGTGTTGTAAATCTTATCTCTCTTGCTTCTGCCTTTCGGGCTGTAACAGTTACAGATAAACCTGTTCCAACTGTATTTTATCTAGTGATTTTGCATATGTTCATTTATCAATCAGATATTAATTAATATACAAATATCCTCCGTAAACAGTATGGCTTATCTACCAGCAGAGTAAGCACCTATCATATATATATATGCAAATCTTTGCTTTAAATGGTGCTAACTTGCACATGAATGAGTGTGTGATAAGACTCTTGTGACAAATATTTAACAATACAAGGATCTATATATATTCAGCTATGACATTGCAAAAGGCTTACTCGCTTTATCTTACGTAATACTAACTATTTCTATATATGATACATTCATTTTATAACATACATTAACATATATACATATAAAACCATTTTTTTTAATAAATATGAATCCTTTAAAAATTAGTACAACATTAAACTATGGCTGAGAGACTAGAATAATGTATCCAGATTGCTGGCCAGATGTATTATTATCATATATAAAATTAATATACAACACTAAATAATTTAAGGTGATTGTTAACAAAATCCCACAAAAAATCATAATTAAGGTGTATAAAATGTTAATGTACTTTAACTGTATGGATATTCTGCATCAGCCAATTGTGTATGGCTGACACGTGATAACAAATATTGTGGGAAATGCTAAATTCCTCTTGTGACAAAAAGTTCAGTCCTTGAATAGTCATTTGAAATGTCTTTCTCCCTTTGGTAGTTTTGAAGTTCCTTTTGAATTTTAATTGACTGATGAAAACTAGTCATCTATGAAACAACGGTAGGTTGCTAGGTACACAACTCAATCATAATTCTCATTAAATATAAATAATTGTTCAAAATAAGCCATAAATATATCAGCATAACTGGGCGCAAACCTGGTGCCCATCATTGTTCCACAAAACTTCAAATAATAATCAATCTAAAAAACAAAAATAACTTGACAAGTATCATCATGATCCCTTCCAAAATATATTTGACTTGTTCATTATGTAGTATCACTATCACTATGTAGTGTCACTATCCTCCAAAAAGAATTTAACTGGCTCACATCCTTTCTGGTGGGGAATGATCATGTAGTGACATCACTGGTCACCAACGAGAAATCACTTTGCCATTTAATACCTTGCATTAAGCTTAAAACATGGGGATTATCTTTTAAGAAAAGAAGTACTCTTAACAACATATGGCTGTTCACATCCACATATTGAGATAGTCTAGATGATAAAAACAAACCTATCCCTGAGACTATTGGTCTTCTAGAGTGGGACAGGGTTAGGTGGGGCCTCCTCCTCTCCCAGTATAGGTATGCAAGGAGAGCAGCCACGGTGGTAGACAACAGTCTTCTGCAGCTTAAGGATCCCAGAAACTTCATAGGGGCTCCAGCAGCTTTGTATGGGCTTTGGCTCCTTTACCTTGCGGCACAAGGCTAGAAGTGAGTGGAAGCTACTACATACTCCTATGGTACTACTTTTATATGTGTCTACCCTTGTGCATCCTTTAACGTGGTCACATGAAACTCAGTTGCTGTCAGACAAATCAAATACAAATCTTTATGGTAGGCTTATATTAGATTTGGAAATTTAGAGATATATTCATATATAAATATTATAAGTAGTTACACCATAAAATGTAAACCTGTTATATTGAAGTCAAGTAAAAGGGTAAAATATATGTATGGCTTACGTGCCCTCGTATGTATAAAATATATTTCACCAAGATTAATCCCATAGACCATGACAGAACACAAATGCAAGATTACTTTTAGGAAAGTTGTGCTATGTGTTACAATGTTTTGCTTTTCAAATATTCTACTCTAATAAATTGTGTTTAATCTAATCTGAAAATGTAGAATTTAGTTACATATGCCAAAGTGTTTAATTCCTGATTAATGTACTTATTTTTATACTAATTCTTGGTGAAGGTGACTGAAAGCAACCGATTTCAAGCTTTTTTATGCTTGAATACATGATTTCCTAGTGGTTCTCCTTTTTGACTTGCATGAGGAAATTTACAAGTGAAAAGGGAAAGAAAATGAGTTTAAGTTTTAATTTGCAGCCTTCTATATTGTTATCTGTCATCAACCTGCCAACTAACTTCTTTTTGCTGACAATAAGAAGAGGGTCATTGGCAGAAAACTGCCTACGCCACAATCAAGTAATCTCTTTCATCCAAAAACGCCTGATCCCTTTAATAAACAAAATTTGTAAAAGGCAGTCAAAATTACACCCAGCCTATTTGAAAAGCAAGGAAATCCTCCTGAGAGTACAATTCCCCACTTGTTATGTACTTGGACCATGTGACTTAAAGTCATTCTATGGGATAAAAGAGCCAGGCTGGTATCAAGGTTTTGCCATGCTTTTTCCTAAATTCCCAGCCTTAGCCCATCTGTTCTGCAAAGACCACATGAATGGCATGTGTCAAGAGAGTCATCACTGTGCAAACTGTCCAAATAAACCAGCCAGGGAACTTCCTTTTTCTTACAGAGCCTCCAACAATTGCTGGGTAGTCAGCCACCATATGGTGAATAATTAGTTTCTGACCCTACACCAGAAAAATCTCCCTACTGTTGCCAGACATTACCAATATGTGTATTAGTGAACAGGGCTGTAGAATGCCTACACATGAACAAACACTGGAATTTCACTTAGTTCTTTGATTGAAAGGGAGAAAGAATGTACTGCTCAGGTTTTTCAACCTTTTGTTTGGCCATAACATTTTTATGCAGTACTGTACAACATACAGTACTCAGTGTTAAAATGCTTGCATTATACAAGCCAAGATTTAATGGGCAAAACATTTCAATAATAATCTATATTTTTGCTGGGGGTTTTTTGTGTTAAAGCCAGGGATAAAGTAATTGAGAAAACGTAAATATGTTTGCAATGACCTTGAATTATTTTTGTAACTGATTTAGAAAAAAAGTCTTCCCATTCTCGCTAAATAATTAGAGGTGAGTGGAGGACTTTGGTTAGCCCTTTGTTTTTTTCTTTGTTAAAGACAGGAGAAAGGGGTGTTTAACCCTTGGACCGCTGTGTATCTATGCTCTAAAAATAAGGATTATACATATCCTTTTCCTGTATTCTCACACCATAAATATATATGTATATACATATATATATATATATATATGTATATATATATATATATGTATATACATATATATATATACACATATATATATACACATATATATATATATATATATATACACATATATATATATACATATACATATACACATATATATATATATATACATATACATATATACATATATATATATATATATACATATATATATATAAAAGAACAACTTAAAACAGCTTGTGTGTTCCATTGTGATCCCTTGGACTCAGGAGGTCACGAATAGAGGGCACAAATCAGTGACAGCAAGACATTTTAATGCAAATTAGGGTTTTTCCCTTGCTTGGGACACTAAAAAGATAAATCTATCTTTGTCCTTTGATAGAATAAAAAAAACATCTATAGCTAAAATACACATTTCCATTATGCTGAAGAACATTTAGACTGCTCCTGTCCACCACTAAGCAAGTGGTCCATGACTGTTAATATTTGCTATGTTAATACATTGTTTAGCTTTGGAAGAATAATATGTCTTTCTAAAAGGGACCACTTACACTGTTAGTCCTTAGTTTAAACTGCTGTTAAGGGGGGGTAAAACCAATTTGGTTCAGCCTTTGCCCTACACCACAGCGGGGGCAAGCGGTGGACTGTGAAGTTTCTGCTCTTTTCTCACTTCCCAGCGCTTGAGTCTGTCCCATACCCATGCTAGTCATGCAGGTTGCATGAATTTTTCACCCATCAGCAGTGCAGCAGTGCAATCATCTGTATGCATTTACTTTGATGCATCTTACATTACAATATTGTATTATTGGTGCTCCCCAGCAGTATCATTTGCCGTCCTTGTCAACAACAAAAGGTTTAGAGATTATAAAAGCCCAAAGATGTTAAAATAAACCATTGTGTGGTCAGGTGCACATTAATAAAGCCCACTGGGGGGGGGCAGAATGGGCTATAGTGGGTCTTGACTGGTGTGCAGAGGAGGGGTAGGCTTTTGGTGGGAATTAAGGGGAGGAGGTTATTTAAGGTATTGGTTTCCCATGCCAATTTTAGATAGCATACCTGGGTTGTGTGTCCCTCCCTCCCTTCCCTAATTTTTAAATTTCTTACTCTGGGAAGTTGTGTGTGGAGTTTGTCACAGTCTAAGGGGGGCAGCTTGCCAGGTATCCAGGGGGTTAATGCCATGGGCGTAGGAACCGGGGGGGACAGATCCCCCCAGTAACTCATGTGAGGGGGACCGATAATTAAGAAATCCCCCCCAGGGCCGTAGGAACCCCCCCAATAGAAACGCCGCAAATGCGGCCCGCGAGACCTCGATGTGCGGCCCGCGTAAGATCGGCAGCCAGGGCAACCGATCTTACGCGGTCCGCACCTCGAGCCCTGCTACTTACCTGTGGGAGGGTGTTCTGTACTGCACAGAGGAACCGGAACCCAGCAGAGTTCACGTGACATTACATCACATCCTGCTTCCTCTGTGCAGTACCAGAGAACGCAGAGGGAGGCCGCACCCTCTGCTGAAGCCTGTGAGCGGCATCGAGGAGCTGCAGTGCAGGTAAGGGGGTGGGGAGGGTGTTTGAATGAGTATGCGTGATTGAGGGAATGAATTTGTGAATGAATGAGTATATGAATGAATGAGTGTGTGTGTGATAGCATGGATGTGTAAGTGCTGGAACCTAGGCATGATGGGACTGTGATTGATGTTAGCAATCACACTCCTATCATGCCAAGTCAGCCAGTACATGCTGAAACATAGCTAGCTGCCCCCCTTGTGTATTGATGCTGCCAGCAGTATGGGGTCTGCACATCACTTACAGCCACCGTGTACCAGCATGTACTGGCTGACTTGGCATGATAGGAGTGTGATTGCTAACATCAATCACAGTCCCATCATGCCTAGGTTACAGCATTTACTGGTTGGATGTGTAAGTGTTGGAACCTAGGCAGGATGGGACTGTGATTGCTGTTAGCAATCACACTCCTATCATGCCAAGTCAGCCAGTACATGCTGAAACATAGCTAGCTGCCCCCCTTGTGTATTGATGCTGCCAGCAGTATGGGGTCTGCACATCACTTACAGCCTGTACCACCCTGTACCAGCATGTACTGGCTCCCTGGGTATGATAGGAGTGTGATTGCTGTTAGCAATCATACTCCTATCATGCCAAGTCATATTGCTAATTTTTTTTGTCCAGTTGTGGTGTGTTACCTACTTTTATTAAAAATGTGAGTTTTTATTATTATTTTTAAAGGTGGGGGGTCATTTTCGGTTTTGGCTAAGTGAACCGTGAATGTTTTGGTCCAGAATTTTCATTTTGGTGCATCCCTAGAATAAATAGAAGTATTTCATTTTTAATTATCCTGAGTCCTGAATTTGTAGTCACAAAACTTTCTAGGCCCAGAAATCAGTGAGAGGAAAAGTAAACGTTTTATTTTAATCTGCATATTTTATTAATGGCCATATTTTCTCACAGTGAAAAATGAGTGCGGCCCGCGCACGTATACAATTCTGATGAAGTGGCCCACTGCAGAAAAAACTTGGACACCCCTGGGGTAGACAGTGAGAAGGGGGGGTAGGGAGAGGGTAGCTAGTGAGAAGGGGGGGTAGGGAGAGGGTAGCTAGTGTGAAGGGGGTGGTAGGGAGAGGGTAGCTAGTGAGAAGGGGGCGATAGGGAGAGGGTAGCTAGTGAGAAGGGAGGGTAGGCAGAGGGTAGCTAGTGAGAAGGGGGGTAGGGAGAGGGTAGATAGCGTGAGAAGGGAGGGTAGGGAGGGGGTAGATAGTAAGAAAGTGTGAGGGGGGGAGGGGGTAGATAGTGTGAGAAAGTGGGGATCTGATGGGGGAAAATGCTGTCCCCCCCAGATTTTTAGGGGTTCCTACGCCCATGGTTAATGCGGTGGTAAGACAACTGGTGGAAGGTTCTTGGCTGGTGGTGCTTGGAACCTCAGGTCTGGGGGGCATTGTGGTATGTCCCTTCCCTAATTGGTATTTGGCTCTGGTAAATGGATTACTTGGCAAGCTTGGTGGGTTAGTTGTAGGAGCTGGAATTTGTGTTTATGACAGTAAGTATTTATGACTGCATATGGCTGTGCCTATTGCGTGTACTGTAGATATCTATGTGTGTGTATGCATGAGTCTGCAGCATTTCTTTGTGTGCTTTGATGCAAAATGTAAACAGTTTTTTATACTGCTTTATCCGACGGGTATACCTGGAATATAGAGGAAAATAGATACAACTGAAGTTATGTATCAATAGTGATTCCGGTGCAAACCTTGATAATGAGCCTTATCACCATAGCAACCAATGAAATGTTCTTGCTAATTGGACTTCCATTGGTTTCTAAGAAGTGCCAATGTGCCTTTTAATTGATAATATATATATATATAAAAAAAATATTACCTGAACTATTCAGCTTATATGTAGTAGTAAAAGTTTTCCCATTCTGATAATGTCTTCTCCCTGAGCAATAAACGGATGTGTTGCTATGCATTCTGCTATAATCAGGAGCATCTGCTGATGTTGTCATATGAGCGATAAATCTTGGGCAGAGTGGTGTAGGCCTTTCCCGGCGATAGTTAGGCTGTATGAACAGAACAATGAATCAAAATTAAATACAGTGCTCCAGGATGTTCCATGTCTACACAGTCATATTCATAAGCATAAAATTGGTATCATATCATAGTGTAAGTTTGAGTCAGTTTGGCAGAACTCATCATGTGTAAAGGTTGTGAATAGGTTTACTATTGCTATCAGATGAAGTGATAAAAGTACATTTCTCTTAAATTAGAGGAGAGACCAAAAACAGCTTTTTCAGGTTTCTCATGTTTGATTCCCATTTTTCATTGTTATCACTATTTCTTGTACCACAATAAACCTGTAGGTACGGCTTTGCTTTTTAGGCAGGCTAGGTAAGGCTTTTTGGGTTGAATGCGCTAATTTTTAAAAGTTCTTTTAAATTTATGACTTAAATTTCAGTTCTATATAATTATATAATATATTATTTTGTGATTTGTTGGTGGATTATCATAGAGGTAAAGCTAATAGTTTTTTAGTATTGTTGTTTAACCATAGCAGGTTGCCCACTCCACACAACAACTGCTGCCATTAGGCTGCAATCAATATTTTGTTTTTTAACATGCACTATTTTTTATTATCTCTGGCGCTGCTGATTGGTTTCTCACAGTTCAGCAGCACTCAATCCCCACAACTGGGGCCTTGTGCGTAGTGTACTTATAGGAACTCTTGCATATCAATTGGAGTTCTTTCCTGCTACTTATTGACTGCTTCAAGAGAACGTGGAGGAGGGGGCTAAATAAAAAAAAAATGTAGCCGAGAACTATGCATATGACATTACCTACAACAAAAACGTTAACATGCATTCATTCTGGGCTCCTTGAGACACTGGGGTGTCCTTTTAATATCACAATAAATCATCTACAAAATAAACACTTTCTTCCCTAAGCACACATATTAAACAGCGTTGCAGAGGGGAGGACTAGACTCGCCTACCTTGATACCAAAATATTTCCCAGAGGCAACCGCACTTAGGGCCACAAGGGCTCTTCTGGGTAGCAGGCACCCAGGCGGCACACGTTGAGCAGGAATGGTTGGGGAAATCAGGGAGTGGGGAGCCAACCAACTAACCCTCAGCTTACTCGTTTCCTCACACAGTGTGCAAGCACCACAGCGGTAAGCTGCAGGTCTGCGTTAGGTAGCCGTCAGGCCGCATAGACATCTGCACGGCCCCAGTGATGCTCCGGTGGCTCCCGGACTAGCGAAAAAACTGCAAGAGAGGTAATGGGGTGCGGGAGAGTGAATGGGTAAATGAATAAAAGAGTGGAAGCAGGAACAAAGCAGAGTCATAAGATGCATGATAAATTCACGCAACTCCGCTGGGTTTCTGCTTCCCCTGGGCGGAACAAGAGACGTTGTTTGTACTGGTGAGCAACACACAGGTAAGCAGCAGGGCCCCACATTAAAGACAGCCCTTGCGGTCTTGCAGCCGCATCAGCCACTTTAGTGTACAGCCATTTTGTTTACATTTAGGGAGGCCTGGGGGGCGTTGGCCCCCCTGCCCCAGGCCCAGCCTGCCCCTGAAGACAACAGGAAACATCGCTCCCAGGAACCTCGATGGCACTGTAGCATAGCAATACAGTGCTTAACTGTCCCGACAAGGACAGCACTGAGACTTACCCCAATAACAAGACAGAAGTACTGAGGTAAAAATGCAACCGACTTTATTGGGAACAACACAGATATTTATACACACAACATGGTATCAGGAGTATAATCCCATCAACCACCAGACAGCCCGTGATCTCCATGTTTCCATGTGGTTCTTATTTCATCTATACACACAATGTGGGGTTTGCCTGTGATATTAAGTTGATCTCTGTTTCCATGTGGTTCTCATTTGATCTATATGCACAATGTGGTGTCTGCATGTGACATTCAGTTGATTTATATGTTTCTTACTTGATCTTTACACACAATGCAAGGTTTGCATGTGATATTCAGTTGATCCGTTGACATGCCAAATATATTTGCATATTTTACTTATAAATGTTTTATGACTGCAGCAATACATGCTAGAAAAATATTTTCAACATTAAATGGTTATAAGGGCTGTTATATAATCAATTATTGGTCAACAAATGTTTTACACATGTTTACCTCTAAAGAATAATTTTGCAGACTGTTTAGCAAATCATTTTGCACATCTTTAGCTCTAATATTCTTTTGTCTGTCTGTTACCGACTGTGAAAGTAATTTCTTTTTGTAAAATAACTTTTTACAGTAATTTATTTAGGTTAACTTGAAAATAATTAATACTTATTTTTAAAATATTATTAAGCATCATTTGGATTATACCCGTGGTCTCCCAGATGGTCCCAACCCATCAATTAATGTAATGGGCCAAAGTTATATTAAGAACTCTGTTTTAATATGGCATCTTATTTTTGTTTTTCATATATACTTTATAAATGCAGGGTTTTTCTCTTCTGAACAAAAAAAATGGGTCGTGACCCCACACATGTGCTGTATGCACAATAATGGCGCCATGAAATATGGGCCTGGTATTCAGATATTTCCAGGGTTGTTGTTTATTCACAGTCCAGCCTTGGCAGTGGGCTCAGTTAAATACAGATAATTCCTCTCTGTCGTACCCATAAGCACTTCACATTTGCTTGACTGACCACAGCTCTCTGTAAGCTATGGTCAATACAGACAATGTTGTAACACAATGCATATACTAAAAGCATATAAGGGTCTACAATGAGAAAGACACTTGTTTGCAATACCAAGCAGATGGATTATGAGTTTGATCATTTGTTTGAAGATGACAGCAACACAAAGGTGATTCTTCAAAGCTAAAGGACCCTTTTAATACTGAAGTTTAAATTGACAAAAGTCCTTAAGGTGTTTGCACAAAGTGGAATCAGCTATGACATCTATGTCATGACATGTGTCCAACATTTTTTTTTAGTTAACATTAAAGGAGCTTCAATCATTTTCTAAACTAGACAAGCCTATTCTGCACATGTTCTCTTAAGCATTAGAAAGTTATTTTCTAATTATGTATGGTGCAATTGTGCAAAAGTGTACAACCTGTTACAACTTTAACCTCCAAAGTTCATGTATATACTTGAATAGAAAACATCAAAGAATACCCTTCTTCCAATATTCTTTGCTCATGGTACCATAAAAGTGTGGATCTTTGTGCTTAGAAACATCTTCTTGCCCTACAACAGGTTTCAAAAAAAGACATTTTCACAGCATGATTAACGGTACCATTGACTTAAGGCCAATTTTATGTTTTTTAAATGATTAGCAACTGTTTATTGAACTCTGTTGCAAGGGGAGAGTGCATTGCCTTCCCTACCTACTCACCTCCACCAAAGTGCATGTGCAAACAAAGCATTTCATAGTCATGCATAGTGGACCAGGCGGCACTACCTGCCACAAGTCAAGGTGAAGCACCAATTTTCTGCTTGGGGATGAGCATCAGTGAAATTACCATTGCATGCTTCACTGATGCCTACAAAACAAATTTGGTTATGTTTTAGTTATATATATTTTGGTTACCGTATTGGCTCGGATATAGGCCGCCCCCGTATATAGGCCGCACCCTAAAAGTTTGGTGCTTTTTTAACCCCTTGGCTGCTAAGCCATTTCCCACCCTGGTGCTAAGCTGGTTTTTGGCATTTTGGTGCATCTCACGTTTAAACGCGTTTATAAGTAAATTTCTTAGGAATAAACTATACAAACCACATATTGTTTTTTTCAGCACACCCAGCAGATTCTAAATATACCATTTTTATATGTGTATGTCTCATAAGGTTTGCAAAATATAGCCAAAAATGGGAAAAAAGTGTAATTTTTCACTTCCGACTCAATAAAAACTAGTTTGTAATTTTACTTTTCTAAACTCTAATATCAAAAGCTGTGCTGCTAAATATTTGTAGTAGGTAACCGGTCTAAAATAAACAGAACTTGAGAACAGTAGACTGTGTTTTTCTAATATTTTATTGCTAAAAGTTAAATTTATTAGACTATCACAAAAGACATCTTTACATTTAATGCATGGCTGCCGTCAACCAAACAGCTCTAGCTGCCTGGGATATTAAAATATGCCAACAAAATATATATTTTTAGAAACTGCACCCCCAGCTGCAGCAAATGAGGTCTTATTTGTATTTGTATCACAAATCTGACGTGCACAACAAATAAAAAATTAAGTTAAAAGTGCCAAGTTCATTTATGTCTTGTGCACTCCAGTCCTGTGCTACGAATACATGCAGCCCCTCATTTGATGCGCCAAGGGGTGTAGTTTCTGAAAATGTATACTTTATGCACCATAATTTAACTTTCCAGCTGTCTAGAGCTGTCTAATTGCAAGCATCACCCCTAAATGCTTTAAAACAATTTTTGACAAGATTCTCTAATCTGCCATATCTGAAGTTAAAGTGGTCTAGACATCTGGGAAGTTAAATTAGGGTACACCCCTTGGAGCTTCAAATGAGGGGCTACATGTATTTCTAGGACAAAAGTTGAGTGCACAAATAATGATGGAATATGTCGCTTTGGCTAGAAAATATGTTTTTTGTAACCATAGCGACATGTTCATTTGTGCCTTGCGCACTCCAGGTTTGTACTAGAAACACATGCAGGCCCTCATTTGGTGCGCCAAGGGGTGTAGTTTTTGTAAATATGTAATTTTTGTGCCATAATTTAACTTCTTACGTGAGCAGTAATGCCACGTCAAGGCTTCAACCCTAATTACTGACCATTCACACGCCTTTCATATCTCCATTCACTCGCAGAAGCACACACCATACTTTCCATACATTCACTCACAGACGCACACACACCATTCTTTCCCCTTACAATCCCAAAGAAATGATGGTAAAGGGAGAAAAAAAAATCACTTTTACAGCAAAAATAAGTTTTGCAGTAAAAATGCAAGGAGCTCCAGGGATGAGATGGTTACTCACGTACCACACAGGCTAAATGGCTGATTTTAATAATATTTGCAGTTCATCAGGATTTCAAAAATTGTCTCCCTCTACCATTGGCTAAATTTAACCCCATGATCAAAGGGATCATGGGGTTAAAATTTAGTATCAGCCATTTTTAAAAAGGGAATGTGACTTTTCATAGCTATATGATCACTGTGGTAACATTGGCTACCACAGTGATTATTTAGCTAGAATACTTAACTTAACTTAAACTTTTTTTTTTAAAGTTAAACTAGTTTATGTTTAGATAATTTAATTTGGGGGTCTCTAGGCAATTTTGATCTTTATTTATCTGCCTTTAGAGACCCCCAAATCATTTTTTTGTAAATTTGTATTTTTTTTACTTAATATTTTTTATTCTTTTTTCACAAGCATTATACCATTGGAAAGGTGAGGCGATTACCTTTCCAATGGTATATGTTGGGGGTCTGTAGCTGCTTAGATGCCTGAGATACAGGCATCTAAGCAGCATGCCCCCATACCGCTTTAACTGACAATTGTCAGTTATTAATAAAGTTGCACGGTGACGTCATCGCGTCATTGCGCGTGCCGTCACCGGCCGGATCGGGTAGCCCCGGTGATGCCCTTCAGTGTGAGGGGCAGATCGCCGGGGTAGGTCGTGATGGGGGTCCACAGACCTCCATAAAGGTAGGAGAGTGCTAGCGACGGCATGGTACCGTCGTTAGCACCTGACTGGGACTGCTAGCGACGGCACCATGTCGTCGCTAACAGTCAAGGGGTTAAAGAAAAATTTTTTTCTTTAAAAAAGCACCAAAAAACATGCTGCCACTCTGTCTCCCCCCCGAGATATGCTGCCACTGTCCCCCCCCGAGATATGCTGCCACTGTCCTCCTCCTCCCCCCCGAGATATGCTGCCACTGTCCCCCCCCGAGATATGCTGCCACTGCACCCCCCGAGATATGCTGCCACTGTCCTCCCCCCCGAGATATGCTGCCACTGTCCTCCTCCCCCCCGAGATATGCTGCCACTGTCCTCCTCCTCCTCCCCCCCCCGAGATATGCTGCCACTCTGCCCCCCCGACTTACCAGAGCAGACTCCCGGGTGTCTTGCGGGGCCGGTGGGGGACATCTACGCAATACGTGTATATCCGCTGAGTCCCGGCACCGGAAGTTGTATACGCGTATTGCGTAGGTGTGCCGGCCCCGCAAGACACCCGGGAGTCTGCTCTGGTAAGTCTTGGGGGCAGAGGTAAAACGCATCGTGCGGACGGTCACCGGCTACGGCGATGCGGGTAAACAACCTCCGCAGACGGTGACCGTCCGCACGATGCGCTTAGACAACCTCCCGTGCCGGCACCCCCCCACGTGGAAAGTGCTGGCAGGGGAGGCTGTCTGAGCGTATCGGAGAGTAGGATGCAGGTCCCCTGCACCGGTGCGGGGGATCTGTATCCTAACCCCACTGCATGTCCCGGGCGTTGGGCGCTAGACCCCGAATATAGGCCGCACCCCCACTTTAAGTGCGGCCTATATTCGAGCCAATACGGTATATAGTCTTAAGGGCCAGAAACAGACCTTGAGCATAGGCACCTCAATCAAAAACTAATTAAACAAGGATATACAGAAATCCTGACCTGTTTGTGGCCCCCGAAGACTGGTATTGTATACCGTTAAAATTTTACACTGATTTCGGAAAACATATGTTCCTCACATCTGTGATGGGGATTGGGAAATATTTGAATGCATGATTTTTTAAATATCACTTTTTGCCTGCTTTTCCCTTCATTCAGTGTTTCTACTTTTAACATGATAAGGGGTACTATATTTTATCCATGGCCAGCATGTTTGAAAAACAAAGTAAAACCTCTTTCCAAGGGGCTGTCAGCATCCAACACATTCAATGCACACCATCCAGTTTTGTCTAAAACACATTTTTCAGAAGATTAGTATAAAATACACAGAAATTAACTTATCATATAACCTCTGCCCAAACTCTAGACTTGTGGATATATAAGGAGCCATCAGTAACACACACACGTTTAAGGTAGTGGCCCAAAATCTTTCCATCAAGGCACCTTTTTAATGGATATAGCTATGGAAGGGCATTTAAGTATGGTTCATTCAAATGGTTCTTTACCCACTTACAATAGTATTCTAGTTTTTGTTTCATGTATGGAAGGTGCTCCAAAAGTCATTCCCTTGGGTTTTTAGTAGGTAAAACTATCTCTGATGATAGGCTAATTTAATTTACCAAAACTTTATATCCCAACAAAATAAACCATGTTACCCCTGACAATCACTTCTGCCCACTGATCTTAAAAGCAGATTTATTTTTATTCTGCTGCTTTTTTGTAGACAGAAGGGTAAAATGTTTGCTGTAGATCTATAATAAAGGAAGTAAAACATTTCACAAGTTAAGTGTTTCAGTCTACAAAGAGTTAGTTTCCTCCATCCGTGTATGGTACTTCAGAAATGATTAAGTAAAACCAGTAAGAGCTTTACATATCATATAGTACACAGTCCTATTTACAAGCAAGGCAAATGTAAGCCACAAAGATACCAGTACAGCAAATATTGATTTTCTTGATTGATGGTTTACCTTATGCCACGCATGGCACTCAAGCATCTGCCTGTTACCACAAGCCAGTCCTTTTGTCCGGAAATAATACAAAGTGGTGTTCTGTGCTGTGGGTTGAGAGTTTCAAATATTTAAAGGTAATAAATTTCTCAGACAGAAAGGTAACTTCTTTCATTAAAAAAAAACACAAAGGCCACTGGTGTTTGTTCTGAGCCTCAGCACACTCCTTGCACCTGTACTTTTCAATTGTGCGTTTGCCAAATTTTCTGTGGTTTTATAGAATGCTCTTTATATGTGTTTATACGTACAGTAGTGATTAAAGATTTTTTTTCCTTTAGGCATAAAAACACCATACATGTTAAGTAGTTCAAAAATACCATCCATTTGATTTGAGTTACAGAGATACCTAGAACAAAATATTAAACTTATTTAAAAGTTTTTGTTACTACAACTAAAAAAGTATGCTAGTCTGAATTCATAAAAAATAATTCACTAGTAATTTTATTTTCAATGAATAGTTATATTTAATACAATATTATCTTTAAGTTTGATGACATTTGGGTTATGTATAGGTGTTCACATTTGCAGCAAAATATCTTCATATATATAACCCCAAAAATGTGTAAAAAAATATAAGACAGTATAAGAAAAGTGTGATAACACATGAACCTGTGCCTTAGCAATTGGGAAATAATGCTGACATGAATGTTAGCTCAAATATATAGTCCTTTAATATTTTAGCCCATGAATAGTAGTATTTTTCTTGGATTTGTGCTATTGCTACAAACCCTTCTTGCATATTATCATTATTATTATTATTATTACTGTTTAATTGAAACTCATTACCATTCACCTGTAATGTTTCTTAATGTTTCTATTCTTCATAAGTACACATTCTGTGCAGTAATAGTATACTGTTCATTTTCATTATGCTTACAAAGATCAAGCCCCTACCTGCAGAGTTGGCTCCTACAAATAAGAATTTTGTCTCAATATATCTCATTTTATCTTTAGGTGTTTATGGGTTCAATAATGAAACTTTACAGTCTGAAGAATGTTAGGGTATCAGTGAGACATAATTCAATAGGGACTTTTATACTTATGTCTGATTCCTATAGCTTCATGTATTGTGATAAGTGTTATATCCCAACATAATACCGTATTTGCTCGATTATAAGATGAGGTTTTTTTCAGAGCAAATGCTCTGAAAAATACCCCTCGTCTTATAATTGGGTCGTCTTATAATCAGACCTCAAATAGGTCTGACTTTGAGACGACTAAGATCCAGATCCCCCGCAGCTGCAGGGGACCTGGATCCTCCTGCCCCAGTTACCGGTACTTCTGAGTCCCCGGTGTGTAGCTGGGGCAGTGTGTAGATGTCTACGCGATTCGGTGCGGCACCGGCACCGGTGCGGGGAACTCTGATCTCTGACAGTCGGGGAAGGTCTGCGCGATGGATGCAGACAACCCCCGCTGCTAGCCAAGCCTCCTTCCAGCTGCAGCGTAAGTGCGTGGGATTTACACGCTGCCCCGGCTACATGACAGGGAAGTCAGAGGCACCGGTAAGTTTGGGGGGGGCGGGGGAGTGTTAAATGGGGGGCATAAGGCATTTCTGGAGGCAGAGTGCTCTGTGAAATGCCTTTTAACCCCCTTAATGCCACTCTGCCTCTAGAAATGCCTTTTTAACCCTCTATACGCCACTCTGCCTCCTGAATGCCTTAAACCTCCCTATATGCCACTCTGCCCCATAATATGCCTTTTAATCCCCTTAATGCCAGAGTGGCATATAGGGGTATAAGGCATTTCTGGAGGCAGAGTGGCACATAGGGGGTCAAAAGGCATATCATGGGGCACAGTGGCATATAGGGTTAAAAGGCATATCATGGGGCACAGTGGCATATAGGGGGTATAAGGCATTTCTGGGGCAGTTGTGCAAAACTGGCGGGCAGGTTGGAAAATAGAAGGAAATAAAACCAAAATATTTTTCTCAATCATAGCTTTTATTAAAAAAAAATAGTTTAGATGAATTAACATTTACTGGTAAAACTTTTTTCCTATAGGGTCGTCTTATATTCAGGCTTTTTCTTTTTTTTCTAAATTAATATTCAGATTTGGGGGGTCGTCTTATAATCAGGGTCGTCTTATAATCGAGCAAATACGGTAAACCATTATTGAGTTGATTAGGCTCCAAAGAGTGCTTGAAGAATTTCCTTGAGCAATGTATGAGGAAATTCTGGAAGACTGGACTGGGATAAAATTATCGTGATAGTAATTAGTTTTGCTAGTTTATATAGTGCTAACAAATCCAAAGAGGGTAAAATGTTAAATAATTTATGGACAAAGAAGGTTAACAGCTTGCTTTACATGATCAATGGTAGAACATTTAAGAGAGTTGCTGATATTTATATATAAGATAATAAGATAATTGTACAGAAAGCACAAAAAACATCAGTTCTGAGTTTAAGAATTGTTCTCAGAGATCACTAAACCCAACCAAAATGTATGTACATAAGTAAAGTAAACAATACATGAATGAGAAGAATTGTTATCATCATCATTTATAAGGTCTTAAGGTTTGTTTCAGCAGGTCCAGACGTGTATTAACTAGTAGTGTGCAGACGTACTTAAAATAAAATGTATTCAGCCATCAGAAATTAGCCCTTGTAATAGTGAACTAGTTGGTTTTGATGAATAGGCAGAAAGGTGTCACACCACTGGAGTGTAAACAGTTACCAAAAAATGGCAAATTAATTATTTCACAGACATTATGCTTTCTTGAATAAAATGCACACTGCTTAAAGGTACTGATCCATATAGACAGTTTATTTTCCACTTTTCTGGATTTTTATATTATTATTATGTACTACTATGGAATGCATTTTAAATAAACATTTTCCTTTTTTAAAATAACAAACTGTTGCTGTATTTTCTTGTTGAAAACATTTCAGTGGGGTCTTCATCGCTACGGCTGCACATCACTTTCATCACACCTCACACATTTCTCACAGCCCTCCCATCACACCTAGCCTAGAAAACACCTCACTCCCTCTCACCTATCACACACCCCTTCCATCACATCTATCACAGAAATCATACATCAGTCCTTCTCAGCTATCACACAAAACACCTCACTCCCTACACCCATCACACCTATCACACAAAACACCTCACACTCATCATACCTCACTCCCATCACACAAAACACCTTGCTCCCTCACAGATATTACACATCACTTCTATCAACTCAATCACACAAATCACTAAATTACACTTCATAACATACTCTCCATCACTGGCTATCACTGTGTATTAGGGTCTGTAGAGCTTTGCTGTTTTGTGTGCACGAGCGTGAAATGGCAGGAGGGGGTGGCTTTAGTCATACTGCTGAAAAAGTAAATAAAACTAAATTTAACCCTCCACCAGCTGCACTGTGAACCTTTTTTTCTACTTATCACAAAAAATATAAACAAATCACTGTTTTTGGTTACTGCTGCGACGTAATACATAGAGGGGGCTTTGTAGGAATGACAGCATGGTTTCTTGGCAACTGTAGTATTTCAATAAACTTTTAAAAATAGTTTTTAAGAGACAAGGAGCATTAAGTCAAAAACCAAAATGACAGAGTAGTTTCGTTAACCTCATTCTACATGATGCAGCACTTACAGTATCTCACAAAAGTGAGTACACCCACTCACATTTTTGTAAATATTTTATTATATCTTTTAATGTGACAACACTGAAATGACACTGTGCTACAATGAAGTACTGAGTCAAGTAGTCAAGTAGTGAGTGTATAGCCTGTATAACAGTGTACATTTGCTCTGCCCTCAAAATAACTCAACACACAGCCATTAATGTCTAAACCTTGGCAACAAAAGTGAGTACACCCCTAAGTGGAAATGTCCAAATTGGGCCCAAAGTGTCAATATTTTGTGTGGCCACCATTATTTTCCAGCACTGCCTTAACCCTCTTGGGCATTGAGTTCACCAGAGCTTCACGGGTTGCCACTGGAGTCCTCTTCCACGACAACATCACGGGGCTGGTGGATGTTAGAGACCTTGTGCTCGACCACCTTCCACTTGAGGATGCCCCACAGATGCTTAATAGGGTGTAGGTCTGGAGACATGCTTGGCCAGTATCACCTTTACCCTCAGCTTCTTTAGCTTCTGCTCTAATTTAAGATTATATATGTACTTTAGGACATTATCCTGTCTAGTGAAAAACTCTGACCCCTGAATCCTGATCTCTGGCATGTTTATGAATTCCCTCAGTCCTGGTGCCCAAACAGGAAGTCCCCTTACCTACACATTTTCATGCCATCAAGTTCGTATTAGTCTCCAACCTCTTGTCTACAAGTTCCTCGTCATCTAATTGTCCAAATGATGTAGGAATTAAAGGTAACAGGGGTGTAAAACTGCAGACCTCGCGTGGAACAGGATGTCAGTAGATCCTTGCTTTAATTTAATCAGTTCCAACATTCTGATGGATATATCCAGAAAATGCTGGCATGGTTGTGACCCTTGAGCATAGGACACCCCTGACCTGTTATCAGAGTTAAACCAAAGACAGTGAATTTGTTTCTAGCTAGACACCTGCTACAGTGCCCTCCACTAATATTGGCACCCTTGGTAAATGTGAGCAAAGAATGCTGTGAAAATTATCTTTATTGTTTAACTCCTTTATCTTTTCTTTGAAAAATACAAAAGAAAACTCTGCTCCCGTGAATATCAATTGCAAACACAACAAGGGTTTATAAAAAAAAAGCAAAAATGTTAAATATACATTATATGTGGCACAATTATTGCCACTCCTATGAATTCATATGAGACAAATATATTTAAAGTATATTCACATTTACATTTTAAATTTTTTAGTACACTTAGGTTACTAGGAACAGGAATTTGTTCAACCATGACTTCCTGTTTCACAGGGGTATAAACATTAGGTGGTACATAGGCCAAAGTCCCTTAATCATTCATCACAATGGGTAAGACCAAGAAATATAGCTGTGATGTGTGACAAAAGGTTGTTGAGCTTCACAAAATTGGAAATGGCTATAAGAAAATAGCAAAATCATTGGAAATGCCTATTTCCATCATCAGGGCAATAATTAAGAAGTTCCAGTCAACTGGAAATTACGAATCAACCTGGAAGAAGACATGTGTCTATATTGTCTCATCTCACTGAAGAGGATGGTTCAAGTGGCCAAAACATCAAGGATTACAGCAGGAATATTGTAGAACGTAGTTGTGTCTAGGGGTCAGAAAGAGTCCAAAACTACAATCCAAAGTCACTTACATCACCACATGTTGTTTGGAAGGGTTTCAAGAAAAAAACCTCTAAAACTTAACTGTCTTCAGTTTGCTAGACACTACTGGAACTTCAAATGGGACTGTGTTCTATGGTCAAATGAAGGCAAAATAGAGTTCTTGGCAATAAACACTGAAGGTGGGTTTGGCACACAGAGAGGTAGCCATATGGAAATATACCTGATGATGGTGGCTCTTGTGGCTGTTTTTCTGCCAGAAGACCTGGACATTTTGTTAGGATACATGGCATCATGGACTCAATCAACTATCAACGGATATTAAACGAACACCTGACTGCCTCTGCCAGAAAGCTTAAAATGTGCCATGGTTGGGTCCTCCAGCAGGACAATGATCCCAAACATATTTCAAAGCCAACACAAAAATGGTTTACTTAACCACAAAATCAAGGTCCTACCATGGCCCTCTCACTCTCCTGACCTAGACCCCATAGAAAATCTGTGGGGTAAACTGAAGAGGAGAGTCCACCAGCGTCGACCTACAAGGATCTGGAGAGGTTCTGTATGGAGGAATGGTCTCAAATCCCTTGCCATATATTCTCCAACCTCATCAGACATTTTACGAGAAGACTCAGAGCTGTTATTTTGGCAAATGGAGGCAACACAAAGTATTGACTAAAATTGTGCCAATAATTGTGCCACACATATATTTTAACAATTACATTTTTCATTTTTTTTTATAAACCTGTGTAATTTTTTAAGAAAAGATAAAAGGGTTAAACAATAAAGATATTTACTAAGTGTGCCAATAGTAGTGGAGGGCACTGTATATGATTTGATATCTCATTATTACAACAGTATTTTAAGTACAGCAGGGGGATCTGTGCAGGGCAATATTTCAAGGGCTATCTATATTAGTTTTTTTACATTTTCAAAGGGCAGCTTTAGACACATAGGAAAAAATTATTTCTTGAAACTGAACTCCAAAACTTAGAACATAAAAATATTAAGGAATTTTCACAATATAAAGTAGTTAAACAAGTGAGTGTGTCATATTTTACCCGAAATACACAGTTCTGCTTCTTTGATACAAGTAGGGATTTAACATCCATGGATCAGCTTTCAACCATCCACAAAGCCTATCTCATTTGTAACTAAGTTAAACCTCTCAAACCACTACCCAGAGAAACGATATTTTTGAAATAATTCAGATTTGTGTTTCTGTTCCTTCTAATTAAGGGTAATATCGGAAAGCACAGACAGTGAGCAGCATTGTTTAAGGATCATGGTTTTAAACATGAAAATCTGATTATCAGCTCATGTCAGAAGCCAAGCAATAATGCAGCTTAGTTGTTTGGGCTTTTTCTTCAGCCAAAAGATAATTACTGTTCCTTAGGCCTTACGTAAGTGTGGCCTGCAATGTCTGAATAGTAAAAGCTCACAATAGCTGAATGAGCATTGCTTGTTTACAATAGGCATTGCCTGCTCCAATGGGATAATTTAATTACCCAAGAAAATAAAACTACCCAGGTAAAAAGTTCATTTTCTAAGTACATCTTATTAGCCATGCCAAATGAATACCCCCTACCCCCACCTAAGTTATATTTTCACATTGTTGTATCTGTGAATAAGTTACAAATATATTACCTAGAATCATGAATACAATGTATTTCTTTATATTTCTGACAAAGAAAATCTTCCAGAAGACAAAGTATAAACTCTGCTGAATGGAAGACATTCATGAAAAGTACTAAACTGGCAGCAGGCACATCCAAGCTAATTTTATTAAAGGGAGACCTAAAGGTGGCTGTGCTGCTTTCATAATGATCTTTTTATAAACTATGTGTCCTACAGTTTGAGTTTTATTTTGCTTTTAGAGTCTGCTTTGTATTATGGTATTTTTTTAAAAGCAAATTAAATAAATGAGGAGGAGAAAGTAATTTAGTCGGTTTTCTGCAGTTTGACAACAGACTTGGAAATAAGTGTGTTTCTCTTGATTTGTTAGTTTTAATTGGATTCACGTATGTGCTAATACCGTATTGGCTCGAATATAGGCGGCACTTTTTCCCCCCACTTTAAGTCTTTAAAGTGGGGGTGCGGCCTATATTCGGGGTCTAGCGCCCGACGCCCGGGACATGCAGTCCCGGGCGCCGGGCAGGCAGCAGGGTTAGGATACAGATCCCCTGCAGCGGTGCAGGGGACCTGCATCCTACTCTCTGATATGCTCAGACAGCCTCCCCTGCCGGCACTTTCCACGGGGGGGTGCCGGCACGGGAGGTTGTCTAAGCGCATCGTGCGGACGGTCACCGGCTGCGGCGATGCGGGTAAACAGCCTCCGCTGCCGGCACGTCTGCACGATGTGCTTTAACAATCTCCCTTGCCGGGAATTCCCACGGGCGGGGATGTCCCGGCAGCGGAGGTTGTTTACCCACATCGCCGCAGCCAGTGACCGTCCGCACGATGCGCTTTACCTCTGCCCCCAAGACTTACCAGAGCAGACTCCCGGGTGTCTTGCGGGGCTGGCGGGGGACATCTACGCAATATGCGTATACAACTTCCTGTCACCGTCCCGGCGGCTCCGGACGCCACCGGTAGTGTCACCATCCCGGCGGCTCCGGACGCCACCAGGAGGAGAACTGGCCGCGGTTCTCGAACGCCGGCCGTTCGGGAAGGCGGGCGGTCCTCCGCTCGCCGCACAAGGGCTAGTAGCGGGCGGAGGGTTGGCCGTGGTTCCCGGGCTCGCGGCTGGTCTGGGGATTGATTGACGGCTGGGGGGCGTGGTCTTTGTTCTGGTCCAGGAGGGGCTTGTGAATTGGCGCCAGTTTTAAATAGCCGGCTGTGCCTTTCACAGACACCCTGTTGTGGTCTTTCAAGTTTAAAGTGATTTCTGCTCATGTTACCAGTTTCGTGTTTTGACCTTTGGCTTGCCTGATACCCCTTTTGCGCTACGATTTTGTACCTTCGCCTGTGACTTCTGGTTTTGACTCCTGGCTCGTCTGAATATCCGCTCCGTGAATCTGACCCCTGGCTTGGCTGACTACCCGCTCTGTGTATCTGACCCCTGGCTCGGCTGACTATCCGCTCTGTGTATCTGACCCCTGGCTCGGCTGACTATCCGCTCTGTGTATCAGACCCCTGGCTCGGCTGTCTACCCGCATTGTGCTCCTGTCTCGTGCTGCGCCTTGCCGCTGCTGCTGCCGCTCAGTACCTATCTCCAGCTGGTGGGAGGTTGTCCACTGTTGGGATCATCTAAGTCCTGGACTGCTGCTGCCGGGAACTCCACTCTCAGTAGCAGTAGTTTGGGCAGAAGAACTTCTGCGGGGACGACCTTCCTTAATAGTCCAGCGTAACAGTGACACTTCCGGTGCCGGCACATCCACAAGACACCCAGGAGTCTGCTCTGGTAAGTCGGGGGGGGGGCAGAGTGGCAGCATATCTCGGGGGGGGGGACAGTGGCAGCATATCTCGGGGGGGAGGAGGAGGACAGTGGCAGCATATCTCGGGGGCAGTGGCAGCATATCTCGGGGGGGACAGAGTGGCAGTATGTTTTTTTGGTGCTTTTTTAAAGAAAAAAAACTTTTTCTTTAAAAAAGCACCAAACGTTTAGGGTGCGGCCTATATACGGGGGCGGCCTATATCCGAGCCAATATGGTATCTGTGCTCTGATCATCTATTTAATTAGTATAGAGTATAACAAACATAATTTAATATTGATGAGCAAGTATATAGGGCATATACTGTATGTCCACCAAGAAAGATGATTTTGGAGTCTGGATTACACGTGTACGGACTAAGTATGTGTCCATTCACAGACTTCTACCAGAGGCCTGCGAGTTTGAGGGTTCAGCACAGAATCTTAGTTCCTAGCACTGCTCTCTTCTAGATAAAGTGTTCTGATCATGTTCCTGGAATCTGTCGGAGCCACTCTCCCAATTTAGGATTCACAGCCCTGAGTGCTCCTATGACCACTGGGACCATTTTGGCCTTCACTCTCTCAAAACAGCATCAATTGTTCCAGGTACACAAATATAGGGATTCTGTAGGCATATAGTTAAGTGTATAATTAAACAATTCTACCAAATATGTTCTAATTATTATCAATTTAATATGTAGGTTGAAATACAAATAAAACAGGATGAGCAACAGCCACACTCACTAACAAGGTGAGGTTGCTGAAGGCAGATTAATGTCAACATTTATACACCATGGCAGGACTTAGCACAGCAACAAGACACAAGGTAGTAATACTGTAACAGCAAGGTCTCATGCAGAAATTTCAAAGCCGACAGGGGTTTCCAGATGTTCTTTCCAAGCTCTTTTGAAGAAACACCAAAAAACGGGCAATGTTAAGGATCATAGGCGTAGTGGTCGGCCAAGGAAACAGATGAAAGACACACCATGGTAATTTCCCTTCGCAATGGCAATATGCCCAGCAGTGCCAACAGCTCAGAATTGGCACCCATCTACTGTCTGGTCAGAAATGGTCTTGATGGAAGGCTAGCAGCCAAAAAAGCCATTCCTTCTTTGTGGTGCTCTGGACTGATAGGCCAAAAATGCAATACCATCAGGGAGGCATCTGGTTGGCCCTAAATGTATTCTGCAGCATGACAACGACCCCAAACATACAGCCAAAGTCCTTAAGAACTATCTTCAATGTAAAGAAGAACAAGGAGTACTGGAAGTGATGTCATGGCCACCACAGAGCCCTGATCTCGTGTGTGTATGGCTAGAGTACCATGAGCATACAATGGCTTCTCAATAAAATTATTTGTTGTTTGCATATCAGAGATAATCAATCTCACAGTTCTCCCCTAGATTGCAATAATTTAAAGCAGTGATACATTTAATGTATCAAAAACAGTCTTTATATCTGTATTTTATCTGTTTTCCACTGCGATATATGTATATATGGCTATTCTTTCTATAGCTTTATAAGATAGGATAGGTTTATCTCTGACACTGAATCCAACCCTTTAAGTTATACTGTTTTGTCTTTGAAACACTGAATGCTATATACTATATATGTAAATGTGGTTAAATGGAAATAAATATTTCTTGATTCTGCAAATATTAGACTTTTAAATTACAAATCTATATATAATTTCTATATATCATTTCTCAGAAGTTATTTTTCAGCAGAATGTCCCATACTTAAAAAAAATCTACTTTTTTCCTATTTAGCAAAGCAGAGGCAGAGTTTCTTTTTATGACTATTCTTTAGAAATAGACTCAATTTCCAGGTATTATCATAAGTGAACCTTTAACTGACTGATTATACAAATGTCACGTGTGCATATGAAAATTTCAAAAGAATAGGTTGAACATAAAAGGTAAGATAAGCTAACTTGATAATTCGGTATAGAATGTTATGTACATGGCAGATCAATGTAAACCCATTATATGATGTAGAATCAGACTTCTCTCTTTCTATGAGATTTTGCACCCCTATTTAAAACCAGCTTATAAGTTTAACCATTTGCAAGAGAAAGTTACTAAGTTGGAGTAATGTGGGAAACCCAGAACCTTCTCTATAATGGGAGAACCAGTGATGTCCCCCCTAAGGCAGCCCCAAAGGTAGAGATTCAAACTCTTTCATGTTACTATGTTCTTCCATGGTGCCTCTATGCAGAGTAATGGTGGATCTCTGCAGCAAAAAAGGGCCCTGTGCTAGCATGAATAGCACTCTTCTGCACGTTTTTGCATTAAGAGGGGTCCCTCCCCAGTGACCAGAAGAAGGTAGCAGCAGATTAGATTCTAAAGGCAACACAACAAACACAACACAACACAACAGAAGGAGATTGAAGTGGAGAAATATACCTGGGTCACACACAGATTGGGATGATACCGAGTACCAAGGGCTTCTGTATATTTAACAAAACAAAATGAGGGCCTATGCATTGCCCATTACCTTGATTTTTATAGTTAGAAATTAAATCATACAAGAACTACCTTCACCACTTTCTAAACCAAAAGTTTGAAACCGTTGGACAGAATGCGGTCAGTTAACTAACTGACAGCTACTATACTTATATGTGGAAGACCATAGCAAGTTAAAATGTACTCCTGTTTATTTGCTCTCTTTATTTCCAAAGCAGTTATTAACAATTGTTGATGTTTGGATCCATAGAGACCATTCAACATGTAGTGTGGGCTGCAGTATTTTTTCCTTTTTTCTTTACATTGCCATTGAAGCAACAAGACAGATACTGGTAAGGAAGCATGCAAATTATATATTTTATGTTTAGATGTCCTGAAGGTGTTTACCGTTCATTTATTCAACAGGTGTCTTTAAAAAAAAAAACAATATAGATTTGCGTCACTCACTAAAAATTAGCTTACATACAAATAATAAGAGTATTAGAATATTTGAGTATTAGTCAGCCAATGCAAACAAAAACATCCCAAAAATATTATTTGTTTTTCTAGAATCAAGTAATAACAGCTTAGTAACTTTTTGTTGAGTGATACATTTCCCACCTCTCATGACAGGCAAAGCTTTGAAAGTATCTCATGCATTACAAGTTCCTGTAACTGTCTGTCTGTACGTGTAGGTTTGTGTAGTTTGCTAAAGGGCCAATTAACAGGGAGATTAAGCTTAACCAGCTCTACTCCATGCGGGCACACATTATGGGTGCCCCCTAACACTTGGCACATAGGGTACTGTTAACACTGGAGCTATCCTTGGTCAGTGGAAATCACCAGGTCCAGAAAATAATTTAAACAATGTATAAAAATAAGCTGGTTGGCGCTTATGGTACTGTTCCTCCTTAGTTAGAAACTTAATTCTGCATGCGGTATTAGAAAACATCATTACTATTAAAAGTCCTTTGGTTAAAAAAAAAAAAAACTTTCCTTATTCGTACTTTTTTTTTAGCAAACTCTTCATAGTAATGTGACACAAAAACAGACATTGAGAGCGTGTTACTATAGTTTGTGTTGTTTTTTGTGTGATTAACACCTACAGTAATTGGAAAATGACACTACATAATTGCTAGTACTAACTGCGCTTTTCCTTCCGATAGATTGTATCAACGATTCCCTAACTTATTTTTGTAAGACATTACTTTATTTTGATGCACCTATTGTCTATCATCACTGGACAACAATCAGCAATGGCAAAGTTGCACAATGGCATTTCTAAACATTCTACACCCGTAAATTGGTCTCAATAACATAATTAAAATAATAAGCTGAACAAATATATACTTTTGTAAAGTGTAATAGTCACTGTACTAGTTACATCGTACATGTGAGGAAATCGAAATATGTTCATTAAGTTGTGTTAAATACAACAGGGATGATTCTCTAAATAAGAAAACCATAATGATATTTATACATCCTGAACAAATAAAACTATTTGTATAGGAAGACAATATGGTACATTTTGGGATTAAAACCTTGAAGCTACAAATCCATTTATTGTTTAAGCTAAAAGGTATATATATATATCAATTCTACATGCAATGTTAGCTGTAGCTACCATATGCTTTTTAGCAAATAGATTGCATTGTTCTTACTTGTGATACATTGTCATTGTTTCTTGAATGGGTCTTTAAAATACACTGAGTCACAAAACCCAATCCCCTGTAAGAGTTAAGAAGTGTATGTTTAAACACCTGCCTCCATTTTATCATCAATTCTTCATTACCTTCCTGGATAACAATGTACAAGCACTGTTACATAATAAATGAAATGTTAGTCTATCCATCCTGAAAAGTGCCTGTATTATGAGTAAGCCATTATTGATACAGTAAATTAAGCGTAATTTGTTGAAAGATGGTTATAAATACCTCTGTGGACTATCATGTAAACATAAGCACACTGCAGACACATTGTTTACTTTTCATATCGTGTACAGTATCTTTAATTGGGGATTTCTGCAAAAGATGACAACCAAGCAAACCCAGTGTCACCATAGTAAGAAAGCTTCCCTTACAAAAGTCACACAGATGCTACCAGGCAACATATAAGAAGATTATTTTAATATTGATTTTTTTCCTCAAATAATTGAACAAAGCAATAATGATTTGTATTTTTCATTAGAAAAATTGGAAATTCCACACAGTGCAACAGAGAACCAGATCTACCATGTTTGCATTATCAAGCAGTTCAGATGATCACTGCAGGATGTTCGGATTAGAAGAGGAACAGACATGGCATCAAAGCATCACCTGGTGGTGGCCAGACGGAAGCTAAAGTTGGAAAAGTTGAGTAACTGAAAAGACAGATGTTTGCAGTACTACAGTGGCTATTCGATTAAGATGAAGTGCCCTCAACAGCTGGCAGAGAATGAAAGAGACACTTAGATCATCATGTCAGGCTGTGTCAAGAAACACCAGCAGAACAGAGTAAATGACAGCAGAGACCTTGACCAAGATTGAAAGAAGGGAAGTGAAGAGGAACACCAAGAAAGACAAGAGAGACTATGTGGACAAACTGGCAGCAGAAGCGGTGCAGGCAGCATACAGCGGAACATGAAAGAGCTGTACTGCACCACCAAGCGGCTGTCTGGAAAGTTCAGCAAACCAAGCAGACCTAGATGCTTCAGTAGAGCTGCTGTACCCATGAAAGAGGACCTCATCAACTGTGCAAACTGCAGAGGAATCATACTCCTGTCTGTGCCAAGGAAGGTCTTCAACCAGGTCCTCCTAAATAGAATGAAGGATGCCATTGATCAACAGTTATGAGATGAGCAAGCAGGCTTTCAGGAGAACAGATCATGCATGGATGAGATTGTACTGCTCCGCGTCATAGTCTAACAGTCCTTGTAGTGGATCTCATCATTGTATATCAAATTTGTTGACTATAAGGCCTTTGACAGCGGATCGAGATACCATCTGGAAGCTCTTTTGACACTTTGGCATCCCAGCCAAGTTGGAAGAAGTCATAAGAAGGAATGTCCTGTAGAGTGATCCTTGGTGGGCAGCTCACAAACAGCTTCCAGATCCAAACTGAAATCAGACAAGGATGCTTGTTGTCACCCCCTCTCTTCCTTCTTGCCATCAATTGGATTATAAAGACATCCACCATCGAGCACAGAAACAGAATCCAGTGGATGTTCTAGACCCAGCTCAATGAGCTGGAGTTTGACGATAATTTTGCACTCCTTTTGCACAGCAGATGCAAGAGAAGACCAATGTAGTGGCAGCCAAGTCATCACAGGTTGGTCTCAACATCCACAAAGACAAGACCAAGATCCTCAAAATAGAGTTCATCAGCAATGACCCAGTCACACTAAATGGAAGCCCCCTGGAAGAAATGTAGTCCTTTGCATACCTGGGCAGCATTATTGGCCAGCAGGGTAGCACTGGTATAGACATTAAGTCAAGGATTGGCAGAGCAAGAGCAGCCTTCTCAAGAACATTTGGAGCTCCAGAAAGTTGTCTTTGGCAACAAAGATTTGACTGTTAAACTCCAATGTGAAGTCAGTCCCGGAGGCAACCAAAACAACCACAAGGAAGGTCCAGACCTTAATCAACCAGCTGTCTCAGAAATATTCTCCAGATCCACTGGCCAGACACCATAAGCAACACCAATCTTTGGAAGAGAACTTGCCAACTCCCATCAGAGGAAGCAATCAAGAGAAGATGGAGCTGGATATGGCACACTGTACGCACAGAGGTGGAAAGCAGAAAATAGGATGTCCAAGAAACCAGCTAGACTCTGGAGATCTGTAGTTGGCAGGACATAGCATGGCAGGGGTAATGGGCATAAGAAAGTAAGTCCAAAAAATAAAATTTTAAAAAAGCCATTAATTTATTCTATCTGCACCTATTGCCTGTAGATTATATAATGGCCACTGGTTGTTCGTAAGTGTCTATATTTTCCTTTGCTACGTCAACCATACCTGTTTTGAGAATGCATTGCATCTTCCATTGACTATAAGTCACTTGCTGTTTAGTGAATGATCCTGAATCAGTTGCAGGAATTTACATCTTCATGTAAGATATTACGAAGAACCAAGGTGTATTTAGGCCTAGGTACAAATCATTTGAGGGGGAGCTTACTGCCTGTAGTAGCAAACCATAGAAGTCAGGAAAAGCACCTGTCTTCACTTCTGACATTAAGCCTTTGAGACCCCTCATAACATGTTGGGAACGCAGAAAAAGAAAGGTGGTAGCACCAAATCTTTGGAGAGCAGTGTATGGATGGGTGTACTTGATAGGAAAATGTTTTGTTGCTATGGTTCTTGCACTAATTTTACCATTTTGCACCAGAATCGTTTTTACAGCTTGTGCTGATCTCTATATAAAACACCTCACTACTCACAGCCAGAAAGATATAGCTTTAGTTTTAAAGACGATAATAAAGTTCACATGATCGATTGAAAGGCACATAGAAATTGTGTAAATAAAACATAAAACAATATTTAACATAAAATAATGCATCTTTTACAAAACCGACCGCCATGTTCACCAAGCCAGCAGTGGAGCTGATTGGAAGCAAGTATACCGCGAGGCAGGCAATGTTTTCCTGCACAGAAAATAGCAGGTGATAGGGAAAGGGTCAAAGCATATGGGGCATTCTGCAGAATGTACCCATGGATATGCAAGGAAGACATCCTGATAATTTAAAGTGCCCCTTTAATTGGAATAGTTCACACAGTTGCAGCACATGGATGACAATGGTAGACTAATAAGAAGTATAAATGCAGTCCATAACAATATGTTTTTCAAATATATAATTACTGAATTATATAGAACACCCATAATAATCAACATTGACTCTAAATTATCTTGCATCTCTCAAAACCAACTACATCCACGGTTTGCTTCCTGTGATGCAAATTGATACAGATGCCACCACTCTCCAAGGTGCTGAAGTAAACATTTCTTTCTGTTCGCAAATCTTTCTATTTAGACTTATCCAGGGGGTTATCCATAATAGGACATCTGTCATAAAAGCAGTGCAATTCTGACATGTCAGTTGAGTTAGTTAATTTTAGGTAAGAATTCTGTTGAATATTATACATTAAATAGAGGGAGAATCAGTTGCAAGACGGACTGAGCTGTCCCTGCATTATGCCTTTTGTACATTGACATTAAAAAGCACTGTATTATCAGTAATTATCTGTAAAAGGTATTGTTTTCTTTTGCTCTTTTAGTCTTTGACTCTCTGGCTCAAAAACATATTTCTATATGTCATCCAAACTTGCTAAAGGTCATAAAGATCCTTTGCAATTGTTGGTGTAATATGTGGCTGCTGGCATTGAGGCCTCAACTGGGTCAGTCAGTGTCTGGCACAAATGCTAAAACCTCCTTGTGCATAGGTGGTAATGTCCAGTTCACCCACATAACAGGAGCACAAATCAGCTTTAAACATTATAAACTGTCCCCATAATGTTCTAGCCAGCAGAATAAGGTGACCAGAGTTTGTAAGTAAAATCAGGGGGCATTGTTTATCCAGTTATAATGGCACAATAGACCTTGGATAATTCGATGTGGCAGAATTTTGAGTCAATCTCTGCCAATACTACTTAGCCTAATTGGAAGAGGGGGCAACTATGGGTAAATATATCATTTATTTCTCAATTTTTGTATTACTAAGATATTTTTAAGGATACAATTCAATAAAATGGTGTGGATTTGAGTAATAATGGCATTGATTATTGCAAAGTTATCTTTTTGATGACAATTTAAAGCAAGATGGGTAATTTTGTTAATTCAAATTTATATAAAGAGGGGTTCAGGGATCAAATAACTAGGCAGATCTAGTCACACTACTCAGAGAGACTAAATATACATATGTTATACTTACACGGGTTAGATTTTATACATAACCTTGAATAACAAGGATATATTTACATACAAAATTAAATAGGAATAAAATGTTAGGTTTAGTTGTGATTTCTACATGATATCATCAGTAAATAACATTCTAGAAAATACTGAAAATTGTTGCTATAACCTTCTGATGAAGAAAAAACACATGAAAATGGCATCATCTTATTGGATCCTTACATAAGGTTTACAGGTTTGTGCAAGCAAAGATAGATGCATTCTCTGAACAACCTACTTAATAAAGTGCAAACAAATATATCACTGTCCCTGGCATAGTATGTAAATTATGTGTGGCCCCACTGGTGGCAGTAATGCTATTCTAAGCACCTGTGAGGTGAACATTTAGGTCACACCAAATAAATGTGTTTTGGAATTCAGGGGAATGGGAGATTCAGCCTACTGACCTTCTCCATACACACATGTATCAACAGATTGACTTGCATTTCATAACAATCAAGAATCTATTTCAACCCATCTAGTGCACTGCAATGTGTTGTGTATCCTTACGGAATTTTAAGGGTTTCTTTCTCAGCCCCTTGATTTGGTCCATCAGGACGTACAGCATGTGTGTGTTTGCCTAGACTGGCAAGCATAGAATTTGCACTCTGGACCATTACATTTGTGAAACTATTTAAGCCCAATACTTCAAATAAATTTGTACTATGTTATAAATACACAGAAGATCAATATCATTAATTTCCTGTGATGACACTAGAAGTGATGAGACTAAATAGGATACAAGTAAAATAAGTTATTTTGTCTTTTTTTATCAATATACGGTACTGTGCAAATCATTTACGCAGGTGTGAAAAAAAACTGTAAAATAAGAATGCTTTCAAAAATAGACATGTAAATAGTTTGTTTTTATCATTTAACAAATTGCAAAGTGAGTACATAGAAGACAAATGTAAATCAAATCATTATTTGGCATTCAAAGGCATATGGTTAGGTGTATGATTAAACAATTATACCAAACAGGTACTTATGATCATGAATTTAATATGTTAGTTAAAACACAACCATTAACTGAAACAGCTGTGTAGGGGGAATAAAACTGGTTGAGGAATAGCCACACTCACTGAGGTTGCTGAAGACAGTTTAATGTCATATGCATCAAGACTGAACACAGCAACAAGACACAAGGTAGTTATATTATGCAGAATTCTTTTCACACCTGCCTCAAACCTTTGCACAGTACTGTATAAATATGCATATGGCCATTTAAAGCAGAGGCATCCAAGAACACGGTAGAGTATTATCATGCTATGGTATTTCAATACTTACAGCGCAATGGTTTACACCTCTGTCCCACAAGGTAGCACCCCTGGCAAACTTCAGATAGTATGGAGTTGTTTTCTGCAAATAATACAAAAAAAGTAATTGTCTCAAAACATTATTTTCTAAAACCAACCCTAATCTATTGAGATTATATCCATGCACACAAAAACGTGGGGTTGAAACTACAAATTGCCTATGTCACTACAGGTTATTGAACCAAAAAGGGAAATTTTTAGATATCTGGAATGTGGATGCACCTTTCACGCCAATTATGATTTGGGACCATACATTTTCACTTCAGTTTTCTTTTCACAAAACACCTTTATAAACCCTGCTTGCCTAATATAAGGTTTTGATATAAGACCATTGAATATTGTATTTTTAATACAGAATACTGGCCACTGGTTCATATATATATATATATATATATATATATATATATATATATATATATATATATATATATATATATAACCTTAAAGTTAACTGGTCAAACTAGTGCACCTGTTGCATCCACGCTAGTTTAACTAATGAAAATAATAGTAGAAACTGTTCTTTTCATCTAACTGTACACTTACAGTGTCAATAGGAATTAAACAAACAGTTGGGAACACTTTTTGTAATCTCTACTCTTAATACAGACAAAGACAGCATGATACTACAAGCAACAAACACTAGGCCTTACCCACTCAACTGGGATACAGGTGGGATCACTTCATTTCTAAAATGCTATTGTTACCAGAAAAGAAGATCATACTTCAAAGTAAGAAGAAGCTCAGATATTCATTGCAAGTAAGTGATTAACTTGTTTTTCCAATGAATCTGGCATTATGTTTTCATTAACAAATGTTTGCATTTAAGCAGAGCATTAGCTGAATAATTAGGTTGATCAATGAGAGCAAATGGAACAATAGAATTTTAGACGCTTCTAAATGCAATTAAATTGTTTGTTGGTAATGATATATTAAAGGTTTAATCGAGTACTCCTGAAAAGCCATGAGGAGTTCTGTGTGGGCCGAAGGCACATGGTTACATAAAAAAGGTTGACGCACTGACCCTCTTTCATCAGATAAAGAAAAGAGATGTGAGTGTGGTGTTAATAACGAACATATATCGGCTCTACTTTCAACCAAAAAAGGCAGTCTCCACGCAAAAAAAAAAGAATGGCTTTAATGAATTGTGACATAATGTTGTTTAGTTAGGGACATTGTGGTTAACATGTAAGTGCAGACAGGTGGTGTAGTTAAGGCTTTATTCTTTTTGATAAAAGAGTTGAGTGTATTCCGATAAATGAATGAAGCCACCTAACAAATCAAGTGTATGGAGAACTCCTAACATTTCCTTGCTCCTTCGTTAGCCCATAATGAATGTGAAACCGGATACCTCAAGCTGGAAAGGTCAGCATCGGAACATATATTCGCTCTGCTACGTTTGCAAGATTAGAAATAAATTGCATAAGGACATGCACCTTATCAGTTTTCTTATTTTTAATGTAAACAGGGAGATAGTGTTTTAGTACTAATTAAATTGGCGATTTCTGTAGCCGAAAAAATATTGTACTCTCTGCAATTGAAATCTTATCAGCAGTGGGTGATCTAACCAGAAGCATATAATGATAATGGATATAAAAGCAAAATTACACTCAAAAATAAGTGGAGCTTAATTATGTTTAAAAGCTGTTTAGTCTATGGTGCAGTCATTCTTTTTAATCTAGGTAATTGCAATATTCCAATTTGTGTTACAAAATAAGACTAAGGATGCTTTGAGCCGACATCTTATTTTTAATGTACTTTATAATATAAACATAGGTTTGTGAATCTTATGTACATGGTGCTATATAGACAAGATAACCTACAGCTAGTTCTCCAGATGTTGTGGAACCACTGCTTAAACAGGCTTATGCAGGTAACTGCATCATGGGTATTCTACCACAGCTCAAGAAATATGTGTTGATTCATTCTGTTCTAGTCTTGTGTTTAAAACCCATTACCCAATAAGCAATGTTACAACACATTAAAATTAAAACTGTATCAGGCCTACAGAAAAGTCAGGTGATCCTTTAAAATGGATTAAAAAAATAAGGTTAGAGAAATTAAGATAAGACAAAACACTAAAGACAATTAATTAATATTGATGGTGTTTATAGTGTGAAAATTATTGTATGTCTGCACTGATGTCAACATCAGGAAGCCCAAACATGAGCAAAATTTGTGGGACTAGTTAAAAGTTACAGGTATCTGTCTAAGAATGGATGGAACCACCAAGAAATCCGTCCCTCTTTGGCTCCCCAGCCAAAGTCATGCCTAGTCAGCTTTATGGCGAATCAAGTCATTGACCTCTTTGTAAAAGGCTAGCCAAAAAGTGGGATCAAGATGTAGACTTTTCTAAAGCTTGTTTGAGCAGGGTCCTCTTAACTTCTTGTTTCTGTAAGTCAAATTGTTATGTCATGCACTACTTGTTTTGTCCTGTCTACCCATTGTACATCGCTACAGAATATGATGGTGCAATAAAAATCAATAATAATACAACTATGTTAAAGAGGAAGACAGTAAAAACCAATGGTGACACAGTAAACCTGCTTTACATTACACATCATTTTAATGTGCAAGCACCTTAAAAATAACAGAACAGTTAATATGAATAGCATGGCTCAATGACAGACAGGAGTCAAAGAGAAAATAAGCAAGTGGCATTTATGACTGAAACAGTGTTTCTTAAGCTGAATAAATGTCATCAGTTAACCACTTTTAATGCAAAGTTAATACCCCAAAATATTGCATATATTTCTATTTAAGCAGTGAGTGCTTTAAGGGTTCTTACCCTTTCCAGACTAGACAGACAAAAAGTAGATCTGGCCTTTATAAGCATTTACTCTATTATACAATGTAATGTAAGTTGTGCACTCTAGCATTAACCAGATTAAATAATAACATGCATACCTCTCCTCCTAAAGCAGTGCCTGCAAGATGCTGCTGCTACAGGCATGCAAAATGACACTATATATTGTGACCCCATGGCCAGCTATTGATCCATATGGAAGCCTATGTGAAGTAAAAAAAAAGGCTAGCCCACTAGTAAAAGTATCCTGATAAGCCAGTCCAGTCCTGATCATGGATATAATAATATTGTATTTCTCTCCTGGTGTTATTAACTCAACACAAGATATGACTTATGTGTATAACCCAGATAGTCCAGTGACAAACTCATAGTGCTACATATAGGTAATGAAAACAAATGAGCAAAGATTAGCAACTTTTCCCTTACGTCAACCAACAACCACACACAAAGGTTGTGCCAAAAATAGGGTAGAAGGAAATCAGAGAAAAAGACAAGAGGTAGAGGTATAATAAATAATAGAAAAGGTCATGGGTGATCAGGGATATACTGTATGTATGCCTGTGAAGTTACTTTTCCTAAACACACACGCGCACAAATTAGGGCAAGATCATTAAGTATTTTCCGGTTCCACTCATTGGATTCATTTGTTGCTTCCCAGTTGTTGCCATAGAGTACACGGGCAGAATTATAATTATTTTTAAGAATCAAGAGTTACTTTAGCTCCACTGAACTATTCAAATGTCATTATTGTTTCATTAAAATTTGGCATTATGAGATCCTTACCTTAAAATAATGTTAATTATTAAATCTAGATCTATTTTTTTTGGAACTGAAGTCAATTAATCTTGATCTAAGTTGAATTTGTAAATTGTCCTGTACTTCTGCTCTGTAGAACACCTCATTACGCTCCTATGGGTTATCTCATTATGAACATACGCATCCTTCAATGATCTATTTATACATAGATAGAATGATCAAAATCCATACCTAAATAGTCTATTTTTTATTAACTTGTCAATTATAACACAAATTGACATGGAAATAATATATGCTGTATTAATGATGGTTATTTTATCACTGCTGAATGGACTTTTATCATTGTACATTTTTTTTATTATTAAGTTTAAGAATGTATGATGTGCAAGCAACATGTTGTGGCCTAAATGTATGTCGAGCATATACAGATTGTTCTTGTTAAATAAGAGAAATTTGTGTTTTATTTGTCCTGCAGAAGATTAAAATTCATGCATTTTTATAAATATAAAAGTCTGCATTTTGTGGGCAGTAGGGACACAGGATGAAGATTGAACAACAGCGTCAAGGTGTGCCAGTAATGGAGATTTGTAGACTGTGGACTCACGCTCCTGTCACGGCGGATTCTGTGAAACAAGAATCTGGACCTCTAAGACTTTCTTTCATTTCTCCATACACGTAAAAAGTAAATCCAAGCCTGATGAGCTTGCAAGCTCTACACACATTCTGCAGCAGCTGTTGTATTGCCCCTTACTTACTACGCCCAGCAAAGATTTCATGATTATTTCCAATGACTAATTTACCATGACCTGTCCCTCATATATTTTTCCCAGTAGAGGCGAGAGAAAGGGATGAGAAAGCGTTGTCAGTGCTTTCTTGAGATGACCAACATTTTTACTTACCTTTAACTTCCATTCTGTATATATGGATGTAATAACATATTTAATAAATATAGCTAAAATAAAAGCATTAGAGATATCGCCTATAAAGCTTTACCCTGCTGCTTTTTAATTTACATGCATGCTTTTGGCTTAAAGAACAGAGAGGACAGGGAGGGGCTAGGCTGGGAAGAGGGGTTCTAGAAGGAGCCAGCGAGAGCAGAGGGGAGCAGGAAGGAGCAGAGGAGAGCTAAATGGAACAAGAGGGGACGGGAAGTAACTGGGTGGATCAGAGGGGAGGTGGAGGGGGCAAGTCAAAGCAGATGGGAGCTAGAAGGGGCAGGTCTGAGCAGATGACGTGAGTCTGAGGAAAGGGGTGGGCCAATCTGCCCCCGAGTAGCATGACAACAACGCCAAAGTTATTAAGGACTACCTTCAGTGGAAAGTTATCCGGTGATGTCATTTCAAATTGGGAAGAGAGGACATCATCGAAAGTTATTTTGGCAGAAGTTCACCTTACAACGAGGCCATTTTGGAAGAAGTTTGCGCCAGGTCATGTCGATCCTCTAATCGAGTGAACAAGAGTGAGAGCGAGTGAGAGCGAATGAGAGTGAAGGGGTACTGAATACAACCATAATTCAGACACAATTGTCTGTTGAGGTATTAATTACCACATTAACCTTTAAACGGGTTACACTTAACTGACTGTATCAATAAATTGTATAGATCAACTTTTTTCTTTGTTCCCTTCTTTAAAGTTGGTCAAATGGAACCACGTGTTCTTTTGGTTTTGTATAAGCAACCAAACAGCCAGCAATCAAAGTTAGAAAAAAGCTTCTATGACTAAGGCTAGAAGTGATATTCAATTGTAGTTAATTGAAGGGGTGATTGTACACCCTTTATTGTGTAGTTATAAACTATGAATCAGATTAATATTCTCTGTATGTGCTTTATCTTTATTTTAGCCAATTTTAGATTTGCTTTAGATAAAAAACAGAAGCACCCATCAACCACTAAATTCTGACCAAATACCATAGTACACATACATTTAATAACTTATTTATAACTGAGGAAGTGGGATATTTGTAAAAGTGGATTAAACCTGATGTCATCATTAGAGCTTTAACAGTAACTAAGTTATTCCACAATGATGAAGACCCACCTCCTTAACCAACATATGCCAGTGGCTTGTGTGAACTAAACCACATGTTCTTTTGATTTTGTATAAGCAACCAAACAGCCAGCAATCAAAATTAGAAAAAAGCTTCTACAACTAAGGCTAGAAGTGATATTCAATTGTAGTTAATTGAGTGCGTAAAAGAAATCTGCTCATGGAGGTTACCAGGGTCACATGTTTGCACTGACTTTCTGACTCCCAAAATGCTGAAGAAAAGGTAATAAGTATCCCTGCTGGTAACACTGACTGTCACATTTGTTTTTGTTCTTTGCTATCTTAATTTAATAGCAATCAGCACAATATGGTTGTATTTGTGAGGACAAAGAAATGGGCAGAAGTTACATTTGCAGCCTCAATGTGGTTTTACAACTACAATAGAGACATTGCTTTGATACTAAACAGTAGCTTGCAAATCTAGTCTGAATGCATTGTTGTCAAAAGTGGACAGATGTTGACTCACTTTTAAGTTAGGCTCTCCGTATGGTTCTATGAAATGATGGTACAGATACAGATGGTAGATGTTGTGTACAATAAAAAAAAGAATATACTAAAGGTGAAAAGGGTTATAATCTGACTGCCCTCTTAAAAAGCAAACTCTTAAGAGTGAATGCATTTAGTCCTATAAGTAAGACTTGGCACAAGTCTATTGAACCGGTTAATTTGTTGGTTACAGATTTCCTAAAAAAATATTATTTACCAAATCTTAAAAATGGCCTCCATTGGTCTCGCTATTGTGTCTGGCCTCGGCCCCAATGCCTCTCCCATCAGCCTGCCCCATGTCCATCCCATTGCCCTGCGCAGACCTTCCCCAGCTGTCAGTGAGGAGAGTTCAGAATTCTGACAGCCGGAGGGTGTACGCACGATGGACGCAGACGAACCCCGCTGCTAACAGCACCTCCTTCCGGCTGCAGAGGAAGTTGCCTACGCGAATCGCGTAGACGTCTACCTGCTGCCTGGACAACACACCTGGAGTCAGAAGCACCGGTAAGTTTGGGGGGTGGTTAAATGGGGGGCATAAGGCATTTCTTTACATGGTTTACATGAATTAAATTAATATTCAGATTTTGGGGGGTTGTCTTATAATCAGGGTCGTCTTATAATCGAGCAAATACGGTATATTGCTGTGAGTGCTTAAGTGGCAAAAAGAGAACAGAGCAATAAAAAGACATAAAATACTTCAAAATGGTACCATATGTATCTTGTTACCAAATCATTTAACCACCTCTCGTTTACACTCACTACATTGAGGAATCTGCCAGCAGCCCGCAATTTTCCTACACACAGGTTCCCTATTGAAATCCACAAGTGAAACAAGTGTGATTTGTCATTAACTTCTGATGAAGCCGTCATGGTGAACCGCGTCAGGTGCACAACATTACTTACACCAATATATTATTACGTACACTCGTGATAATACTATACACTGATACACACACATGCATCCTAATACCACACAGTGACATACACTTACACACTCTACAGTAAGTGATAAATGCTAACAACTATGCTCATGCCCAGGCTGCTTACATCCTACGCCAATACACACACTCATGCTAATGCCATATGGTAGCACACAACACCATATGCTTACGCATACTAACACCACACTCTTATACACATGAACACGATATCCAACAAAATACACTAACATAAACCACACTATATCTAACACTATGCATATACACACACTGACTAGCATTATACATTTAATAATTTGCCAATGCTTCCTTTCAAAGGCATCTGTGCAAAAGCTGATAACTACACATTATCTAGAGATTGATCTCCCTTTTTATTATAGAGAGATATGAATTAGCAAGAAGAAAAAGTATAAAAAGAAAATTAAATAAAATGTTTTAACTTAGAAACATAGAATTTGATGGCAGATAAGAACCATTCAGTCAATCTAGTATGACTGTTATCCTGAAATACAAAGAGACCTTTTTCAGTCATCGGTCTCATCTTAGATTCATGATCGCAATATGGCTATCCAATGCATGTTTAACCCCTTTGAGGACCTATGATGGGCCAGGTGTGTCAGTTAACCTTTTCACTACAGGAAGATTCTATCAAACTAACTTCATTATTTTTTTTCACTGGTTAACTAAGATAATAGACCAGGGAGGAGCTGTTGAGATAGCTTAGATTTCAGTGAGGCATTCGACTTTCCTCATAGAAGACAAAATGAGTTGAATCAATAGGGCAATGTTTGAGTTGTAATAGGCAGAAAGTTGTAGTTAATGGTGTATATTCAGAGGAAGAACTTGTTACTAGTGCGGTACCTTAGGGATCAGTATGGGGACCCATACTTATTAATATTTTTTTCAGTAATATTACAGAAGGTTTTAATGGTATGGTATGACTTTTTGCACATAATACAAAGGTCTGCAACAGGGTAGACATTCTGGCTGGAACAACTCAAATCCCAAAATTTTTTAAGTTAACTAGAAGAATGGTCGATAGTGTGGCACCTGCAGTTTAATGTTGATAAATGTAAAATAATGTAAATAACCCAAGGCAGAATACTGTACAGCATTAAAGGCACTGCTCTGTCAGTGACAATGTAAGTGAGGGACTAAGAAGTAATTCTTTCTGATGACTTAAAGGCAAGCAAACAATGCAATAAAGCATCTGAAACAGCAAGCAGGATGCTGGGTTACACAGGGAGAGGCATTAGTAGCAGGGAGGTGATTATGCCAGTTTACAGATCTCTGGTCAGGCCTCACCTAGAGTAGTGTGTACAGTTCTGGAGACACCATCTCCAGAAGGATATTGACATAGAGAGAGTTCAGAGGAGAGTTACATCAATGGTAAGTGGCTTACAATACAGAAATTATCAGGAAACCCCTTACACCAGGAAAAATGGGCAGACTAGATGAGCTGAAAATGTTATGTTTCATAAGCCGTGCAACTACTTACCTGGTACCTGGTCAAAGTATAGATGCAGGCAAAGGCAAATACATGTAGGGGTATCTGGAGCAGAGGGCAAGTTTAAGCAATCCAGCAGAGCATGGATCATGACATGAACACATCAGACGGCTCAAATATGATAGCAGAGACTAAACCTAATTACTGGTCCTGATGTATGAACATGGCTAGGAACATAAATCAGTGGGAAGAGAGCAGGTTTTGACAGTGCTGATCACTAAGAGTTGATACACCTCCTTACTCAATGGTAGACCTCCATATGTATAGACAAAAATCTGTGTAATTCAAATAATAGTAACACTACCATCCTGCCAGGGAAGGGTTTTTTTCCTAGTTTCTAGATTGTAAGATCATTTGAGCAGGACCCTCCTCACCTTTTGCTTCTGCAAGTTCAAATGGATATGTAATCCACTACTTGTTTTGACTTGCTTAACCAATTCACAGCACTGTGGAATATGATGATACTATATAAATCAATAAATACAAATAGCCAAATATTCATGTTAAAAATAGATGTTCTTTAAAACATAAAAAGAATAGCTCATATTTTAAATAATTATTTTTATCTTTTAACACATTTTTTTTTTCATAATATTGTATCCAGTATATGTATAAAAAAAATGTTCAAATTTAAATGTGCCCTTTTTTACATAAATATTTTTCTTTTACTTATTTTTAGGGTAATTAAACTGTATATCAACATATGAGTTGTTATATAGGATTTTATAAACATGGTTTGGAAGACAAAATAAAGAAGAGCAGTCTAACATTCATTCATACAGAATAGTCTAATCTCAAAAACAAGAGGAAGCTCTGTATTTATTCTTCTTAGCAACACCCTGGGATACCAATGTGCATACTTCAGAAGAGTATATTGTGTTTGCATTTGGCTAGTCTCACATTATTCAGTAAACCTCACACAAAAAAGAATCACATCTGGATTTGTTACCAGGACTACAATAAGATTAGGCTGTCTCCAAACAACAAATCATGCCTGTTGTTTGAAAAAGAATTTTGGACTGGCCAAGTCTCACTCAGTTCACAAATTCTAAATAATGATCCTAAAAAGTGTCTTTGGTGATTTGAATATTAAATAGTATGTATTGTAGATGAAGAGCATTGGCAACCCCTATGTTAACAGAGCACTTTAAAAACTGTCTATAAATTGTAGTTTTTTGAAAAGTTGATGGTTTGTAAGATATTTAATGATTATTTCAATCCTTTGAAACAAATAAAGGAAATGTGATACAACCATTTAAATACATTGTAATTTAACAAAATACAGAATTTTTATTTAGATGGAAGAGAAACGTTAGAACAAGTGGTCACAGTCTAAAACTAGGGTCAAAGCTTTAGATGTCATGTAAGGAAGGTTTACTTTACTAAGAGGGTGGTGGATAAGTGAAACATTCTTCTAGTAAATGTGGTTGAGCTGAATATGGTGAGGGAATTGAACCATACCTCGCCATACCTGAGACCCTGCTGGTTACTCCCCCTGCTGGCTGATTACACACACTCCATAGCCCTGCATTGCTAACCACAGTGTGGCCAGCATGGAGATCAGTGGTTTGTTTCTCCCCCTTATCAAAAAACATTTTTTTTAAAAAACAAAATAAGGAAATCAACATTAATGGAAAAAAGGAAAATAATAAAAGCATGGAATAGGCATGTTGTTATCCTGAATATGAGACAAAGAAATGATAATGGTTTAAGTATTTACATCAGGAAACAGCAACCAGACTACATGGGCCGCATGGTTCTTATCTGCCATCAAATTCTATGTTTCTGTGGTCTGATGAGAAGACCCTGCTTGGATATCTGGTTACTCCCCCCTGCTGGCTGATCACACACACCCCTCCACAGCCTTGCATTGTTAACCAGAGTGTGACCAGCATGGGGAAGGTCAGAGGTTTTGCAAAAATAAGCAAATCAACATTAATGGAAAAAAGAAAAATAATAAAAAAGAAACATAGTAAGCCCAGTGACGACACCATGACATCACTGACATTCAAAAGATATAAGATAGATCCCTAACCTCTATCCATATTGCACTGGGAACACTCCAAAGAAAAAAGTTAAGAAAAAGAAAATAAAAACAATAAACGTGTAAAAAGAACCCTAATAACCTTAAGCCATACCACTACATGTAAAAAACAAACAAACATTTTTTAAAGAAAAAAAGAACTTTGCTACTCTCAAACTACTTATTTCAAAAGTATTAAAATACAATAAGATTCGTTTTCCTGTAATTAAGGAATGTTACTGAACATATATTGGGTTATTTAGCAGTGGCTTTACAAGAAATCCTAAGCCAAATTGCAAAAGATATGATTTATTTTTCCAATTTTAGTATAGTTTTTTGTTTGTTTTACATAGTCGCACTAATTATTTTGTTATATTTATTGCAATTATTTCAAAAGAAGGCTCTACTAAATTGTGTGGGTACATCAAATATGAAAAACAGGAATCATGGTTAAACAAAATATAGTTAAACATACATGGAATGGGCATATGATTATCAGTCAAATTCTATGTTTCTATGTGAAACTGAAAATGTTTTCAGCATCTTATATTTCTTAAAATAAGACACAAATGCATCAATTAATGAGGAAGAGGATTATCACAACATGCCAGTATATATTGAATTGTAAGCTTAAACGTACTAGAAATGTTTTGAGAAATGTTTTGATTAAATAGTAAATACCAGTTTTTCAAGTCTTAGAAATATTAGGTAGATCAATTATAACAGTATTCTGTTCTTATCAAATTAGTGAAAAATGCAAACTCCAAAACATCAAACATGGTATGTTTTTGGATAGCACATATGAAATTGCTTAGAAACTTATAGTGCTTGATTAACATGTTAAATGTAGACCTCTACCAGGAATGACAGAATAGACATCAGGGGCGTACCTAGAGTATTTGGCTCCCGGGGCGGATCCTGTGTGTGGCACCCCCCACACACACACAAAAAAAGGTTGGCAGGAATATTTATTTCACAAAGTTTTAACTGTATGTCAACTGGAAAAAATAGAATCTGAAAAAAATAATTATTAACTGATAAATAACATTTACTGAACAGATATGGTACAGCATAACTCCCATCACTATATACTGAGCCATACATTGATGGTGGTACAGCGCAACTCCCATCACTATACACTGAGCCAGACATTGAGGGTAGTGCAGCATAACCCCTATCGCTATAGACTAAGCCAGAGATTGACCTGGTAGGCCTCTGCCCCTAAAACAGGCTGCCTGTCCCATCGCTGCCCCTGAAGCAGCCTCCCTGTGCCACCTCTGCCCCTGAAGCAGCCTCCATGTGCCACCTATGCCCCTGAAGCAGCCTGCCTATACCAACACTGCCCCGAAACAGCCTGCCTGTACAAACTCTGCCCAAAAACAGCCTGCCTGTGCAAACTCAGCCCCTTTAGCAACCTGTCTGTGCAACCTTTGCCCCTTTAGCAGCCTACTTGCACTAACTCTGCCCCCCTAATCAGCCTGCCTGTCCCATTTCTGCCCCTAAACACTAACTTACTCATTAATTCACCCATTCACTCTCCCGCACCCCCTTACCTCTCTTGCAGATTTCACTGGTCCGGGGGCCAGCTGAGCATCACCGGGGGCTGTGCAGACGTCTATGCCTAACGCAGGCTCGCAGCTTACTGCTGTGGCGCCCATGCACCGTGTGAGGAAACTCTTTTCTTGCGCAGAGGACGCAGGAACCTGGGTGGGAAAAGAGTTTCCTTGCACAGTGCGCAAGCTCCACGGCGGTAAGCTGCGGGCCGGTGGTAGGTAGCTGCTGGGCCATCGGGCATCCCCCTGAGGGGCACCCCCCTAATGAATGGCACGCAGGGTGGACCACCCCCTGCCCCCCTTTAGGTACGCTACTGATGGACATCATGGAATAAAACAATTCTAAAGACATAGCAACATAAAAAAGTAATAACCTATTCTATTTTATTTAGTTTATGACCCTTTTATTATTAATTTTATTATTAGAAAATGTCAACTCTTACTTGTTTGTTTTGCTATGATCATTAAATTATTTGGTGTTAACTGGAATATGTATAGCTCCTGGTCTTGATTCAGTGACCTATATACAATCTAGACTTCTACTCAAATAGATTGTTAAAATCACAATAGGTAATTAGCAATTCAGTTCCCAGGGAACAAATGCAGAGCCAACCTCTAAATGCTTAGATTCATGTACAAGCTTCACAATCACTGCATGAGCTGATTCCACAATCGTTTAATAAGATCAAAGGAAAACTACTAATTGGTGTAAGCGTGCATCCTTGACATAGCAAAAGCCTATTGCAACTAATCACATGCATTTTTTAATATAACAGAATTGGAATTTTTATCACTAAAATTGAATATACATTGTTTTTCAAAGTAGATGAAACATACCCCTGTCGCATAACATGTGACTTTCAGTTACAATTTGATTCACTTTTCATTCCTAATGATGCACAAGTGGTTACTGCAGTCTGTGTGGCATTGGCTCTCAAAGCAACTCCCATCATCTGGCTAGATATAAATGATTAGTAATGGGAGCTATGACTTATAATGGAATTGCAAGTTCAAAACTTCTGTCTGACAAGATTGAGATAGCAACAAGACTAAACCTGTTGGATTTCTGTGTGAATAACATGCCTTAGTCACTTAAAATTTTCGGAAATATATTTTTTATTTGACAGGGAAACACAGCCGCGTCACATTGACAGTATGGCAAATAAAATCCCAATATATGAAAAAATGAAGGCAGCTATGCTGCTTTTAATCTGCTGGCTGCGCTGACAAGCAGCACTGCGAGCAGCATGGCTGCTCATGTTTGATGTTTACCTATATAGTCTAGATCATTAGAAATTTTCATATTCCACAAGGCCTTACTTTTATAATCAATAGTTTCGTTATTTTGTGTTTAACGGTGGACACAAAGAAAATGAACCCTACTGCAAGTCTGACAGCTTTAAAAAAGACTTTAATGTTGCGAGAACATCTTCCTGAAAAAGACATGGAAGATTATCAACATGAAGACTAAAAAATAAGTGTTCAAGAAATTAGCTAGAAATACTTACATAATGAGAAATTTCAATAAGCAATATATGATCATTCACATGTAGTCCTGCATTGTTATTATTGAGAAAATGCTTAAATCTGCTATAATGGTGTAGAAATGTACAAACAGTATCAATGTCTAGATTTAAACTGTTTCTTATAAAGGCTAGTGTCTAGGTGTTCTTCTTGCTCCTACTCCCTCTCCCATCAGTGGGCTGTTGTACACACACAAGATGCTTGCCCTTTGCTTCAGACTCTTCGTGCCACCATGAACAATCTTTCAGTGTCCTGGGGTTTATTGTTGGTCCTTAAATAAGTTTGAGTACTGCTGCCCCAAAAATGCATGTACATGCATTCAAGCAGTGTTTGATGGTTGTAAAACATACATTTAAAGCTTTTGTCCCCTCACTTAACACTACATAGAAACTGACTCACCTGAGGTAAACCAAATGATTGACTTGGGATCCATCTTGGATAAGTGGCAAGTTTATAATTAAAACTTTCTCGATTAATCATCCTTTGCCTACTGTGAATTTTCCCCCCATGTCGGACATTAAGTTGGTGAGAAGTCTGGTACACCTGAGGAACTGAAGCTTGGGTTGTCCTCCTCATCTTGAATCGTTTGATTATTTGTCCCACTAGTCTTGTATCTCTAATTTTTAAACCATGTATCCATGGCAACAAGTGGCAAGACACTAGACAGGATGGCTTCTATCTGAATCATGGAATGTCTTGGCCTGCATTAACCATGTATCGCCTCATTGGTTTTAACTCATTGGTGCGTAAAGAACTAGCAGAATTCAGCCCTTACATGTGAGCAGGTTCAGAGAGCAGATACATAGTTAAAAGAAAACAGAGAAATTCTGTCAATGATAAACCAATTGAAAAGAGAAAAAGGGATTAACCAGCTGAACAAAAGTAATTAACTGAGGCAGCAAAGGCTTTGTTTGCAAGTCCTTAATGGTTTCCCAAATTTTACATTTCACTCACCAGTTAACTAAATTAACCTATGCAAAGGAATTTACAAATGAAAATAAAATATTTGTTGAAACTTAACTTATGTGTACAACATGGTTGCAGACATCTACTTTTCCACATTTGGAAGCATGCAGGAGGAGACAGGAGATTGCATAACAGAAAACAAATCAATATGCTAGTTTTGCCACATTGTGCCTATCTGTCCCCCATGAGTGGAATATATACATATTTCGAAGTGGATAAGGTAAATAGATACACATAGTTTGTACTCCAGTATAGAAAACCTGACTTAGTCCCATAAACTCAGTATAGGATATTTAGGTCTTACTAGTAAACTAAAAAATGTCTCTAGGCTATAGGCTACCTTCAGTTATGCACATAAAATACCCTCGGGTTGCATTGGAAATACTTTCGTGGATATAGATGTGACATCCCTGGTGGAAAGTATAAGTATATATATGTATTTCAAATTCTATATGAATACTCAAATGTCCATAAACAGCAGAAGCCGTTTATTTGGTTTTGTGTATACATTCTGCTACCTCCAATGGCAGCCACTAAAGTATTTTTAGAATTTGTATTAGAACGTATAGATATAAACATGCCTGGGAAGTCTCCGGGTATGACCCGGAGATTGCCAGGTGAACGCTGCTATGTCCAGCCTATCAGAAAGGTGTGATCTGCTTTAACAATGCATTTCTGTTTTGGTTTTGTTCTTTGGAGTTTTTAGGGAGTTTATACTTCTTTTTAAAAGCAATTATAAAAAGATTTCCATGCAAGGTTTTGTATATCCACTGCTATCTAATTTTATGGCAAGACAGGAGGCTTTATATTTGCATTACTCCGGTTTACCGTGTCCGCTCCCTTATTCCCTTTTCTTACCTGTGCAGCCGTTCCCTGAGGGGTGACCCCCTCCACTCACGAAGGTGACCCCCTCAGTCTAGGTGCCGAGGCTGTAGCGTGTACAGCTTTGTCTGTCTGTAATAAAGTTGTGTCCAAAAAAAAAAAAAAAAAGAAAAGACAAAAAAAAGGGAAATAAATCCTGTTTATTATTGGGATAATGTGAAACACATATTTAAGAACACAAACACGTATATACCATTATCCCATTACGTTTTCTGACCATTAACCCTCTGTGGTTCGCCACTACTTATCTGAGTGCTTTGATTTTCTTTCACTGGTTGATATATATATAAGGGAGCTGTCGCTCCACCTGAGTGCAGTGCCTAGTCACTGCTTTCCTTAGGGGTGACCCCCCTGTTATGTACGGACAGGCCTTAGCCTGCGCTCCCGGCCCTCTGAGTGACCCTCTTTGGCGCCAGCGGGTGACCCCCGCATCTGTTACTTGAAACCAATATATGTTTCTATACGTGTTTTGCAGATACACATGAACATGTCAGAGTGTGAATTGCCAATGCCTGCTGCCCTTCAGGCATGGCTGAAGGCTGCTTTACTTGAGTCCCTCCCGACTGCCCTGGCTTCGCTGGATCGGACAACCTTTGTCCAGTCAGCAGACCTCCGCAAGGGGATGGCTCTGACTCCGAGGCGTCTCAGCGCACAGCCGATACGGCTCGCCCATGCAAGCATCAGTGGGCTGACGGGGAACTGTCCCTTAAGGGCAAGGCTCCCTTAAAGAAGTCTAAAGGTCCGTCCCCTCGCCTTTCGCGACCATCTGCAGCCACGGTGGAGGCTAACGACCCTGACGAGAATTATAAGGTCATAGATAAGTGTCTGACCGAGCTCTCCAGACCGGACCTTCCCGCGTCCGTAAAAAGGTCCTGGATTCCCAGCCTTCCACCTCAATGGTGCCAAGGGAACGGAGATCCTGGACACATGACGTTCTGCCTATGTTTGACCCTCGCTCCTTGCGACAACCGAGGTCTTCCGAATGGGGACCCTCGTCCCACATCGCGGAGTTCCTCCTTTTCTGGCTGCGGTGCCGGCTGGAGAAGGAGGCTCACCAGAAGCTTCCTGTGGAATGCCCTAGGCCTACAGTTCCGGACGAAGTGACGAAGAAGCCTGAGTTTGACAGCTCCTTCGTCACCTTTATGACAAGGAGTGACAAGGATCCAAGTAAGGGCCTTGAACAAGGCGCAGGACAAGCTGCTGGACGTGACAGGCCCCTTGACTCAGGTATTGTCTATGGCTGATGAAGCCTTGTCCGACAGCTCCCAATTGGATCCCTATCTGATTAGGCAATGAGCCCAACGTGCAGTTTGTCTTTTGGGCAATGCTAATGCGGAAAGGAGGAAGGCAGCTTTGTTCAAGATGGATAGTACGTTTTCGGAGCTGGCACCTAAAGAGTTGGGTCCCGAGGCCAAAGGCCTGCTGTTCAGGGACACGTTCTTAAAGGAGTTGAATCAGCACGTCAACATCTTTACATCCCTAAACAAGGCTAAAGCATCTCTGCGCAGAGTGTTCCACGGTGGAGATCGTTTTTTGGCCAGGGCTGGTCGACAGAGGGGCCGTGTCACCAGCAGAACACCCTTCCATGGCAACAGGCCCAGGTTCACGGATGGTACAGTGGGACAACGCAACCAGTATAGAAGCTCTGTTTCCAGAGGTTCGTCCAGAGGCAGAGGACCATCCTCCTCCTTCAGAGCCAGACATATGTCAGGTAAGGGTTTCTATTTCCCTTTCTCATATCCCTGTGGCGGGCAGACTTGTGCATTTCCTTCACTGTTGGGAAAACCCAACGTGGGACCCTTAAGTCCTTCAATGTGTCGTGGGGTTTTGGATAGACTTCCTTTCCAATCCTCATCAAGCACAAGGGGGGCCTCCTTATTCGTATGTCACGAGATGCCCAGTTCATACAGAGCTTTCTTCCCTCTGGGACAAACGTGCGATCAAACGGGCTCCAGGGACACCGGTTTTCGTCAGCAATATCTTTCTCATAAAGACCGGAGAGTTCCGTCCCTTAATCAATTTGCACGCACTGAACGCCAATGTGGTTTACCAATACTTCAAGATGGAGGGGATCAATCTTCTGCAAGATCTGCTGAGAGAGGGGGACTGGTTTACTCGATTGAATCTGAAGGATGCATACCTTACAGTCCTGATTCACACAGAGGACAGACGTTTTTTTTTCAATTCTGGTGGCCTACCCTTTGGTCTCGGTTCTGCTCCATGGTGCTTCACCAAGCTCCTGAAACCGATCATGGAGTTTCTGCGTGAATGCTGGGTGAGCTCCATTGTTTATTTGGATGATGTTTTTCTGATGGCCCAGGATCGGGGTACCCTGCTCAGAGACACTTAGCTTACGGTCCACCTGTTCCAGTCACTGAGTTTTATCATCAACGACAAAAAGTCGGAGCTGTCTCCTACTCAGCCGGTCCAGTTCCTTGGCTTCCTAGTGGATTTGGTGGAGGCGGTTCTGAAACTGCCGACAACAAAACTCGTCGACATCAAGAAGGACATTCGTCGCCTTCTACGGTCCACATGCGTCCTGGCACGCGATGCAGCGTCTCAAGACGTCCTAACTACGGCGGTCAGACTTTTATGACCAACCCATTCGACTGACCGACGAGGTGTGTGGAGCTGTGCTGGTGGCTCCGTCAAATGGAGGCCTGGAATGGCTATGCTATCTTTGAGCAAGCTCCGGATTTTTGCCTGGAGTCAGACGCCAGCCTCCTTGGTTGGGGAGCGGCTTGCGGGGGCTCAGCCACGGGAAGCATGTGTGTAAGAAATTAAGGGTGCCTTTAAAATGTGATATTACATTTATTGCATAATGTTTTGGGGACGATTTGGGTTTCTATAAGGTGAGATATCTAGTTTTACAATGTAAGGTAACTTGCATAGTAATGCATTACAAAGGGTTTGGAACAAAGGCCACAACAGAGGTGGGATACCCCACAGGGGGTCAGACAACTGAATCCGATGTATATTAACATAACTGTGTGCATGTTTTCATAGACTACCTGTCTCCTCCATAATTGGGTCATACAGGAAATCTCTGGAAAGAGGGGTTGGGTGAACCACTTTCTGGGAGGTACAAGGAATTCTGGGATGACTAGTTAGGGGCTGCAATAGTCAGAAGAGTAAGAGAGAAAGGAGAGTAAGAGAGAAAGGAGAGTAAGAGAGAAAGAAGAGTCAGAGAAAGAAGAGTCAGAGAAAGAAGAGTCAGAGAAAGAAGAGTCAGAGAAAGAAGAGTTGGAGAAAGAAGATTCGCAGAAAGAGGAGTCTGAGAAAGGAGAGTGCAACGAACAGAAGTGTCCTGGGTTAGGAGACTCAGAACGAAGCTGCGCAAGATGGCGTCTGGGAGAAGCCTGTGAGCTGAGAGAGGTTTCCCAAGAATGTGCTTAAGTATCCCTTTTGTTTTGTATAATTATCAAATGTTTTCTGTATGTTATATGTTTTATAACCTGTAACAGTAACCTAATTCAATATCAATATACACTTTTCTATACGCTTGTATTTGTGCTTTATTCGTCACACATTCCCTAAAAGAATAACCCTGTAAGAGGGGCATAATTTCTTACATGTGGAAAGAAGAGGAATAGGGTTTCCACATAAACTGTTGATCGCCGGGTCTTTCGCCATTCGAAGCTTTACCAAGAACATAACCCACTGTTCTTTGGTTCTCGGGATGAACAACATGTCTGCCGTCCATTACATCAATCGTCTGGGGCGCTCCAAACTCCTGTCGGATATCACCGCGGATCTGTATCAGTATTGCCTGGACAATGATTTCTCTATTAGAGCGGAGTATATTCCATGGAAGGAGAACCTAGTGGCGGGCTGGTTTTCCCGGCATTGAAGGGACGCCAGAGATTGGCACCTACTTCCAACAGATGCTGGATCTGTTTGCATCCCAGACAAACCGTCAGACGCCGGAGCTCTTCAGCTGGCTTCCGGATCCCCTATCTCTGGCGGTGGACGCATTTCTCCAGGTGTGGCCTGCCTCGGGGGCGTATGCTTTTCCACCTTTTTCGATGCTCCTTCGGACGCTCCACCAGGAGAGCAAACAACGGGTCACACTGCTGCTGGTCGCTCCATTCTGGAAAACGCAGCCTTGGTTTGCATTGTTGCTGGAGCTGTCATGTTGCTGGAACTGCTGCTCCCTCCATCGTGGGACCTTTTTCTGGATCCAGAGGGCAACCCCCACCCGTTGGTTCTCCTCGATTAGTTGTCCTTACTGGCCTGAATGGTTTCAGGGGATCCTGGAATTAGTTGGGCTTATCAGCAGAGGCTAGAGATCTCCTCTGGGATTCCTGGGCACCGGGCATCCTGGAATGGCTGGTGTGTGGAACAACAGGTGGATCCCTTTACAACACCTGTGGTGATGGTTTTGAATTTCTTTGCTCATCTTTTCTCGCTTGGGAAGTCCTATCATACCATTAACGTGGCATGGTCAGCCATTTCAGCCGCTCAGAATCCGGTTGCTGGCATGAGTGTCTGGAAGGATCCGACTGTTTGCCGCCTCCTTAGGGGGATTCGGCTTGCCAGACCCTCTTCTTCTAGGTATGCTGCTTTTTGGGATATCTCTGTCGTTCTTCAGTTTCTGGAAGTGTGGCCGGATAACAAAGTCTTCTCATTATGCCAGCTTTCAGCGAAACTGGCTCTTCTACTGTCTGGTCTCCTTTCGGAGAGAGTGTCAGATATTAGGGCATTCAATACCCATTCCTTTTCTTTTACCCCTGAAGGAGTTACGGTTTCGATTTTGTGTAGAACCAAATGTTTTTCTTCTTCGGTGTCTTACCCCTATTTCCCTGGACGCCCCAGTCTGTGTGTGGCCTTGTGTGTCCGTGCATACTTATCGGCCACGGTATCTTTAAGACCACGGTTGCCGGGTCCTTTGTTGATCTCCTACGTTTCTCCTTTTAAACTGGTGTCATCTCTTACGGTGGCTAGGTGGATTAAGTGGATCCTGCGGAAGGCCGGAGTAGAGAGTTCTTTCAGTGTGCATTCTGTAAGAGGCTGTCGGATATTCTTTCCGCAGCAGACTGGTCTATGGAGTCTACTTTCCGCACCTTTTATTACCGTCCTCACGCGTATGCTTCTTCTGCATTTTTAGGGATGCTTTAAAATTATAAATATGAAGCCTCCTGTCTTGCCATAAAATTGGGTATTACTTTAGCCTTTGTGTAGAGCTAATCTAAATTTCATTAAACAGGAGGCGAATATTTCCCTCCCTGGGTTTGTTGGGTTTTTTTTTCTGTTGTTTCCTCAGTTTTTTATGCTATGGTTGGCCCTGATTTTATTACTGTTTTAGTCTTTTACATCTATCTGATGTTTTTTTACGTATGCAGTTTACTTTCACAATGTTTTCTGTCTTTATTCACATCTTGATTCTACTGGGGACATTTTCCAGTTTGTTCTGAGGATCTGTTTTTTCTGTGGTCCGTGGTTTCTGTCCATGAGATCTTTTCCTGGGATGGTTTTCTTGCGCTACCTGTTTCGGCACACCAAAGAAGAGGAAGTTGGAGGTTCCGAGGAGTTATTTATGGACTCTATTCTGCTCCTGATTGGTTGTTTTTTCTGTTCTGTTTAACTGTCTCTTTGCTGCTGGAGGTTTGTAGTAAAGGAGTAATGCAAATATTCGCCCCCTGCCTTTAATAAAATTTAGATTAGAGTAATCCCCAATTCTTTTTAATAACAACCTAATTTTATTTAGCAAGCAGTAAATTCCTTGGCTGAAATGGCAGCCTTCAGTCAGCCCTCAATGAACAGGAAGCAAGGCAGTGACCCAACGGGGGGTATCCATATGCCATGGACAGTATTTACATATAGAGTTTTAGTTTGGGAGGGGTATTACATATCATTATTTTAATTACTTTGGCGTCCCATGCAAACTATTCCAGTTCAGTATTTGTTTTTTTCCCCAAATCCTATTCATCTTTAAAGATTTAACACATAATGAGAAAGTTAACACGCTAACTCAAGACAAAAATAAACTCTGTAGGGAACCTTTGAGTTTAATGTTGATGGACTGGATTAGCATAAATTACTGATAAGTAAGTATACTCAATGTCATTATGGCTTCTGTGATTTTGTGTTCCCATCATTTCACAATCATTATATTACCGTTTGAAGTAACATTGCCACTGCAATTTTTTAGCAAGCGTTTATGTATTATACTTATTTTATTCTTTTTTTCAAGTCAGATGCATTCATGAATACCCATATTGTTTATACAAGATGCCAAAAGGATACCAATTAATTTTATAATCTAATCTCTGTCCCACACAACTGCTTGTATTGTGAATTTGTATAACAGTTTTTTTTAGCATCTTTATTACTAGCTTTCAAGTGCTGCAACTAGGCCAAATTATACAGTTTCCCTGAACAAAGATACATTTTATGGCTAAACGTATGTAAACACCCCTTCTAATTAGTGGATTTGGCTATTTTAGCTAAACACCATTGCCATGCCTGGTAATATCCAGGCTCTGGCTACCCAGAGCCATCCCTCTTCCAGTAGCGGGTGGACAGGTCTACTCATGTCAGTGGGTGCCACATCCCAGAGATTATAAAAATTGTGGTGATCCGGAGATGCGACGCTTCATCTAGAGTCGCCAGGTGAGAACTGGAGAGTTCCCAAGTATGCCCATTGCTGTGAGGTAAATAAAAGCAAGCACACAGCCATGCAATCTCCACAGACAAACAATGACAGTAGAATGGCTTGTATTTCACATCTTAGTAACTCTCAAATTTCTGCCCTGCTAGAGCTGCCCCTACAACTGTAAGTGCTGTTTTTGTTGAATGTAAAATATGGGTGCAACAACAACCCGGCTTTGGAGTGGTAGGCCACACAGGTTTGCAGAATGGGATAAGTGTAGCATGTAAAAAAAAATCACTAGTCTTCAGCTGGAATACTCACAACTGAAAGAATTTTCAACACAATAACTGTTAAGCTTTATGAAATGGGTTCCCATGGCAAAACATTTATGTGCAAGCCTAAAATCACCAGTCTTGGCTGGAGTGGTGTAAAGCTGAACACCATTTGATTTAAAGGGTGGCAATGCATTCTCTGGCGTGCAGGGCCAGACTGGCCTAGTGGGATACAGGGAACTTCTCACCAGGCTGCCTGCCATGGGTCTTAAAGCCATCTATCCAGGGGTGGGCTGGCCCGGTAGACGGAATGTGGCACGGTCACATAACACAATATTAGATGACCCCACTGTGAATACACAGCTGCACATGAAGCCTCTTGGAAGGTAAGGGGTGTGGCAAATAATTATGTATGTATGAGTGAATATGTATGTGTTAGCATGCTGGTGTGTGTTAGCATGCTAGTGTGTGTTAGCATGAGTGTGTACCGTCATGTAAAAAAGAAAGTACACCCTCTTTGAATTTTATGGTTTTACATATGAGGATATAATAACAATCATCTGTTCCTTAGCAGGTCTAAAAATTAGATAAATACAACCTCAGATGACCAACAGCACATGGCATATTACACAGTGTCATGAGTTATTCAACAAAAATAAAGCCAAAATGGAGAAGCCATGTGTGAAAAACTAAGTACACTTTATAATTCAGTAGCTTGTAGCAGCAATATCTTGAAGTAATCGTTTTCTGCTTTTCAATTAGGCTGAAGTTTCGACTTTAACTGGGCCATTGCAGCACCTAGATTTTCTTCTTATTCTGTTAGAGATTTGCTAGTGTGCTTGGGATCATTGTTCTGTTGCATGATACAGTTTTGGCCGAGCTTTAGCTGCTGGGCAGATGGTCTCACATTTGACTCTAGAATACATTGGTATACCGAGGAGTTCATGGTCGCCTCAATGATTGCAAGGTTCCCAGGTCCTGTGGCTGCAAAACATGCCCAAATCCTCACCCGTCCACCGCCATGCTTGACAGTTCGTATGAGGTGTTTGTGCTGATATGATGTGTTTCGTTTTCGCCAAACATGGCACTTTGCATTATGGCCAAACATCAACACGTTGGTCTCGTCCGTCCAAAGGCTACAGTTCCAAAAGTCTTGTGGTTTGTTCAGATGCAATTTTGCAAATCTAAGCCGTGCTGCCATGTTCTTTTTAGAGAGAAGAGGCTTTCTCCTGGCAACCCTTCCCTTTTTCTAATTGTACTGTCACAAACTTTAACATGTTGAGGCGTGTAGAGTCTGAGATGTAACTCTTGTTTTTTTTGCAATGCCTCTGAGCATTCCACATTCAGACTTTGGGCCTGGCAACTGTCTTGAATATTTTCTACTTTTGAATAATCTTTGTCACTGTAGAATGATGGACTTTAAATTGTTTGCAAATGGCCTTATTACCCTTCCCAGATTAATGTGCAGCAACAATTGCTTCTTTAAGATCATTGCTGGTGTCTTTCCTCCTTGCCATTGTGTTAACACACACCTGAATGCTCCAGACTAGCAAACTGCTACAACTTCAGCTTTTATAGAGGTGGTCACATTTGCTCATGATCAATTATTCAAGGGCATTTGATTAGCAGCACCTGTCTTCTACTTAACATCTTAATTTCTATGGAAGCAGTAAGGGTGTATTTAGTTTTTCACACATGGCTTCTTCATTTTGGGTTTATTTTTGTTAAATAATAAATAAATCGCAACACGGTTTAATATGTTATGTTTTCTTCTTTATCTGAGGTTGTATTTACCTGCTAAGGAACAGATGATTATTATTTTTTCCTGATTTGTAGGAACATAGCATTTGAAGGAGTACTTTCTTATTCAGATGACTGTATGTTTACATGTGTTTTCGCATAAGTGTATGTTTGGGCGAGTGTGTGTTAGCATGAGTGTATATGTTAAATGAATGTGTATGACAAAGTCCAGAATTTTGTAGGCATATAGGTGTATGATTAAACAATTATGAAAAGAAGGTGCTAATGATCATCAATTTAATATGTAGGTTGAAACACGCTCATTAACTCAAACAGTTGCGTAGGTGGGATAAAACTGAGCGAGGAACAGCCCAAATCACTAACAAGATGAAGTTGAAGACTATAGCCTAATCTAATGATCTACTGTCTGGAGAAGTCTGGTCAGAAGTGGAAGACTTGCAGCCAAAAAAACTCCTATGTGGAAACAAGGCCAATCGACTCAACTATTCAGAAAACATAGGAACTCGGGTGCAGAAAGATGTAAGCATGTGATCTGGACTGATGAGTCAAAATGTAATATCTGGCTATAGTAGACGGCAGTTTGTTCACTGAAGGGTTGGAGAGAGATACAAGAATGAGTGTTTGCAGGCAACAGTGAAGCACAGTGGAGGTTCCTTGCAAGTTTGGGGCTGCATTTCGGTAAATGGAATTGGGGATTTGGGGGAAATTAATGGTCTACTCAATGCTGAGAAGTACTATAGTAGATATTTTTGAAAGCATTCTTACTTTACAACATTTTTCTACATCTGCTGAAAACTTTTGCACAGTACTGTACACAGACACCCACTTTAACACCACATACATCCATACACACTCACTCTTTCTGATCATCCATGCAGCTCACACACTTCACCCTCCCTCTTCTATTTTTTTATTCTTTGTGGAGAGCTTTATTAGAATTTCAATCTATCGCGAAGGTGATTTTTGTGTTTTAAATAACTTTGTTTTCAGTAATTCATTTGAAGTAAATACATTTGAAAAAGGTCAATTTCATGCTTAAAATATCTTTTCACATTATTCGGACTCTACTGGTGCTCTGCTAGTTGGTCCCAACCCATAACAAGATGCCATGGGCCGCAGTGATATAAGGATCTATGTGTATCCTTTAAAAATGCATGTTTTGTTTCTCTTATCCAAAAATATTGGGGTAGGGATGTGTGCTGTGTGGATGGAGTTTCTTTTTACATTTGTGATTTTTTCACTAAATTTAATTTCTTGTTATTGGTCATCAGCAAGAGGCATCTTCTGGCACTATATGTAGCTACTATAGACTTAATCCGGTATGGCAGTCAGGCTTGTTTATACAAGCACTAAAAAGGGTGTTAACCATAACAGCTGTGGTGCCATACAGTGCCAATGCTTGCTCAATGCCTAATGTGGAAAATGGATATAGCTGTATTGGGCTAAGAGAATGTGTGTATGACGTAACAAAATTAAGTTGTTGGTGTTAGATTTACTAGGTGACTACTTTTTTATTTGTCCTCATACAGCATTCACTGATAAATCCCACAAATCTATTAGAAGGTCCTCTGTCGCCATGTTCAGTACTCACTAAACTTGTATTACTTAATTAATGACTGGGTTGTTAATCTAAGGTCACTAAAGGGCATGAGACCAAGAAGAGTAACCTCTCAAGTGTCTGTAGCAATAATAGGAATTATGTCGAACAATAACGCGATCACTAACCAGGAGAGAAGCATTTCAAGTGTTGCTTACATTTTGCCCATAGTTAGAGGCCATTTATCCAATTATGTTTACTGATACAATTTCACTAAACTGCAGTAATCTGTCTATGGACAAAAGTGTGTTTCTTTAACATATTATATTCCCACAAGTACAATTCTATAAATTCCAATGCATTATGAATTAGGAATAATAAAATATAATTGTATCATTTCTTATTCATAATGCATTGGAATGTATAGAATTGTAATGCATTATGAATTAGGAACAATAAAATATAATTCCATGACATACATTTCTAAATGTTTTGCAAACACAACATTTTATTATTTTTCTTATGTTGTATAACAAAAACTAGGCCCCCTAAACTTAATTGGTTTTGCAGTATTTAAAACAAAATGTGTCATGTAATGTTGCAAAAATAGAAATACAATATATAGATAGTTTTGATATTTGAAACATAAGAGTGAAATCTAGTGTGTGTTTACATAAACCTACTTGGATTAACAACCTTCAGATTCACTGATTAGGAAAGAATTAATTAAAACCCAGACTTAAACATCAAGAAAATATTAATGATAACAAGTCACATATTAACTTCAAAATGAATTACCTCCCATTATAAAACCTGAGGTAATTCTAACTTTAAAAAACCCTCCTAAAAATACTAAAAAATTACAAGAAATATAATCAAAGACACAGTTGGGAGTTATTTGGGTTAATAATTAGTACATTGCACGTATGAAATAATAAATTAATAACAAAGAAAAATCTTCAAAAAAACTGAAACAAAGCTCCAGAAATGTGTCTCGTTTGATTCAGTAAATGCTTTGTCTCCTTTAGGAAGGCTTTATCCTTTCATTATATGTGTTTGCATTTCACATGTCCTTTTCTTTCCATGCTGTAGATGTACACCATATATAAAAATAAGGAATATACATCTATTGTTGAATAAAAAAAGACAATGCCCAGGGAACGAACCGGGCAGGAGTTGAGGGGTCATTCTTCTAATCATTGATACACTTGCTCTGTCAGACCTGGATCTTTTGAAGCAAGGTCAATGCCAGGACCTCTGCTGAGTGTCCTCAGTAAGAAATTAACAAGTGTGACAATTTGTGGTCCCTCCCACCAAGACCTCTAGTCCTGCTAGTTTTTCAATGCGGTAAATAGAGACATCTGGATGGAGGCTTTCACGGCAGTAATTGAAAATGAGCATGGATCAAGTTCTGGCGTGCTGTATTCATAAATCTGGAGGCTTAATTACATTAAAGGGAAATCTAGGTCTCAGCTCTATGGAAACAGCAGATTTTATCATGAGTCCTCATCATGAATTAAGAGGAACTATTTTATTTTTTATTCCCAATTTAAAGTAATTGAAAATTAAATGTTAGTGCAGTACATACTGAACAGGTTGAAATCATACGAGAGTTTTCTCTATATTCATCTCTTAGTATAAAAACACATTTAAATGCATGGTAAGATCATGTACTCTAGTACTTTTCAAAAACAAGTACCACATTTGTGTGTTTTCACTTGTATACTGAGTACATGATGGACCTTATGGCTGCTTTAATATCCATGTTTCTGTGTCCAGTCCCGAGACCATCCCAGCTGCGTGCAATCTTATGGAATCTTTGGCTCAGTTGAGCCAAAGAGTTAACTTTTAAAGCTAAAAGCAATAGATAAACATAACCTAAAGATACAATATTGCTTTGATGTAAGTTCAGGTTGTGTGATTGATAGCATGTAGATATGTTCAAATATATATAATATATATATTGTATGACCTAAGTTTTTAGTTTTGTTGCTCCACTTTATAGCAAACAGCTTTAATTGGTTGTTTTTTCCCTTACTGGTGTAGTTTCAGTCATGGACCATAAGTTGAACCTTACTGCTGGGCTCAGCTTTGTCTCAAACCTGCCAGTCGGGTTCATCGTTGATTTCATTTTATGCCATTATCATTACCCGGTTTCTTTTAGTGGCATAACTTTTACATAAATCTCAATAAATACCATTATGTAAATGGGATTCATGTTTTTTCCTTACTAGTATCATATAAAAATCAAGTTTTTGAAACATCTTGTGTTATACCAATCTACTAGACAAACACACTGAGTTCTTATCATACTGCCTTGTGGTAAGCAATAGAATGTTGGCCTTAATTGCCAAGAGGGACTCCCCTGACTCATGAATGTCTATAAAAAAAAGGACTTCATTACCACTCCCATAATGAATCAGCTCAGTGAGGTGTTTGAACAGAGAAAGTCATCCAATCACAATTGCTTACAATAAGAACCTATAGAACTTCAGCTGAAATAAGTAAATTGGAACAAAATAAAATAAATCCCACTTTTCTTGAGTACTAAGCTACATTACTTTAGAAATAAATTCCCATTTAATGTTCAAAGAAATATGTTTTCCCATAGGACTTACCCTTTAATATAATCACAGCTATTTTAATCCAATCCAATACAACAATACTTTGTATTAATATTTGTATTACGGTGTATATTTTGCACAACACACACATATATACATATATATATATATATATATACATACATATATATATATATATATATATATACATACATATATATATATATATATATATATACATATATAATTATGTGAGAACTTCTTCCCTAAGAAGAATCACTTAAACTCAGGAGATTATTTACAGAACAGCAATTTGTGATGAGACATTTCACACTAAACAATTATGTATACCGTAAGGGGACATGCTAGATCAGCATAACTAACAAATATTTCTTATTATATTTTTTCTTTTTTCGAGAACCTTTGTGGATTTAACTGTGCATTATCAAAGGGCAATTCAGTTCTTCTTGCAGGGTTTAGATCTTCAGAGTGAAGTCTATGAGTTAAAAGTAATAATGTCACCTCACCTGATCGATTCATGAACAAAAAAAATCCTCAATTGCTCACAGCTCAGATGTCCCTCGCAACTTTGCATGACAATCCTATGCGCTAAAGGAGTTACGAAATGTTTTTTACACTGCTAATGAGTTCCCCCTTGTAATCTTTATAGCTATTTTTCAAGTAGGTAGACCTAATAGAGGCTAATTCTTATTTAACACCATTAAATTCTGAAACCCCAAAAATGTAACCTTTGGGTAAACATACCTTGTGTTGAGAATCTCTGCATTACAACCCAAGGAGTGTTCATTAACATAGAACACATAATTCCAGTTAAATCAGTTATTATGGCTTCAAATCTTCACATTTCTTAAATAGGTTTTTACTATACTTTTAAAATATGAGCATTAGTGGTTAAAGTGAACAATAAACAAAACTAAAAACTCAAATTATAGGCTAGAATTTACAACGTGTAAGGATTAAAACACTATATTCTTACCTTGTCTATCAATACACCAGTAATTAAAATGTGGTAATAACACATTAAATATATATAGGACCAATAATTACCATGAATGTTTTATTTTTCTACTCCTGGTTACGTTTGTTTATGTTAAGGTATGTTGAATGTGTGATAGTGTTTTGCTATATTTTACTAAAACACACATACAAATTCCATATTTGACAGTATATGTGAAAATTAAAAGAAATTACAGTAGTTTGTGCAGTGCTACAAACATTGTTAGCAAGCTCATAGTGTTGCTTTGGAGACATTTATTTGCACATCCTTTGTTTAGAAAGTCCTTAATGTATTCATGGATTCCCATTCTTACCTGCAAAAGGCCTGGAAACCTCAATTTTAACTACTTGCGCCTCTTTTACAAAGTTGTGGATGCACATAACACTTAACTAGAAGGTAACTATTTCCATACAAAGACAAGGAGCGTCATGAATGCCAAGCTGGGGTAAATTACACACAACTGCATTCTGCCCTTTTTCAGCATGCATAATGTGTGAATCTTATGGAAACAGGCCAAGAAATATTATGAATTGAGTCTTTCAGAGTAGATGTGTGTGTCACGTGATGGGGCATTCTTATGGAAATGAGAGACTACCCTTGAATGGCAGGGTAATTATTCTAGCAAAATCCTGTCTGAAAGCTCTTTGCACAAATTAGTCTTGCCTCATGTTAGCCTTACATGCACTCTTTCACAAAACTTTTAAATTTATTCACACCTCTGCCTTGGATCAAAAACTCAGCTAGACCTTTAACCCAGCTCACATTACTGTGGGGTGGTCATTAAAGCACTTACAAAAAAAAAACCTGAACATTTTATGACTGCTACAAAAATATTCCCGACAAACATCTTATAATTGACAAATACGAATGATCTGCACAAATGGTTAGTTTAATTAAAACAGGGTAAAATGTAACTTTATGGAAACAATATGACCTTACTAATAAAAAAACAAAACAAATAAATAATAAACAATAATAGGATAACAGTTTACACGAATAGCAGAATGGTCGGTCAACAAATGGTGATCACATGTACATGTGCTAAACACATATAAAAGTTATACAGTTCTGTGTATGTAAACAATGTGTTATGCTCCACATAGACAAAACATAAAGTAATAGTTAGGTACGAAAAGCAAATAAGCCTATCCAAATGGATTAATCTGCTGCCACATCAACATGGCCTATAAGTTAATCACTGCTGCTATGGCAGTGTAGTCTGTATGTTATTTATCAGTTAATTGGGGATAGCAGTTGAATTGGTTTAAAGTTGGGTTCAAAGACAACTTATTTGGTCCCCATGTGAATCATAAAGGGAAAATGTGGTCCAATTAGTTTTTACCATATAGTCTGTACCCTTTGCTTTAGAGATATCTTGTTTAAAAATAAGAGCCTATTTTATGCTATAGAATCTAAGGTATGTAGCTAAAGGCAGCAGAAATTAAATTGTCTCCATATCCCCACACTGCTTTTACAAAGGTTGTTATGACCACTTAGCTTCCATTAATGGGAAGGAATATTGTAACAATAAACTTACTGAAAGAAATAGTAACGCAAACCTTAACAACAAGAAGTTAAGGCTGCAGTTCCTATGTTATACATAAGGTTAAATTATAATAATATCAACGCTATTATATAGTTCTTGCTAAATGTAAAGTGATAGATTCAATTGAAAAGGGCATTGGACATTTAGGAGATACTATTGAATGTGTAGAGTTGTAGGCTGTCCGCTCCTGTTACAGAACGGGGCTAAAGTCATGGCCTATGTACCCTAAGATTTTATATGGTCCACCGTCTTGCAAAAGATACACGATCAATCATTTGTACTTTTCAAGAATCTCATTAACTGTCTGTTTAATAATAATGCTACCAATAAATATTATTTTCATGCTAAGAAGTTCTTCATTTTGTTTCCAAGCTGTTCACTTGCAACCGGATTGCTTTCAAAATCCTCATCAACGTCCAATACCAAAACTGGAATATTTTTCATATGCTCAAAATGGACATCTGTAGTCTTCTCTACCAACCAGTTTTCATGCTGCTCATGTAACTTTTGAAGGTAATCAAGTTGTACTGTCTTCTCCTCTTTTCTGGCCCTTCGCTGGAGTCTCTCAAAACATTTATACGGGGATGCTCTTAAATATACAATTCCATCCAGCACAACTCTTTCTGAGAATTGCTCAGTGAGAAAGGAGTGCCATTCCTGGTACACAGTCCACTCAATTTCATTTAGGTGGCCAAGTTCAAAAAGACTTTTAGCAAATACATACCGGTCACTGTAAACAGATCTCTCAAATATCTGGACAGGCTCTTTTTGTTTTAAATACCCATCTGAAAGTGGCTCAATCTGTGTTTTAAATCGACTCATACATGAAACAGTTTGGAAAGTATAAGACCATCTGGTGGGATCATCATACATCAGCTGAAGTAGGTTGCCCATACTTTGAGGGGATGCAGACTCCTGGACATGTCGCCACTTCTGTAGAGGTTCTGTGACCAAGCTCCACTCGTGGAAAACGTCAGACAACAGCCGCAGAAAAGTAGATTTTCCTACAGCAATATTTCCTTCTACGGATAATCGTTTAACACGCATTCTCGTAGACCCCGAGTCTGTAGTTTGAGATTCATCGATCTGTTTGTCGTTGTTTGCCATGGAGATCTCCTTATTTTCTTTTTTACAGGGAAATGTACAAAAAAATGTTCGCTTTGTCTTCTGTATACTGTAAAAATGAACGTCTATTGAATCCCAGATTCTCTTGATTTTTTGAGCAAACATCTGTTGGCACAAAATTATATAAATATACAAATGGTTTATTGATGAAGGCAGCTAAAAATATCCTTTTTAAAAGGGACTATATTAAATTGAAGGAAAAAAAACCCACACAATGTCACATTATAGTACTATAGAATTCACTGGCATATCTATGTTTTCCCAGAGTAGATCATGCCCCATTTTCAATTTATAACAAATTAATTAAGAAAATATTCTACTATTAATAATTATAACTAGTCCATTGGGCAAGCCTCGGTATTTGCATATACCCATACTTTTCATTCACAAGGATCAATACATACACAGATTGCTATCATGTAGAAGTATACCTCTAATTTGATGCAATCGGAGAGAATTCTCTGGTTTATGAGACAGAACACGGAAGTATACTATACCTCTCAGCCTTCGAAGCACCGTGAATTCTGGGAACTGTAGTTTCATTCTAGCTAAGTATAAATACGGTATGTGACATTATATAACATAGATGAGACGACAACAACATGGCTTCAAACTACATGTCAGTCGATGCACAACTTCACGATATAACCATTCATTGCCGATAACGGTCTGATTTCCGTCCGTACCAGTGACCAAAGAAACTACAATTCCCGACACCATTCGCGCACATCCGGAAGCATATATTTTGCAGCGCGTTCTTTTTGGGCCGGAAGTTAGTAGCTTTTAGTGAGAGGTGTTGCGTATTTAAGATGTGGCGTTTACGTATTGTTTATTTAGCGCCGTAATTTACCTAGTGCGTTTAGTAGTGTGTACGTGAGAGGATATGTTAGGCTCCTACACTTATTCTGATTTCCAGGACAAGTGTAGTTTTTCCATGCTGCTGAGAGCCACCTGTATAGCGTTTCCCTCCATTGGGGATATAGAGAAGGAGTCATTTGTTGCCTTTAGTAAGTTTGTATAGTTCACATACTGCAGGATACTGCTGTAGTTGGTGGGCGGTTTTTTATGATAGGGTGGGCAGGTCATATTAGCAAACTTAACTACACTTAAAGCATGCTTTTGGTATGGGGATTAGCTCTCATTCCTTATTAATGTAAGTATACAGCTGTTTGCCAAATTGCCATGGATTTAGGGCTGTTGCAAATGTCTCAAGTTTTTCATTAAGCCTGGCCTCTTCGATTTTTTTTCCATATTCTTTGCATCAGTGGTGTAGAAATAATGGGGTAGCACAGGTTTGATTGCCCCTATTAACAATTATTCACAAGCTCTCTAGATAATGGACTTTTCAGTGAACACATGAATTTGTACCCGAAATGTATAGTCATACCAGTAAAACAGGTGAGTGCACCTCTTTGCAGGTGGATGTGGGACTTTATGTTCCATTACCACAGAATGCTGTTAGACAGGTCAGGGTGCGGTAAAACATGAAATCCTGTATGTTTTCTCTCATAGAAACTTCATGTAGAACACATGAAGCATGGAGAACTAGAATACAAAAATGTAGTTGACTCTTCTTTTAATAGCTCTGAACAATTCTCTCGGGGGGGGGGAAAACCTGTAGAATTGTCACATCTGAGATAAAACCTTTACTGAATTCTGCACTGAAACAATCTTAACAGTTATGTTTTATCATTTTGAATGTTCTGCACTTTAATTCATATGGTTCCCGAGAGGTCTCTTAATTTTTGAGGTGTCCCTCTGATGAATCCCTCAATATTAGTTTGTTTGGCCAAGTCTTTTGACCACAGAGAAGGGTAGCTAATTTTGTTGTTTTTTGAAGGCTTTATATTGAAGTGCTCACAGAAAACTTTAATATTTCATATTCAGATGTATATTTCAAGTAAACTACACAGCTGTTAAATGTGAGAACATAACTGCTAGTATGTCACTGTTTGTGTACTAACCGGAAAGTAGCATCAAGAATATTGAATATGAAAGCCCTGGCGAAAGTGCCGGCAGCAGCGGAAGTTGTCTGCACGCATTGCACAGATGTTCACCACCTGCTAGTGAGGAGGATACAGGTCCCTTGCAGCACTGCAGAGGATCCTCATCTCTGGCAGCTGGTAAACCTCTGCTGCTGCTGGCAGGTACTTCATCGCGCAGACGTCCACCGGCTGCCAGAAATGAGGAACCCTCTGCAGCGCTGCAAGGGACCTGTGTCCTCCTCTCTGGCAGGCGGTGAACACACGTGCAATGTGCGCAGACAACTTCCGCTGCCGCCGGGGCTTCCATGACGGAGCGCCGGCAGAAAAGCCCTGGCGGAAGTGGCGAGCAGCAGCAGTGGTTGTCTACGTGCATCGCGCAGATGTCCACGCTAGATACCAGGGAGTCTGGGGACGAATTGGTAAGTTGGGGGGTCAGAGTGGCATATTGGGGCATAAAGCAAATCGGGAGCAGAGTGGCACATCTACATGTAAGGTGCATTATGAATTAAGGGGAGGGACTTTAAAATGGCTATTGGTTTTCCAAATTTCTGTTTGTATATAACCTATCCTGACTAACTGCATAATAGATACCAAAAAAGTTAAAATACATGTATTCCTGTTCATTAGATAAAATACTGTTTTACCATTCCACTAATGTGTATCTTCTTTTAAAAAAAAAAAAAAATTTAAAAAATAACACCAAACCTTAAGGGTGCAGCCTATAATTGAGCCAATACCTACATTTATTTAACATCCCTAAGAATGGTGGGTTTCAATTTGGTCTTCAAGTTTATCTTCACGGTGCCAGTCTTGAAGGTATGTTATAAATTAAATTCTTAAAAGATCTATAAAATCTTTAAAATATGAAATACTACATATTAATGGAATTTCATTGACCTTCATTAGAGTATATTGTTCTCGCATACAAGGATCCTTAGCAAATGAATGTCTCATCACTTAAAAGAACTGTCATGTAATTTTTTGTTAATATAAATACAATATTTTATTTGATATAAAACCATTTTCTGAGTCTTCCTGTGCTTTGTGGGTGTTAGTTGCATAATAAAAATTTGACCTGGCAGTTAAGTGTACGGTTCCAAATTGAAAGTTACAAAGTTCTCAGTATCTGTGATATGAGTCGTTACCCTGTGCTGTCAAGAAACTCATTATCAAACTCTGCTCAGTTTGCATGAAAGTAGGGATCACAACCATTTGTTAGCCATAAATGCAGATGTACATCATACGCTTTCATCGTTAAAACGGCAAGCAGCATTTTGTTCGTTCTTGTGTCACTGGAGTAGATAAATGTATTGCTGGTATTGCTGCCCCCTGGCTCCACCCCCACAAGCCCCTCCCCTTTTGCCACTTACAGAATGACCGCAGCCTGCGCGGCTGCCTGCCTCCCATCAAGTGACCGCAAGCCACGGCCGCGCTTCTAATGAATGACTGCGATTCGTGGCTGCCGGCGCCCCCTTCAAGCTTATAGGTGGTGTCAGCCCTGCTGGTGGCTCAAGATCTATGCAGCACAGGCAGCTCACAAGCTGCTGGTACCTTTTAGCAGCTGCTGTGTAGGTCTGGAGAAATCTGCATACCCAATATCTGGAACAATAGTATGAATTAATCCTAGCACAATTAAACTTCCAAAATTGACCCCTTGATGAAGATTGATTTTTATATAGGTTAAAAAATGCTGGTGTATTTTTTCACACAAGGTAGCATGTATTCAATGTAATAGTACAAACAGAGTCCAGAACACTTCTTGTTCATGCTCGGTAACATTCCAATTGAAGTATAGAACACTACTGCTGCTCCCATTGACTTCATTGGGAATGTCACTGAGAAAGTGTACGTATTGTGTCCTGGTTTCAGCAGAGGCAGCCAAGAGAGGCGTTAATAAGTAAAATGCACTGCAGTCCACGCCGACTAGATTTCAATATGCATTACAAAAAAAATCGGAGACTAGGCTGTTCTATTAAATGTTTTTTTTATCCCAGATGTTATAAGGTGAAGGGTTGTGACCAAGATGTTCTAATAGTAATATGACATAAAGAACCAGGGCACACATCTTTATTTTCCAGTGCAAGAGGGAATGATCATTCACTAAGCAACCCAATCTTTATTATTCATGTTGTTTGACCTTTTCATTGGTGCTATGCTCATCTCTTTCATTAATCCAAACTGCTCATGTTTTTCATGTCTATTTATTTTTCATTACTTCTTGTGTTTCAGTAGTTGGACAGCTGGTCACTCAGTCCTTTCTACCATGGCCTTAAACTAAGAATGAAATGATTCAGATGCCCTGGCTCCTACAAACTATAAAAGAACGGTATGACCACATGCAACTCAGCGTAAACTATATATGCTATACAGCCATACATTTCTACATAACTCTGGCTGTCTTGTTGACTCATCTAATCCTAACATGGATGTGTGAGTTCTGGGTTAAACACCCCTTCTACCACACGGGTGCCAGAGAGGGCTTTGAATTGCACAAGAATCTCGGCGGGTAAAACGGCAACGCTCCACGGCAAGCAATACATCCACATTAGGCATGTGAGAATTTCTGCTCATGCATTGACCTCATGTACCAAGACATTTACAGCCTGGTGTTGGTTACCGGCTGGGAAACTAATCCAATATGTTTTAGGGTCAGACAAGGATGCACCCTTTTACCTTTTTTTTTTTTTTTTTTTCTTTGATTGCATCAGACGGAAATACTTCACTATACATGTATAATGTGAAAGTCTTCTGCACAGATTGACAATGAGTTAGGGTAGTGTCCTTTTGCACAGGCTATAATGCTGAGGAATTTGCTATTTCATGCTAACACACAAACCTTTACACACTTATGCTAACACACTTACCCTCTCACATACGCTTACACACACACATTCATGCTAACACAGTCATGTTAACACACTCCCTCTCACACACATACACATCCATGCTAATACACACATACGTATTCACACAGTCTCACTCTAACATACATGCACCCTCGCCTGGCTGCTCGCACATGCTGCAAACAGACTCACTCCCCCTTGAAGAGTTGAATACTTCCTTGTGTCTCCTCTAGGAGATCCAGCCCACCCAATGCTTATTCCTGGAAGGGAAGGAAAGGGTTGCATATCCCTTTGGGGAGTGCAGCCCCAGAAGACGAAGACTAGGGACTTGGCTCCGCTGTGGCCCTACCACTTCTTGGAGCACCAATCACCCTTCTTTCACTGACATGGTAGAAGACTGACGAAGAGCACGATCCCTCTGGTTCTCAAAAAGATGAGTAGCGAAGACAAATATGTTGCTGCAGAAATAATTTATTAAGGAGTGTATTCATAAAACCAGGATACTGATACTGATATCTCTGTTTAGAAAATTAAGTATTTTTAGATGATTTTATTGATTTTTATATATATTTCATATCTGTGTAAGTAAACTATCTAGAATAAAAAAACACATTAAACAAACTGCAGCAAACTAATTTCTAACCATATTTTTAGCCTTTGAAACTTGTATTTTTAGATTTATTGCTTTGAACATTCACACACCAAACATTCTGAAGAGGCACACTGGTATCAAAAATGGCAATGCATACACTATATGGACAAAATAATTGACACACCTCTTAGTTATTGAATTCAAGTGTTTAAATCACACCCATTGTAACAGGTATAAAAAATCAAACACCTAGCCATGTAGTCTGCATTTACAACCATTTGTAAAAAAAAAATAAAAAATTGGTCACTCTGAAGAGCGTGAATTCAAGCTTTTTACTGTGATAGGATGACACCTTTGCAATAAGTTAGTTTGTGAAATTTGGCCCTGCTAGATATTCCACTTTCAACTGTAAGTGGTATTATTGGTCTAAGTCTAAGCGTTTAGGAACAGGAGCCACAAAGCAGAAGGCGTAAAAGTCACCATGCTCTAGTGATTTCATAGATTCAAACTTCCACTGGTATTAACATCCGCACAAAAACTGTAAGCCAGGAGCTTCATGGAATGGGTTTCCATGGCCAAGCAGCTGCATGCAAGCCTCACATCACCACGTACATTGCCGAGTGGTGTAAAGCATGCCGCCACTGGAAACGTGTTCTGTGGCGTGACGAATCCCGATTCTCTGACAGAGTGATGGGCAAGTCTGGATTTCGCAGAAGCAAGGTCTGTAAAGACATGGTTGGATGAGTTTAGTGTAGAAGAATGTGATTGGCCCGCACAGAGCCCTGGCCTCATTCCCTATCGAAAACTTTTGGGATGAACTGGAATGGAGTTTGTGATCCTGGGCTTCACGTCCAACATTTGTGCCTGACCTCACAGATGCTCTACTGGATTAACGGGCAAAAATTCCCATAGAAACACTCCAAAATCTCGTGGGAAGCCTTCCCAGAAGAGTGGAAGCTGTTATAGCTGCAAAGGGGGTCAACTACATAATAATGTCTATGTATGTTATAAAAGTCCCTGTTGGTGTAATGGCCAGGTGTCCTTATACTTTTGTCCATTTAGTGTATGTTCGTCATGCGTAGGTTGCATTTAGATATAAATATGCTGGTAGCAGCTGAGTTGCAAAGTTTGGCTAACCTTGTATTTTAAAAGGTACCACGCAGCAGTATGACAAGCAGACTTCTTCAACCTATCATCTCAGGTTTCTCTTTGAGACCATATGAATATAATATGCCTGAAGAAGAGACCCGAGAGCTTGCATTCCAAATCTACTTAGCTAATAAAGGTATCAACCTGAATCAACTTTTTCTCCTGTGTTTCTACGGCTAACACGGTACCAACTCTAACCTTTTGTCTTTGAGACTAGTAAGTTAAGTTACTCGTTTTTGCATTTCTGTGTGTGGTGAAAATAGAGAGGGAGGTGTTTCCATACTCTCCCACTTCCATCCATGAATAACTGAGCAGTGGGGGAAACTGTGGGAGGAGAAGATAACAGCATGACAAGGGACATTGTGTAGGGACACAGGGAGAGAGTTAGGGGAGTGTACAACTAGTGGAAAAAAACTCAAGAATGAAGTAGAGGAGGGGAAAGAGCAATATGATCAATATGGTTTCATTGTTTGACCTTGCTTACCTCCACGGGAGACCATCTGCTCCCTGTCAATGAATCACCTGCTTGTCTCGCATGTTGTTATGACAACCAGTGGGCGGAGGGATTAAGAAGCGTGCATGTCTGCTTATTTTGAGGCTGGTTTAGGGGAAGCCCAGGCAGAAGGCTGTGAGTTGGAAGGAAATGAAAAAGAGATTGAGTTCTCACAGTTAAGATAAAATAAACCTGTTTCTTCAATGTGGAAGCATGCCATGCAAACAGGTGCAATATCTATGCTTGTAACTAACTCAGTGGATGTCCATTGGATTTTCTGTTAACGTCTCATAGTTATTTCCAATACTTTTCTTTTGGAATTGAGAAGAATAGATGGCACCGTCGCACGTATACAAATTAGGTGCTTATGGCTTTATTGAACTGAGAGGCCAAAGGATGGAGAAGAGAGACCTATGCTAGTGGCAAGGGGGGTGGTGGTAATTGCTACTCTGAATTGAAGTTTTGGTAGCTACTGATGGCATTTTTAGGTTTGTTTTAGTTATAGCTCCACATATAGTCACCAGAGGGTTAGAGAGAAAAAACAAAGTGTAGTATTGTCTGCAATATGTGATCTTTTTTCTTTACTTCAGTAATACATGCACATTTCCAGACTGATGAAAGAGAGGCAAAACTGGAGTATTCCTCCCACAGCATAATCCAGAGGCAGCACTGGTATCGCAGAATTAATTTTGAATTTCAACACAAAATGATTTATGTAAAAAAAAATCATATTGTGTTCATATTGTCTTTAATATATAATACTTCAGTCATGCACTCAAATTTACACTGTAAAATAGAAGCTATATCAGAAAAACCATCAGGTATTCCTCCTATAACCCAAGGGCAGCTGTTCATCAATATTTCAGAGTCATGGCCGTCTTTAACACGGGGCATAAGGGGCAGCTGCTCCGGGCCCAGTCATTTCGGGGGGGAGGGGAATAGCAGCTACCCCTTGAACCCGCAGCAACAGCATTCGCTAGGCGACCCCTGTGATCACTTCCATGTGGGCCCGCTGGTTATGTCTGTGTGGTTCACACACTGCAAGCAGAATCTCTTGTACTGCTTAGTGGATGCAGGAACCCAGCAGAGTCACGTTGGGTTATATCACGTCACATGGCCCTGCTGGGTTCCTGCTTCCCCTGACCAGTAAAAGGGAAGTTCACGCAGTGTGCGAGCAACACAGAGAGAATCTGTCGCCCCCTACGGAAGTATGCAAGCACCACAGACAAATCTGAAGTTGAGGTAAGAGGGTGGGGGAGGTTGTATGAATGAGTGTGTGAATGAATTAGTATGTGGGAATCAGTGAATAAATGAGTATGTATTTTATATGTGTGTGTGATTGCATGGATGCATAAGTGCCAAAGATGGCATACGCAGGCAGTTTGGGGGCACACATGGCACAGAAGAATCTTCGTGTTCGTCTTTGTCTTAGGTAATATCTCCTACCTAATTTCCCTGGTCCCTTCCCACTGCCTCTAGCCTACCTTCTCTACGCAACATCGCAGGGGTTAAAAGAGATCTGTAGGATCTCACCAGGAGTTAAAGGTTATTACGAGCAACTCCATTGGTCGCCGGCAGGGGCCTCCTCTGGCATCAACCAATGTAGGGCATTCCATAAAAACCAAGGGGTATTCCATATACTATAGCCATCGAGTATTTTGCATTGAAGCACCATATTAATCATTACGATACCTGTTTGGGTTCTTTAGATTGTAAGCTCGCAAGAGCAGGGCCCTCTTCTCCTTTGCACCAGTTTATTGTATGTGTTTCTAAATTGTTCTGACTGTAACAACGCTGCAGAATCTGCCGGCGCTTTTTTATAAATGTAATGTAAGAGCAATAGAGTACCCCAGACCTGAACCACATTAACCCCTTTGTATCCCTTGCAGTCCTGCTTAACTATCTAACTTCAAGACTTGCCAGACCCATCTTGACATAGTCTGGTCTGGCTTGCAAGCTGAGATCCATAAGGGCAAGAGCAGAAAGTATAATATTTTGGCATTTACATATTTATATTCCAATTATTATTTTACCTTCAATGTTGAGTTTTTGTGATTTTTATTTTATTCTTATTATACATAGTCAAGTATATTAAGAATGAAACTGTACCAGAGACTGTGCTAAATTTGTCAATTTGAAAGATTAATAAAAGCGAAAAAAAAAGTGCACTTGTAGATTAAAGCATACCCTGTCACAACCCAGCGTACAAGGAGACACCGAAGTCAGGTAGGACTGGCAAAGGATGGTCCAGAGAGCCAAGGTCAGGATACCGGAGAGCAGGAACGTCGTGGGAATAGCCGAGGTCAGGATACCGGAAAGCAGGAACGTCGTGGGAATAGCCGAGGTCAGGATACCAGAGAGCAGAGATGTCGTGGAATAGCCGGGGTCAATAACAGAAACAACAGGAACGCGTACTGAGATAGGCACTATCAAGATAGGCACGACCATCAGAAGACAGTCTTTTAGTCAGGAAGTCTCTTAAATAGGCACAGGAGTTTAGGCACTAATTGGAGATTTCCCGCCAAATATTCAAAGTGCCGTTACGTCACTTCCTGCGCGGCCATCTTGTGTTTGGCGATTTCGTAATCTCCCCATATAGGTCGATGTAGTAGCTGCCGGCGCCACTAGGTGGCGTGAAGAACGTGTCCGGACACCAGAACAGGACCTGTCCTGAAGCTGCTGGGAACACAGCGTGACGGAGGTAAGTCTTCCTTGTCGTGGCAGCGGCTGCCTCTGCTGTGCAGAGGCGGGGGGTCTCCCCCTTCTTCGCGGCGGCTGTTGTGCAGAGGCGGGAGGTCTCCCCCTTCTTCGCAGCAGCTGCCGTGTGGAGGCAGGGAGTCCTCTCCCCAGTAGCGCCAGTGGCTGCCATGCTGAGGCGGGGGGTCTCCCCCTTCTTTGCGGCTGCTGCTGCTGCTGATCCGAAGCGGGGGGTCTCCCTCTTCTTCGCGGCAGCTGCGGCTGCCGGGCCGAACCAAGGGGTCTCCCCCTACCTCGCGGTGCCTGCGGTTGCCGGCTAGGAGAACCGGAGGATCTCCCTGCCCAGTACGTGACAATACCCCATATGTTTTATATAACATTGTTGAGCCTTTAGTGAGTGCCGTTTTAGGACTAAACATGATATACAATAGCCAAACCAGAAACCAGTCAAGCATATAATGGGAAATATATTGTTTATATGGGTAATATAAGTATTTGCATTATTAAAATATTTATTGAAACCTTTTTAAAACATACCAACACAGCTTCAGTGTTTGCAAGCTACTGTATTGTTTGATACTTATTATAACTGTTAATATCTTGTAAGGACCATAAGCTTCAGATTTAATAACAAAAAAGATAGATTTAGGTTCACAATAATTACTAACATTTTCAACCCATTACAATCTTGTAAATCTGTGTTTATTGTTACGGGCTTCAAAAAATATCATTTTTTCTGAAGACGTTCAGAAATGTTTAGCCTATTGTACACAGAATGATAAGTCCCTTTTGTTTGGAAAAGTTACAATTTTAACGATGTATAAACTTATAAAACGTATAAACTGTATGATTGAAATGTACTTAGTATGTGCGGAAACAAATCTATGGATTAGTGCATGCATGTACAGACTTGTGTTGCTACCGTTCTGCTAGTTGGTTGGAGTGCAATAAAAAGAAATTCTATTATGTTTGACTTGAAGAGTAAGGTTGACATGTTCTTTGTTTTCTTAAATGATATATACTAAGATAACACAGAATGATACAATAATTTATCAACATGTGCTAGATATTTTTGTGAAGGGCAATTAAAAAATAACATACAGTGTCATGAACACACATCTCATTGCACTGAGCTACTGATCTTATGTATGTATTTACAATTTGCATTTCAATAAACCTTACATTACCTGTGGAAAATTGTATGAATGATGGAAAAATCAATATTGTGTCAATGTCTACACACATACCCTATAACTATATTCTAGTGTTTGTGCCTATTTAAAAATACTAGTGTATATTTTGAATTCTCTATGAATTTGATTTTCGTTTCTTAAAATGATTAATTTTGAAATATACCCAACTTTCTGTAGTCTTAAGGTTGAATCTGGATATATTTTTAAATGAAACACATGTATAATATAATGTGTGGGTTGTGTGGGAGGCAACCAGAAGCCGAAAAATGAGACAAGTCTCATTTTCTAATTCCAATAAGTTTAGAATGTCTTTATATCATGGGCTCCGAAATTCATTTTACATTGAAATAGGTTTGGATTGGTGAATGTTTCTTGTACTTGTTAATCTATACATAAAATAAATTTGTTTCATTCACCCAGTTGTTTTTCCCCTAATAATACATTAGACTAGTCAAGTACTTTTTATATACATTTTCTGTTAGAAAGCACCCCTAACAGGAATAGCTTTAAGATGAACTGAAGAACCCCTTGTGCCCATCAGAGTTGCTACTTAGTTATACGTACCTGATGTATAGGACTGGTAACGCAGTTGTGGTGTCAGATTTGTGTCGAGTTGAAATCATCAAAGGAAAGCTTCAATAAAACTAAACAAAAACACTGAGCCCATCAGTTAATTTAGGCAATGCTGATAGTTTTTATCAGCACCTGTAAATAAATATGTGCCTTGTTGTATGCGTGCTATATCAGTTACCAGGAAACACCAACTTTGAATTGCTTTGCAAATAGCTAAACTGATCGCCGCTGTGTTTGAAAGGTTATGAAGCTGATACACAAAGTCAACACTGCAATGGAGACACTGTACAGAGTATCATTATTTTCTCGTTAAGCATTTCTCCATCTCTTTGCACTAGTTTTGTGAGTATGTTAGAAGGTAAAAAATATGAAAATGTTTGTTTAATGTTAAATAGCCAATAGCCTATAATTATCTATATAAATAAAATCTATATTTATAGCCTAAATGATCTACAAAGAAAGGGATGTTTAATTTTAATTTGACATTTAAAATGATTTTTTAATTTATGCACAGATATATTATTGTGGGAACAATATTTCATCAGACATCAGCATATGTGGTAAGTCTCCAGGTTTGATCGGGTGTCTACAAGTCAGTTTCTGCTTTCTCTCTTGTCAGAGAGTACTACTTGGCTGTACCCACTTCCTGCCTACACCCACCAACTCCCCACCAATTAAAGGCTGTTTGGGACTAGCCCTGTCACTTCGCTTAGTTTTATATATTATATATATATATATATATATATATATATATATATATAATGCTTAAATTATTTAATGTACAGAACTGTAAAATGTATCCTCTGTCGAGAGTGATATTTAATGAGCTGTCATTCCAGATCATTGCCACCTCTCATTCTTACACCTATGTAAGAAGATGAGAATGAGAATGAAAATGCTATTTTCTGTTGTGCTTTTTAAACCCTTCATGCAAAATTCTTAAGGACCATTGCAACACCCTGGGACACTGCACAAACTTGCCTTTACTTAAAGCATCTTAAAGGGAAACATTGTTGCATTGTAATCATATTGTACCTTTTTACTATTGTAAGCTTTACATTTGCTATTCTTAAATGAGGACCGCTATCGAAATTTTCAATTATGGCTAACTATGAAAATGTTTATATTGCAGTATAGGACAGCTGTCTTAGACACGGCATTGACTCCCTATCACAATTTTCTGTGGTAGCAGCATTTGTATTGGGTTTTAGACGTGCTTGTCTTCAAAGGTTATACTTTTGCTTTGGTGCCTTTATGGTGGTGTTTAGAATGATGTTTGTCCATGATACAGTAGAACAATTAAGTGTGGTAAACTTTATCATAGCAACAAACAATCATAGCAAAACTACAATCCTGTCCATCACAGATCACTAGAGAAGAGTGCTATGATTTAGAATTCATTAAATTCAGAAACAGCTTAGTAATGATTTAACCTAACCACACATTTTTATGTCATTTTGTGGATCCAGGTCGGTCAAATCTGAGCAGGCCTGGAGTATTCATAGAACACCTATAATCTAGTAATTTTAGAAATGGAGTAGAACATATTTATGAATAAAAACCAACAGAACGGCCCCAGACAACCCCTTCAAACGGATCCAGCAGTAGGAAATCAACTCTCCAGGAAAAGGGTTATAAATTGGATAATTAAAATCGTTGTCTAAAGTGGGCAGAGTTTATCTGTGGAGGACGCTGTGGGACCTGCCCGTGTCCATAATCCGTTGTAATTGCCGGCACAGCCAGGAGTTCCGGTCGTGTGAGTAGCTCCTCCTCCAGTGACGTCAGCTGGCAAGCTCACACTACACGTTTCCCCAAGCGGCTTCTTCCAATATCTGCCAATAGATATACAATCCTCCATATAGTAGACTTGGGCGCCGGCGGAAAGTTCGTATTTAACAAAATTTGCCCATTTTCGCTTTTGGAAATTCCGTTCTGCCATCCAGGTTGTCATGGAAACAATAAATTAAAGAAGTTGAATTAAAATGGCGAGATTCTCCTCCTCTTAGTGTAGTTAAAATGGCGGCCACAGCTACTAATGAATGAACGAACGAAGATTTTTGTGTTGTGCACATTCATTTTTCATTTCTTTTGTCCAATGTTGGATTCGTTCTTTAGTTATTCGGACGAATGGAGGAAACTGTAAAATGTGGCACGAAAAGGAATGTCCAAGTCTACTACATGCCCTTTCACTCTCAATTTAGAGCATGGAGCAAGGAGAAAAGGAGGGAAAAGATAAAAACACTAAACGTGAAAACATATATGGTATAGATAAGGCATTAACCAACAAGTGCAATCATAATGCTGTCTTGTGCCCTTCCAAACTGATGTATTGTTTGCCTCTTCTGTATTTGTAGTAAAACTCCTCAGTATCCCTATACACCCTGAGTATACAGTTATACAATGCATAATAAATGTCACCTTTCACTAATGTTGACAAACAGAACTGTTTAATGCACACGTTCAACAGGAAACACACCGTTACATTTACAGCAAGATGATGGTGCACCAATACTGACATCTAGTGGCTGTGAAACTATTGATATTTAATAAAATAGTTAACTCATATCACAGAAGCGACAGAATCCTGTAAAGGATACTTACTGAAATTCCAAATGTGTGTAATATGATGTAAAACGTACTCTTTATCATTTAGTTAATAAACATCTTCCATGACATGAAGTGTTATGCCTACTGACACATCTTCTTAGTGCACGTGGGACTATGAGGTAATTATATACAAAAGAGGGGAGCGCACAGCATAAAAGGCATACACATTCAGATTCCCGGGTTGCTGCTAGAATAATAATGACCAATAAGTACACAAAAAAGCAAGTATTCAGTGCATACCCAGTGAATACCATTCAACAAAAAATACACCATAAGGCATAAGTATTGGGGATTCTGTCACATTATATGGCCATACCTTGCTTAGCTCACCACTATGTCAAAGTAATAGCGGGCTAAGCAGTATTTGGCCATGTAGTGTGCTGGTTATGTGCTGAATTGTTGCTTTGTTTTAAAGTAAAGCAATGCAACAAATACAGTATGTGCACACTAATTATGCATTGTATGTTTGTGTGTGTATAAATGTGTGTGTATAGATATATACATACTGTATATACCCTTAATTAAAAGGTCTTACAATCTCTTCTCTCTTCTCATTACTATACTGCTGAAAATATGTCATGGACTTTTTTCAGCCAAAGCCCAGCTGCCATATATCATAAATGTACTCACCCCAAACATGCCTCCCAATACCCATTGTATTATGTCAATATATATGGAAGGCAGATGGATGAAGCTGCAGCTTTTCATGTTATGCTTGATCTGTCTTTCCTAAGGATAAGCATCCAACATGTAAGTAGGTAGTCACGCAGAGGGGTACACCATCCAATTATAGTGCAGCACCTATACTATGCTATACCTTGCCCTTAATCACCGCCCAGCAAGACTAGCAATTCTCACAGTGACAACCTAAGTGTTCCTACATTTATTTACTCACATGTTCCTTTTTACCCCCCTCTGTATATGTGTATGAATGTGCATGTACACACAGTATATATACCGATCAACCATAACATTGACAACTGAAGTGAATAACACTGATAATCTTATCATGGCACCAGGAAAAATAGGCAAGAACAAGGATCTGAGTGACTTTGACAAGATCTGCAATGGTCAGAAGCTATCAAACATGGTCCAAGGAAGGAAAAGCTTTGAACTGGTGAAGGGGTCATGGGCGGCCAAAAATCACTGATGCACGTAGGGGGGCAAACGCTGGCCCCATGTGGTCAAATCCAACAGACGAGTTACTGTAGCTCAAAATGCTGAAAAAGTTAATGCCAGTTCTGATAGGTGTCAGAACACACAGTCTGCCACAGTTTGTTGCGTAGCCGTAGACCAATCAGCATGCCCATGCTGACCCATGGGAACTGCCAAAAGTGCCTACAATGGGCACATGAACATAAGAACTGGACCACGGAGCATTGGAAGAAAATGGCCTTGTCTGATGAATCACGTTTTTTTTTACATTACGTGGATGGCCGCATGAGTGTGCGTCGCTTACCTGGAGAACACATGGCACCAGGATGCACTATGGTAAGAAGGCAAGCCAGTAGAGGTGGTTTGATACTTTGGGCAATTTTCTGCCGGGAAACCTTGGGTCCTGCCATTCATGTGGATGTTACTTACCTATAAGTACTTACCACCTACCTAAGCATTGTTGCAGACCATGTACACCCTTTCATGGACACTGTATTCCCTGATGGCATTGGCCTCTTTCAGCAGGATAATGCACCTTGCCACAAGGTAAAAATGGTTTAGGAAAGGTGTTGACTTGGCCTCCAAATTCTCCAGATCTCAATTCAATCAAGCATCTGTGAGCATAAGAACTGGACCACACAGCAATGGAAAAAGTGCCCGTGGATGGCTGGGTGCATGTGCGTTGCTTACCTGGAGAACACATGATACCAGGAAGCATCCATGGAAGCCCCACCTCGCAACTTACAGGACATAAAGGATCTGCTGCTCATGTCTTGGTGCCAGATACCAGAGTACACCTACAGAGGTCTAGCGGAGTCTATGCCTTGATGGCAAAGGGGGGCCCACAGAATATTAGGCAGATGGTCATCATGTTATGGCTGATCAGTGTATATACGCTACTGTTGAAAAGTTTGGGGTCACTTAGAAATTTCCTTTTTTTCAAAGAAAAAGGAAATTGTCCACCAAAATAACATCAATTGGATCAGAAATAGTGTAGACCTTAACATTGTAAATGACTATTGTAGCTGGAAATGGCTGATTTTTAATGGAATATCTTCATAGGCGTACAGAGCCCCTTTATGAGCAACCATCGCTCATGTGTTCCATTGACAAATTGTGTTCACCAATCCAAGTTTAAGTTTAAAAGGCTAATTGGTAATTAGAAAACCCTTTGTCAATTAAGAGACCCCAAACTTTTGAACAGTATTACGTGTATATATTTATATCATGAAGGTCCATCAATATAACCTTACATCTCAATACTTATAAGTAATCTAAATGGCCCAAGCATTGTCTTCCAAATTAGTGGTGTTCTTTCTATTTTTACTCCTTTTTTTTTAATGGCAAGCCAATTCATCAACCATATTTTTCACAATGTTTATCACAGGATCTGGACAATGTACTAATTTAGTTCCATCCAATTACTGTACATATCTGGTTCAAATAAGTTAATTATATGGTAAGTAGTGCACAATATCTAGAACACTAAACAGATATACCGCCGTATCAGAATAAATCTGTTTTTTGTTTAACATGTTTCATTAAACTGACTTTTTGCACTGAAGCATTCTCAGATACGTTCTACCTTTCTTAACTGGGAATCTAAATAGCTACACTTCTCATCGCAAACGTGAACAAATGCATTCTAGCAATAAATTTAATTAAAGAACCTATAAATTCTCATTTCTGGCATTCGACCTATAATTCCCTTTTAATACGACGGTTTTAAGAAATGATGTTTTAAATACAATTAACATTAGCATTAACATACCCTTAATAAATGGATAGTCAACATTGTAATAATCTGTCAGCTTTACAAAAACTGACTGAATTTCTTTTTAATTGGATCAACCTGATTAATGCTGTTAGAGTTCATTCTTACCTACTCATTATACAAATAGTTTGAACAGGACATTATTATTAATATTGCTACAGATCCAATGGCAGTTTGGTCTCTCTCCATATTGGTGTATAAGTGTGAGTGTAATTGTCACTTTGAGGTACTGAACACAGGCTTACTACACAACTAAGCTGAACAAGCAAGGTTAGAACTTGATTCTGTAAAGTCTCCTATATTTAAATAAGCCAGGTATAATATAGAGCATTTAAATGCAGCACAGGCAGAAATGTACAGTAACTACTGTATAGATTACACAAGCATAGGTGCACAGGGTTGTTATATACAATTCATTAATATTAATGAAAATAATGTGGGGGCAATGAGACTGAAGCCAGGGCCACACTGGTAATGTCGAGGCACCCCTGGCACTTTAAGCGACCGGCAGCTGGATATGTGCTGCAGCACACTGTTTTTGTGCTCTTCTAGTGTGGCCAGGTATATCCTGGCAGCACGAGTGTTGCATGCTGTCGAGGCACCGGCCCACTGGACATTTGCCTGGAGTGCCAGATGGCCAGTCTGGGCCTGAGTTAATTAAAGGTCCAAGTTATGTGAATGAGGACAACCAATAGCCAAAGGTTATTAGAAATGTAACCTCGGCCCTGTTCTTCTTTTCAAATGTTTATTGTGTTTGAGTTTGTATTTACTATAAAGCGTTTTGTCTATGAGTATATCATATCTGATTCTTACTGTGAACGATCACTTTCTGTTTTTGTGTTTTTTTTGTGGTTTTACGTGTGCCTAACTATTTTTAATAATGGATCATCTTAAGGTGTTACTTGAGAAAACAAAATTTCTTTTTTTGTCAGCAAACAAATATCTAGTTTTTACAGGTTGCCCATTTCCTACTATGAAAAGAGAAAAGTGTTTTGTAAAAGTCAGTGGGTGCGTTTTTACAAGACTAATGCGATGTTTTGTGCCCAAAGAGCTTCCATATGATATCCCAAACTGTTCACTTACCTCCTATGATATGCTTCATTGCATTAGAGCTATAGTTGTTAGCAGTGACACAGTAAGTGTGATGTCTGCAAGAATATAATTGACAATACAAAATATTTTTTCTTTTCAGTGGAAACAAAGGCTACTATACATATTTTCCACTAAAAGTTTGAGGCCCTGCATTACTATACTTACAAAGAAAAACAACTGTGACTCATTCCGTGACAACACCCAACATTCAGAATATCCTTTATTACACAACTATAAACATTAAACATGTAGAGACTGTAAAAGCCCTAGAACTAATAACCTCAATGATGGCGAGTGGCATACAACGAACCTCTCTACGGCACACCTCCTTTGCAAGAGAATACAAGTGGCGCATGGGGATTGCATCCCTTCTGAGCTTGCTGTCGTTTTATATAATTGCCATTTTTGACTTAGTGTTTTTTTATTAGTTAATAGTAAATGTTTGTGTCATTCACCTGAAACATCTGGTCTCTGCATCTGTATACGTATAACATCTAACAGAAAGCTGTTTTTGTAGGGTATTAGAGTTTTTGGTCCAGTCAACAAGTCAATGAATTGGGCTAAAGTAACCAAGTAATATTACATTACAGCTTCTACTGCAATGCATGACCATGTTGATGCAATAGCCAAGAACGGTTGACAAAGAGGAAATACGTATCTAGATTGTTAAAAAAGGGAAAGGAAATTAATGTGCTGAAAAAATTGCGGAGATGAAAAAAATGGAGCAGAAAATAATGAAATGGTTGAAAGTGATGAGAGAATGTTATATGGAACATCAGACTTGGAAACATACAATCTAAACAAAGACCACCAATAAGATTACTTGACATTTTTCAGTTGGATTTGGTCACAGACCAGTGGAGATTTGTAGGGAGAAGATGAGTGGCTTTAACATCTGTTTTAAAAATATTATGTTACAAATAGATAACTTGGTGTATAACATTAAAAAATTATCATTAAAAACTATAAAACTATAGTAAAAACAACATTTATGATGCAGTGAATTTTGTGAAACCATCTTATCTCAAGTTTAAGCTCAACTCTAGTTTGAAGGAGTTGTTTCTTATGATTTCCACAAACTTATTTTTGCAAAAGTTTTTAATTTTACCTCTTTAGTCCCAAAGGAATTTTGCCATTTTTTGTGGTATGTCAGTTCAGCCATTATTCTCCTTTCCTGTCAGTTGTGTACCCATGTAAATTATATATTGTTTTTTGAAGGAGAGGGCTTTCTTTTGATACCATAGTTATATATTTAAGATGAGAAATTTTGGTACAAACTAGTGAAGTTAGAAAAAAAATCAGAAATGCCTTATTTATATAGAATTTATACAGAACATACTTTAACATGCCTGCCGATGCACTTCTCTTTGCCTAGGTCATGAGTTGCCGCTTCACCCCTGCCTGGCTTTAAGCTTCTGTTAATGGATGCAGGTGGAAAAGCGCAGGGTCTTATGTATAAAATAAAAATAAATTAAAAAACAAATCGTGTAAAACCATATAAATAATTAACGTGATTTTAAGTGTAAAAATGCACTCACAAAACAATATGAAAATATCACATCCAGGACAATCTTAAAATGGAGTCCTTTCCAATGATCTGTGTGAGAGAAATAATACCATGGCACAGTAAAGCAAGTAAAAAATGGCCCCTATTTATCGGATAATAGTCTATTATTATTGACTTTTAATACAGATCATCAATTTGTCTCCTGAGGAAGCCAGGACAGCGCCTGGTGAAACGCGTAGAGAGGCTGAGTTTATTTTCATTCACCTATATCATCACTTACCAGTGGATTCCTCTTGGACTGCCTTTGCTTTTATGCTGTTGTAGCTAACTCTGTGAGCCACCACTTCTTGTAAGTCAATAATAATAGACTATTATCCGATAAATAGGGGCCATTTTTTACTTGCTTTACTGTGCCGTGGTATTATTTCTCTCACACAGATCATTGGAAAGGACTGCATTTTAAGATTGTCCTGGATGCAATATTTTCATATTGTTTTGTGAGTGCATTTTTACACATTAATTATTTATATGGTTTTACACATGATTTGTTTTGTTTTCATTTTATACATGAGACCCTGAACTTCTCCACCTGCATCCATTATCTTTGTTTTAATAGTACTGTGAGGAGTACTAAGGAAAAGCTGCAGGTATGCATGTTACTAAAATTAAATTAAATGTGCCACATTTCACACACACCTTGCTATTTAGTGTCCGTTGCCAGCCTGTAAGCCCCACTGTATGACCTCCTGGCCCTAAGTAGTGGGTTCCCCTCTCCACCACCAATAACACCCGCACCTGCCAGCCTTAAACCCTCCGCCTCCCAACCTTAAGCCTCAAGGTCGCTGGGTGGGGGTACCTTTGGTCAGGAGGTCTGGCCTTGGGGGAACAAAGGCGAGAAACCCCCGCAACAACCAAGCACGTCCGTGAAAGGGGATCGACCTAGGAGCAAGCATTAGACAGGCATTGCCCCTGGAGGAACCCTGGGCCACAAGGTGGGTGTACCTTAAGGTTTCTTCAGCCATGGAAGCCATGAAAAATCTGCCACCACAGTGAGGGTCTTTCTTAGGGACACTGGCATGCCACATGAATTATCTTACAACTACACTGCCTAAATACCAGTGGCGTCAGCAAGGGGGGCGCAGAGGGGGCCATGGACCCCCTACAGTATGCTGTGCCCCTCCGTGTGCTTCCCCCCATTTTTTGTCCAGCCGCCATGAGGAAGCATTTCAGCAACTGCTCGGCACCCCTCACTCTCTTCCGCGAGGCCTCTGTCTTCATTGTCTTGGTCACGGTGCCGACATTTCATGCTGAGCACCGGAATATGACGTCTTATACCAGCGCTCAGCAGTGAAGCAGCGCAGCAGAGCAGCGGGACCAAGGCCTTGCGCTCCCACCGCAGGACTTCTGCAAGGTAAGTGAACTAAGGGAGGAGAGGGGGGTAGATAGTGAGAAGGGGGGAGAGGTGGTAGATAAGAAAGTAGGGTACTAATATATATTACATTAAACTATATTGAAATAAAGAGTGAAAATGAGTGAGAGAATGAATGAATTAATGTGTGGGTGCATTGTGTGAATGAGTGAGAGAATAAATGAATAATTGTGTGAATGAATTGTGTGAATTAGTGAAAGTGAGTGACTGTAAAAGTGTTTGTGTATATCATAGATGTATAATTGATTTGTACAAAGGCAAAGATGGCACAAGTAGGGTGTTTAAGCCTTGGGGATCAAGATGGCACAGGGCTGTTTGGGGACAAAGATGGCATGTCCTATGTGTGTGTTATCTGGGTGCTGATCAGGTTCTATGTGGGCAGTGTGAATGCCAGGGCTAGCCTTTGGGGTGTGCAACCTGTGATCTATGCCTGTAATTTAGTGGTTTTTATCTATCCATTTAATGCTGAGTGTTTATATGAATTCCAATTGATCTATACCTGCAAAGGTGTGTTTTTATGGTATTCTGTTGATCAATATCTGGTATGCTATGTTTCCATACATCATTTATGTATAGCTGCAAATACAGGGCTTGTATGTCTTGTTCAGTTGACCTGCAGTGCTGTTTCCATATGTTGTTTATTTGATCTATACCTTCAGTGCTGCATTTACATGTGATTACCAGTTGATCTATGCCTTCAGTGCTGGGTTTGTGCATTTTGTTGATCAATATCTGCTATGCTATGTTTATGTATACTTGCAAATACAGTTTTTATGTCTTATTCAGTTGATCTGTACCTGCAGTGCTGTTTAAATATGTTGTTTATTTGATCTATACCTGAACTATAGGGAGTAAGTAAAAGAAAGGTGTAGTTTAGTGAATGAGGGGACAAAGGGACTCTGGGGATGATTACAAGGGAGAGGACCTCTCAACATTACTGTAGGGTCAGAAAGAGGGTAGACTGCACTGACTCTCAGTCTTTCCCTACGGTCAGTGTGGAAAATATTTTGTGTGGTAGCGGAGGGAGTGATTGCATGCTAGGGGGCGTGGCCCAAGGAAATGCTTTCCTGGGGTCCAATTTTTTTCAATATAAGATATTGGCAACATGGTCTAATATTAATATATATCGGCAGCAGGGGCTGATATTAAAGAATGAAAACTAACTGCCAGTTCAGCTGTTATTTTAAAATCATATTTCAATCACGGTCTTTGCTTCAAAGAGATAAGTACATATTATGTAGTTAAAAATGCATGTCTAACGCATATATATATATAATTGCCCCCCTACTTTGGTCCCTGTCTCCCCATAATATGAAAGCTGGAGGCGCCACTGCTAAATACAGGGTGCACAAATTAAACCTACACCTCCTGCTGTTGGATGCCCCATAGGCCCAATCCATATCAGATATGCGGAAGAGGCATGGAATACCTAAGGCAGCTGAGACCCTCTGGGGCCCCGACAAACATTCCACTCATTGACAACCTTGGTCCTCTGTGTTCCTGTACTTGAGATTCCCTTGAAAGTAAAGTCTGCAGTGAAAGCTGAGAAACACCATGTTTCTGTTTTTTTAATCCAAAATCTGCTTGGAGTTGAGGTTTTGCTACCACGTAGTGAGAGTCTATGACAGGCAGTCTCCCAAGGCCACGCTGAAGTGAGTGGCCAGCACCCTCGAATCGAGGACCGGCTTCGGTGAGTCTCTGACCTCCTTCACTGTTATGTTCCACCGACATAACGCCCTCACTCCCTGGGCTACCAAAGGCAGAAGATAGGAGTTATGGCGAACATGCATGCTTTTCACTCTTCTGCCCAGAAATCAGTCCTGTAAAAAAGGGACCACCCAGTTCCTGAAACTGAGCACCCAGCCCGGTGTCAAGGGGTCATCTCATCCCTACCTGGAACAGCATTCCCCTGGAGCTGATCCTGGCGTTTTTCTTGGGCCACTGGGAAATCCCGGGAGAGCTTCTCCCTCTGCAGGCTTCGTGTCTTCAACAGCCTGCCTCTCACGTAGATGCCGCAGCCCACAAACAAGGCAGTGCTTTGGTAGGTGAGCGCGGTGGTGGGGCCCTGGGGAACCGTTCAACGTTGCAGAGCCCCCTGTGGAACTTCCAGTTCTCAATTTTTTGGGGCCATCGAGGGTCACCACGGGACCTGCACCGACCCCCAGCTACACATTGAGGCAGGGGCACATGTCCCCCCAGAAGGTCTTGGAGCTTGCAGCTTTGCACTCTTTAACATTGTTACATACATCATAATGGGGTTGATCTATATCTACTCACTAACTTTATACATATTTTTACTGTGGTGTCTGCAGATTAATGGGAGACACTCTACAGTGGGAAGAAAATGGTAAGACCATTTACTATAAAAGGCACACTTCCTCAATGATTGTTTAGTTGATTGAAGAGCAGAGACAAGTAGAAAGTTGTCTCATGTTTTTGAAGTGCCTTCTTATGTTAACCAGTCAAAAACAGAATCCCTGAGATAAGGACTATGAATGCAGTTTAGAAAAAGAGAGGGTCTGCTCAGAAAGACGGCTTCAAATAGTAAATCTACTATACTACTGTGCTATTATGTCAGCTTAGAGGTACTATTCTAAAACAGGTTTCTTTATTGGCTTGTATAGATCTCTAAGTACAGTAAGCTTACAATTGGACAGTTTGTCTTTCAGAAGGCTTCAGGCTAGGTTAAGATTCCCTCATGATAAATGACTGCAGAAAGCAAGACTACAGACGTAATATTCTTGATCTTAGATGTGATAGTAGTGTTTTTGGAGTGACTTACGCACAGTGTTGTTTTGGGATGTGGTATGATTGTGTAGGCCTGGTCTGCATCCTGTGCATCACTTATCAGACCCAAGCACTAATTACGTAAAAACAAGGTTAAAATGGCATTCAATATACAAATATCTCCCCTTTTTCTGCCAGCTGCAGTTTTCATACTCAAAAGATCAGATCATTGTTTGCACCCTAGGGTTGTTTAAGTCGTTTCAGACTTTTTTGTCCTACTGTTCAGGTGGAGACAGGTGGTAGCAAATAGAATTACAAGGAGAAGACAGCAAGGTTAAATTGAATGCATTTTGCTGTGTTGGAAGGAATACATATTATGTACATCTTCACTGTATGACAGTTGAATAAAATAAACAATGTTAAAAGTAGTCTAGCCTTAGGGAGATTGAAAGTGTCTCTAAGGGTAACCAACAGACTACAGGTCAAAGAAAATGTTTGAAGATGTCCAGATATCTTTGGAAAGAAGTACTCTCTGCAATATGGAAAACCCCAGGGAAATATGGAGTTTAAGGAAGGGGCTGGAACAAATTCGGACTTTTTTGACCTTTAGAGAGCCTTTAACTGAGACCCACCTGTTGACTGCCACTATAGCAGGTACATATTCATACTGTTTACCAAGCAGCTGCCTTACATCTCTCAGCAGTGACAACTGTGATTTGCAGAGGGCTAGCTGTGCCATCAAATACTGTGAAGGCTGGGCCGAGGTCTGGCTCAGCTCCATCTAATGTTTTCGTCTGTCCAGCCTTTTTTGTGAATTTATGTATACATACATTATAAATTCACTACAACTTGGGTTCCAGAAAAAAATCCTTAAACAGCTAAAACAGTCCATACTACAATCACTAGTGCAAGCATGAGATATATATTTTAATTAATCTGTTGCCTAGTGATCTATTATCTCTTTAGTCCTTAACAAAATTACCATGCTTTCTTTTCACCAGCTGAGTAATTTAAAATCACCCCCGGGCAATTCTACAGGCTACAAGCGTTGTGTCTACGCATTTGCATTAATGATTTTATGCCTGAATGTGGTATGAAGGATAAGGACAACCACTCTAAGTTAAATGAGTGCAGAAGACACCTGACAATGAATGAACAGACTGCTTCCATTTTTCTCCCAAGTTACCATTTCTTTGTAAAGCCTTCTACCCTATTCAATTTAATTTAGTCATGTACAGTGGATGCCGTTTGGCCATTGAATAGAGTAAACCTTTAATTCTCCATGGACACAGACATCAACATTGTCTATTTCTCCATGCCCTCTTATAATCAGAGGCAAATGGCTATAATTGCTTGGCTGTACGTTTAGATACTTCCACACATAAAAAAGACTTATGGTAGGTAGAATTCCGTTCTGTTTGCCAGTCTAGTTTGGCTTATAGCATTTGAATTCATTTTTTCTCTGCCTCATTGTATGGGGCTACACACTTCATACAAACAGGCAACAATCACACTCAGGTAGACATAAGAACAGCCTATATATTTATATACCTTTCAAGACTTAAAAAAAACAATAAAGTTTGCATACAGTTGGCACAGAGGAAATCGTACAACTGAGGCTTACACTCCGCTAAACTGTAATTAGTGTGAAATTGATTAACTGTATCGTCTTCTGCAAATGCTGCAGGACTTTGGTAGCAAATAATTCCCTTAATCTAAACTACTCAATCAGGTCATAGTGATCTGACAAATGATACGCTCCCCAATATTTTGAAAACCATCAGCCGTATGTAGGCATTCTTCATAATTTGTATATCCGGAAATCTTGTCTCTGCAAGCAAGCATTGTAACGAAGGTTGTTATACAAAGCTTTTGTGATTTGTATACACACAAACGCGCATACACAAACACTTGTTACAATTTCATCTGGGTGGTAACCACCTACTGTAATGGTTTGCCTTATATATACAAGCTATAATATGAACGTTATTTTATTGCCTCTTTTATTTGTGAAAGGTAATAAAACAGTTAATAAAAAATTCTATTCTAGTATGTTCAAAAAAAAAAGAGAGAGAGAGAGAGTCTCCCTGCAGAGTTTGTCTTGTCTATAGTTTTCATGGTTTCTAGAATTCTTAAAGGACGACTAGATTTGTCATATGCGTTGTTCAGGAGCAGAGAGGCTATATACTCTGCAAGCCTTTCACTGTGTTTAGATCTCTTTTGCTACACAGTATGAGCTGACACCCCCTCTGAAAAGGTTAACTAGCACAACTGACATCATTTGTGTGGAGTGGGAATATTGCATGTGCTGCCCTGTCATCATTTATTACCCTTTTGCATTCTGGACTGGCATAGGGCAGATAAGTAAAACTAGTTTCACTAGTTTGCTTTTTGAAAGAATTAATGATTCTTTTCTCCAAGCCCGTGTTTATTTTTACATTTAATTTTTTTAGAACATGAATAGATTGTATCAACTAATAATACGCTAAAAAATGATCTTGTCATTTTCATAAGACTGTAGCTGCATATATAAATCAATCCATTGTCTTTTATAGTCGTAGAAATGCAGCATCCACATTTGTCATGGTAAATAACGCACAAGCGCTAGAAAAACTAAAAAGGTTTCCAGAAAATGCAAACAGTAGCTAAAAGAAACCTGGTCTCCTTTTCAAGGTTATTAATTCATTGAGTCCTCTTTACCCATTCTGATACAATATTGTTTAAGTCATTAATCTGAATTAAGACAAAAGAAGAAGAATCCAATGGGTCATCAGCTAATGGCTGCACAAAATAATTCACATCAACAGTATACAAACTTAATGTGACATCATGCGTAGACTTGGTAGGGAAATGCCAGCCATCATGTAAATCAAAGTGAACAGCATTTCTATATGAACAATCACACTGCTGTGGATCCTCCTTCTTCGTATTGTTCTTGTAAGCAATTATAACCACTTCACTTGGCCACTGTCCCACAAACAGGCACACATACGCAAAGCATTGTCCTGAAAAGATAAATGAGGACACACACAAAAAAAGAGGTAATTTTAACCCTTTAGGAGTATAAAGTGCATTTTGCAATACTAAATACATTATCCCTAAAATGATTCTCTACTTATATATAGCATAACATCAATTATTTAATATTTAATTTTGCTTTCAAAACAGAAAGACCATTGAATTACAGAATTAGTGTGCCATGTCAATCAATATTGGTAAAGATCAGGAAAATAAATTACCATTCTACTCTAAAAGTAATGCAGTTGGGAAAAAAGTGGAGCTGCAAAAGGTTGAGACATGCAAGAAAATGGTTTTTTTTTCATTGTGAGTAATGGTATGTGAAGGGATGTTTACATTACACAAGACACATCTATGAGGAGATCAGATACATTTGTCCAAATATATTCAAAGCCAATACAAACAACTCTCAGAGAAATGATTCCTTAATCTGGCTTCACAGAGGACACAAGGTTGTGCTTTGAGTCTTATTGAAAAATACTGACCATTCAACAGAGCAAAATGATTCTTTACCCGTTAGTTTTAAAAGCATGGAATTCACTTCACAGAACAGACACCTATAGGCAATGGCACTTGCCATCTCCCTGCATACTTCCCAACATTAAAATTATAAACTCAAACAAAAGATAACCCCACTGTTTCTATACACATTGTTTTGATTTTTGCAGCCGTGGAACACTGTGATACTCTCAGATACTGAGCAGTCTAAAATTCTATAAAAAAGGGACTGAAGATTTGCTCTTGAGATTTTATTGCAATGTCTCTGCAATGCTCTTTGAATTTTCAGGGAAGAAATGAATGACAGGCTTTAGAAAAAAGGTGAATGGAGGACACATTAAATTAAGTTGAGGATTGAATGAAATGAAGGGAGGATAAGAGAGGAGGCACATAAATACTTTTAATTTGTTCTACCGTGGAATAAATGAGAACCATGATGTTAATTTTCCCAACTTCCTTTCCATGTCACTTGGGACAACAAGTGTTACAAACAACATAAAATACAAACAGAATTTGTAAACATATACTGATCATCCATAACATTATGACCACTGACAGGTGAAATGAATAACACCGAGTTGATGCCTTAGAAAAATGGGCAAGCGTAAGGATCAGAGCGACTTTGAGGGCCAAATTATGCTGGCTAGATGACTGGGTTTAGAGCATCTCCAAAACAGCAGCTCTTGTGGGGTGTTCCTGGCCTGTAGTGGTCCAAGGAAGGAAAAAGCGGTGAGCCAGCAACAGGGTCATGGGCGGCCAAGGCTAATTGATGCACATGGGGTGGAGGCTGGCTTGTATGGTCAAATCCGACAGATGTGCTACTGTAGCTCAAATTGCTGAAAAAGTTAATGCTGGTTGCATATGGGACTGCATAGCCGCAGGCCATTCAGGGCGCACATGCTGACCCCTGTCAACTGCCGAAAGTGCCTACAATGGGCACATGGGCATAAGAACTGGACCACGGAGCAATGGAAGAAAATGACCTGGTCTGATGAATCACATTTTCTTTACATCACGTGGATGGTCAGGTGAGTGTGCCTCACTAACCTGGAGAACACATGGCACCAGGATGCACTATGGCAGGGGCGTCCAACATGCGGACCTCAAGGTACGGCCCGCGTGAGATCGTCAGCCAGGATTACAAGGGCCCTGCTGCTTACTTGTGGGAGGATCTATTCTCTGCTCCAGTCCTGCTTCCTCTGTGGGGAGAACGAGGGAGGCCGCGCCCCCTGCTGAAGTCTGTGATCGGCATTGAGAGAGCTGTAGTGCAGGTAAGGTGGTGGGGAGGGTGTTTGAATGAGTATGTCTGATTGAGGGAATGAATCTGTGAATGAATGTGTGTGTGTGTGATAGCATGGATGTGTAAGTGCTAGAACCTAGGCATGATGGGACATGCTGTTAACAATCCCACTCCTATCATGCCAAGTCAGCCAGTACATGCTGAAACCTAGCTAGCTGCCCCCTTGTGTATTGATGCTGCCAGCAGTATGGGGTCTGCACTTGCAGCCACCCTGTATCAGCATGTACTGGCTGACTTGGGATGATAGGAGTGTGATTGCTAACAGCTAACAGCAATCTGCTAACACCAATCACAGTCCCATCATGCCTACGTTCCAGGATTTACTGGTTGCCTCGGTATAAAAAGAGTGTGTTTTCTGTTAGCAATCACACTCCTATCATGCCAAGTCAGCCAGTACATGCTGAAACCTAGCTAGCTGCCCCCTTGTGTATTGATGCTGCCAGCAGTATGGGGTCTGCACTTACAGCCACCCTGTACCAGCATGTACTGGCTGACTTGGGATGATAGGAGTGTGATTGCTAACAGCTAACAGCAATCACAGTCCCATCATGCCTAGGTTCCAGCATTTACTGGTTGCCTGGGTATAAAAAGTGTGTTTGCAGTTAGCAATCACACTCCTATCATGCCAAGTCATATTGTTGATTATTTTTGTTTGTCCCAATTATGTTACTTTTAATAAAAGCATGGTTACACACTAAAATTGGACAAAAAATACAATGCCCAGCCAACCAGTACATGCTGGAATCTGGGTATGCCTGAGATTGCTGTTAACAATCATAATATATAATTTTTTGTACAATTTTGGTGTGTAACTTACTTTTATTAAAAGTATGTGGGGGGGTCATTTTCAGTTTCGGCTAAGTGAACCCTGAATTTTCGGTTTTGGTCCAGATTTTCATTTTAGTGCATCCCTAAAATAAATAGAACTATTTTATTTTTACTTATCCAGAATCCTGAATTTGTAGTCACAAAACTTTCTAGGCCCAGAAATCAGTGAGAGGAAAAGTAAAGGTTTTGTGTCATATTTTATTAAAGGCCATATTTTCTCACAGTGAAAAATGAGTGCGGCCCGCGCACGTATACAATTCTGATGAAGTGGCCCACTGCAGAAAAAACTTGGACGCCCCTGCACTATGGGAAGACGACAAGCCGGCGGAGTTCTGCTGGGAAACCATGGGTTCTGCCATTCATGTGGATGTTACTTGGACATGTACCACCTACCTAAGCATTGTTGCAGGCCATGTACACCCTTTCATGGACACGGTATTCCCTGATGGAATTGGCCTCATTCAGCAGGATAATGTTCCCTGCCATAAGGCACAAATGGTTAAGGAATGGCTTTGGGGACACAACAACGAGTTTAAGGTGTTGACTTGGCCTCCAAATTGTCCAGATCTCAATCTAATTAAGTGTCTGTGGGATGTGCTGGACAAACAAGTCCCATCCATGGAGGCCCTACCTCGCATCTTATAGGATCTGCTGCTTATGTCTTTATGCCAGATAGTACAGCACACCTTCAGAGGTCTAGTGGAGTCCATTCCTTGATGGGTCAGGGCTGTTTTAGCAGCAAAAGGGTTACCTGCTCAATATCAGGCAGGTGGTTAGAATGTTATGGCTGATAGGTATATATTTTACAGTATACAATATGTGCCACTCCTTCAGTGTTCTAGACTAGGAAGTGTGACGCATATTGCTCAAGTTTAATATTTTCATAAAGGTCTCCATTTAAACAAAAAACACAATGATTGTACCAAGGAAAGCAATGTCCAAAACACTCCTCCAACTTGTGGGTAAGATAAATAAGAGATCATTATGTTAAATCTAGCATTCCCAGGGACTTACAGATCTATTCTTCTGGAGAGGTAGAGTCTGTTCAGAGAGCTGGAGGTAGCCATTAATGGACAGGAATTCAAACACCACTCCCCCTACTTGGCCAGTAGTCATCATAAAATTGGTGGCAAATCATTAACTTGCGCCAATGATTAGGTAGCAAGTAGAAAGATGAAAGCCTGGTTAGCTTGAACCACTGAAAGACCGGGATTGGCCAGGTCTACTCAAAATCAGGATTTCTTAACCCTTTTCTCACTGGTTTTTTTTTATTGTATACCCTATGAACACAAGTAACACCACCTCTCATTTAGCCACTCAGGTTGTGGGGGTGCAGTTGAGGTCAGCCTGCTCTGCATTCCCTGTCCCTGGTATCTAGTAAGGAGAACAGCAGTTCATTTTCTTTCTTTTCAAACATCTCCTTTCCCTGCTTTGATACAGAATCGGGTGAACGAACACAACTGAACAATGAGCCGAGTCTAGCTTGCCCAAGTGTGTGGAACCAAATTACAGGCCAAGCCAAGTCTCACTCTACAGAATGATTTTTCCTGCATGTGACCAGCAGTTTGGATGAAAGCTTATATACTGTATAAGCACTTTGCACTCCCTTCTATTTTGTCTCCTCTTAAAACACACAGCCATATATCTGGCCTGTAGCAACCCCTCTCCAATGCAGGTCAATCAATCAAACCTGGCACCGTTGTGGCCACATCCAGATTTATACTTCAGGCACAAAAGAAATTATATATATATATATATATACACTGTATAATATATCTGTAACTTTCCAAGTGTTCCTTTTTAAAGAGGGACAGTTCCTCTTTTGGCCCTAAATCCCTCCATTCAACTTTACTCCCGAGGTCCCTCTTTTCGATATTCTCAGAATATTTGGTGGGTATGTGTGCGTCCAAGCGTTCTGCAGCCCTAAAAGTTACAATACTGTGTATAGAAAGAGCAGAAAATGTGTTTATAAATTAAATTGCCAAAATAAAATCTTACAAATGGGTTACTCTGGTACATAACTATCTATATTTCACAAAGTCATGGCAGGGCCCCATGCCCACCTCTAATCACAATTCCAAAAGCCTTAAAAGAGTGCTCCTCTTTGGCTGTTTGAAACATTGGGAGGTATAATACATGCAAGTAGAAGCTACAAAGATCTGAGTGAAACAATGACCTTTGAAATTAAATTCATTAGAAAAAATCACTTAGCAAAAAGTATCTCTTTTCACCTTACGCCACTTTTCCTAAAGTACTGCGTTGCAAATTGTTTTGAATGATTTGTAATCAATGATACTTATTAACTCTGAAGCTTAGATCATGTAAGGAGCATTTCATTCAGTTTGTTAGAAATACCTACCTCTCAATAAACAAACAGTCTTATCTTGAGCTCCTTTTCCGGCCATAAATCTTCCAGAACAAGAGCCACTGAACTTCAGCTACATTTTATTACACAATACATATACTGAGTGTTTGGAAAGCTTTATTGGCTTCACCCAACAAACAGTCCATAGCTGGTTTACATATACAGCTAGAGTAAATGTTTCAACTTTTGTTATGGATGCAACCTGCTATTTTTTTTACCAGATTCCAACACAGTTGGCATACAGAATAGGAATTGCATTCATAGTTAACATGTTATGTTGCTACTCTAGTCCCATACTGAAGCTCGGATATTCACAGCAGAACTGCACTCTTATCTAGAGAAGAATATAAGATTAAGTATTTCATTTTAACTGCAACTCGCCCATTAGTGAATACCCCATTTGGAAAAGGTGTTTTTGTACAGAACTAGACAATTCCTCGTTGCCTTTCGTGGAAAAAAATTGCCAATTTTGAGTCTCAGGAATTGCAGCTAAGAGTGCTTAAAGAAAGATTTTATTATCCACACAGTGCACAACTTACCAAATCTATCTAATACAGTATAGTTTTTGGAATTTTTTTTAAAACTAATTCGTGGAAAAAGATGCACAAATTTTAGTTGCCATTGCAGGGGTTTTGGGAAGTTTGTAAGTGTTATCTATTTGTTTCAATGACTAAGCCTGCAAACTTCTGCCACAAGAAGAGGCAAGTCAGCCCTGCATAAGGATTTTTAGGAAATAATTTTAAGTATGGATTATTTACCTCCGAAGACAATTATATCAGTTAAACCTTAATTATGAATTTGATTTTAGGAAAAGTGAATGCACTGCTATCTGTCAACATTTAGATATGTATATGAATCTCAAAGTCAAAGTTGAAAGTGATTGGGCATCTCTGCATCTAAAGAATATTTAAGTGTCAGGAGTAAATGCATGATTTTTTTTTCTTTAACAAAATTAATTTATAATGCTTAAGGTAATAAGAATGATGCTTATAAAACTAAAATTATATGTATGTGTAAATAATACCAAAGGCATAAACACATGTAACAAATTACACGCGATTTCTTAAATTAGTCCACATCGTTGTAATACTTACCTCAAGGGACAGGTAAAGCATTGTTTTCTCTCTAATTAACTTGAACCCAAGCATTTATGCAATAAGTCAAACTAGACACTTATTTCTTCTAATTAATTGCCAAGAGGGGGCTTAATGAGTGTATTACTTTTTTGGACCTTAGGTGGCTAACAACATGTTGTCACTTTAATTAGAATTTATAGCACATTTATGTATAGAATCCACCCCATCCCAAGTATCATAAAATGATATAATTCTTGATTTATTACATGAATAATAAAGATAATTTCAGGTTATTTTTTTGTTTGCAAAATTCACATGTAATTATATTAACGCTATGATTGCCATATCTTACTGTGGCTCTATAGCCACCACATTAGCAATCATTTCTCCCTGTGAGAAACCTGGCGGTTCATTCATCATTTCCTACTTCTAAAACCTCTATTGTTTGCTACAACATCAGGAGTGATGACACAGCAGGCCTGACAAGGCATTACTTTCTAGAAACACATGTACCCTGTCAATGCTTGAGAAGCTGTATTCTCCCTTTCCAGCCCTTGCACATGGGACTTACATGTCTCATTTGTCTATCTTGTCATGACTATGATACAGACCGTTATTACTGCAGTTGAAAGTACACATGTGTGAATTACTGTGATCTGCAATCATCCTGCATGTTGTAAACAAAAAACAAGACTGGATTTCCACACTAAGTAGGCTAGGCATGTGTCTAGAACACCAGGTTCTTCAGGGTATCTTGTGAGACACAAGGCATGGGATTAATGATATCCATACCCACCGAAAACAAATCTCCGTCCATTAAAAAAATGTTGGGCCCATACATTCCAAGCGTCCATAGTACACATCCTTCCTCTAACGTCCCTCACTCTTCTAGGAGCTCAGCAACAAAAATAGCTGTCATGAAGTCATGTCAAAAGTCACAGTAAGCAATTTTCAATCAGATTCTTTTTTCATAAATAGTATGTCTAAAACTCAAAACAATCCTCTCAATAATTTAATCATTCTGTTCTTTCTGACTTGTCATTACTGCAGTGGCAATGAGCTAATGGATGGTGGAATGATGACCATATATCAAACCGATTAAAGCAGCAAATCTAGGTATGCACACTTCTGCTCTATTTTTACCATGCTTCTGCCGTGATAAATACAACAATGCCATAAAATACCAAGAAGATTCATCAAACTTGTTTTTCAGGGACCCAGATCTCTCAGTCCACAACAAATAGAAGGTGTGCATCCTTTCTCCCTTGCTGATATCCTATTAACTATAAATCATTGGTGAAGTGTAGAACAGCATTGCATTAAAATGATGAATCACGAGAGTACCTATTGTCCATGCACTCTAGACATGCAAGCTTGGCCCAATTTTGTGTATCTGATGAGATCTGTGTGTTTCAAACTTTATTCAAGAATCCATCACAAATAATGTACAACAAACATAATGTGGAGATCGCTTTTCAGACGTCCGCATATTTTCTGAGTACTAAAACTTTACATATCCGTAACATGCTTTTCAAGTGTCAGTGTATAAATTATCTTATCAAACGCAGTGATATATTAACTGTGGAAGCTTAAAGTAAAAATCTATGGGCGCCACAACAAAATGTCCCAAGGCCATGTGATTAACAACAGTTTCAGTGATAGTACAAATAATTCTCATGTTACTCAGCGTTCTGCTTTTCCTATTGATTCCAAAATGTATGTCTGCTTTATAATTGGAAAATGTTAAAAAATGACTTATGTATGGGTAATTTGCTATTTGTGTGTTTTAATAAAAAATAATTATAAATGTATTTATCAGACTTTTAAGACATGGCCTTAATTCCCTCAGTTTCACATTTCATTTCTAAATTGCCAAATTCTAATATATCAATATGTCTCAGCTATTTCATATCGTGTTGCAGAGTCTGTTGTCACATTCTATTTGTTACAAATGACAAGTACCTTACAATGTTTTATTGACAATTATAATTTGAATAAAACTTTTAATATTTCTTTTACGATACAACTCTATTCCCTCTTACTTCTGACATCACAGGTAAATTAAATTAATCCTGTCTATTAAGATAAGTGCTTGGTACCTAATGCATTTATATATTCCCATTAAATCTCCTCAGGCATTGGTATGTATCAAATACCGTAGGCACCTAATATGTTATGTGAAGGAAAGGAAATCTATGAAAAAGGAATCCAGCAAGTTTGCTTTGTTTTTAGGAACTTGAAAGTTTCAGGTATGCTAACTTATTCACAGTTCTCTAGGCATAAGGAACACCATTGCCTCCTGCCTGGTGTAACTACCCCTTGCTCTTATGTATCCAGTCCATTCTTGCCCACTTGTGATGGGGCAAGTCTCATACGGAGTATATTGAAAAGGTTCCTGCATATGTTCATATGTTGTTTAAATTGTTGATACCTTTTCACTCCTATTCCTAAATGATTGTCTCTGTTGAGCTCTTGGTCTGGATCTTTAGTCAAATAGTCACAAAACAAAAAGAAACAGACAACATTTACAACTAAAATATGTATGAAATTGTTTCTTCGATTTTTATACATGTTGTGGGAAATATTAAAGGTACCATAAAACATCTTTTTTCCCATATGCTTATTTAATTTTGCTGTATAATTAGTAATTATTTTTATGAATTCAGCCTATTTACTAAAAGGCCTTATTTTGTGCATGTGCCTTTTGTGGTACTATTTTGGGATATTAACAGGTTTTAACTTTTGAAACGGAGACACGCTGACGTGGGGTGGCCACATGTCAGCATGAGTCTGCTTCAGTACCTCAGACCATTTGAGCTCACTATGTGTATCAGGAAACTAACTAGGGGCAGGTGTCGCTGGAGACAAAAAAACGAAGGGAGAGGCATCAGATATTTTTAATATTAGAACTAATCCAATTTTATTTTTAAGTTGATCTGCCATATATTAGAAAAAAAGATAATAAAATTCAGAGTAAATTAAATCAATTACACATAAATTAGTTATTTCATGTGACTAACATTGTACTAATGATCTTCCCAAATACACTATTATGAGCACTCATTGTCACCCTGGACACCTATGCTATTGTACATATGCACATACAAGTAAACATTATTGAAAGGCACTATTGAAAGGGACTATGAGAGATAATATATATATATATATATATATATATATATATATATATATATATATATATATATATATATATATATATATATATAAAAGATGCAGGGGTTGCTACTTGATGTAATGTGCCTATCAGGGGCCAGCCTAGGATCATTGATGCTTGGGTGCAAGAATTGTCTTGCCAATGAGGTGAGTATGGCTATAGAGATAACCCCTCTACTTTATAGACATAACACATACACCTATTTCTATGCCCCCACAATATTCTTAGATTATTTTTAGAAAAGTAGATAACAAGGGAATCAATGGCATTAGAATTGCAGATAATTAAAAAAAAAAATAACACATTTTCCTCAAACCCAGTTATTTATTCACATTTTGTGCTGGTTGGGGCCTGAGCAGGTGTTTTGCATGAGCTTAATGGAAAGGAAAGTAAAGTAATCCTTGGCACTCTAGAGGTTGTGCACTGTAATCTCCATTATGCATATGCAGGTGTTAGAGCATAGCATTCATCAGCATACAGTTAGCCTGATATAGATATGATACATTGCAGCCTCATAGTGAGCATAAGCACACATAACCCTGAAATATTTGTTACAGCATAAATCCCATTACTATTTATTGTGCCAGACACTCATGGTTGTACTGTATAACTCCCATCATTATATGTTGAGCCAGACAATGACAGTGTCACAGGATAGATCACATCATTAAATAGTAAGCCAGACACGGAAGCCAGACACGGTGTTACAGTAAAACTTAAATCATTATATAATGAGCCTACAGTATGTAGTGATTCAGACACAGATGGTGGTAGAGCATGACTCCTATAATTATATAGTGAGCCAGGCACAGGCAGTGGTGCAGCATGATGTCCTATCATCATATAGAAAAGTATAGATGATGGTACACCATAACCTCCATCACTATATACTGAGCCAGATATGACAGTGGTAAAGCATAACTCCCATCTCCCATCTAGATTCTAAGCTCGTTTGAGCAGGGCCCTCCTCACTTGTTTCTGTAAGTCAAATTGTTATGTGACATACTACTTATGTCCTGTCTACCTATTGTACAGCGCTATGGAATTTGATTGCGCCTTATAAAACAAATAATAATAATCATAGTTTTCATTTACTTTGTGTTGCAGCTTGGCACAGCTCTGGTGCCTACATAGAAATATACACTAAGCCAAAAGTCTGTCTGATTTTGAATAGATTTAAAGACAACTATTAATACAAATTCTTATGTGTTTTAGTCATGATATGATTTAAATTCATACTAGATATATGATTTAATAACGAAAGCAAGAAAAATGGTGCAATTTAGTCTTTAGACTTTTGCTATTACATGAATTAATAATGTGCAGTGGCTTGTCAATGTGCCATCTATTTATTTCTTTATTTCCCTCTTTCTTTGATTTTTTTTCTTTTATTTCTCTTCAAGATTGTTCATGTAAGTAAAGCACTTACTAGCGGTTAGGTGAGTGGACTCACTGTATAATTTAAATCCACACCACAGGTGAAACACTCTAAAAGAGGCATGAGGCCAAAACCCTTTGGGCCAAGTATGGTGACAGTCTGCCTGCTTCTTTCTTTACATCTACATGATCTAATTAAAGCTTTCCCCTAATTTGCATTTTTAAACTTGTTTCCTTATAATTGTTGTTTGTTTACGTACAATTAAGCAATTTGGTCAACCCAGAGGTCTCCTTAAATGCAGATCTGCAGTTGTTTAACATTATCAAATCGAGAGTGGAATGTTTAAAACAAAAAACTTAATGGGTGAGTAAGTGCCAAAAGGGTTATTTAACCTACGCTAGCAGGTACCAGTTTTCTTTCAGAAAATCAAGTGAACTCCCAAAGGTCCTATTGTTATGGCACAGTAGTAATTGACTTTTTTTTGCTTGTGTTTAAGAAATAACAATCTCAGAATTTCAGGCAAATGTGTATAATTACTCAGGACATAAGTTGGAATCTTCACAACGTATAATACATTCTGTCACTTTTTTTTGGCTAAAACCATATTTTTTGTGCTAATCATAGACCTTACAGAATCAGAATAAATAGATTGGTGTAATTTAAATGCCAGCACTTTATGTTTTTCATTGCAGCTGTGACCACTTTTCACAAATCATATGCAAACTGTTTTCAGAATTTGAAGTGCCAATCTTTTTATTGACTTTTCTCTAATGGATTATATATTATGCAAACAAGAATATTACAAAATGAATATAAAAAAAAATCCTAATTTCATCATGCTTTGCAACATATTTTTATATTGCACTAATCCTTTAAGTACAATGCCTAAGCTAATATAGCAGTTTGGCCTTTTCTACATTACATTTTATTTATAAAGTGCCATCAGATTCTGTACCACTATTACAAAGGGGGGCAATGAAAATTAACAATATCATTAAAAATAAAAAAATACAAAACTGACAATAACAAACACGTTACGACATGCTTGTACGGTTGGAGAAGCAGAAAGCATTTTATCTCAATGATTAAGTGGCACTACACAGAATATTGCTGCCACCTATTACAGTTTATACCTTACAAGTTAAGTTAGACCTGCAGCAACGTAAAAGAAAGCTTGCCCATATCGAAAGTAGGTGCCTTAGAAGACCAAATGCAAAACATTTTTTTCACTCTTTGCAAGTCTATTCCACATAGGGTTGTATTAAACTGTTTGTTATAAAATGCCCGATATGTATATTTAACTAGTTAAAAATATAACAACCAGGCAAAAAAGTGCATCAGCTAGGGAATTTCCACATATTCTGTCACATTATTGACCTGGGCTATTCAATAGACAACTGAAGACAGGAGTTCCAGTTTCTTCTTGCTGGAGACTTTATCTGCGGATTGATTGCTCAGGAATTATTGTCCCTTTAATACAATGTATAATTGTAATAATATTACTATTCTTGTAACAGTATCTATAACTAAATCATATTGTGACTGAAATCATAAACATTATGTGCAGTGCGATAAAAGGCAAGTTACATTTATGCGTTTCTACCTTCTGCTATGGATGGCCAAAGTGCTCAATGTTTGTGCATCAACATATTAATGAAACCCTGGGTATTAATGTAGTATAAAAATGGCTGGATTCTAAATTACCTATATACAAGCAGAGGTTTCAACATATTTTTATATATATGTCATCTCTGGTCTACCATTATATGGTAGAGGCAGCGATATTCCCAGGTATTTTAACAGGGGCAAATTATATCATTAAACAGGTCTGGTCTGACAGTACACCAGAGAACAGAACCGGAATCAACAAACTATACCAAGGATGGTAAACTATATGTAAATCAAAATAGGATAAGGCAAGGGTTTACAATATTCCAATTTGTGATTTCTGAACAGCTGCAAAACTAAGCTTCAAAAATTTTAACTCCAACAAAAGGGAGCACCTGAAAGTATCCAATTACTGTTTTATTCTTATTCCAATACTGTATCCTTTCTTTGCTCTATGTATTTTCAAACATGCATTCCATTTCAGGTAATTAAATGTTGCCCAGGGTTGGACATTCCTATCCAAATTGTAATCCTAACCCTACTGTTTGAGTGCACCATATGCTCAATATAACACACTTTCCTGGTTGGAAAGCCATGTACAAATTAATGTTTAATTCTACCAAAACCTAGAATAAAATATTCTATATCTAATCTTTTCTGGAATGGATTGCATATTCCTTATTATTTAAATTCAAGAAAATGGGCAGACTATATGGACTATGTTTTTCCCAGAAAACAGGGAATTGAAGCCAAGATATGTAAACTCTTTTAGTCTGCTGCCCTCTTGTGGTTTTCTTTACAATTGATTTTGTGGTTTTCCAATTTGTTCCCTAATGAAAAATACTACTAGGAAGAATTTTTAATTATATTTCTTTTTCATACATGAAGATACCATCATTGTTTTTTATAGTTAAATATTAGTAAGTCGGTTTACTTGTAAAAGCACCAAGTTCCCTTTTTAAATGAATTATTCTTGGCTGGATGTCTACAGTTGATCTCAGGGTTTCCAGTGAATGGGACTTGAGCTGGTATTGCCAGTGATACTACTATATCTTGTTTGGGTAAATAACAACCAAGAAGTTAATTGGATTCGTTTTTATACGGCTAAAGTACTCCTTAATTAAATTAACACTGTTGCAGTGGATTTCTGTGATTAAGAAAGCATTACAAATTAAAGTTTTATATTAAAGTCTAAGCAAGCAAAAGTTGCTCCTTTAAAGTTAATTCATACACCTTGCCTCTTGGCAAGGATTGTCTTTCAGTAAATGTTGGAATATATAAAAGTTACATACAAACATGTTTCTTTCAAGTTTTGTGGCATTCTTATATTATTCCGTTTGCTCAATGGACTAGAGATTGTACCATAAAGTTTATGTGTTGCGGTACATCCTGTGTGTTACAACCCCACACTACCTCTCACCCTTTCTCTGTTCCTTATGTTTGTCCTCACCCCATTCCCTCAAAATTGTAAGCTTACGTGCAGGGCTCCACCTAATGTACTGGTTTATGAATTCTAGTCTTCTTATACCCTTTGAATAAATGTATTGTAAAATTGTTGGCGCTATATAAATAAAATATAATAATAATAATGGTATTGTGTATTGCATCTATTTATATTATTTACTAGCAAGTGACAGGAGGAAATAATTGCTCTTGCTCTTTATTCCACTGTTTCCGTTTCTCCTGAAAATAATTTCATCTCTTATTGGTTATACCTATTAAGTTGTCCATTGCTGGGATGAGCTCTGCCTGCTCTACAGCATGGGGCTAGAATGGCGATGATGAGGTTACCCTGGCAATTTATGGCCAACAGCCAACTGATTCTGTAAGTGTGGACGATATGCCTTGCTGCACATTGTTGTTTAGCTCGCATAGCGTGCGGGCATATCCAGCTATCGACCACTTACTGCAGCACCTGATCTGGGGTGCCAATGGCCAGTCCAGGCCTGCTACAACCTGTAATTGTAGGCCATTTCAGAAACAGCCTCTTATCTACTTGGAGTCCTTTTGGATCTTCTCTTTCTGTGATCGCTGCCAATGTATTCCCATACCTCCTGACTTTCTCAGTTTCTTTGTCCTGATTTTTTAATTTCACTGGGTTGCTTTAGTCTGAATATTTCAGGCATATGAGCTTAGTCTCATCATCAAATGTATGTCTGTGAAGTGTATTGGTTTATGTGATGCAATGGGTCACGAGAGAGGAGATTGAAATAATGTCCCCTATTATTTATCAATAACCAGTTACATTCTTATGAGACTGCTACATTGTAGTTTTATTATTGCGCATTATGTGCTAGTTTTGGTCACCTCTGAATAACACGTGTAACAGGTTTGTAGCAACTCAATCCAGAGAAAGGCAGTGACTCTTTTTATTGATCTCAGATTTTCGCCGACAAAGGCTGCAAGTGGAAATTCATAAAAAATTCCTCACCTAAACAATGTTATCTGACTTTTTTTGTAGTCTGACCAAGGTTGATAGCTTTGCGTAATTGCCTATAATTCATTTTATTGCCTGCAAATTATTAACTGCACATAGCTAACGGCAATCAGTGGTATTAGAGGGCATCTGTTATAGAAAGCTGTTATGATATGCTCTTGGAAATAATGCACAAGGCATGTTGAAGTTATTTAGCATTATTAATCGTTAAACCGTGCCTTTAAAGGCTGTAATCACGTCGGTAATCTAGGATTTTTCTACTGCAATCATTAAAAGCAGCTATGCCCACTTTTTTCAGGGATGTCAGATAATGGAAGAGGGAGAGAGCCAGCAAATCTGAAGAGAAGCAATTGGCTTTAACCATTTCAACATCAACCATACTTGTTGACAAGGAGCCAACTACTTATCACATACGTGGTGGCACTTCAAAGTCCCCTTTCTTTTATGTTTCTGTAGTGGGACGTTAAACATACATGTTGTGTATTGGCTATGATAATTAAACGGAGTGGGGTTTTTAAGAAAAATATTTATTCTTTCTTACCTTTACTATATGGTTTGGTATATAATTGGGGAAAATATGTTTAGGTAATTTGGAAGCTGGATATAAGATTGTCAATAGCAAAACTACAAAAAATGAACCCCATGGGGAAAATGTTACCCTGACATTCAAAGGGTTAAAGGAACCGAATCTGAGTGCCGGATATAACGTCATTTCCCACAACAGAAAGTGTAACAGATGGAAAATGAATTTCAGGAAAATTTCCAAACTGAGCCCAAAATAGCTGAGTTGGAAAAATCACTAATTCAACTTTTATTCCAACTCTACTATGTTGGGAGGATTTATCTCAGCGCAATTACCTGCACAATCATGAAACTCAGCACATATGTAAACTCCTTATGTTAGCCTTTTTTTGTCTCCATATCACTTTTCCTCCCTCCCCCACATTCCCAGCAGACAGCACTCTATATCTGTGCTTTTAGACCCGGATATCCTGTCACCCTAATCCTGCTTTGTCACTTTATCATGTACCCTGTCCCAAAATCCTTGATGATGTTCCCTCACTCCCTACAGATCATCTCCCCATCTACATCAGAATGATTCCTAATTGAGTCAGATCGTCCCATAATTCAAAATAAAAAACATACACACTGGCACCAAGATGTTAGCAGCAGATCCTTAATAGTTCATAAGGTTGAAAAAAGACCAAAGTCCATCAAGTTCAACCTATATACATATTGTGTCCCTACTGTGTTGATCCAGAGGAAGGCAAAAACCCTTATGAAGCAGATGCCAATTGCCCCATACCAGGGGGAAAATTCCTTCAGAATAAATCCCTGGATCAACGTTCTGTCCCTATTAATCTAATATCCATAACTTGTAATATTATTGCTTTCAAGAAACACGTCCAGGCTCCTTTTGAACTCTTTTATTGAGTTTACCATCACCACTTCCTCTGGCAGAGAGTTCCATAATCTCACCGCTCTTACTGTAAAGAACCCCCGTCTGTGCTGGTGTAGAAACCTTCTTTCCTCCAGCCGTAGAGGATGTCCCCTTGTTATAGATACAGTCCTGGGTATAAATAGGTCCTTGGAGTGATCTCTGTACTGCCCCCTTATATATTTATACATAGTTATTAAGTCCCCCCCTAAGCCGTCTTTTTTCCAAACTAAATAACCCCAATTCTGATAATCTTTCTGGGTACTGTAGCCCTCCTATTCCCCTTATTACTCTGGTTGCCCGTCTTTGAACCCTTTCCAGCTCCACTATATCTTTCTTGTACACTGGTGCCCAGTACTGTACACAGTATTCCATGTGTGGTCTCACTAGTGACTTGTACAGTGGTAGAATTATTTCCTTGTCGTGAGCATCTATGCCCCTTTTGATGCACCCCATGATTTTATTTGCCTTAGCAGCAGCTGCCTGACACTGGTCGCTACAGGTAAATTTACTGTTAACTAAAACTCCTAAGTCCTTTTCCATGTCAGTCGTCCCCAGAGTTTTCCCATTTAATACATATTCCCAGCCTGGATTTTTCTTCCCCATGTGCATAACTCTTCCCCATGTGCATAACATGGTGGTGGGGCCTCCATGTATCCGACCTGCTTGTCCAGCACATCCCACAGGTGCTCAATTGGATTGAGATCTGAGGAATTTGGAGGCCAAGTAAACATCTTGAACTTGTTGTTTTCTTCAAGCCATTACCAAACCAATTTTGCTTTGTGGCAGGGAGCATTATCCTGCTGAAAGAGGCCACTGCTATCAAAGAATGCTGTGTACATGCAACAATGCTTAGTTAGGTAGTATGTGTCAGGATGTAAGTAACATCCACATAAATGGCAGGACCCAATGGCAGAACATTGCCCAAAGCACTGCCTCCGATGGCTTGCCTCGTTCCCATGGTGCATCCTGGGTTTCTAATACTCACATGCTTATTGTAGGTGCCTTCAGAGGAGATAGTGGTCAACAAGGGTACCCTGTTTTGCGGTTTTGCAGTCCCATATGCAACAAACTGTGTTTTGACACCTTTCTATCACAACCAGCATAAAGTTTTTCAGCAATTTGAGCTACGGTAGCTAGTCTGTTGGATTTGACCACACGGGCCAGCCTACACCCCCCACGTGCATCAGTGAGCCTAACCGGAACAGGAAGTCATTCCCCCTCGGTGAATCACTAAAAGCGATAGGGGAGCCCCAACAACCCGGACAGCTGCACCAGTTCGGGGAGGAGCTGCACCCAATGCATACCCCTCTTTCCAAACCACCACACGTCCGCCGCTAGGGGGGACATTCCAAACTGCTCGGTTCGTACCGCTATCCGCTTCCTGGCCCAAAATATAAATGAATGGCCAATGAGCCACAATGAGGGGAACAGGACTTGCAAAAAAACGCCTAAACTGTTACCCCCCCAATGTGTTCCACTGATATGTATGACAGGCCCTGCCTGGTTGCCCCTGTCACCACCCCAAATCAGGAATGAATGCCCCCATAAGCCCCATTAGGAAGTCATAAACCGCTAAGAACTTCTGAAACGCCCCCATGAACTAAAAATGGGACAGGAACTGCCCATCCTGATGCAGCAATCACCTAATTTTTTTGCGCGAACTGCGCTTGAAAAATAAACCAAGGACGCTGCTGAGGGGGGACGCCCCCCCGACTCCCACTTACAAAGTAGTGAAAGCAACCCTTGAACCCGATCTCTAAATCCCCCGCATTCCTGCTCAAACAGAGCCCACTCATCCCACACCTTACCATATCACCCCCCCTGTGGCTCTAGACACTGAGCTACCCATCCACTGTGCCACTCGTCCAACCCAAGGCACGCGATCCCTTCTTGATCTGTATAAGCTGCCGTATTTTGAAGCGAGAGAGAGCATCAGCTGTTACTGCTCTTCTGGATACTCCACCCCAGGGACCCATTACACAATTTATAAGTCTCATACTTATATTTTAGTTATTTATTGTGCTTCCCTGGGGCTTCAATTTTACATGTAAGGGCAAACAAAATTAGCCAAACTAGGCCGTATATACCGCCCATCCGCTACTTTACCGGCCTTTCTGTAACACATACCACACTCCTAAATGCTTCCTGTCCATTCAGCTCTGCCAACTCCCATGGCCTTCTTACTGGTAACATCATTATTAAATTAATTAATTGATGGGTAATGAAACACCATGATTTAAATCATTTTAAATTTTGGTAAATTATATATATATAATCAGACATGATTGGCATTATCTTATTTCAAATTAAAAATAATCATCTATTTTTGTGAGTGCAATCAGTAGTATCTCTAATCTGCTTTTCCTAATCATACTACACTATTGTAGAATTTGTTTTTGTTTTCGCCCCTTCTTCTGATTATATTTGCTTTTGGAGTATTTGGAGGAATACTTAGGCTGGGTGCTGCAGTGCAACATTGGGGGAAGTATTATATATATTTTTATCTTTTGTTCACATTTACAATTGAGCACATATATCATGTGTTAAGAAATATTCTTTATTGAATAATAATAGTACTAATAATAACCTTAACCCATTAGGCAAAAGAGAAATATAAGTAACCCGTCAGTGAGATGTTGCATTATAAATTAGGACAAAAACACAGATCTTTCTTAACTAAGATTGATAACAATTTTTTAAATCATAGCAAGTGGTAAAGTAGAAAGAAAAGCTGGAAATCGTGCATCTTTTTTGTTTTTAAATGTGAGATGTCTTAAACTACATTATTTGAAAGATACGATGAGGGCTCATTTATTAAAATGTATAATCTAAATTTTTTAGGAATGACGTTTTAGTATATAGACATTCTTGTTGACTTTACTCTAACATTTTATTGCTACAAGATTAAAGGAGACTTTCTAATATCAGTAATTAATGTATTTGTTAAAAAGAAATTCTCAGATCAACAAAGCGTTAACATGCTTGTGATTACAAAAAGGAGGTCTACAAACCTTTCCATAAAGATGGATTGCAAATGTCCTGTGTACTTTTAAGTCATTTAAATAGTTTGTCTTTGTGTTAGTGGTATATGTGTCTCCCTGGCGGGGACATTTTAAACAGCTATCTTCTTTTTTCTTTTCTTCTTTTCTCCCCAGCTGAGAAGCTTTACTCCCTAACAAAAAGAAAAAAGGGAAATCTAATGAGAACTCTTTGTGGGGCAAGACTATGGAAATGACCACCCCTCGATTGCCAGAGTTAGCCTTCAGCTGTGTTCTTCATCAACACGCGGTGGCTATTGAAAAAGGGCATCGGCTTTGGCACATTCCTTAGGCCACACCTGCTGTTGCTGCCAGCCATGTCCCCAGTGACATTTTATATTCGAACTATATTGACCCTTTCAAACCAAGTGATGAACAAAATCAATGATATGCCATTATGATGCATTATGAACTGATTCAAAGGAGAAGACAAGGTTGCCTGTAATCATCTTTATATATCGTAGAGAGTAAACCAAATTATATATTTAACCCTTTAAGCACCAGGGCCATTTTATGTTAAACGATCAGAGCAATTTCAGTGTTTTCTAGTGCTGTTTCTTATTTCCCTCTTTCTTATTTAGTGCACCCACACATATTATATTTTGTTTCAAGACAAGTAAGGTTTGGTTTTTTTTTAAATCATATTCATTTATTCAGTATGTACTTGAATTGGAGAAATTGCAATGTATTCTTTCTCCTAAAATACTTTTATCAATAAATCAATATGTAAGACATTGTTTTTTTTATGAAAAAAAATATTTAAAAAGAAAAACATTCATTCACAGTTTTACAGGTATATGTAAATTATACACAGCTAGCATAAATGGGAAAAATACCAAAAATATATTTAACTTGCCCTGATTCGGAAACTCTATATTCCTATATGATTTGATTAATTTAAGGTTTGTCATGTGTTTTTATTTTTTGACCCCTACCTAACCTCAATCCTATCTAATCCCCCCACTAATACTTTTCCACAGCACTTATCTACTTTTCCAATATGGTTTAACCCCCTCAGGACCAATGATATACCAGGTACATCATGAATAGCTGTCCCTACAGGACTAGTGACGTAACTGATACATCACCGGTTAAAAACCGTCACAGATCATGGGGATCACTGGGGCACCAATGTAACTCAACACTCTATAACTCCAGCATCAAGTCTAAAGCAGACCCCATTGTATTGAATACATTTTGTATATATTTATTTTTTCTTTTAGTAGATTTGTTTCATTTCAGTGTGATATCACTAGAAGCTTAATTACCCTATTTATTGGATCTGGATAATCCTCTGTATATTTTTCTTTAATCTTTTGAGTTCAATATACTTTTTTGGTGGTATTGTGTGCACTTTATTGCCTCAAATGTTTAATATTAAAGTTAGTTTGATGATCCTAAACACTTAAGTGTGACAAATATGAAAACATAGAAGAAATAGGGAAGAGGCCAAAAACCTTTTCACAGCACTGGACATGCGAGACAAAGAATTTAGACCTTACAGAATCCTTGTTTGATGCACACTAGCTAAATGAGTATTAAATCTTATATTGACTGATAATTGTAGCTTAATGACTTATCAATGATCCATCTAATATTTGGAAAGGTAGTTCAAGGTTATTAATCAGTGAACGTCCCATTAAGAGGATTTCTTTCATCTTGAAACTACCCAATACAAACTATTGGCCCTCTAGATTGTAAGCTCGTTTGAGCCGGGCCCTCCTCATCTGTTGTCTCTGTTAGTCAATTTGTTGTGTTACATACTACTTGTTATGTCCTGTCTACCCATTGTACAGCGTTACAGAATTTGATGGCGCTATATAAAACAATAAATAATAGTAATAATAATAGTAAGCAATAAAATATTGACAGTCTTAAATTAGCAGGAAGGGATGTCATCTGTTTTATTATACGGAATGCTCACTAGAACATATTTTCTGTACATTTCAAGTTTGGAATTATCAAATGGTCTAACTCTAAACGCATTATACAGTACCATCTGGGAGTAATATTTTCACATACAAATAACATGCATAATTACTGATTGAATCAAAATTCAAAAATTGTGACAGACATGTGGTGGAAATATTGTTGAACATAGGCAACATTTTAAACACATCGTGTGTAATACCTGAAGGTTGGTATTGTATTTTTGCAGTTTCTAGAAAAGATCTATACATGCATAAGAGTAAGACATACTGTGGCATTATCATACATTGTAATTATTTGAGTGTGTCCTGGAGACTATGGAAATTATTTCTGAGTGCTGGATCTCTGGGGGATCCAAGGTGTTTTCCAATAGTTCTTATCTGCTGTGGAGATACACATGCACTAATGGCAGACACGTGACAACCATGTATATAATATATATGCCAACAATCAGAGGGAGGAACACATTACACTTTTGATCCCAAAAATATAGTTTAGCCAACTATAATAAAACACCAAATCAAAGATTTATCCAGTTGCTGCCTAGAGTAATACTTTTTCAGGAGAACTACACAAGGCAATTTAAATGTTAGTTCACTCACACTACAAACATTTTTGCCATATAAGTCAACCTTTTCCTTTTTTTTGCAGCAAATAAGTTGTAGTTGATTTTGCCACTGTGATTGTATATATAATGCCCTTAAGAGTTGAAAACCACCAAACGTACAGCTTTATAAAAAAACAAAAACCAGAATCATGTATAGTTGCCTAATTTTGCCACACCAATATACTAGCACCTAGTTTTGTATCATTACGGATATTTTGGTGGTTTTTGTATTGCAACACTATGAAATGGTTATGTATTGTGGTAATAGTAGATACAGAATTGGTAATAACATATTGGTGGTGTAAATTACTTTTATGATACATTTCTGGATACAAAGCACAAATAGTGACACATTATTATGTTATAAATTGGTAGTTTGCTGAATCAATGAGAACCCTATTTACAGCTCAAAGGCTTTATAATTGAGGATTAAATGTGCAAAGAAAAGCAAAAGGCTTGGGTCTTTAGCACTTATTATCTTTGAATGTATCAATAGAGCAAACTGATTTGGCGATAGAACGACAGAGCTTCAGAGTGCTGTGCTATTGACACATTCCTTTTATTTGACTAATACATATGGACACCGTAAGAAGGGTATTGTCAGCTTCACACAGAGCACTCTAAGAAAAGGGCACAGTAACAAAGATACATTTCTCCATCTTTGGCACCTTTTTGCATATGCTTATTTTTACACCTATATTCTAAACACAATTATATATATATTTGAGGCATAAGTACACAGTACATGTACATCAAGAAGTTAGAACATGGCGTTTAAGCCAAAACTATTAAGTATTAAGTGATTATAATGCATAAAACCACCACCTGGGAAAATAATAAGAAAGCAGATATTTGAGGATTTCTGTCCTTGACAGTCGTTCTAAAGAAGAATGCATAATAATCTACTCTGTAAACAATTTAATATGCATTATTCAGAAACAAAAAAAACCCCACACACTTAGATAATGTACAAGCCACAGCCTTGCACATGCAGTTGCCACCCTCTGCCGTGGTCTGACAATTTTTTCCAAACCCCAATTATTGAACATATTGTAGAATTTTTTAAATATTCAGAAAGCACAAAAGTTAGTTTTCAAGTCAAAGTATTCCTGAAAAATGAACATCAAATGAAAAAGGGTAGCAGAAAAAGTAATGAAAGAAACAGGGGAGCAAAATCTGGTAGAAAGAAAGATGGCAAACAATAAAAGTGAAATAAAGTTATCTTTTTTCATCGATTTTAACATATACAAATTTTTATTCTATGTTATTTAATGTAGAGTATATAAAACATATAATAGGGGTTCAAAAATCCAAATATAATATCAACTGCACAAAAAAGTAGTAGTATTCTGCATAAGCAGTTTTCTGTATTATATATTTTTTTATGGACAAAGAAAAACATAAAACAGGTATGAAACATTTTGAGATAATTGTGATTCTTGGAAATGGAAAAGAATCACTATTTTTAAAAATACATAGGATGGAATCTCAATCTACCTTAGCCTATTAAAAGCTAATGACTAATTTCTAATGCATATTGTTCTTCTCTCTACTATTTTGCCGGGCAGTAACTGAAAATAGTATTAAAATATATAGAACAGATGCAGCATGTTACTTATAAATAATATTGTACATGGAAAGTAAGGGTGCAATAAATTGATTAACTTGGAAAAATGAACGTATTGTAATTTAGGCTATTGAAGCAGATAAACTTAGCAAGATCGATTAGTATGGAAACAAGCAAGTTGCATGCTTTGTGCTGACTTACCACCCAGGGTCAGAGAAGGGGCACATAGTGCTTTAGGCAGGAACAATATCAAATATAAATCACTGTGATTAATGCCTCCAACTGTGACTAAATAAAGATCACTGTGATTAGTAGGCACTAAAAAAATCAATAAAACAAGTTTCAGTGACAATTCTAAATTTTAGGGACCCCTCTGAAAAGATTTAGGAACTACAATATCTGCTGGCGCTCTATAAATAAGATGTATTGTAATTTAGGAGCATGGTTGTAAAACAAATGATGGATTTGATAGAGATACAGTCGAATGGTAGTTTAAAAATGCTTTATATTGTGTAATGTGTGCAGGCCCGGACTGGCCATCACCAGGCCGGATTGACTTAGGGGCTGATGGAGCTGCAGCTCCAGGCCCCTACCTTAAAATAGGCCCAGTCAGGACCGAACTGACTGGGCCTATGCGGCCTTTACGGCCGCATTAATGCAGGTCATAAGGGTCACCTGCCCCTTAAGCCCGCCGCAACTGCGACCAGGTCCGCCACTCTAAGGGGTCGGGAAGCCCCCACCAGGGCCGGTCTTACGGGTGTGCGGCCGCACAGGGTTTAAATTAAAACATCGGGGTTGTGTTTTTTTACTTTATTTAACATCCTACATGTTAAATAAACTTTAATAAAGCCCTGTGCGGCCGCAGACCCCTTAAGGCTGGCCCTGGTGGGGCTAGTTTTTTTACTTGCTTTTTTAGGTGAGTAAAAGATTTTTCAAATAAAAGTCATAAAATGTGTTTTTTTTCAATTTTTCACCATGTTTTTTTTAGTTTTTTTATAGTAAATAAGATGATACGATCAAAATAATGGTATCTGAAGAAAGCCCATCTTGTCCTGAAAAAAAACAATATATAACTTATGTGGGTACACTAAATGGGTGAGGAGAAAATTACAGCTGAACACAAGCACCACAAAAGTGTCAAAACAGCCTCGGTCCCACAGGGTACAAAACGAAAAATGAGCCCGGTCCTTAAGGGGTTAAATGTCCGGGCCTATTTTTTGTCCCAGTCTGGGCCTGAATATGTGTATTATGATATGTCAGTGCTTCTTAGTTGTTAGATTCCCATATGGCACAATCTAAATTAAAATAAATAAAAGATAATAAAATACTACTAATCGGTATTTATACCCACTCCTTCACATAGATCAATTCTCTAAGTGGCTTTATTTATCTACTTGCATAATAGGGTACTTTAGCAAAATGCAATATGCACCATAGTGTATGCTTGTGCTTGATAAATCTTATAGTATAAGAAGTTGGGCCTATGCAGGTGACAGGGTATCTCTAGGCTGTAAGCTCGTTTGAGCTCATCTGTTGTTTCTGTAAGTCAATTTGTTATGTTACATACTACTTGTTGTGTCCTGTCTACCCATTGTACAGTGCTATGGAATTTGATGGCGCTATATAAAGCAATAAATAATAATAATCTCAAAGCCCTACACCTGCTGCTGTCTAAGCAAGGGCTAGGTTAGATCTGTAAGCAGGGAGCATGGTTATTAAGGTGCTTAATCTTGGTACTAATGTTACATCGGCAGTGCACCTTAACCTTTACAATGGACTGGAAGACTACCAGAATTTTTTAGGTATCGTATTTTCCGGCGTATAAGACGACTGGACGTATAAGACGACCCCCAACTTTTCCAGTTAAAATATAGAGTTTGGGCTATACTCGCCGTATAAGACTACCCCTTTACCCAGTATGCAACAACCAGCCAATCACGGCAAGCGATGTACCTTACCCGTGATTGGCTGGTTGTTGGCTGGTGGGTCAGCTCTCTCTAACATATGCCTGTCCACACACACATGTATAGACATACACTGCCCTCACACACCCCTTCCTTTATACACATATACACGTACACACCAGCTTACAAACACACATATACACATACACTGCCCATACACAGACATATACATACAAACACTGCCCTTACACACACACACACACATATATATATCTACACATACTAACATACGCCTGTCCATACATACACATTTATACACTGCCCTCACCACACACCCCTGCCTTTACACACATATCTATATATATATATATATATATATATATATATATATATGCACACTGACCTTACACCCCTTTCTCCCCATCTCTTACCTTTCTCATCTTCTATCTTCCATCCAGTTGTGGGAGCGTGAGGTCTGTCATTTCAGACCTCTGCTTTACTGCTCCCTCATCACTACGCGCCGGCAATTGATGCTGAGCGCCGGGACATGACGTCATCCCCGCGCTCGGCATCAATAGCCGGCGCGTAGTGATTAGGGAGCATGGAAGCCGAGGTCTGAAGTGCCAGGCCTCGAGCTCCCTAATGTTGGCCTAGTTAGAGGGAGGTCGTGATCTCCCCAACCAGCCCTGCTCATCGGGCGCCCGCCGATCAGGGCTAGTGGGGGAGATCACGATCTTGCACCTACCTCAGCACGACCCTGAAGACCGGCCCAGGGGACACGGCTTCTCCGCTCGCCCCTCCCCTAGAGATTCGTGATTCTCCAGTCTGGCTCAGTAAGTACAGTAAGTATACCCGGCGTATAAGACGACCCCCGGCTTTTGAGAAGATTTTCACGGGTTAAAAAGTCGTCTTATACGCCGGAAAATACGGTAGCCGCCAAGTAGAGATGTTGCACCCTCCCTGGAAAAGAAATGCTCCTGCATACCCAAAATACAAGCTCACATATCCATTACTATCAGTTGTCAAAATAACTTATGGAATGGAAAGCCAAGTCTAGCATGAAAATCATACTCAGGTCTAGTCTTTCTACAGTCAAATATGCATTAGCTTGTTGGATATTTTACTGAAGAACTGAGTATACTGAAATAAACCATTAGCCAGAATGCTTTAACAATGTATCTAAAGTTCAAAGAGCTATTCATACACAAAAAATAAAAAATGATATACACTGATCAGCCATAACATTATGACCACCGACAAGTGAAGTGAATTGATAATCTTGTTATCATGGCACCTGTCAGTGGGTGGGATATATTAGACAGCAAGAGTTCAGTCTTCACTTTTTTATGTATGGTATGAATGACACAGATGTGCAGTGCATAGATCCAAATGTCTCCCAGTTAGGCCATTCCGTCATCCTTCTTATATTCTGATATTGTATGATGTCTTTCAACTGCTATGTATTATAATTGTAAAATGGGTGCAAGCCCATTGATGTCTGTTCCTTTCCTGCTTGCTGAAATTGAACATGGACTAAGAAAAATATTTTTCTCTAAAGCCTCCCAGAAATGGACTTCTGCCAGTCAAAAGAATGCCTCTCCTTGAGTCCAGCAGGGCAGCCTTTTTTCAGAATTCCCAAAATTGGCATGTTGGCGTCTTACATTTTTTTTGTTTGACATCATTTTTTTTTCACTGTCTCTGGGCCCTCAGTTTCAGCTTCTGGTCATAGTAGCCCTGTTGATTCAAGGAGCATTGATCCAAGCATATTTTTCAATTGTCTCCAAAACATTCTTTGGAATTTCCTTATAAAAAAAAAAAATACCTATGAATTGTTTTTCTGTAGTTCCAGACTGTCATCATCGAGGGGACAATGAATTCCCAAGGTTATTAAGGTATCATACAGGATAATGTCAAGGTGGCTGTCCTCCAAATGAAGCTCTATAGAATTTATGTAATGTAGCAGGACAATGGCCCTAAACATCAAAGTAAATTTGCTACAGAATGGATTCAAACAAAGAAAATCCAACTTTTGGACTGGCCCAGTCAGAGCCCAGACCTAAACCCATTGGATATCCTGTGAAATGACCTCAAGACAGACGTTCACACCAGATATCCTAATAATATGCCTGAGCTTAAGGAAGAATGGTCTAAAATTCCTCTTGAAGGTTGAAAAAGGTAATACAAGAAAATAGTAATAAACCTAATTCTCGTGCTTACAGGTGAAAATATAAATGGGTGTAAAAAGTGATAATATATAATAAACTTGCCTGATACTTCCCAAATGACCGTAGCAGTCCAAAAAACACTCTTCCTCAGGGTGTAGATATACAGGTGCAGGTACATGTAAGGGAAAAAATAATAATACAATATAGTGTAAAGTGTATAACCAATAATAAGTGTAGGTCGTGTTGTGATTGCACTTTTCTACTTTATTCTGATCGGTCCGAAGCATCAATACCTCTTGTGAGTGCAATCACAACACGACCTACACTTATTATTGTTTATACACTTTACACTATATTGTATTATTATTTTTTCCCTTACATGTACCTGCGCCCCAATCATTTGTCTATCTTGAAGGTTGTACAGGTTTGATCCGCGCTAGTTTTAGGTTATTGCTGCTAAAGGAGGATCAACCAGTTTATCCAAGAGTTCACTTACTTTTTTTCATCATTGATGTGTACAATAAGGGCATGAAAGACTATTCTTGTCTGTGTGTTACTAGTTATATATAAGCACATTGTACCTGTCTATACTAGTGACTTAGATATAGAACAGATCACATTAATGTACTAAATCCAAAGGGTTCATATATATATATATAGATATGACTCATTGTATCACAAAATAGCACACTGCTTAATTTATGCAACAATTCACTTGAATGTTTACAACGTTCAAGATGGTGAATATATACATGACTTTTAGAATGACATGGAAAAGGAAGTGAAACTAAGCTACTTCCTGATTTTACCTTCACTTCATTTCCTATTATCTTTTGCCATGTTTGCTTTTTTCACATCTGAAAGTATCTGAACAGTGCAGAGCGCTGGAAAGCATTGTTTCCATTTAGATCCTGTTTGGATTAGGGCAGTATGTCACTCCCTTGAAGGTCACCCTCTGCCAGAATCAATACTTTTTCCCAGAATCTTGTTTTTAGGGACTAATTGGATAGCACGCTACAGAAATCCAAGTGAAGAAAATTATATTTGCTTTAAATGTTTTAATTAAATATTAAAAAAGGGATATGGTTATTAAATAATGTATAATATCACACTACAAATTTGTGAACAAAAAATAATATAATGAATGTTGTTTTTTTTACTTTACAATCCACTGATTCTGGGAATTTTTTGCATTTTATATCTAAAAGGTATGGAGGTGCATCTAATGTCTTGGTATACTGTGACCCAGGCCGGCATATCCTTCTTTGTGAACTGCTTTTGCAGAACAGACTCCATGCAAGCCACATACACATAGAAATGTATCCAAATGTATTCAAATGTCTTGCGTATACCCACAATAGTCGGTGTATGATGTGATCCATAATATATATGTCATACAAGATAGAATACCTTATCCTCAAATAGATTTCTGTGTTTCTGTCCAAGGGGAACAATCTTTCCAAGACATTGTCCCACTGCTGCTGACTTAGATCCTACTTCCCAACATTTGATGTGCCCACAGTGGCACTTTTATTTAACTTGTGGTTAATGCCTTTTTCCCTGTTGATGACTAATTATGTAACTAAGAGCAGTGTTTCAAAAAAATATGTATTTTATATACAGAATTGACATAAACCAATCTCTTACTATTTATATACACACAATTGTAATCTTTAGGGCTACACAAAATTGTGCAACACTAAAATTCAGGAAACATTCTACGCTATCAGGGGAAGAAATCAGGACAAACAAGGAGGCACTGTCCTTCCTAAAGAGGCGCAACTGGGAGGTATATTAGATTTTATGGCTAACATTACAACTTTTTATGTCACTCACCCCAGGATAATCCTGATTGCTCATTTGTTTGCAGTCTGATCCACACATCCCATGTTTTTGTTTGCCTATGCCTCATTGCTACTATTACACTGTAGCAAAATCTGTCAAGCTTTACGACCTACCTCGGACACTCAGTTATGAATTCTTGTACATTCCTACCAGTTTTAATCCTAGTAATTGGATAAAAAGTTAGTTATATTCTTATAGTTAGACAAAACCATTTATACCAGTTGCTGACTTAATGTTTTAATCACATTTTTAAAAACATAATTGCTTTCAGGTTAGAGGTCTCTTCTTCAAAGAAATTTCATTTGAAGGTCACATGAGGTCCCAAAAGCATACGTGACTTATATCTTTTAATATGTTGGTTGAATACAAGACTTCATCTTCTCTTGGACTAATACAGCTATATCCATTTTTTTATCAGATTCATTGAATTCATGTCATTAGTATGTAATAAAGAGCTTTTCCCCATTAGGCCCCCATTTTTCCTATTAGGTTTATTTGTTGAACCCAGTAGGTAATTTTGGGGTAAAGAAACTTTGGGAAGTGAAGCAAGTAACTACATTTCCAAAATAATAATTTTAAACATTAATAAGTAGAGAGAAGTATGTAAAAAGTACAACACGGCCTGATTTTATATTTATTATCTTCCTACTACTTATTTGGCACAAGCCTTTTAAGTGAGGATGAGTGTCACATGCTAAAAAACAGATAACAAGTCAGCATCTGTCTACACCAACTAGAGTACAGGAAAAGGATGTGTCTCATATTCAATTCCCAAGGCAATAAAACCGAAGGACAACAGGAAAAAGACTTTTTATTTGCAAAAGTAACGCAGCTTCCGAATCATACTGAAGAGAGTCCACGACATATCTAGAGTAAGTTGGATGGATAGGTTAAAAAAGTGTGTTGTCAAGAGTTAAAGCTGAGCAAATCACTTTTCCTAAATCACATTTTTTCCTTTCTATACACAAAATAAACCCATGTTACTGTGTTTACAGATTAAAATAAACAATATATGTATTAAAAACACCTCTTATGTGTATGCTACGTGTAGTGCCACCATTAGAAATCCTGGGGCTGAGTACAAACATGAAGACCTGGACCCACCCCATGATCCTCCCACCATCCTGCCCCACATACCCCCCAATAGGCCCCAAAGTCCAGAAAGAGACCACCAGCTCCAAATCCACCTGGCTCCAATTCCTGAGGGGCATTTCCAGGACACGAGGTCAAAGACAGGGCTTGTGACAGGGAGGTCTAGCCCTCATACATGGCACAAGGTGGCATTCTGTCCTAACAATGAGTTAAAATTAAAAGAAAATAAAGTAGAAAAAGGAAATACATTGGGTCAGATGTGATTCACAACAAGACACGTGGCAGTCCTGTGGCATTTAGATTTTTAATGTGATGTCTGTTGGCTCGATTTGTTCTTGTGGCTTGGTTGGAACTTTTACACCAATGTCAATAAATCGGCAATGGATTAAATGGTAAATATCCTTAGCAGAGCAATTATCAGTACGTTACTCGCATATCCATAGTATAACTCCCGTCAATGGGAGCTGAACGGGAATATTAGAAGCCAATCTATTAACTAAAGAATGCATGAACCAATTAGCATGTAATATGGACTGCATAACACACATTAGCAACCAAAAACTCTAGACTTGTGTCAGCAGATATGAACCAATGGACCTATAATATGTGCCTATTAAACACACTTTAGATATGTGACAGTTACCCATGAGTACATACACACTAATAATCTCATATGAATCAGCAAAATATTGTTTTGAAGTATGATCATGATGTACTCAAAACAGGAATTAGGAACACATCCAAAGATATGCCTGCAATCAATGATATTGTGACCTTAAATCTTATGCATTATGTATGTTTAAAAAGAGTCCCTATGTATGAACAGACTATATTTTCCTTTGCTTGGTAGCAGTCGACAAGAATTTGCTGAGTCTGCAGGAAGCTATTTTGTTTTCTCAACTCCTATGAAAAAATCTGGTCTTTTCTATACTGTAGTGTGTTAAAAAAAACAACTGTTAGTACAAGCTGACAAATGCAGGATTTTGTTGCACTTATCTTAAGAGTTTAAGCAATTGGTGACACAGTCAATTTAATTGTCCTGACATAACTTCTTATACAGATCACTGGATTCAAGCCAGTTCTTAAACTCAATAGACAGCCTTATATTTGGGATTGTTATTGTCCCAGCTACAAATTAAATAAGCCATGGACCCCTGAGTAGAGTCATAATGTATCTGCAATTTGAATCCTCATAATAAAAAAATTAAACTGATGAAAAACATTCTACGATGCCTGAGCAATATTATAAGGGGAAGTACAATATGTTTTCATCGCTGGCATAAACGGCATTGTTGGGGGGCCCCAAACCCCCCTGTGTTTCATTCCTGGTGGTCTACATCCCGCAACCAGGATACTTTGCAAAATAAGGTGACCAGTTTTCATCCCATGCACTTCTATTCAGGCAGCTTGTTAAGCACAAAGGGCCAGTCCAACACAGACCGTGTCACTGGCAGAGGTGAGAACGCAATGAGTCATGTAACATGATGTTACTTGAACGCAGGGTAAAAACAAGGTTGTTCGCACAGCATATGATGTCATTGCTCCCTTACGATGCTACTTGGCAAGTGTAGGGATGCAGAGTGTAGGGATATGGCGACATATCCCAGTGCTCTGCGATGAGGTCCGGTGCACAATGATGGAGGCATGGAAGAAGAAGGGCTTCAGAAAGGAGAAAGGTAAGTGATGGAGAGAGAATACAGAATAGATAGAAAAAAGGGAGTGATAAAGAGAAAGATATAATGAAGAGGATAGAGAAAGGGGAGAGATAGAGGGAAGGGGAGGATAGGGAGACAGGGATGGAGAAAAGGGGGGGCACAATATTGAAAAAATATTGATATGGAGAAAGGGAGAGATGAGGCAAAGAGAAAAGAAGAGATAATGGGAGATGGGGAAAAAGGAGAGAGAGATAAAAAGAGAGTATAGATGAAGTGAAATAGGATGATAAATGAGATATAGAAAAAGATGAGAGGCAATGAGAAAGGGGCATCAAAGAACCGAGGTAGAGGTAAAAGAGAAATTGGAGAGGTAGGGAGAAAGGAGGCAAAATAAAAAGAGAAAGTGAAAAAGAAAAAAGAGGTGAAATAAAGAGGGTAGAAAAAGGGAGAGAGAGAATAAAGAGAGATAAAAAGAAAAGAGGGGAGGTAGAAAGGAGAAATAAACATGAAGGAGAGGGGAGGTGAACAGACAGGGAGAAATTAGGGGAAAAGGGATGAGGTAAAGAGAGGAGAAATATAGAGAGGAGGAAAAGGGAAAATGAGAAAGGAGAGAGAGAGAGAAAGAGGAAGGGCGGGGAGATACAAAGAAAGGGGGTAGAAAGGAGATATGAAGAGATAGAGAGATAAATGGAGAAAGAGGGACAGAGAAGAGTGAGAAATAAAGAGAACAGGGAGAAATATGGAAAAGGGAGAGATAAATAGAAAGAGGAGAGAGCAAGAGAAAGGAACAGAGATGCGCAGAAAGGGTATAGATAATGAGACGGGGAGAATGTTTAAAAATGTGTGTTAGGGCAAGTATGTCTAAAATAAGTATGTGGCTGCAAGGGCAAGTCTAAGTCAGGATGTTTATGTATAGCGGCATGAATATGCATGTGTTTATGGGTAGGCATTTGTAAGTGTAGTGTGTATGTGTGTAGTCTGCCCATTTCTGTTCCTGTTTTGGGCCTAAAGGGTATAGAATGAATAAAAGGTGTACATGAGCCAGAGAGGAGACCTGAAACTCTTAAAGGTGGCCACTGTGGGTGCAATCTGGGTGCTGGGTAAATCCTGTGGATGCAATCTGGGAAAGTCCAATGTTTGTGGGTAATCTGGTTGCTGGGGCAAGTCCTTTTTGTGCAATATGGGTGCTGCAGCAAATCATATTTCTGCAATTTGGATGCTGGGCAAATCCTGCGTGTGAAATCTGGGTGCTGTGGCAAGTCCTATGAGTGCAATCTGAATGCCAGGGATGGTCTCTGGGGTGTGTGACATGTGATCAATGCCTGCAGTTTAGGGTTTCCATGCATTATTTATTTGATCTATATCATCAGTGCTGAGTTTTCATGTAAATTTCACTTGATCTATACCTGCAATGTCCTCTTTCCATGTGGTGTTTATTTGATCTATACCTGAAGTACATGGGGGAGAAGTGTAGCACAGTGAGGGAAAGGACAAAGGGCAGCTTAAATGCAAGGGGACTTGCCATGTGTATGATCTACTCACATGACCCTGCCCCCTGATGGGCAGGCTAAAAGGGGACAAGCATCAGGGAGGGATGAGCCAAGAGGGCGGTTTTGCCTAAGATGGCAAAAATCCTTGCACCAGGCCTGGGAGGAAGTAAGTATGTTAAAGAGAGACTGTATTTTGTATGTGTGTGTGTTTATGTATAGGTTTTTGTTAGCATGAATATATAGGTGTATGTGTGAGAGGGAATGTGTATGTGTACTGTAAGTGTGTGAGATGGAGTGTTTAGCATGAGTCTGTGTTAGCATGTATATGTGAGTTTGTGTGTGTATATTAGCATGAATGTTTGTGTTAGCATGAAGGTGTGTATGTGTTAGCATGAATGTGTATGTCTAAGTGTGTGAGAAAGTGTGTTTTAGAATGACTGTATTAGTGTGAGTATGTGTATGTATGTATGTATGTGTATGTTAGCGTGAGTGTGTATATGTGTTTGCATGTTAGTATAAGTTGATGTGTAAATATGTCTATTCATTACCAAAGGGGTCGTAAGGGACCGATGTGTCCACTTGGCTTACTATAGATTACTATAATCTTCATTTGATTCAACAGGAATACTCTCCATTAAAGTAATTGGAAATTGTTAATTGACTGACTGGAATGCAGCGGGGTTGCTAGGTCTCCAAAAGATCCGTGCTAGAGCCTACAGCAAATTTGATAGTAGTGGAGTCCGATTTGGGAGTGGTCGCTGCACACACTTCACATTCTGTATACACAGTATATACACACACACACATATTTGCAAAATAAATATGCGAACGCTTTATACCTGAGTTCAGGATCAGGAGATCTTCTATATAACAACATAAGACAGTTTGAAAAGAGGGGGGAATAAGAAATTCTTTCCACGGTAGCCATTTCAGCCCATTTTATATGCTAGACCTCTGGAGACCATAACCAGATCATCCATCTAACACGTAAAATTAACTGTTTCCAAAACCCTGGAATCGTCGCCTTAGCAGCGTTCATTAAATTAATAGTTAAAGACCTCCTATAAGATCCCATTCGGGAACATGGCCTCAGCACCCATACTGGACCCACAAGATTTGCCACAGCACCCATATTGCACCCACGAGATTTGCCCAGATTGCATCCACTCTGGTCTCGTCTCAGACACTCAGGTCTCCTCTTGATCCTCTCCTTTCTCAATATCTTTTCCATTTTTCTTTATCTGGACTGTCCCATTGCTCTTCATCTCTCTCTTCCTTTTTCCGTTAATATCCCCATTTTCTCAATATTTCTCCCATTTCTCTTTATCTCTTTTTTCTTTTTCTCTGTCTTTGTTCTCTTTATCTTCCTACTTTTCTCGTTATCTCTCATCCTCTTTATGTCTCTCTGTTCTCCCCTTTCTCTTTTGCTTCACACTTTTACACACATTTGCACAGAGTTACACACTCACACCAACACACATGCACACATACTCACATTTACACACATCCATGGTAACACACACTTACAAATACATGCTCACACATATACACATATAGATCACAAATACATGCTCAGACACAAACATACATACATGCACACTCACAAACACTTATACCCTTTTTTCCTTCCCTCTTACCTTCCTTCCCTTACCCCCATAGCTCAGCTGTGGATTTACTCCGTTGCCTCACTTAAGCCGCAGGGTCACATGACTTTATGTTTGTTCCAGCCTCCCAGGGCGAGTTAAAAAATGTTCACAAAGGGCTGGTCTGACCTTTTTTGGAACAGCCCGAGGGGGCAATTTTAGGACCCCCCGGTGAGTGGCACCTGGGCAGACTTCCTCCACTTACGCCACTGGTGCTGAGCGGCAGGATATGATGTCATAACCCTGTGCTCGGCATTAATTTGGGTCCGGTTAGAGGGAGATCTATGATCTACGCAGCCAGCCCATAGTCCCGAATGGAGATTTGGCGCTAAAGTATGCTATGAAGTTGAGATTCAGGCCTTCAGCCCCAGTAGCCATACCCTGCTGGAATGTAGATTAAAGTCAACATTTTAACCAGTATAGTCACACAAGAAGAACACAGTACACAGTGCGAGGAAGCAACTACCCATAAAGAAGAGCTCTAGGCAAGATAAGGTGTGATAGTGTGATATAGGTTTGAGGTGTGATGGAGTGGATATGTTTCAGTGTCAGTGTATCTTAGACCGATTGTCTATATGTGCTTGTTACTGTGACTATATCCCATACTACCTAGGCCTGATGCTTTGGGGTCATCTTTGACTCAGCCTCTCCTTCAGCCCTCACTTATCCTCATTAGGTTCTGCCACTTGCACCTAAAACGTTTCTCACATCTGCTTTTCCCTCACCAAAGATATCACAAAAAAACAAAGCTCTCTCACACAAGTGAGCGCCAGTTGCGTCACGAAATGCGTTCATCGTTCTCTGCCTTACACACTGGATCTTTAATAAAAAATCCTGCATCCTTTTTGTCCTTTGTGTGGTCCCCCTTGGAGGAGACTTTTGAGGATCTTCAGCACCGGTGCTTTCCCTCAACATGGGGGAGGATGCACTCTTTCCCACTTTGTGAAGCCCTCCACTGGCTCCCTATTACTTTAACAATTAAACTAAAAATCCTTATACTAACATATGAAGCCCTCCATGATGCTGCTTCCCCATACATTTCTGTCCTCATCACAAAATACTCCCCTACTCGTTCTTATGCTCTTCCCATGAGCTAAGGCTGCCTTCCTCCATTACCACTTCCCTTTTCATGCTAACAATACTTCACGCATGCTGCTCTATACCTTTGGAACTCACTTCCACCTAAACTCGAGCATTCGCTCTTTCTTTCAATGTTCAAGAAAAACCGCAAAACCCTGTTTTTATAGAAGTGTGCAATCTTTTCAGTTCCAACTTGTATGTCACTCTTAGAAACATAGAATTTAATGGGAGATAAGAACCATTTGGCCCATCTAGTCTGGCTTTTTTTCCTGACTCGAATCCTATTCAATTCTTGATCTTAGATTTCTTTTATTATTTAGTTGCGTGTTGAAGAATGCATATTAAAATGGAGCTGCGTTGGATACTAGAGTGTCCCTTTAAAGGAACAGTTTAATGTATCTGGCACTATTTGTTCTTCCAAAATTAAAAAAAATATTTACCTAACACAGAAGATCCAGACCTGCTGCTGCAGCTGCTCTCCTCTTTCATAGTCTGAATATTATTATTATACTGATTGGCTGCTTTAAATCAATAGGAGTACTTTCCATACATTCGCACAAGGGTCTGAACCCCCAGGGTTCCCAGAGCCAAAGCTGGAGCTGTCCAGAGGTGCGGGGAGATGTGTTCAGCCGAATACATCTCCTGCAAATCATTTAGCTGGGGATTGGGAAAGTGGCAAAAGCATATTAGGGATTCTGTAGTACATTTCAATAGTTTACCAGTTTCTTTCAGTGCGCTTCCAGATTTGAGCATATTAATTATTCCAGATTATGATGAATCCGTACTTTGTAAAATCATTTGTTTGAATAAATGTGTTGTTGTTTTCACTAGATATCCTGAGATTTGATGTCAGCAGCTTCTCACTCTTCAAAATCTAACACATATAGGATATCCTGCCATTTAACTGCTAAGGATTTATTCTTCTTTACAATCATATAGCCATCCCCAGCATAATTTCCTGTGAATGGCAGGTTTCACATGCTTGCAATTCTACAGGAAAGAGAGGTGGAACCACTAGGAGTAACTATTTAAGACCTTGGAAACACACAGCTACTGCAGTGAAATGACAAAGATTTGGGTCTATTAATGTATTGCCATATAACCCAAGAAATCAGTTCAAAGCAAAATGAAGAAAAGGACTATTTTTGTCAATATTGCTGCGTCTGTGGTATTTCTGGGAATTTTTATTGAGGGGTCTGCAGTTACGGTAAGATGCATTCTTGTATATGGTACATAGATATGTTTGGGTTATTAGTTTAGAACATACAGTTTTTTTAATTTGTGTTGACATTTGTGAAAATATCTTATTTGCCTACTTAACTGAGTATGTTGCCATAGAAATCATCAGGAAACATCAACCTCCACAACTGCATTGAATGACAAGAGATTGATGTCCATTTTGAGAGATGTAGTAAACATCATCTAAAGAACTAGTACATATAAAGGCTTTGGTTCTAACATGTTCCCATTTATTTATGCATGTACTAGACTTTGGTAGAACTGATTCCTCTCTTGTCGTTTGTTTATATTGTTCTCGCTGATAAATAATATATGGCGCTACTTACATATACACATGCAACTGTACAGCCATCTTGTCTATTTCTGATATTATTCGGGTTTTTCCTAGCTTTTCTCCTTGCAGGCTCAGTGCTATTGGTTTAACTGTTGATTATTAGTGAGATCTGCTTTCTGTAAGAGGAACTCTTGATCAGTGAAGTCATATAACTGCAAATGATACAAAGGATTATTGTTGTTAAAATATACACACGCATATAAAGCCAACCCTCGAACATTTAAAATGAGAACGATGTAGAAATAACAAAGTAATTATAATGTAGATATCAGACACAGTTATATGTTTCTTTTGCTTACATGGAAATTTGTATTCTCCGAATGTTGTTGCTTCCTTTTTATAACTGTTGTTTACATCTATGTTGTTGCATGCGTTGTTCACATCAGTGTATGTTTAAGAGATCTGACTGTGTTTAAATATAGGGCCCTTAGCACAAGAGTGCTACACTTTCCTGAACAACCACTGGAAGCTTTGGCAGACACCTGTTCACGAGAATGTGATCCTTTGCTAGTACAATGGATTGATATCTTTAACGTATCTTTAACGTCTCTTTAAAGTCAAAGCTCAATGTTGTCACTTATAAGCCTACCTGTTGTTTCGTCAGTGGTTACCTATAGTTAGGGGTTTAGTGATGTTAGCGATAAGTATACCCTGATTACCTTGTTTCTGATTTTGCTGCCAATTGTGGTTTCTCTCTTTTGTGCCTGGTCCTTATGTACTGCACTTTTTTGTTTGTAACTCCTCTTCCGGCAGTAACTAAACCAGTCTCTTATCGGTACTACTCGGTACTGTACTGCTCATCTTCAAATGGGGTGGATATAAATACTTATGAGAAGGGCTGGTTTTCCACATGGTCGCATCAGATTGAAAACCTAGGTGTTTTCAGTAGCATCCCATTGACTTTAGGGGTAACCTGACAAGGGTTGCATTGTATGTAGATCAATGTACTTTCCTTAAGTTTATCTATTAATTATTACTAGCCCCTTAGCATACATCAGGGTTTATGGAAAATTAGTGAGCAATCGGTCCTGTTCACCAGTAAGTATTATACATGCCATGTAGGCCATAGAACAAAAACTGCAAAACAGTCAAAAGCAAGAATTTGTACGTGATTTAAAAAAATATGATGGTAGTAAGAATCAGTGATGGCAGAATAATTTTGTAATGACAGTATATAATGGAATGCCATGTTTAGTATTAGTCAGTAATAGTGTATATATTATTGATTTAATTATTCAGTATAATTGTAAAAAATGAGAAAAACATAATTAAAATCTTCTAGTAGTACGACAATCAACATATTCATATAGCCATCTGTTTTCTGTGAAGTGAAGAGTGGGATTCAGTGTAACTCACCATGTACCAGTATTTATACTTACAAGCATCATGTATAATAAGATAAATGTGATGAACAGGGAATACACTAACTGTAATGGACCTGAAATAATGATTTTGTTATTGCTGCCTTCATAAAAGAGATGAAATATCATCATTTCCCCACCAGTAAGGTGAGCACTTCCCAAATCCATTTGTTCGATAAAAGTTGACTATAAGTATGTTGTGTGGATGAAAGGACATAGGAAATTACGTTCTCCTTTGATATTGTAGAGCACATCATGCTCCTGGAGACAAATACCTATCCTATTAATGGCAGCTTATATTATGGGTTAATATATATAAAAAATAATCATTTAGAAGCTTACGTATAACCAGATGTGCTCTTACATATGAATAAAGGGGTTTTCTTGTTTTGTAAATGAATACCGAAAATACCTCTGCTGTGGTCTTCATCTCTGCCCCTAGGCCAGGATAATGTCATATTAGCTCCATGCTAGCAGGAATGTGATCAAGGTTTCCTTCTTGATCACTTCTTTATTAAAATGACCTATGTAATCTATATATATATATATATATATATATATATATATATATATATATATAAAGTTGTTTTTTTGGAATGCAGTATGTTTTTATTTTTTCTGACCATATTTTGTCTTTCTTTACAGGCTAATAACAGGTGTGACAAGAAAACATTGATTCTATCCCATACCGACTGCGGCTCTTGCTCTTTAAATTTTAATGTAAATTGTCCTGAGGGCTACGTTAAAGTCAGCAATGGGAGTGGAATACGAGACTGCAGGTACTTTTGTTTTATTAAGTAAAGATAATCCTCAATAAGGTATATTAAACAGAAAGAATAAATATAGGTAGATGCTTTGGCGAAAAATACACAAGGAACTGGGCAAAGCATGTATGATATGGGTGTAGTATGCTCTAAAATAGAATTAGAAAAATGAGAGGCCCCATTAAACTGAACCCTGTTTCATTTCTATGATGCCCCTTACTGGTAGTCATAAGTGTTGAACCTGAATTTATTATGTGCCCCGAGAAGGAATTGAGTTAAAATCCAAACTATGTATCAATGGAAAGCAAACAAAAATACTTCGTAGTTTATTTCAGCCGCTGCTATCTTTGTAGCCTCTAATTTTTATCATACTTCATTCCCATTCACAAAGCACCATTTTTGAGTTCTCACCCCAAAATGCATTTTTGTTTCTTTTTAGATACACTTTGAAGTTGATAACTACTTCTCTTCTTATTCCTGGCTGCCGACACATATGTATGATGGACAAACCTCAGCCTCAGTGCTGTCCTGGCTATTGGGGACCGGACTGTCTGGGTAAGTTCTTCATAGGGACTGGGAGATAATAGTTTAACGCTAACTAATAAACTCCTAATACACACCAATCTGAGGACTTCTTTTCTAGATATGCTTTGTGATTGTTTCAGATATTGCATCCTTAAGAAAATGATAATGGTTTATAAGAACCTTAATCCCATTTATTAAAGGCTACATTTAGAGCCTCTAGTCCAGACTACAACGTACAATTTCAAAAAGTGAAAATATAAGAAATGAAAATGTCCTGGTTTTCTAGTTGCCATTTTGCGGATGCCATGTGTGGGTACACTTACATTGCCACTGACCATATAGTAAATATTATATGAAATTTTGTCTGTCCATAAGCCATATCAAAGATGAAGAATTTGATAAGAAGCCAGCATAGTCATTTACAACCAAGTTTCTTGACAAAGGCACATTCCACTTATCACTCCACCTTGTCATGTCTTATGACCGCGATGTAATTAATTTAAAACTTATTACGCTTTTATAAACATTTAATAAATACTGTAAGAATGTTCTAATCCGTATATTATTACAATATCTGAGACATGTTGTATTCAGTTAGCCTTAAAGCAACTGTTTATTCTTTAGAAGGAGTACAAATCTTCAAAACACAAAAATCATTACTTTTTTTTTTACTATACTTCCTGTTACAAACAGTGCAGGACATCTTGTGAGTGTGAAAACGCAGCTATTGTTACTCCTGTCAACTCAAGAAAAATCACCCCATTCCTTATCATACAGTGTTAAGAGCAGCTTTGACTGCGCTAGTAAAAATCGGTTCCTTCCTGTGCCTGAATGAACAGGCTGATTACAGCCTCGGAAGGTGATGACAAAGTATACTTAACTGTATCACGTTCGGTTCTTTAGAAGACAGAAACCTCTTTAAAGTGAGCATCTAGATGAAAATATTTACAATAGCGATGATTTGAGAAATGGGCTATACATTTACGCAACATCTTTCATCAACTGGATGATGTCACTTCTGTTCCCTCTATGACAAAACTCTCCCTAGTCTCACAGTAGAAGTTGGCAAGAGTGTTTGTTGTAGTGCCATGCCCATCTAAGCTCGATGGCATGTTAACTGGCATGAATGAGTCCTATCGGGGTTCAGCTGTCACTTTAAATGCTTGTGCATGCACATGTATGCTCATGCCTGGCTGAAGTCAGGAAGCACATGGTCTAGTATGAATGCTAATTATGGTGATCCACCATTTTGACATTGTAAAGTTTCAAAGAAAGCAAACTTAACTCAACATATCCAACAATACTGGTTTTGATATGTTTTATGTGTTTATTGCTGTATTTGGTGTGGGCGTTATGGGGAAAAATCTGGTTTTTAGCCTTCCAGACCCGTTCTAATTTTGGAGTATGTAAAAAATATACAATATGGCTGCAGATAAAACATTTTAGCCCATTTAGTGTACCCATTGTTCCTGCTATAAAGATCCAAAACGTAATCAGTGCAAAGCATTCTAAGGTATGCTTATCTATAACCTTCTCAATAAAGTAAAACCTCCTTCCACTACATCAAAGCCTATGAGCCTCTGGTATGATTTTAACTACAAAAAGCCTTGTTGAAATAATAAGTAATAGCATAGATAATAACAACTGAGGTTTAATATTAACATTCAACCTGTTACTGTTCATTCCTCTGCTTGTGCGAAAACTGAGCCCTGTTTAAGATTTTGAGAACGTACTAGGAATACATTATTACATTATTTTAAATGTTACGGAATGCGCTAATGTATCAAGTGATACTGATGACATATAATCCTTTTATACCAATTTAAATTGAGGAATATGATAATTTTCTCAGTAATATTACTGTCATGTAAAATACTTTTTTTTTTTTTAAAGTAAAGTAGAAATAAGGATTTCTAAAAAATATAAATGAACTGTGATACGCAATCCAAACATTAACTTTCAGATAGATTGTGGTGTACATTCCCATGAGGAATGGAAGAACAATGTCTCTCTCTCCCTAGATGATTTCCAGCGGAAATATGTCCTCACAATAAGCACTTTCACTTAAATCATAATCATGGAAAGGCAAGTGACCTAGAGGCCAACATCCAGGAGTTATTCTTCTTGTCAGCACCTTTTCTGTTTATTCTCAATGATTTTGTTTGGTATGTTCTAAAGGAATATTAGCAAATAATTTAAATGTTAAGATTCATTTGTTGTTTATATTGGCCTTACAAAAAGATTTTTATTGAGTATTTGTGAAAAGGTATTTGTATGTGAAATATGTATTTTTTAATAAAACTGCTAACTGTTTTTTAGAATGCCCAGGGGGTGCTTTGACCCCGTGTAACAGCAGAGGATCATGCTTTGATGGAATACAGGGCAACGGAACCTGCTCTTGTAAGGTATTAATTAAATGCTACTGTACTATTTACCAAACGGTTCTGCTACTGTAATGCGGCAGGATTTCTTTCTATGCTATGATATTCCCTCACAATTTATTCCACTCAACCCCCGAGAAATACAGGGGCAACTCCAGCCTAACCAATGCCAATAATAAATGAATAAGTATTGACTGGCTTGTATGCTATTTCTGATGGTTCTTTTCTAGAAAGGATTTGGTGGAACCACTTGCGAAACATGTGCTAGAGATCATTTGTATGGTGCAGACTGCAGCTCTGGTAAGTCATCACCGTTACAGAAACGGAACTGTGACGCAAGATCTGTTTGGTGTTTTTAAGTGAATGATCTTTCATTTCCATTGCATCAGTATATATATATATATATATATATATATATATATATATCCTTCATGCAGAGCCCAGGTGATATGTTAGAGAGTAACAATACATAGACACACAAATAGGAACTAAACTTTAGAATAGCGTAAAATACTGTGTCTTTTGAGTATACAGTATTACGCATGCATAAATAAGTATTAACATTAACTCCACCTCCAGTAGAGCACCGGTCCAGGTACTGTTGAGGGCAATAACATTTGAAATTAGACACATATACCATCCAACCTATGTCCTTTTAATTACAGTACGTCTAATATGTGCACTCTTTCCTACAGTATGTGACTGTGTACACGGTGTTTGTAACAGCGGGATCAACGGGGATGGAATATGCTTATGTTTTTCTGGTTATGGTGGAGTCAGATGTGATCAGTGTAAGTATATTGTACAATTATCCACATTTCTGTACATTAGCATAACTTCTAAAGCAAAATTGAGCTGTACTATTTTGTGCCTGCCGTCATAATCATCATCATAATCAGTATAGCAATTTCCTCCTTTCCTTTTCCTTGGTGCATTTTCTGCAACCAAACACAATGATAGCTTGTAGTGGGCGATGTTATACGTGTTAGTAGGATGTGAATAATGTTATTGAAAGTAGTATAGTGTAGGTATTTGTAATTTCACTATGCATTATGAATGGTCACCCAGTAAAAAAACTCACGCCGCCAAGTTTCTTTAGAAAGAAGGACAGTGTTGAACCTGAAAAAAACATACTTCATGTAAAAGAAATTATGTGTCAGTTTAATCTTACATTAAGCATTAAAACTTAACAAGGATATCCCTTTCTAATTATGTAACTTATGTGGATTGTTTCGGATCAACTCACAGTGTAGTGACAAAACTCCATTGAGGTGAGTGGTTACTATAGTATGATTAAGCTATAGGTAACGGATGATACTGGCAGGTTTATGTGCAAGCTCTCCTCTTTCTGTACCACAATGTGATGATGCATGTTCATGTTTATGTTAAATGTTGTACATTTTTCTGTCATTGTTTTCATTCACCCATTTTGTAATAGTGCTACAGAAGCTGCTAAAGTGCAACTTCTTTAAAGGGTTTTCCCCTACATCTAACTATAGCAAAGCTATGAAAATTGGTATTGCCCCCCACAGAGGGAAAGTGCCCTGATGAATCATAGGGGAAATACAATGTCATAGTTCAAATATGCATTGGATGATCCCTCTCAACATCCCAAATTCTGATGGAGCACCTAACTCCTTTGACCTCAGCTCTCTTCTATCATGGACTTTAGGCCTCTGACCTACTCCTACTAACTGAAGCACATTGTAAGGTTCCTGTTGTAAGGCAGAAGCAGCATTTAAAATCACCCTGTTGAAAGCTGGACAGCACAGCATAAAGGTGGCTCTGTCACCCAATTCCAATGTGACCACATGTATTGCCCCTTCTCCATTACACACCTAGGATGAAACTTTAAATGAACTTTCTTATGTTATTGTTATTTTTTTATTCTACCCTATTGTAATAGTACTACAGAATCTGATAAAGGCAGTGTAACATAATGTAATGGCGGTTCCTAGTCCTACTAAACAATATTATGTTTTATTCAGCCTTGCCAGAATGTGAAGCACTACAATGCAAAGAAAATTTCAGATGTGTAAGCGACAGCACTGGGGCACTTGTCTGCAAATGCATGCCGAACTATGAGGAAGTCGGAGCAAAATGTGAACGTAGGTTATCATATCGAGAGTTGCTTGTTGGATCCTAATAAAAGATTTGTAGCATTCAAAATCACAATACTTTAGGATATCCTTCCTTTGGTTTATTTACCATATTGGCCCAAAGTTTGTTTTTTTATTTACAAATGTAATAAACTATTTTATTTTCATTACATTTGTATCGAGCATATCACATTATTAATACTCTGATTTTGTTTTGCAAAATGGGCAGTCGAAATCTGATATTCGTTTGAATAACAAAAAAAATCCCCTTTTTCCTTTGCAGCAATTAATCCTTGTTCAAAAACAGTTTGTGACGCTGCTGCCGACTGTATATATTTGGGACCAAATCAGCACAAGTGCTTATGCAGAGATGGTTACAAAGGAGATGGTAAAATTTGTTTACCAGTTGACCCATGTCAAGAAAACTTTGGAAACTGTCCTTCACAATCTACTCTCTGCAAATATGATGGACCAGGAAAGGTATGTATTGAATTGTTTTGATAATTCTAAATTCATTGAGCATTTTATATTGAATTTAAAGATTACATATATACGGTATATATATATATATATATATATAATATATATATATATATACCGTATATATGTAATCTTTACATATATAGTATATATATATATAGTATATATATATATATATATATATATATATATATATATATATATATATATATATATATATATATATATATATATGATTCTGATTTATATTTATGGCACTTCAATAACATTTATATTTATGGCACTTCAATAACACTGGGAAAATTAGCCTAACATTGTCCTCTCTGCCACTGCTTTCTTTAGCAGCTCCTAAACTATTTACAAAGCAATGCTGTAATCTTAGCCTGGGCTTACTATTTCTTTTTAAAGTGTAATAGGAAAAGGTCATACATCCCTCTGCAGATGTATTACATTTTAAAGTTCTGTCTCCATCTCAGTGATCTAATAATTCTGTGATTTATAATACAAGCAAGCCATAGCGCTGGTTAATGAAATATTAAATTAGTAACTGTTTTCAGATCCAAGATATAAAGACACATTAGTTTCCTGGAAATCTGTCTGCTGAAGTGTTAAGTCCCCATATGTACAAAGTAATACATTTCTATTTAGCTTAAGACTAAAGAATATGGGTTGACTAACTTATGTTAAAAATCAATAACTTTATTACATTTTTGAAATGTGGAGGGGGAAAGCAAAAACTTTTTTAATGGCTTAACCCTTACAGGGAGCTTTTTAAATTAAGTAGTTAAACAATATGGTATATGACATAGTAGGCCAGTGTGTAAATGATTAGAAACCGTAGCCTACAGTTAAACTAATTTGCTTTGTTCGTGATCATGCTGCCCCTAATTTTAATACCGGTAAAGTTTAAATCAGATTTTACCTGCATCTTCAGTATATATATATATATATATATATATATATATATATATGCAAAGTTAATTTAACCTCAAATCATACATCAGTGCAACTTATTACCATAAAACTTGGCCATCAAAGCATGACAGCGCAAACTGCAATGGCATAGTGTTTTGTATTAGAAGAGTTTGTATTATACATCTAGTTTTGGCAGAATGAACCTTTAGCAATTTTTCTCTTCAGTCTCACTGTGAATGTAAAGAAGGGTACAAGGACTTCCGCTCTGGAATTGGGTGTCAGATGGTAGATGTTTGTGCAACCAAAAATCCATGCAGTAAAAATGCTAACTGCACCACTGTTGCTCCTGGACGGACTGAGTAAGTACTAGCAGTAGAGAGTCCTTCTTGATGAAAATGGTAATGAGTTATGATCCATACTTTGTTTTACCCGGAGTTGCTCTGTTTATAGCCAGTGAGTAGATTGAAAACCTAAAACACATAATGGAGATGAATTAATAAACACAGATAAAGTTTCTGTGACATAAATAACCTGTAACTTAGAGTCAGTGAATCACCCACTTTGGTTTTAAGTTCAAATAATATTGATTTGCCCTTATAACAGTTCCAATGCCATCTAGCATGTAATGTCACAGAAAACAAACTTTCTTGATATGGTGATTTGCACGGTATGTGTTTGTATTTCGCAGATGTACCTGCAAGCGGGGTTATGTTGGGGATGGCATGGTCTGCTTTGGGAACATCTTGGAACGTATGAAGCAGCTTAATACTGAACCTGGACCGTGGCAAGGCAAACTATCCACTGCCATATCCCTGTTTGGTAAGCACCGCTCGGAACTGTCAAGTTCTGTTATATTCCGACTGTTAAAAGATATATTGCGTTATGCAAGGCAGATACATCCTTTTATTATGGATACATACGTGAAGCAAAATATATCTGCTACATACACTGTAACTTAGCAATGTGTATTAATAAAGTATGCTTGGTTCTTGTCAGAATACATTTGTATGCAATAGGTTAATATGTTTATTTATTTGGCTTATTTGTTGAAAGCAGCATTCAACAAATTCTATATGAACTACACTTTATGCAGAAGAAAATTCACAATATCATAATTATGATAAACGTTTTAGCGAGCCTTAAAACAACTATAGCTATGTGGAGCTACCAAGTACATTAGTAGAACATTAGGGTCCCTGCTGCTCTAATGGTCTCCCCAGAGGATATGAGAGATACTAAGCTGATATCATTATTATCTTCTTTTAAAGTAACCTGTGATCACAAGCATTCGTTTAGTTTACATATAACTATCTATTTCTATATAACCTATAGCCATACCACTTAAACAAAGCTTCTACATCCTGCTCGGAATGGATAAAACAACTAATAGCATTGGCATTATTCATTTAATTTTATTATTTATTTAATGAAACTTTTTAGTTTAGTTTTTAAGAAATTAGCTTGCCAATTGTCTATTTTAAAAAAAAAAAAAATGAATGTTCCAACCATGCCACAATTGTGTACATAAAAAGTGGATCACAATCCTTAAATAAATATATGTAACAGTGACATTTTTTTTCTCTATCTCTTACAAAGATGCCTACTCATGGCCACTCTCTACCATGGGCCCATTTACAGTACTGGTACCAATAAACAAAGGAATTAAAGGGAAAGATGTAAGTTATTGTGCTTTAGATCTATGGCTTTCATTGAAAAAGAAATGCATTTTGGTAAATCATTGTAGGAATTGTAGAAGTCATAAACAAATACCTACTGCGGTCTACATTTCACTTAAGGAAGCTTCTATCAACAGCATTTTGCCTCTATAGTCAAAGTGAAAACAAGTGGTAAAGAACCCATCAGCTTAGTGTATTTGAAGCTTGTGATTTTGTGGCCACCTCCCCAAGAGCATTGAACACATTATCATATAGTGCTTTTATGATATCCAGTAATGGAAACATTAAATTACTAATTCTGTTGGGCAAACTCATTATCAACTCACAGAGTTGTCAAATATGAACATTACGAATTATTACATTGGGGTAGATGCAATTGTAAAAGTCCAAAATATTTTTCTTGGACTGGGTGCACATCAGTTTCTAGCAATAGACGTTTCATATGATTGACGTGACCTGTTCTAATCAATATGCTTCTATTACAGGTAACTAATCTTAAAGCAAACAAGGAGAACATGTTGTATTTTATAAAACTTCACATTATTGCTGGCCAGTTAAGTGCTGATATATTGAATAAGACCGATATCATTTACACATTAACTGGGAAGTCTGGCGATGTAACAGTCTTGAATTCGGTAAGAACATAGGAACTTAAATAATGTATATGAATGTAAACAAGCTGATGGGCATAAAAGTGGTCTTTCAAGTGAAAAATAAAGAGTGCACGTTATAACATGAATGTGTACTGTGCACAGGACAATTTGTTTAGGATAAGGATTCATGGAGGTAAGAAGAAGGCGAAAGTACTACAGGAAAACATAATTGCTTCCAACGGGATCTTGCATATAATTGATAAAACCTTGGACTTTGTGGAACCAACCCTGGAGAGCAACAAAAAGGTAAGACATTCCTCATTCTGGGACCGTCAGAGAATATCTTAAATGTAGCTTGCACTGTGCTTAAACTAAAACATTTTCTGTTGGCTTGTTTAGGAGTCAATAATGAAAATTCTACAGGACAATGGTAGATACAATACGTTCAGGATGCTCTTAGAGGTGAGACAGTGGTGTTGTGTAGAAAGGCTTGAAGTTCCAAACACTCCTAAAATATTTAATAACTGCTGATGTATGATTTAACAGAAATCAAACTTGGGACCAGTTTTGGAGAAGGATGGACCATATACCATATTTGTTCCTAATAATGAACCCCTGTCTAAAATGGGAAATGAAACTCTAGAATATCTGCTTTCCAAACAGGTAAAAAAAAATATATATTCTTATTACATTTTTCTTAGATATCTTTATCTGCATACATTTCATTATCCAAATAAGGGAATAACTATTGTCTTAAAATATGGTTGCCATGTTCATTACTTTTATATTTGGGTATGTTTTAGATATAGTATATATAATATAATATATATCAAGGCTCTTCAGGATGATTCACTAACTAAAATGCAATAATAAAAATATGTTTCATTTTAATGTATTACATTTATTTATTGCTAAACACACTTTTCTGGTGTTTTGTTATGTCATAATATCTTTAGTCCACTTTCAACAGAATTACTTCAAAAAGCATGTTTTTTTGACTATTTCTTGTAATGTTGGGTTAGGGTAAGAACATGAGCTGTATTCAGTTAACCATTTTTGTTCTTCATAGTGTTTTTGTAAAGGGCGGGGGGATATTGCTCCCCCCAGGGCTGTCCTTATTGAAACTTTTTGGGCCACTGAAGCTTTTTGTGTTCTACACGCAGTTTCCCATGTATCCACCACGGTGACCAGAGTAACAAGGACTCACATTATGACATGGATTCTTTATGTGCTCCTTTAATGGCTTTCAATGCATCCTCTTTCTGTAAATGTATTTTGGGCAGGACTGCATAGTACACATTGATCCTGCTGTCTTAGAATGTTTAATAATGGGCCATTTACCTGAACTTGCCCCCAGGCTGAATGTTACCATAGAATGTTGTATAGAAGATTACACACAATTTAAGCAATTACAATTAATGCTTATTTATTTAGGGCTCCCGAAAACGTCTGGAATTACTGCGATACCATATTATCACTCCAGCTGAGGTAAGTATACAGCCTGATGATTTACCACAACTGGATATGGAAAGTCTGAGCTGTCCATCTGAATCCACTCATGGGCCAAAAGGGAATATTTGCCCCAAAATATTAAATGGAAATTTGTAAGGAGGTCTAAGTAAAATAATGAGGGTAAAATGTAATACGATGGGAGTGCTAGATAAATTAAAGGGCATGGAAGAGGTGATGAAGAGACTCACAACTTTGACCTTGATTTTATAACTCTTTGTATGGCCATGGAGCTCTGCACTAAAAGCCAACAGTCAATAATAATTATATATACTCCCTGATTAATAATAAATGAGTAGCGTCTGTACTGTGCATTACACACCTAGTATGCAGTGGTGGATTATCTATTAGGTAAAATAGGCACATGTCTAGAGTCTCTCAAACATTGGTAGTTTAATGGTGATTTTATGAATAACCCAGCTTTATGGTTTATCTGGTAGTTGTGGAAGTGTTGGGAAGACAATATTTGTCCAGCAATTAGTGTGTATATATATATATATATATATATATATATATATATATATAAAAGATACAGGAGAACTCTAGCTCATTCATAGATGCATTTATTTGGTTCCATGACTCACAAGCTCATGTTTTGTTATGCATTTAGTGTATCATGTTTATTTATGGATTAATTCCATGTGTTTTTCTTAGCTGGATGTTGCCAACATCATTTCATCAAATAGCATTATGACCATGGCTAACCAACTAGTCCAGTTCAATACAACTAGCAATGTAAGTATCGACATTGTACTGATATTCTTCAAAAGTAATGCTCTGGTTGAAGTTTAAAGTTTACTAAAGATAAGTATTTTTATGACATTGTTATCCTGGACTTCATCTTAACCAGGATGAGCAGGTGCTCCCGACCTGTGTGCCAGGTAGTGGGATGTATAATGAATAAGCTGGAGCTACCCAATTTGACATTGCATGTATTTTTCTTTCTTTTTCTTTCTTTAAAGGGCCGGATTCTAGTAAATGGGCAAAATGTTGAAGAAGTTGATGTTGCTGCAAAAAATGGGCGCATTTATACTCTGGATGGTGTCCTTATTCCGTCATCAATATTGCCCATCCTGCCACACAGATGTGATGAGACAAGATATGAAATACAACGAGTATGTAAAATACATACAGTTTATATATATATATGTGTGTGTGTGTTTATGCATTATATATATATAACATTTGTACAGCACTTGTTTATATTATAGCTTTCAAAGGTACCATATTTACACAATATACTGAATTTGTGTAGTATTATAATGCTGGCTTGGGTATGTATCTAATTTCTGTTTTCATTTTGTGTTTATCTCCTAGGGATCCTGTGTGTCTTGCACGATGTCATTTTACAGTATATGCCCTAAGGGTTCAGAACATCTTGTAAGAAGAAATGTTTACTATTTGTTACTATTCTTCATGTTGGACTATTTCATGTCAACCAAAAACCTAAACAGACATTGTTTGCATTATGCAAACATTATACCCCCACCCCATCCACCTTTGAAAGACATTCAAAAATAAGATCTATTATTTCCTCTTTCCTGTCAAAGGCTCACAGGGTGAAGTTCCGTATAACTCCATCAGTATAAGACAGACTTGGGTAACTAAGTGACTAACACAGTATGTCATCGCATTTTTTTAAATGGAAGAGCTCATTAACACCTTTTTAAAGCTAAATTAATGTCACAATTAAACATGTGAATATAGTGGAAATGCACTGTTGTTCCCCAAAAATAATCTTCCCGAAGATGTACTTAATAGACTGGAAGGAGACACTGTTGTTTACAGTAGCATGGATACCAAGTTGACCGATGATAAGCAGGAAAAGCTTTCCAGAGGATTTTTTAAACACATTGATATCTTCAGACATGCCTCCGTATAAATTACGTTTGAAAGTAAGGCTTAGTGAACGGAATGCAGCTACAAGTAAAAAACAAAGTAGCTAAACATGTTAAATACGCCGAGGTTCTGAATGGCAGTACCAAAGGAGATGCTTTCTTTATTCCTTGTATCAATTTGACACCCTTAGATTAATAGAATTACATTTCGAGTCTGTTTAAGTTTTGCAATGAGCTCAGGCTTTAAGAAAGGCTGGAATATATTTGTCCAAACCCATATTAAGTCTGGGACAATTGTAAGTCAGTTTTTCTAGAGCTACAGCTGAAAAGGTAGTCCAGGTGAAAATTCTTCATACTGTCACTCAGGGTTGCTTGGCACCCTCAAGCAAAACAGTTTATAACCTAAATGTAAGATATTTTTGATATGTAAGAATTCTGTCCACTGTGTCTGTGGTACCACAGGCTTTATTATCTAGTACATTAAAAAGCTTAGCCCACTGTGTTCTGGAATTCCCTGCACAGTAAAGACAGAAAAAGGCTAAAGAATTAAATATGGCATCCTAAGTCACAAACCCTCCTACCTGTAACCGTTCATGTTGCTTGATGCATTCGTTTTTCAAGGCTCCATAGTCTCAGCAAAATGATGTCAACAGCACACAAGTAAAAACTCACATTGTTGTCCTAATATAGGACATGTGAAGCAATATATTTAACCTACCTGAGTAAAAATGGATTATACACTGGTGACCAACATAAATAAACTGTTTTTCGGGTGCTGTTATCAAGGTATATCCGGTATACAGAAACAATCGGATATCTGATTTACAGTCTATAAAATCCATTCAAGAATAGTTTTTTATGTTGTTACTTCTATTTTTTGGACCACAAATGGCTAACGTTGTTGGTAAAGTTAATGAGCCATGGAGAGTTAACAAGAGGTGTCACAGCAAACAGTTGCTTATTTTACTGATATTAAGAAGATTACATAATTGAAATAGGAGTACTACGTTTTTAAAGTAATTTTTGTTTTTAAATTCCAGAGTATTTTCAGCACAAAATGCTTCCGCAGAACCACTGTAATGGATAGTGACTATTCTCTGCTTGGATGCTCTAGGTACTGCAATGCAACAGTTAAGGTAAATAATGACATTTAAATAAAAAATCTACATACAGACTGGATTTCTTCCTCTAACTCCTCACTGTCTGTTATCCAGTCCTAAATCTATTCTCATTTTTCTCTTTTATTTTACCCAAATATCTTTTTGAGTGTTTTATGCAGTCCCTATTATCTTGTGTTAAAACATCAAGCTGTGGTCACTGATGCATAAATGTGTTTGCACTTCCACCATAAGGCTGCCCAATCCCCCCCCCCACCACAGACGTGTGTAATACAGCCAGAAACATACATTACTGACAAAGCCATACTTTTTCTACTTTTCCCAATAGTTTTGCACTAATATTACTTACTTTGAAAATGAAAAGCAGGCTTGAAGCCCATCATTATGGAAGCCCTTGTCCAAAAACATGAAAGCTGGAAATACTAATATAAAAACATAATTATAGTCAGCCAGTGTCGTTTTCATTGCAGGTACCCCAATGTTGTAAAGGTTTCTATGGTCCGGACTGCATTCCATGCCCAGGAGGTTTCATCAACCCATGCTCTGGCAATGGAGAGGTATGTACCTTATCTTCTCTATTTTAAGTTCATTTTAGTAGGTCCCTCTTAACCTTTTGTTTCTTTGAGTCCAACATAACAACTTGTTCTGTTCTGTTGCCTTGTATTGTGCTGTAGAATATGATGGCGCTGTATAAGTCAATAATTAGTTATAGTAATTATACAAAACCAAGTTGTTACCATGACTGTTGTTGCCATATTTTATAGGTGATTCCTTAATTATATTTCCTCAACTTTAATAATCCAGAAGGTGCTTCCTTTATTTATCCATGCAATGTGATGTGCACATGTGCTTGCATTTTCCCTATAATCCCAAACCCAACATGCTGTTCAATTTGGAAAGGATATCTATTGATGCATTTGCTTACGAAGATGTTACATTCAGCAGAGTAGGTGGAACAGCTTTCCTCTCATGGTTTATTCCTATAAAACACAAATTTAAAAGGGTTAAATTACACTTATGGAGGGCCAGTAGGCTCTGAAGTTCTGTTACAATAGGGGAGAATGTAAGCTTGCGAGCAGGGCTCTCTCCACCTAATGTATCGGTTTGTCTGTCAATTCTCGTCTTGTCATAGCCCTTGAATATATGTATTGTATTAAGCGCTGCGTAAATTGTTGGCACTATATAAATAAAACATAATAATAATAATGGAAATCAACAATTAAAACTGACAAGAACATTGACACACGTTAAGGTACAGATGAAGAAGACCCTGTTCTCATGGACTTATGTAAGTCTATGATTAAGTAAACGTTTCACAGTACTAAAACTATGTTTCCAATGTTTCACTTAGTTACAAACATTTGAAACTTAACAGAGCAGGTGGAACAGCAGAGTAGATGAATATATGTCTAAAATGCCCCTAGAAACTAAGATTACATTTGGTGTTAAAATACTTTAATGATTGGTGTTTTTTCGTTGGGGGGTCAACTATAATTACTATGTAATATTTGTGATACTTAAACTATACAATCAGACACAATCCTCAAAAGTAGCAAATCTAGTCTAGAAAGTACTTATTGATATTGTAGCCTTATTTGTAAAGATGTCCAGATATTATTATTACTGGACTGTCGGGATACAAATGTCATACAAATGCATACGTGTTTAGTGACGTGCTGCTGTTGTGATTTTCCCAGTGCATGGACAGCATTACTGGGAATGGTACTTGTGTTTGTGAAGCCGCGTTCAGTGGATCAGACTGTAGACGTTGTTTTGAAAGTAACAAATATGGAATCCGATGTGACAAAAGTAAGTAACAATGGTGTTTTGGTTTCAGTTACACTTTGTCTTTTGTGTTTTCCTTCTTACAACTGAGTGGTAAATGTATCGGCACTAAGATTACTAATTTACGTAATTCATCTGCTTTCTTAAATATTAAAGGTGACTACAGCCCTATTTTCCTATTAAATGTATTCTCGCGTGAGAGCTGGATTAACACTCCTTGGGGCCCAAGTCAAATTACCCATCTGGAATGCATGTGCATCAGAAAAAGTAAAAACAACAGACTAGACTGTTCATTTAAGACTAATGCATTAGTACAATTTAACAAAGTGTGATCATATACATTATGCAGTTACCTAAATATGGATATAAATGCTGCATGAAAGTAATCTAGAAAATTGATGTCCTGGCCTTAGCCATGCCACCATAAAGCAAGAATCCCTATGGCCAATGGAGCTGCTGGAATGTATATCTTAATGTCTATATTTCTTGGAACTAGAATGTCCCTGTGTCCATGGAAGATGTAATAACCATGTAGACAGTGATGGGAGCTGCCTACCTGATTCTTGCCTGAATGGATATGCTGGGAAATTTTGTGACAAGAAGACAACTCCATGTGGTCCTTTGTTTACTTTCTGCCACGCACATGCAGACTGCGAATTTAGCAATGGGACTCCAAGGTACTTTTCCACCCAAACGGCATTTATCTGTAACTGTGAACTGGCTCCATGTACTACTTTCTCTGGTTCTGCTTATGATCCCACGTATATAGGGGGTGCTTATGATGAAATAAGTAATGCTCCAAATAGTTAAATATAGCTGTGAATTTGTTTTGCAGAATATGTGATGTTTCTGCTCTTCTAAATTCATCTAGTGCATGTGCATCTGTTTTGCATGTGTTTACCGTTAATCCATAGAAATTATACATTGCCTTATGTAGAAAAGCAGAAGAAGAACAAGACAATGTTGTATGGGGAAGCATGAAGTGAAGGCATGAAGGAGCCAGGATTAGCATGTCAGTTGACCTTCTGGCCCCGTGGAAGTTATGGCCTTAATAAGCATCATACATGAATTTACAAATGTTTATCTTCCAGCTGTGTTTGCAAGCCTGGGTATGAAGGAGATGGAACATTTTGCAAAGAATCAAATCCCTGCTCTACTTCAAGCGGGCAGGTGTGCAATGTTAATGTAAGTATACCAAGCTACAGCACGGAAAGGTTCTTATTACAGCTACACTCCACCTGTATAACTTGGAAACGTATTGCTGCATCAGTGTGTAATCTCAATTTACCTACGAGTGTAGCATCACTGATGTTGTTCAGCTAATATTCATGCAGAAAAACTAGGTCATCACCCTGAAGTGACCCAGATGAAAAGGATTCAATAATTTATTATATTTGTATGATTACAAATATTGTTTCTACAAGACGTTTCACAATCTATATATTTGGTGACACACATTCACACCATTAAAGAAAATTGAGTAATTTCAGCCAAAAGCTCAGACCTGCTAAAGCATTTACAATCTCCCATAAGCAATTCTCCTGTTTTTGCCTTCGTTAAGCCTTTGTAAATTCAAAGGTTCATTCCTTGTCAAACCTTTACATTTGACTTTTGTTGTATTATAACAGGCTGAATGCATTCAGACGGGCCCGGCACAGCACAAGTGTGTGTGTCGCACTGGATGGACAGGAGATGGACTGGACTGCTCAGAGATCAATAATTGTCTCCAAGCCCATGGAGGCTGCCATGAAAATGCTTCCTGTGTATATATTGGCCCAGGCCAGGTAAAAAATAAGAAAATATAAAAAAGAACAACAAAAGAACTCAGTTTAATTACTGCTAATTTTAATATGATTAGGTGCTGTGAAGAAACTTAAGCTAGGGCAGTACTGGTAACTAATACCTATTATGTCAATAATATTATTGTGGTTGCAAGATGGTGGAAATTCTTCCAAGTGAGCACTGGTGATATTTGTGAACTATCTATTACTGTCTATTTCATAGAGCGACTGTGAGTGCAACAAAGGATTCAGAGGAAATGGTGTTGAATGTGAACCAATAAATGCATGCCTGGAGGAGAAAAATAAGTGTCATTTCTTGGTAAGTTTCAGTTTTAGAACTTTTAACATGTTTAATGGAGGTTTCTAATTTATCATATCATTATATGTTCATTTGTTACATGTCTTGACACCCACAATATATAAAACTATCCCAATATAAAAAAATATATATATATAAACAATACTGGAGATAAAGTCCTAGACATTTGAAGGTAGAAAATACAGCTCACCAGTCATGTTACTAACGTTCTTATACGGTGTCTGTTATACCAGCCCAGGAGTTGTGTTCAGAAACAAAAGTAGTCCAGATACAGTGTAGTCATACACACCCCTTATCAATACACTACACGTCATAACGGCAATCATATATAAAAAGCACCTTTGAGACAACAAGGCAATTGTCATAGGAACCGATGCAATGTTCCTGCAGCGTTGGGATGTATTACAGGTGGCACATTGACTGAGCTATAACAACAGTGCTGCAATCTTGAACGGTAAAAAACCCATTCAATAGATGCAAAAATGGTGTTAAGATGATTGTTATCAAGTTTGGCGTTTCAAGTATCCCGAGTTGCGTTGAACTACACTCTGTTGAGCTGCTGTCAAGCACTGTTGAGCCTTTACAGCCGTTGAGGTGGCTGTCAAATTTGCCAGCCAAGTTACTCAGTCTGTTAGATTTCCAGAGGGCTTTTAGTTTTGTCTCGCCTTCCCTTTTGTGGAGTTTGCTTATGTAGCAACCGAGGGCAAAACGAAACTCAACTATTTGTGAATGAGCAATCTCACTGTGCTCTCCAAAAGAGTTAGGAGTTAATGCAGATTGAAACGGTGTGAATTGTTGTTATAATAGGCGTTATACATTTGCAAAGACTCCAACAGCAATCGTGGAGCTATTATAATAAAACGTATTTCAATAATTCTTTGTAAAAAAAAAACCTCTAGGATTGCACAACATTCAACAACATGTTTAATTCTAGGCAAGTTGTCAGAAAATGCCATCAGGATTTTGGGAGTGTGTATGTCGAGAAGGCTATGAAGGTGACGGTACTACATGTTTTGGAAGTGTAGCAGATGTAAGTTTCAACTACATGGTCAAAGTATACTATTCTACACGTGACAAACACATGTTAAGAGCGACCCAACTGCGTTCTTTTCTCAGTATCGTTACTGGTGTTTTTAAAACAAATAACTTTTTTTTAGGTGATTTCATCCCTTCCACAAGCTTCTGAATTCTGGAAACAGATTCAAGTAAGTAAAAACTGATTAATGGTACAGGCTTCCAATTGTACCTTAGAGATGTCTGATGTGACATAAGTTTGAAGAAAATGATTTTTGTCTTGGGCCTGATATCCTGGAAGGTGTCTACACGATGGCTGGCGCCTACAGGAGATCCTGGCTACCACACAGCTGAGAGTAAGGGGTTAATATAGCAGTTTGGCAGTGCGTCCACCTAGTAGTACTCCTGAGTATTATACTAGGACATATACATCACACAGGACACAAGAATCACAGACACTATAATATAAAGTTCTCTTCAAAAATGTAGCCTGTACGTATGTTTAAAACAGTATGAACATTTCAATAACATTGAGGTACACAGCAAATCAACAACTATATCTAAATCAACCCCCCATCTGAATCACCTCCCCAGATATTGGGAAGCCACCTGGGGTAATGGTGAGGCCCTTGGTGGAGGTCGTGCTTGAGTACCTTCCTTTGACTGAGCCATCTGTTGTAGTCTGGAAGCTTTGGATCTCACAGGCTGGCTTTATCACTCCTCAGAATGCCGGCTCCTTTCGCTGTCTGTTGGATTTAAACAGCAATCCATGTTGCATGTGTTGGTGTTTACAGATTAAAAATAAGAAACTTCTATGTATTCCCAATCCACCATATATTTATACCAGTGGGAGTAGTCATCTTCTTGCTTTTGGGATTTTCATGTTAATTTTACCCTAAATTACTCTGGCTCTTTTGTTACATTGAATTGTTGTTCATTGGTTCTGGCAACCTTTGTAAAGGTGGAAGGAGAAGGGTAGAGGACGTCAGAATGGGAAATTATTGTACAAATGGAAAGTTTGGGCTCTAGGTAGTTTGAATAATAGCTATGCGAAAAGCACTTCTTCTTCTAGGTTTTTATGAGTGATAATTTATTATAATTATACTCTTTAGAATGTAATCTTGTATTTTTGTAATAATCTGCTTTAGCATCTTCACATTATAAAACCATTAAAGTAAAAAATGAAAAATATGGGACATCTGTTGATTTTTATCAATCATTTTGTATCACCGTATTGTAATCTAATAGGATTAACACAGAGTCTTACCTTTGCATATCTGAAGTGCTTCCATTTTATGTTCAGTGTTGTATGGTGTTGTTTAATAGGTGTATATAGGTGATTCCCAAAAACTGCTTTGTGGTAAACAAATAATAATATAGAGAATTGTTGTCTCTTTTTCCTGTACAGGACCCATCCATATTATCAATGCTTACTCAATCAGCTAACGTCACTGTGCTAGTGCCATCCGTGCAAGCTTTCGATAATATGAATCAGCAGGACAAAGCCTACTGGACGGCGAAAGAAAATGCACCAGCATTGCTAAAGTAACTATCAATGCCCATTATTTTTATACTGACCGTAGTCTGCGTATGGAAATCATAGTCTGTATCCATCTGCACTATTGTTTCTCCTATGTCACACTTGCATTCGCTAAAACATTTTAGACGAGACACAGAAAATCCATGTAACCATTTTTGTCATTAATTTTACGTGCAGGTACCATATAATATCTGGTGTCTATCGCGTCCAGGACTTAAAGAATTTATCTACATCTGACTTGCTGGCTACCTCTCTACGTAGTAATTACTTGCAGCTTTCCAATGAAAATGGGGTAAATCAGAGCATTTTTTTCAAATGCAATTTAATGCCATATTTATAAGCATTAGTATGATAACAATGAGTTATTAACCACTGAAGTTCATCAAGAAGTGTTACTCCTCCATTTATAAAAGTGGAGTGCTGGCAAGCAGGGGTGTAGTTGTTCCTTGGGCTGCTTCAGTTTAAAGATTTTGGGCCACTGTCAAAATTACCTTGTTGTGTTTTACATATAGCCACTGGGGTTTCTGGTATAACGCAGGTTCTATGCAAAATCTACAGTTTGACTTGATCCTTATTGACTCTTTTATGGATCCATTATGGATCTTCTTGATGAATGTGTACACTAAGTCTGTTGTTTAACACATAGGTTGTGGACTACTTTTGCCCCCAGGCTAAATGTTGCCACCCCCTGCTGTATAATAAAATATTATAATATCCCAATGACATTGTATAAACTAAGAAAACAATATCACTGTGGTTTGCTGTCCAGATTATTGGACATCATATTAGATTCAGGATTATTTCATTGTATTCGCCCAGCTAGTATTGAAATGCAGTTTCTGCCACTCCAAACCAGCCATTTAATGCTATAACATTTATTTGCCCCAGTCTGACCAATATAATACATTTTCTGTTGCAGAGTATCTCTATTGGAGGAGCAAACTTTGTCGTTGGAGATGTGGTTGCTAAAAATGGGGTTGTGCATCTTATTGACAAGGTGTGTCTTATAATGCAAACTTGGTTTACTCACATAATTGATAACAATATCCTTTTTTGACAGTGAGGTTTAGATCACTGGAGATGTCCTGTTTGTAGTTTTCCTATTTGAAACTTTGCCAAATTAATAATTTAACAAATGAACTGCATTGGTACAGGTTTGATCATACTTAAGCGAGGTACTGGTTAACAGAGCAAATATGTTACTGCCATGCCAGAGGCAAGAAAAGGCAGGCAACAAGCATTAACGGGACATTTATGTTTAATATCCAATGTGCAGATGTTGCCAGCAAAACGAATTCTTAGTAATGTACTATTTGCAGGTATTGACACCTCTCCCTCTTATGGCTTCATCGATACCAGACCTTATGGCTAGATTAGACCAGATGCCTGATTATTCCATTTTTCGGAGTTATGTTAATGTAAGTATTGCTTTCTATGAGTTTCTTTACCGTTCACACAAAAAATCTGAAACGCCTTCCAAAACATGCACATTTTCATGTTAATTAATTAAATACAATTACACTTTAATCATTCCTGGCTTTTTTTTCTCTTTAGGAATACAAACTGGCAGAAGAGATTGAAGCTGCTGATTCGTACACAGTATTTGCACCTAATAACCATGCAATTAACGAGTATATTCGCAGCAAAAGTCCAGCAACTATGGTATATATGTTTTTTCACCAGTTTTCCTCCATGATTTCTCTGTGGTCATAAAAAGAATGCCCCATCTGTTAACACTAATTGATAGATATTAACAGAATGTTTCGATTATTGATGACCATATTAACATACTTTTCAAAATCCACCTTTAAAAAGCCTTGATCAAGTGTCCCTTGAAGCTTGACTCTGTGGGTGTTCCTGACAGGCAGGACAGGTCAGCAGCCTTAATTTTTCTTCTCAGGAAACCCATAAATTCATACTAGCCCAGCCTTAGATGCCTTGAAGAACATAGTTTCCAGAATGCCCATCTGTCCTATGGAAAAGGATACATTGCAAATAATATCAGTAATAGTAATAAAAATGCTAAATTAGTTATTATTGAATTATTCAGTTTATATGTTTTAGAGTTATAAAATGTGCCAGATAATATGGACAAACATGGTAAAATAAAAACAGGGGGAAAAAACACCGGCTTTATTGCTTGTTATTGATTTAGGATGAAGACACAATGCGATATCACATCATACTTGGTCAGCAACTTCTGAAGAATGATCTCCATAATGGCATGCATCGTGAAACAATGCTGGGATTCTCATTCCAAGTTGGGTTTTTGACTCAGAACGACCAGGTGATGGAAACCAGAGAAATGGATGTTACACTATCTTCTATGATCATTGCCAGAATTGTTTCATCAAAAAATGACTGGATGGCTTCAGAACTGGAATTTTCAGAAAAATGAATAATGTTTACAAATTAAAATAAACCCCCTTTAGATCAGCTCAACGTGTTATAAAGAGGGGGCAAGAGAAGGCAGATAACTTCAATGCAGAAAATTAATTAGATAAGCTAGTGTTCCTACCTTTTGCTACAAACTGCAGCTTCTTTGAGATAAAACTGTCCCCTACTTTTAAACGAAATATCTTCAAAAAACAGTGACTGAAAAACAAAGCATGCCAGCCATAGGTTTAATAAATGTTTGAAGTATTTCAAAAGCTGTAGGTGCAGCATGTAATCAGGAAAATAAAATGTTAATATTTCCTGTTAAACCCATCATTTTATATTTTTACGTTTTCATTCTGTCTTTAGGTGTACGTTAATGATGCGCTGGTAAATTATGCTGAAGTAGCAACCAACAAGGGTGTTATTCATGGAGTTGGGAAGGTTTTGGAAATCCAAAAGAACAGATGTGACTCTAATGACACTACTATTTCTATGGTAACCTTGTTTTATTGTATTGTTTAGCAAAATTCTTTATCATGAGTAATTTGAAGAGTATTTGGATATGGGAGTAGTGATATGTAGAAGGGACCGAGTTGTTAATGGCTCTAGATTTCAAGGTAATAAAGTAGCGTTATAAAAGTAACATTGTGTTGTTTTGTTTGTTTTTTAAAGAGCGCCTGTTCTAATTGTAAATCCACACCAATCTGTCCGGTAAACACTCAACCAGTGGTAAGTCTGAACTACAGCTGTAGTTTACAGTATTCTAAAATATTTTTGTCCTTAACCTGTTGTGGTTTTTGCAGTTGTATAAAAAATGTGTGCTAAAAATTGTACCCATGTGCGTGTATGCATTCTGCTATCCATCGAGTCCCATCAGGACTGCCTTAGATCAGGCCTAGCAGACTTCATTCTCTCTCTCTCATACTAAAAAGACCTCCAGTTGGCTTCTAATAAAAAAATGTAACGGCGTTTATCGCCACTTTTATCAGTAATCAGCCCAAAAAAACTTTTCTTTTTTTAAATCTGAGAATTTTTGAGGCCTTAGACGTTTAGCAGATTTAGTAGTAGGTCGGTAGCATACCTAATATTCAGCTTACAAAAGGTAATGCGCACCTCCTCATATTTGCCCATAATCACTGAAACAAAATAAAAATATATGCAGATATATCACCAGATATTTACCAGATAAGTTTATTTATTTTTGGGTATTTTTCTTTAGGTGCTCTAGTTGCGTACAAAACTGTGAACATATTTCTCCCCCTTAATAATGTTTTTATTTATATATATTTGTGCAGATGAGTGCAAAAAAGGCCTGCATATATACCGAATATACTGCATTAAAAAGATACATCTATGTTGGGTGTCAGGTGAAATGTTCCAAGACACTAATTGTAAGTATTTTCTCATTTTTTATTTATGTTCTGATATTTGGGTATATTTATGCTCTTTACTTGTATGAAACGCTAGTTGTTGGAGATTAATTGATTTTAAGATGTTATATTATTATGTTACGCATTGTAATCCATAACATTATTGTTTTAGAAAACAGATATACACAAACATATGATACTCCGACTAGGCAGTAATGCGTAATTTAACATAAATACAGTACTTTATTTCATCAAGTTAGGAAAAGATATTGGCAGTAATTATGTTAAAAATAATCTGTTGAGCAAAATATTGGAGCGCTAACTAAATGTTAAAGTAAAAAAAACATATATGCTGGGACAATTTGTCTCTATTTTTTATATTTATATTACCACGTATTTAAGCAGTCATAGATAAAAGATGTGTATGGTCTCTTTCCTACATGCAGATGTAGTGTATATAGACATGTAGGAATATCTCTTTCTATCAGAAATGCTACTTAATATTTTCATATACAAGTTGCACCAATGTAGCTAAAGACTAGAGTATCCTTACATTCGTTTGTTAATAAATGTATTTACAGACCAGAGACTGTTGCCCAGGCTTTTTTGGCCAGCAATGCCTAACTTGTCCAGGCAAACCCGGCAGTCCGTGTTTTGGGAACGGCATTTGCATGGATGGTATTAACAGCACTGGGGTATGTCAGTGTGAGGAAGGATATAACGGAACTGCGTGTGAAACGTGTATCAAGGGAAAATATGGAACCCGCTGTAGTCAAGGTACCATCTAGTCATCAATTTTTAATAATTTATTTGTGTACAAGGACCATATTTTCTACAGGACAACATATAGCAGACACACAACACCAAAAACAAGATGCTAGAGGTTACTTGTGCATTTACTTCTGTGGAGGGTCCAATAGAGAGAAGGAAACCTATCGCTGTAGTCTTTGTTGTGTTTAAAGATATAGCAGACACCCAGGTCTTGCCCACTTTCATGCCTTTGTAGAAGTCTCTCTTGCCACCTCTCTTGCACAGTGTTGTGGTCTACCAAATAACAGCTGGAGGATTGTAAGGTCCTCTTCCACCTAGTCTGCTGAATTGAGTTATTTCTTTATGAAATGCAGTCTTGTGAACATCATTCATAGTCTATTGTTAAATGACCAAAACTGCTTTAATCAGATAGGGTTCCGCATCATTCATCATTTTTCATGGAATGTTTGGCATGTGACACAAAATCTGAAGAAAGTTCTACTTTGCTTTTATGAGATTGAACTTTCGAATGAACGAATACATTGAGAAATCTGCTAAGGTTTATTCAGTTATTAGTTTTCCCGTTGCATTGTGCTCCTGGCTATACAACACAGTAGGTTAATGTCTGGTTGGCTGTTGAGCCCTTACCTATTTGTAGAACCTTGTGATCATGTGGGCATATGTGATTTCTCTCCATATGATACATGTACCTTACAGTGACTAGTACAGCATTACTTCCATTCACTAAGATGTGCACATGTTAAGATGGTTAAAGTCTTTACGCTAAAAGAAATATTTGTTTGCAGAATGTACCTGTGTCAACGGAAAATGTAGTGATGGAATCAATGGCGATGGAACCTGTGACTGTGATGTTGGCTGGAAGGGGGTTAACTGTGACACTGGTAAGTGTATTGTCATCTTAACAAAAAGTGTTGAGATGTTCCAAAAAGGTGCTTCTGCAACACTCAAAAGCCTCATGTTAATTATTATTATTTTGTTTGACTTCTTTCTTGTTGTGGAGGACTTTAAGAGTGAGCCGTGGCAGTTCATGCTACTTCTGAACAAAAAGTGTGTTGCTCTTTGTAGGGATATATTCGTACACTTTCTTATAAAGGTCTGACATTCATGTTCATCTTAGCAAAGTACATCTAACATATAACTCAGCTAGTGTATAGCTCAACAAGCTGAGTCTGAGGTCTGACTCTGCGGTGGCTCATGGACCCTTTAACCATAAGTGAAGTCTTGGAATTTAAATTCCTACCACAAACTCCAACTTTTGTGAATACATTCCTCTGATATGGGCTATTCTTACTCACATGTAACACCTGTTGGCTTAAATGTATTCCTTTTTTAAATAATAAACCAAATTAAAAGTGTGTAAATACATTTTTGTTTTATTCACCCTTGGAACTTTTCCCCAATCTTATTTTATGTATCCTCTTTTTTAGATTTATATCATAACTTTTTCTCTGTTTAGTAAATCTCACCATAGTCTGCAGGAATCATGTTTGTTTTGGTGTATGTTCATTGAATGCTGTAATAAAATATAATATTTCTTTTTTCAATGTAACTTTTCAGTGATAAAAGATGATAAATGCAATAAGACCTGCCATTCAAGTGCTAAGTAAGTAATGGTAACTGCTTGTCAAATACACATTTAGGGGCTAGATCCAGGGAAGGGCTGGCCAGATTCATCCGAGGGAGGAGGGGATTTCAGCCAAGTGGCACACTAATAAAGCATCCCGAAGCAAAGTTTAAGGACAACATGGCCAATGTCTCATCCAAAACACATTAATTGAAATGGAATGCCTAGAATTCTTCTAAAAATATAATTTTGTCCTTGTTGCTCTAGACAACACTGTAGTTATATGCAGAACAAGTAAAACACATAATGGCTCTTAATGACTCTTAAGGCATTATCCCAGAGTCTTTAAACCAGAGTGGCCCAAGCAGCCAGACCACCTCTCCACCTTGACAGCCCTCTCCTGGCTAGATGAACTAAAGGCTTTGATGTCTTTTAAGAGGTAAAACACCTCATCATTTACATAAACCTAGCGATTCAAATGTATGCCCCAAATACTCATCCAACTGAATAAACCTATATCTTCTATATAGCATACCTCCCCATTCCTCATAAAGATCCCTCAGTCCTTCTTTCTTCTCCCAATGCCCCTCTTTTTTAGGAGCTCAGAATATTTAGTGGGCCTGAGTGTAATAACAGAAATGTATAAACCAAGAGTTATGGATACTTGTGGAAAAATGTGTTACTTTATAAAAATATGTTTTGCTGTTGTTTTCCTTAGCTGTCTTGTTAAGGAGGATGGCACTGGGTACTGCCAATGTGCTGCAGGCTTTAAAGGAAATGGCACATTCTGCTCAGGTAGGTCATTTTTATTTTGATTCAAACATAGTGAAATAGTGTCTTTTAATCATACACTGAATAGAAATTGTGAGTGATATGAAATGTGCAGGTTTTTCTATGTGAGCACACATTCTCTGGTAATAATTATTTTAACTTTATACTATATGACCAATTATAAAAAAGGGTTGCAGTCACTTCTGCTGTTTCTACCGTAGATGATGACCATGCTGCAACCTTAATGTCCCACTGGTGGTCTACAGTTGTAATATGTGTATGGATATTTATAAGTAATAAATGCATATAGACTGTGTGTGCTGTAGTGTATTTGGGGCATTTATAAAATTTGTGGTTTATGTAGAGACCTGGTTTGCATTTTCTAGTTAATTGCTATAGCTACTATGAACTCAAGCCCAAAATGTTGTATTAATCAAGTCCTCTGCAGACCAGATTGGCTAAATTATTGATTGTGATCACATTCTATGTTTTTAAGTTTCTAAGAAAACAATAATCTATTTTGTTTCAGCTATCGATGCATGTGAGACAAGTAACGGTGGCTGCTCTGTGGATGCAGAGTGTCGAAGAACCAAGCCGGGAAGTAGAATGTGCATTTGTAAAGAAGGGTACACCGGGGATGGCATAGTGTGCCTTGGTAAAGATTTTTTACATATCCAAACAAGCTAATAGAATGCCACATATTAAAAACCCCATGTCATAGTACTGAAATCTTGTAGTTTGAGATGCTATTTGTGGAAATCCGTCAGCTACATCGTAACCTCCAAAACGTGTGATGCCACCTTGAACTTAACATGTTTCTTCTAAAATAAATAAAAAGGGGTAACACTGGAAAAGCAATATTCCGCTTCAGTTGTGTAGCCTCATACAGAACACCGACAGTTGTGTTTAGCGTCTCCTGTTGTACTCTCAGTTTGGGCTTCTGCCGACATTACCTATAGACATGAGTGCATTAATTATTGGAATAATTCTATGCAACAAGTATATAAAGAATTAACGTTTATGGGGGTGGTTGTGTCATACGAGTGGATGATGCGATAAAATAATAATTTAATGCATTAAGTCTGGATGTTCTAGATTGTTATGTACTGATATCGGCAAGACCTAAAATAGCTTGTGGATGATTTGGAGCCTGTAAAAATGAAAGTGATGTGCAAATAGGCATAGTTATTCAAGTATAAAGTTTCACATATATTTGTCTCTTTAGAGATTGATCCTTGCATGAAAAATAACGGTGGATGTGATAAAAATGCAGAATGCACAAAAACTGGGCCAAATAAGGTAAAATATACCTCATAATGACAATTTTATGTAAACTGTGACATTAAAAATGAACATAATACCTCATTTTCTCATTCTTCCTTTGGTTTTTACTTTTGTAGTTAGCCTGTAACTGTTTGCAAGGATATTCAGGAGATGGTAAAACATGCACGTCCATTAATCCATGTCTGACAGTAAGTCAAATGCATTATTTCATTAAATATCATATTACTTAAGATTTACTAAATTATGTATATATTGTATATATATATATATCCTTGGCATACAGTTGACTAATAAGGTACATTATTTATTATTTGTCAGAAAAATGGAGGCTGCAGTGACTTTGCCACATGCACCCATACTGGACCAGCACAAAAAATCTGTAGATGCAAATCCAAATACATTGGCGATGGCATTACCTGCAATGGAAACATCTACGAGGTAACACACGTTAATAATATACACCCAGGGCTATATATGTTTTTAAGTGTTAAACTTCTTTACAGTTTTTTCTGCATGTCTCACTTTATTCTCTACAATATTTACACATCAACTTTGCGTTCATAAATGATCTTTTTTTTCATATTTCCAATTCCATAACAGAGGTCTGTCGATGACTTATGTGGTTAATAATCACAATATATAAAGATAGGTATCTATCATTATCCATTCCAATATTTGTAATCAGCAATACCGGATTTGCTCGATTATAAGACGACCCTGATTATAAGACGACCCCCCAAATCTTAATATTAATTTAGGAAAAAAAGAAAAAGCCTGAATATAAGACGACCCTATAGGAAAAAAGTTTTACCAGTAAATGTTAATTCATGTAAACTATTTTTTTTAGTAAAAGCTATGATTGAGAAAAATATTTTGGTTTTATTTCCTTCTATTTTCCAACCTGCCCCCCAGTTATGCACATCTGCCCCAGAAAGGCCTTATACCCCCTATATGCCACTGTGCCCCATGATATGCCTTTTAACCCTCTAAATGCCACTGTGCCCCATGATATGCCTTTTAACCCTATATGCCACTCTGGTTAAAAGGCATATTATGGGGAAGAGTGACATATAGGGAGGTTTAAGGCATTTCAGGAGGCAGAGTGGTGTATAGAGGTTTAAAAAGGCATTTCTGGAGGCAGAATGGCATTAAGGGGGTTAAAAGGCATTTCACAGAGCACCCTGCCTCCAGAAATGCCTTATGCCCCCCCATTTAACACTCCTCCCCCCGCCCCACTTACCTGTACTTCTGAGTCTCCTGTCATGTAGCTGGGGCAGCATGTAGACTCACGCTGCAGCCGGAAGGAGGCGTGGCTAGCAGCGGGGGTTGTCTGCGTGCATCGCGCAGACATTCCCCGGCTGTCAGAGATCAGAGTTCCCCGCGCGGTGTCGGTGTCGGTGCCGCACCGGTGAACTCTGATCTGATCTTTGACAGCCGGGGAATGTCTGCGCGATACACGCAGACAACCCCCGCTGCTAGCCACGCCTCCTTCCGGCTGCAGCGTGAGTCTACACGCTGCCCCAGCTACATGACAGCTGCACACCGGGGACTCTGAAGTACCGGTAAGTGGGGCGGGGGGGGGGGGGAGACAGGAGGATCCAGGTCCCCTGCAGCTGCGGGGGATCTGGATCTTAGTCATCTCATAGTCAGACTTTGAGGTCTGATTATAAGACGACCCCGATTATAAGACGAGGGGTATTTTTCAGAGCATTTGCTCTGAAAAAACCTCGTCTTATAATCGAGCAAATACGGTATATTTATATTTTTAGAAATGTATTGCTTACCTTTTCCTTAGGTAATTTTTCTACTTTTTTTTTTCTTTCTATTTTTAGGAAATGCGGAAGAACCCAGAAATGTCAGAATTTTACTTCCTTTTACAGGTAAGGCAAAGGGGGTACTGATTTGTATTCTTCTCAGAATGACTAAATGTATGCGGTGTGTGAAATAATAATGTAGCATGGGCTGGCAGCTACAGGATTTTGGGAGCTATTTCAGTAAATGTGCCTTAGGCATAAACCTTTTCCATGACATATGTTTGCAGGTACAAGTACTTTGGCATTGCCTGTAACATATCACTCATTGGAGTCAGTGGCGTATTCGGGTCCCAGGTCCAAAGTAGATCAGCCTCTCTGCAGCATAACAGGGAGCCAATGGTCCTACTGGGCACTCAGGCTCCGTGCTGCAAAAGTGCTCAATGAGCCGGTTAAAAGTCAGTTCAGTGATCTCGCCAAACAGCCCGTTAACACAATCACGATTAGTTTATTTCTGCCCAATCCCATGTCTTATTAAAATGCAAAACACTGCCATATGACGTCATATCCCGGCTCTCAGCAGTGAAGGTGGATCATTTATTAACTGCTGCCTACTAGGATGACCACATTGGTTATGTATGCCGGGACACACGTCATTTTCACATTTTGCTGACCAGCAGAGCTCAGTGTTTCCCTGCAAAGTGCGAGATGTATAAATGCATATAGTGAAACCAATTACGCAGTGCAGGGGGAGCACTTTACCTGTATTGGTCATCAGAATGTAAAATTGATATGCATCCTCGAATACTTTACTAAAGCGTTCACCCTACTGCTCACTTGACAGCAGCTCAGCTGTGTCTACTGGAGCGATAACAGGTTGAGGGTTCATTAACGTCGACGTGCCATTCAAATTGTTCCAAATTGAAAACTTTACCTTGGCTAATCTAGAAGCAGATGTTATGAGTCAGGTAACTTTTTAACTCAACAGTTAACTTGACTTTTAATTAATAAACTTGAGCAGCTTTAGTATATTTAACTTACACGTTATTGCTATTAAAGTGCTTATTTGAATTGGGACACGGTTTCTCAGTTATCTCTCCCAACTTCAGGAGCTGGGATCTACCTAAATACAAAACTATCTTGACATAACTAAACTGCTTTTTTAGAGAAAAGACAGATAAACAGCCAAAAGTTAATATTTCTAAAGATGATGTTTCACCTCAATAATCAAGATTCAATATTCAGTAGGATTTCATGACTTCTTTCCTAAATGTGTAATCTGTCCAATTTAGAAAACCATAACTTGTTGCATTACTTTCCAATTTCTTTTGCAGTCAAACAGCCTTAATGATCTTATCGGACCTGGCCCTTTCACAGTCTTTGTTCCATCGACTGATACTTTGAAAAAAGATCCACGTGTAAGTATGAAATAATGTGTGAAGTGGAATGCAATTCATTCTCGCACTCAATTCAATTCTAATAAGGGCTCTTTCTTGGGTTTGATCTACACTCCAAGTGCTCACAAACAAAAATACTACAGGTATTTAACTAAATATTTGTGGCATTTTAAGAAAATAATATTGCCAGGACATTGGCAAAAAGAAGTAGCAGTAGATTGGACATTAGGTGGAATTGACATAACATTAAGCTACACCCGCTCTTCTGCCATGGTGGTCGCCTAAAAGCCCACCCAACAGCCAGTATCCAACCTCATGCTGATGAGTACCATTAAGTATAAAACAGCTGTCAATGAGTGTTTATATGGCTTCAGCACCTCGGTCCTGAGTATAGTATAGCGTACGTTTGCTCTACGTAGTCCATGTATAGCAGGTCTTCTGGCTTGCCTTGTGGATGTGAATGAGCGTTTAATAATGCCACCTAAAAGTAGCAATTTTGCCCTTTGCTAAAGATGCTGAATGATTTCAATGTTTTCTTACACTTACAAATTATTTTACAGACCAAAGACTGGACAGCAAAAGGAATGATTGATCAAGTCCTCCTGTATCACATCGTACATTGTGCTCAGCTAACTAAAGATGACCTAAAAGCAATGTCAGCTGCAACTTCCCTCCAAGGAGAGCCTCTGAGAATTACATCTTCAGCGGTAACTGCTGCATCAAATATTTATATACTGTATATAGCGTATGTGTATATACATATACTTATACAAAGACATATAAAATAGCGCTGCTTAATTGTATCAGTATGGAAAAAGACATAAACCACATAGCACATGTGTTTGGTTATACTTCTGTGTGTTACATTGCAACAAGCACCAGGAAGTTATGTCATATTCTGTGGCTACGCATCATCTGGCAGTACACACATGTGTAATAGAGTGGCAAGATATGTCCATGCCAGCCATGGTACAGAACTGCACCACCCTGTACCACCCTGCCACCTACCCCATAGTTGGAAATCCACAGAGCCCTAGTCTGGGCCCTCTGGGACATTGACAAAAGGCAGTCACGAAAGGTGCAAATCTAATTTTTATTTAGTTCAAACAAACTGTATCATCTTAACTCAATTAAGTGTGACATGACTTTATACCTCCAGTTTATTAAAATGGTTATTTTGTGATCCCTAAAACAACTTGTTTTGCAGGATTCCTTGATCTTGAATGGTGACGCAAAAGTAGTTTCAGATGGGTTGGTGTTTACAAATGGGATTGTATACACTATAAATAAAGTACTTGCTCCCCAGAAAATGCAATCCTTTAAGAAAAACCAATATGGGAAAGTATTGGTAAGTGTTCCTTTTTATATTCTATAATTCCAAGACCTATGAAGTGCCCTAAGTTAACGAATCTTTTCTGTGAGTGTGCTGTCTAACGTCTCCATTTGTGAGACCCCTGCTCAGCGATTTTCTCAAAAGTCTTGGCACTCTGTCTTTTGTAGTATCTCAGTTTCTTAGGATGGTTACGGTTCTAACTATCCTTGGACAAATTATGCCAGAATTCAGTATTACTACAATAAACATTCTTAAAGATTTAAACAATCCATCCATTTATGAGTGACATCATTATGTGACTTTTACATGTTTCTACTGTTTTCTATAGGACAATTTAACTATGGTCGCAGAAGCCCATGGGTATGGTACCATGATCCAATTAATACAGGTAATAGAACCTTTTTTAGAATTATTATATTTATAAAGGCTTAATTTGATCTCACAAATCAATGCGCCGTAATGGTAACATCTGACTGGCTTACAAAGTCAGCAAACTGGTTGTAGTCCATCAAAAGGTTTAGTAACAAATCATGGACAAGGGGGAATGGGTTGTGCAAAGTCACTGCATGCTGTGGGCCAACCATCTACACAAAGTAGATACAAGATATAAACACACATCATGGACAATGGGAAGATTTTTTCCGGATGGGGACAGTTAGTAAATAAAGTGCTTCGAAAGGCACACGTCCTTACAGTTTTTAAGGCCCTGATTTATGATCTACTAGTTCTTTATAAATGAAAATCTAAAATGTTTTATATCTTTATTATACTGTGTTATTACAGATGTATTACTGCATTTTTATGATATTGATTCCATTGAGTACAATGTTTTCATTATAATATTTTTCTTTTGCAGGACACGGATGTGATGACACTTATTAATGATCCTATCCACAGGCCGGTTACCATATTTTTGCCAACAGATAACACACTAAGAAATCTATCTAAAGAACAGCATGATTTTCTCTTTAACAATGAGAACAAAGACAAACTTGCTCAATACTTAAAGTATCATATCATTAGAGATGAGCAGGTGAGGAAACTAGTCAATGATTCGCTTGGTGTGTAGGGAGAAGCATTTTAGTAATCATCATCTTAATTCGTAGATACATGTGTGGATGTTATTCTCACGTGGAACATTTTATCTTTTTAGATTTCTTCATCTGATCTTGTTAATCGTGAATCAAGAAAAACTCTTCAAGGCTCAGAACTGAGTATAAAATGTGGAGAAAATGACCCAGTGGCAAGTATTTTAAATGACAACACTTACAATAAAGACAGCTATAATGATACCATTTTCACAAAACAATTCCATTCAAGATGCACTAATCAATGATCTTGAAATATGCTTTAGCAGGCACACAAAGGCATAGAAAATGTTTAACTTTAGACCTAATTGCAAACTCATGGGGAAGCTAACAGAGAGAGGACATATCATTTTGTTACCATCAATCAGTGCATTGCCTTGGATTCCCATCTTTTTAATTGTATCCCATGAGCCACGCTGATGATGCCAGGTTGCAATCGTTCACTCCTCTTTGCCACAAGCATCCCAAATACATTGTAACAAATGTAGAGTCCTGGTTAGTCCTTGGGCATAGAGTTGTTTGGGTGAATAACAGGGTTACGTGGTATAATTTATGCTTAAACCACTAGATGTCACTGGTTACACTGGAGCCTACAGTATGTACATGTCCCCATGCAACCAGGAACCCTTTTGTCAATCCACTGCCATTGGGTACAGACAAGAATATTGTTTATTATTGTTTTATTGTTTGGTTTATTTTTTTATAATTTTCAGATGGTCCCTCTCTGTGGGCCAAAGATAAAGAATCAAGATATGTTTAAAACATTTTTTTTACTGTCCTTCCCCCTGTCACCAAAGTAGGTCTATTCATTAAGAAGTTGAGAGGTCGGTCGAGTTAAGAGTTAACCCCTTAACTTGTTAGTGGGACTGAAACTTGAATTTCTAGCCAGCTTACATGCACTTGCAGCTTGGAGAATAAACCCTTCAAGACTGTTGGAGCCGGCCTCCTTAACTTTTTGTTCATGTAAATCCAGATTGTTATGTTATGCACTACTTCTTATGTCCTGTTCTTTGTTCTCTTTAGGGAGACCTGTTACTAGATAACAGAGAGTGTAAGATTGTCCAGCGCCAGCTCCTTTTCGATGGAGGGGTCGCATATGGCATTGACTGTTTGTTGACCCCGTCTAGTGTTGGTGGGCGATGTGACAGTCTGGTTAGTTTTGAGATGATGGTGAGTCCCTATTAATATTTTGTTATCAAACCTAAACTACTTTTTTTTTATTTTGCTAAGTAATCCATCACTACACCAAGTCACTTTCATGTTACATAAAGCTGGTGAAATAAAACACGCTTGTCTTCCTGGGGAGTATCACATTGACAGCCATATTTATTAAGAGGAGCCACTCTGAAGCAAAGCTATAAAACCAGGAATGTTCCATTGGCTTCCATTATGATCACTACACTGATCTTTAAAGCCATTTTTAAATATAAAAGTTTTATTTTGCTATATACTGGTGAATTTGTAAAGTTTTCTACTTTTGGTATCTTAATGTAATAACTATTTATAATAATCATCACCACAATCATCATTTATTATCAATTGCCAAATAGGCACTCAAAATATGTTTCGAAACAGTTGGAATCTGTTACTTACCTGAGTTTCTTTGGGTCTCTTGTCTGAGACTCACACTGACTATTTCCATTGGGGGCAAACATTTTCCCCTTCACCGGCTCTAGTCTACCAGGGAGAGGATGAAGAGAAACCATGGTCTCAACTACATCCCTTTCTAATATTAGACTGCAGTTATTGTTTGTAATTTGCCCTGTATGTAGACAATATCAGGTTCAAAAAATTAGGAATGCTATATCAAAGATCTTTAAATATGTTCAGCTTAATTATTTTGTGGTTAACTTATAATAGTCTGTAATATTGTTTGTCTTTAACAGGGTAATTGTGGAATGTGTTTTAACACTCCGGCCTGTCCTGCAGGAAGTAAACCCAAGGTAAAATAAACTTGCGTTGCAGATAGATGATCCATCTGCTAATATAACCTTTGTACATTTACCGTATATATTTTTTTATGTTTTTCCTGAACATACGCTTTACCATGAAACAATGGTGAGCAATATCCAGCTTAAATAAACAGAATATGTATATAAGCAATTATTACATAGAAGTGTATTCTTAAAAGATATTGTTTCCCAGAGAATTAGTTGGGATCAGTTAAAATATGAACAGTATGTGATAGCATGTCATATACAACAAAAAACGCATCAGAAGCGCCGTTGGTTTGTCAAACTACTTTATTGCACAATCCTTGTATGTTTCGATCATGCAGAACCTTTTCTAAATTATGATTGTGAAAATATCAGGGTTCATTTGGATCATTCCTTTGCTTTTTGTGGATGTGATGGACAAATTAAGACTTGTGAAAAATAATGAAATCAATAGCTTGACTAAATATGTGCACTTTCATCTATTAATGGAAATATACAGGGGTCAAAGGCAAAATGTCCCTATAATTTAACACCTAGAAGAGTCATAGATGGGTGTCGTCATGAATGCACCATGGTTGTGTGGATGACCAAATGCTGCCGTGGATATTATGGACGAGATTGCCAAGGTCTGTACATTGAAATGTTATCTATTTTCTGCTATCTTAGTCAAACTTAAAGCAATTTTCCTTTCATTGCCTTGTTTATCCTTCTTTTTAGCAGTGATGTAAAAAAATGAATTGTCTGATCTCTTACCTTATGAAATTTGATTTTATCAGCCTGCCCAGGTGGTCCAGAAAAGCCTTGTAATAATCATGGGACGTGTGATGATGGATTCACTGGAACTGGGGAGTGTAAATGCTTTGCTGAGTTTAATGGAACAGCATGTGATACTTGTATACCAGGAAGATATGGAGCTGATTGTAGATGTAAGTGTAATGTAAATGAAGCTGATGTATTTAATTATTCCAGTTTGAAAAACCCGGGCTCTAGAAGTGGAAGGGCGTGCTGAAACTAAAAGCAAACTTATCAAACTCTCAGCAAAGAATTGGAGTTTTGGTGGAGGTCTCCTGAGTCAATACTGCCCCAAAACCAATTCATAATACTGTCTTAAATAATTAAATAGTTCATTCTTCACCCTAAGCAAAAATATATATGGGCCTATCTCTCAGACAAGTAGTATAATTATTTATATGTAAAAGATGGAAAGCAATATGTACCTACAAATCCATCACGCCATTTATTTTTGCTGGCATAGTACCAGATTTAAAATACCAGATGAAGCAAAATGGAACTCCAAACATAAAAACCTTTAAAACAGAAGTGTTTAATGAGCTGTGCTACTATCAGAAACTCATTTGGAACCTTACTGTATTTATTCATGTAAGCATACATTTTTATGTAGAATGTTTTTTAAGAAAATAATATAACAGATAGTTTTTACTGTTTTTCATGTTCTACAGCCTGTGACTGCACGGAACATGGCCAATGTGATGAGGGCTATAGAGGAACCGGACAGTGTCTCTGCGAAAGCGGATGGACAGGGAAGCGATGTGAAACTAAATTAGGTCTCTGTTTACAAATATTATTTATATTTTGTGTGTTGAGGGATAGGGGATGATATGAGAGAGCTATAATATAATATATTAAAGGCAAAGGTGGCTCCGGATGGGAACAGGCTTTTTCAGGGAAGGGCAAGTGGTAATATATGGACGGTTGGGGATATTGTGGATTATTGTATTGGACTTTATTGTTGGGTATTTTTTTCTCTCTTTATTTTAATATTAACATTCGTACATATATATTAACTTCATAGATACTCAGAGCGCAATATATTTAATAAGGCCTTTCCTTCTACTTCTGATAGTTTTGCCGCCGGTCTGCACACCTCCTTGTTCAAGTAATGCTGTGTGCAAAGAAAACAACATGTGTGAGTGTAAGCAGTTTTATCAAGGAGATGGACGAACATGTCAAGGTACATTTCCTTTTGCTCCTTTCTTTTGGAAATATCACTTGTAACATTTAAAAAGACCAAAGGGGATGATAAATGCAGAGTATATAATGCAATAAACCAACATATGAAATACAATATAGTATGCTGGCCAAGTCTGGAAAAACACACTTACCTGAGAAGTAGATATTGCAAATAAATCACATTTCTTCTTCTTTAGTTGTGAATCGTTGCCAACAGAAAAATGGTGGTTGCGACACAAATGCAAAATGTTTCCAAAGTGGAGTGAAAGTTTCCTGCAGCTGCCTAAAGGGATACAAAGGAGATGGGAAAACCTGTACAGCCATTGATCGATGCGCTGATGGACTGAACGGTGGTTGTGATGAGCACGCAACGTGCACAATGACCGGACCTGTACGTTTATTCACTTTGTTAAACAATCCATGGCGAGGCTGTTCATGTGCATCTTAACACATGAAAACTCTACAATCCCAATTAATTCACAAATATACACCGAGGCACTCTTAAATATAAATAGTATCCATGGCATAGACAGGATGGAGGTGGAATATGAACAAACTCGTGGGCTACCCAGACAGTATTTGTATGAGTTGGTTGGGGGCAATTAAACTTTGCCTCCTTGACATACACAGTGCATAACACAATGATACTGTAGGCAAGTCAAGATTGTGTGGTCCACAATTACGAAATGTTTGATCAATCCACAAATATAGCCACTTCATCTCTCTGATTTCACACTTAATTACCGTTCTGTGAGATTTATCTAAACATGGTTAACACCTCTCCCTAGTGTATCCGTGCCTAGTATATCTATATCCTTCTGAAAGCAAACAGGTACATCTGTACTACACCAGAAAGTTAGCCTTCACTTCCCGTATCAGAGACTCCGAATATGCTAGCTTATTTGAAGAATATCTGGTGTTGATGATCAAAAGGAGCAATAAATGGGCATACCTTTTATTCTCATGGATTTATCTTTGAAACTTCTACTTCTTGGTGAATGTGTATAACTTTTTCCCTTTCTTTCCAGGACAAACGTCAGTGTAAATGTAAGGATCAATATATTGGTGATGGCGTGAACTGTGAACTAAAGAAACTACCAATTAATCGCTGCATGCAGGATAATGGGCAGTGCCATCCTGACGCAGACTGCAATGATTTACACTTTCAAGGTAAGTGATCAACTGCTAGATTCATATTAATTCTAAACTAAATTCCTAGATCATAACTGTTGACCCTTTTATTTAGTTATTTACACTGAAAAGTGGGTTTTAGCAATTCATATTTCAAAGGGAAACGCCAAACTGAGGGTTGTCCCCATTCCCAGCTCACACCATAATAGATAATGTTACTTTCTCTTGTGGTGTATGTAAGAGCTGCCATCTTTCTTCTGCATTACGTTTTAAACTGTCTTTCTGAAAGATGATGCTGTTAGCTTTACAGAGGAACTTCATGTTTTTATAGTACTACAGTTTCAAACTACAGTCTGGGATAAATGTCACAACTCCCTGTCTGGATTAATAGTACAATTCCAAAGTAATCTTCACTAGAGGAAAGAATGGGACAATTTAATGAAATGTCCTGGCTATGTATTAGGTGGAGGCAGATAAGGTGCCAGCGCTGTAGACGATAAACAACGTGAATAACTATTGTATATTAAATTAAAATAATACCAACACAACTCAGAAATGGTGACCATTTTAATATCCTTTTATGGTCTAATAAGATTTAAGCATGCAAACGTGTTTTTCTGCTGGTATATCTGCTTGAAAATAAGTAACCTAATTCAGATAAATCCGGGTTTTTAATGTTGTTTAGTGCACCAATGATTTAAAGTAAGATATATTTCTAGAACTGCACTCTGTCGTCCTAAGTAGTCCTAGTATTTTATTTGACGCTGTGACCGCTGGTCCACTAAATTGTACCAAAAAGACTCTTTGGGTCAGCTCAGAAAGCTTGCAAAATTCTCAGGTTATGTATAATTATATTTAATTAATTATATAACAAATGTATTATATTATTTCTATAATACATGCATTAAGAAGACCAAAGAGATATCTTGATTAAGAATGCATTCTTCATGCATGCCCCTTTCCTTAGAAGCTAAATACAATCCAAAATGCTTATGTTTCTATATGCTTAAGATGATTTCTTCGTCCACAGATACACATGTTGGCGTGTTTCATTTACGTTCTCCTAAAGGACAGTATAAAATGACGTTTGACGATGCTACAAAAGCATGTGCCAACGAGGATGCCGCAATAGCTACGTACAATCAGCTGTCATATGCTCAGCAGGTAACAGATTAACAGATACCTTTTACTTTATGGAAAACTGTATATGCTCAATACTAGCTTCATAAAGGTTAAAATATACCTTGTATCAGTAAAGATTTCAAGGGTCTTCTTGTAGGACCCTGCTTACAAGAAAAATTCACTTCACAAACAATATATTTGTGTAAATGTGTTTAAGACACTAAGTTTTAATTTTGTAATGGGCCTGAGTTAAAGATCTAAGTTGGTTTGAGAGTTTACACTCTAATTCTACTAAAGTCTCCATTTAATTAAACGTTGTTGTGAAGTTCTAGTTTACATTTATTTACCCAGTCTAACAGTTTGTAACCATTTTTTGTTGTTTTAGTCCGGCTACAATTTGTGTTCAGCTGGCTGGCTGGCTGAGAAAAGAGTAGGATATCCAACAACATTCCCCAACCCGAATTGCGGATCAGGTCATGTTGGGATTGTGGAATATGGGCCTCAGGACAAGCTTAACAACACATGGGATGTCTTCTGCTACCGAGTTAAAGGTAATATCCCAAGCGGTTCTACTAGAATATAATCTGACGGGTCCAATAATATCTGGGATCTTCACAAATATGGAACAGGAAGAGGAGACCTCTTGGTTAGCATATGAGAGGGGGGGCACTAGAGAGGAAGAACAAGGTATACTTGGGGCATAGCCGAGTCTAGTGGGCTGGGAAGAGGAGGTTAGTGAGTAGGCAGAATCAAACAGCTATCCCCCACCTGGGAATCATACCTGGGAACTCCTGGTGTCTCCAGGTCAGTTTCTTGTTTCTCCAGACAGGGAAGTGACATTTGACCACACAGTCTACCCACGCAATCCCCTCCTACAACCACTAAAGGCTGTTATATAGTAACGGGGCTAGCTTTGCATTAGACAGGTCTAGCACCACTACTACATAAAGGCAATCCTACCAGAAGAGGGAAAGCACTGTGTAACAAGCTGTGATGCTTGGAGCATCTTGGGCAAATCTGAAACGTTTCCTGGTAACCCTTATGAAAAAATTACTGCAGTTTTTCTGAAGTAATACTGCAGTTTTTTGGACAGGAAAAAACTGCAATACTGCACTTTTACTGCAGTATTACTGCACATTTACTGCAGTTTTACTGCATTTGTACTTCACTGTACTGCAGTTGTACTGCAGTTATTTTTGTACGGAAGCACAAATGCAATAAAGCTGCAGTGCATTGAAGTACAACTTTAGGTTTGCAATATAAAAAAAAAAGTGCAGTAAATGTGCAGTAAAACTGCAGTACAGTGAAGTACAAATGCAGTAAAACTGCAGTAAATGTGCAGTAATACTGCAGTAAAAGTGCAGTATTGCAGTTTTTTTCATGTCCAAAAAACTGCAGTATTACTTCAGAAAAAACTGCAGTAATTTTTCGTAAGGGATAGGTAGAACTCATTATTCACCAATTTGCTGGAAGTTATGTCAATTAGGAGGCTGTTCCATACTGATTTGCCCTTGTATTTCCATTAAATGTTCTAGGACAATACAAAGTAACAGTTTAATACAGTTACAGAGCACCTACAGTTATACAGGGACTCGGCATTTCACCTAAACTCCAGCACTCATGATAGATTTAATGGTATATGGGCTGCAGACAGATAGTGTCAGGACCTGTAGAGTTTTCTTTAGGGAATATCCATTTTAACTTTTAGGATATTTTCAATGCTGCTAACAAATCATGCACAAGAAACAATCAATTAGTGATAGAATGTTAGGAAACCACGTATATTTCTAAAAGATACGTGACATATTTTCACATTTGCTGCATTCTATTAGTAATTATATGATATATCATCACTCAACAGACGTGAGGTGTACCTGCAAACCTGGGTATGTGGGAGATGGCTATACCTGCAATGGAAACATGCTTCAAGTCTTGATGTCTTTTCCAGATTTTTCAAATTTTGTTTCGGTAAGAAAAACAATACAACAAATTTAAAGAAACAATTGAATAAAATGCTTTGTAAGAATTTAAGCTTCTTGAGCAGGTAATCTCATTTCTGTTCATACACACCACAGTCGGTATTCCTTTATTCTTTATTGCTTCACTTTTTATTTTGTTTAATAAATGACTGTTGATATAAATTAGTTTTTCCACTGATCCCCTATATCATAATTACTGAATTTTCACTGACTGTAACCTTTTAAATCATTTCTTTCTCCAAATGAATAGCATTGGGATTTTCATCCCCTTTCCTCTCGTGTTGCTAATTTTTATAGTGAATCTATTATTATGAATTTGTTTTGGCTAAAAAGCAAATAGGGTTGTTTTTATTTTTTTGCTAACAAAGCCCCTGCAGTATGTCCAGTTCCAAACCCAACCACAAGGGGGCAATGTACCAGGAGTGCATGATTCCTGATTAGGTTGAATAAATTAACCCATAAGATCAGTAAGCAGTGAAGGACATAAACACGTTTTTGAGATTGAGATGCTGCTTGGTTCTCATAGGACACAATGTATCTCATAGAACCAAGTACACTGAAGCAAATCCAACTTTTCTAAGGTTCAGGTGCCCTACCTAAATCCTCCCTCACCGGAAAGAGGAACCTTTTTAGGGGACCCATTTCCGTTATGGCATTTCCAGTGATTCAAAAAGTCCAAATTATTAAAAAATCTGTTGTGCTCTGTACTAATAATGTTCAAACGATAAAAAAAACACATACACTCTGCATAAAAAAGTGCGTGAAAAACTATATACGAAGTGTTTCATACAAAGCCCAAAGACAGATTTTCCTCCCCGTGCCTCTAGGCACAACTACAGGTGCACCCTACATTATAAAACAATTGTTAAAAAAACTTTTGGTGGGACGCATGTTGGTTGAACTAGGTGCAGCATGTACAGAAATGAGTGGTGCGTATTCCAAAATGGGTGAGATTTTAGTTTTAAAAGTAAGGATAAGTGAGAACGGAGTTACTAAGGAACCCCCTCCCTTTTGCTTTCATTGTGCCCAGGCCCGGACTGGCCATCGGGCACACCGGGCATTTTCTCGGTGGGCCGGGCAGCCCAGGGCCGGATTGACATAGGGGCTGATGGAGCTGCAGCTCCAGACCCCTACCTTAAAATAGGCTCAGTCAGGACCGGACTGACTGGGCCTATGCGGCCGCATTAACAAAGGGCATAAGGGGCACCTGCCCCTTAAGCCCGCAGCAACTGCGACCGGGTCCGGGACCACCAGGGCCGGCCTTAGGGGTGCGCGGCCGCACAGGGCTTAAATTAAAACATCGGGTTTTGGTTTTTTTTGTTTACTTTATTTAACATCCTTCAAGTTAAATAAAGTTTGTTTAACTTTATTTAACATGGAGGATGTTAAATAAAGTTAAAAAAAAACAACAAAAAAACCCGATGTTTTATTTTAAGCCCTGTGCGGCCACGCACCCCTAAGGCGGGCCCGGACGCAGTTGCTGCTTACTCCTGCAGCAAGGTAAGTAGGGTAAGGGAGGGGGGTGCAGTGAGAGGGGGGAGAGGGGATAGATAGTGAGAGGGGGTACATAGAAGGGGCAGATAAGAAGGGGATGGGGAGAGGGAGTAGTGTGAATGCGTACGAGAATGAATAATTGTGTGAATGCGTATGAGAATGAATGAATTCATGTGTGGATGAATTGCTTGAATGATTTGTGAGACTGCATTAATGAATATGTGTTAATGATTTGTGTGAACGAGTCAGTAAGTGTTTGTGTCTATCATGAATGTTTAAGTGATTTGGGGAAATGCAAAGATGGTAAATGAAGGGTGGGCTTTAACAATAAATAAATAAAAATGGGCTGCTCAGTCTTAAATGCCCGGGCCTATTTTTTGTCCCAGTCCGGGCCTGATTGTGGTCCATAACAATCCTCATAGCCACATGCATGTCTATCTTGTAAAATGCCAGAACTGGGTCCAACGTACGTCTTGACGTTATGGGCCACACTCCGCAGATAATGTATCATGGCCAGGGATATGTAACTGGATTACAGCATTAGAAATCATCATGATTTTAGAGATTATTCGAAAGCACAGAACTGTTTAAAGTGTCTTCATGAAATGATGATATTCCATACATCACCCCATCGTTAATATGCTAATGACATCAATATCCTTTTATTTCCTTACAGGAAATTTTAGTGTACTCCAACACATCACAAAAAGGCAAGGAGTTTGTAAACTACCTCACTAATTTATCAGTACAAGCTACACTTTTTGCTCCAGGCAACGATGGGCTGGATGAGAACAAGGTTAGTGCTTAACCTACATATGCACAAGAATCCTCTGTCTGCATGTGCAGTGGTATTTATGTTGGGCAAAAAGTGAGATATTTCTGTAAAATAAGAGCTGCGGATGCAGGCCTGTTTGGAGTTGTGGCGCCACTCATTGTAAGTTTTAACGCTAAACTACATAGAGCCTGAAGAAGGCATATTATTGTTGTTGGGTCCTATAGTGGTTTGCACCTTCAGCAAAGCTGGAACTTCTAAATCTAGTCATTGTGCAGCACTGTGGTGGTGAAGTGAAGCACACATTTAATAAGAAACTATATTAAAGATTGCAAGCTAGCAAATATTCATGGGCTAGAGTGGCTCAAGAATGCCCCAAATTGCCAGCTCTAAACATGCACAATTTTTAGCAAACCACTCCAGGTATGGATCATTATCGCAAAATGCAGTCAATGTTCCCTCTAAGCTGATGTCCGTTTTGCAACCAACGCACAAAGAAAATTTATATACACACAAAAGTTTAGCAGGACTGGAAACCGGGAAATTTCCTGGTAGGCCGCCTTGCCTGGGGTCGTTTTATGTTTTTTTTGTAAACGTACATAAACTGTACTTTGTATCACATTAAGCATTTGGATAGTTTTGTAAATGAATGAGTTATCATTTTTCAATTTCCAAATAAACTGTGGATGGAGGGGTGTTATTCTTATTACTTTATTTCAACATTGCGTCACATAAAAATAACAAACACTCATTGATATTTTATTTAATGGAGCAACAAACTGAACAAAGTAGTTCAAACTTCAAGTATAGAATAAAATACATAACATGCATGAATTTGTATTGTATTAAAACATGGCAAGTTTTATTAGCCACGACTGAGAGATTGTGCCAAAATTATCTTCAAACACTTTCAGGTTTACATTTGCACAAGCTTTCACATACTTTCGTGACAGGAACATAAGATTTCGGCGCCCACCAACTACTAAAAGTGAAAAGTAACATTGGATGCGGTTCACGTGCTGTACTTCTCTAAGCCAAGTTGAACTTCTCACCTCTCCACAGACTAAACTTTGTTCAAAGTCCAAGCTGATCAATTTTCCTGCAAAGGTCACCTGTCAAATCCAGATGTTCTAGCCATTTCGATTTAGTAAATCATTTTTACTATTTTTGTATGTAGGCACTTTAAAGATTATCTGTCATTTTCCCCAGATCCTACATTTTGCAATTCTACACATTAAACCCATATAACTACATTTACGGATAAAACTATATATATAGATATATATATATATATATATATAGCTATATATATATATATATATATATATATATATATATAGCTATATATATATATATATATATATATATATATATATATATATATATATAGCTATATATATATGTATATATAGCTATATATATATATGTGTGTGTGTGTGCGTAATTTAATAATTAATTAAACCAAATACACGACTGCCAAACAGCTACATACTATGTTTTGGCAGTATAAAATGTAATTAAAACTTTTTTTTTCCTTTCTTATAGACTCTTTCTGGTCGTGACATAGAATATCACCTGGCCAATGTCAGCACATTCTTTTATGATGACCTTGACAATGGAACAGCTCTCCAAACCAGGTTAGGCCACAAACTGATGATTTCCATGGACAATGACTTAGATGGTATGACAGCCCAAGCAACAAAGGTAAGAAAAGCAGATTTTTAGCACATATTCAACTTACTATAAGTGGTGCAAAACTGGACAGGCCACTAGGAGGCACTGTCATGTCTAAGGCATGTTGCATTACCTCTCCTACTGATAAACTCTTGGGTATGTTTTTCTTAGAATAAGAACAGATACGTAGATGGAAAGATGATACTACAATGGGACTTTTTTGCTTCAAATGGAATAATTCACATGATTTCTGAACCTCTTAAAGCACCCCCTCAACCCCAAGTAAGTATAAGAATGAAAAATGTTAGCTGGAAGAAGCGCTCCCTTGTGCAAAAAAGATCTTGGGCAGCGGAAGGCTTGAAAACTTTAATGAGTCATATACTTTATGTATTTATAAATACAGTATACATTTGTAGCTATTTATACTATTTAAACGTACATTTTGCTAAAAAAAAAGTCAAAGGTCACCTATTTTGGTAAGAGGAGCTGTGATCCTAGCTTACACTGTCCTTTTACAGTCAGGGCAGTTAATACTGTCCTTCAGCACTGTCTGTGAAGGTCATTACCATAAATACTTGGGAAACTTTGACTAGATCTGTGCAATCAGGGATATCTTACAAATTACAAACTCAATTAACCTGTGTTTCGTTCAATCTTGTCATCATGTAACTCTGCCTTTATAAGATACAATTAATGTTCTCAGTCTTCTAATCTGCTATAAATTCATATACACAATTGGGTTGCAATAAGCAGTTAGTTTTATTATTAGTCAAAAAATATATTTGTCAAAAATTTGTCTTTTCAAATAATTTAACCCTTTGGTTTGTGTAGGCTCTACATGCAGGCCACGGGGCAGGGATATTCTTTGCAATTGTTCTGCTTTTTGGGCTGGTAGCACTCGTAGTCTACGCATACAAGAAGTTCAACAAACGAGACTTCCAATTCCAGCAGTTTAATGAGGTAAGTAAAGACATGGGCTTTATGTTTCTGGACCAGAAAACATTCATTCTTTAAACGCTTGTAGTATGAATCGAGAACCCCTACTAGAATGGGGTCCAGCACTTGCTGAGATGACCTTATAACAGGATATTGATAAGGTAGTCAGTCTAGCTTTATCTAATGTCCATATTCTGAGCCTCCTGAGTTTAATGAATAAACTAATGTTTTATAACATAATTGTAGGTTAGTTCTGCCACCTTCCGATTCCAAGTATTATAATATCTCCAAAAAATTATACTGAGGCAAGTAGCACAAGTTAGTTTTGATAAGAGAATGTAGTCATGCAAAAAGTTGTAAATGTGGCAGTTTAAAGAACAATAAAAAAAACTAGCTTAGATCCTGTGGTTTAATTAAGTGGATAGAGGCTCCGTGTCAGAACAGTTCCTGGGATGACTAGCATCACTTCCTTGATCAGATACAATGCACCACAATATAAAAGTTGTAACATGCTTAATAATTACAATTTATTTTAACATTTGCTATTAATCTTACTTTATGCAGTATGACGATAAACAAATGGTGTCAGAGCTTGACATCCCACCAGCCTCAAACATCGCTAATCCTATGTATGACAGCTGTCGGGACCCTGCCTCTACTTCTGAGCCCACCATTGAGCCAGCCTTCGATCCCTTTTCTGTAAGTTGCCTTTTAGAATTATTTCATTTTACACCAATATTTTCTTCTGGGTGATAACGTTGATTGATCCAAATTGGAAACCATATTTCTTTTTAGTCATGACTAAATGTTATATTGATCTTTTGGCTTTCTAATTTTCTAAAGGAGTGAGTAGAGCAGATTTACATCACGGCCCTTAATCACAAGAAACACCATTGCTCAAGTATAATTTACATACTAACCACCTATTTTGTTGGACCTGAATTGTGATTGTGTTTTTTTAAATTTTTTAGGACTCTGATGAACAACAACTTGTCACCATTGGTGGCCTTAAAAAATAACAGTGAACTAAACCAACTTCTTGGTGGAACAGAAGATACTGGAAAGGATCGTGCTTACAAAGTGGTGGAGGCTGAGCGGCATTTTACATTCATCTGATATGGATGATCTAGAATGTATATTACAGCACAGCTTCACTGAATTCTTTCTTCTTGTGAAGTGTCACCACCTTGTCAGGAAAGAATGGAGCCAGGCTCTGGTTCATTTATCCATCTTACAATGTGACAACCTCCTTTACTGTGAACAATAATGTAAATAAATGCTTGTATATGAATTGTGCTTTTACTCGGCGTGAAAGCTTTCACATTGGCCGTTTTGATAAAGAGCAGTTCCAGCGCAACATACTAAAAGTGGACCAAGGAAAAATTAGCATTCCACGGGTTTCCGCGATAATTGCTCTTTGAATATGGCATATTTTTCTTTATCATTTGTAATTTCTTATTTTCTTTCTCATCTGTAGTTTTACCAGAGAAGCAAAAAAGAGATTTGGTTTAACTTGTCTATTGTTGCACTTTATTTTCAAGTCGCTGTACTAAATCCAAACCTTTTTTAAAATCCTGGGCAACTTAGAAGTGACCCACTGTGAAAACTTTTGTCTTTATTTCCTGTGAAGATTACATTTTTTTTTTACATTAAACAAACTGTTGAAATCAAATGTGATATTTTAATTTGATTACCAGGGAATGTGCGAGAATTGACTGTTTCAGCTCCCTGATCATCACTATGCATTGTGAAAGGCCAACTCGCCTTCATAAGGGATGAAAACCTTTAGGCTAGGTTTCCACTTGGGTTTTTTTCTTGATGAAAAACGCCAAGAAAACTGCCACTGCATTTTCCTGCGTTTTGGCGTTTTTGTCTGGAGTTTTTTCTGGCGTTTTAGCCTTTCTGTGGAAATTGCTTTTTTTGACCTTAGGCAGTTTTTCCAGCCTTTACAAGTTAGAAGTTTCACCCAGCTAAAAGGGATTAGGATAAATGGCAAGTATCTGCCCCCTGATGTCATTTACTTGGTAGAGTTCTACTTAAACGCCCCGGCGGACCCTTTTGTCACTTTTCTGTGGTTTGTAAGGCCTGCTTTATTCCGAATGTCTGCTCCTCTAGGATTGGCCCCAAATGATGGTGCAAATTGTTTGCTGTTGCTTTTGGCACGCAGGATCCAGTTGATGTGTCGCGTATGTTTGTTTGTAATGGCATGTTTGTTCCAAATGGTGTAAAATTCAATATGAACTTTGTTTTGTGTGAAACTGTTTGTTTCCAGCCTATTTCTCGTAGGACACACAGATACTGGGTCCATCCTCTGCATTGTAACTGTGGAAAAAACGCCATAAAAAACGCCAAGGCAATAAACCCACATGGCTTTTTCATGGCGTTTTTTCTCTCCCATAGACTTCTATTGGAGAAAAACGCCAAGATTTCCTTGCAAAAAACGCCAGTGTCAACATGCTGCGATTTAGAAAAACTGCCACAGAGCCCAAAAAAGCAGAAAAACGCCAAAAGAGGACTGAAAAAACGCCAAACAAAAAAACGCCAAGTGGATATGGCATTCTGCGATTTCCTATTGAAGAATATCTAACATCTGGCTGCTGCGTTTTTTCACTAAAAAAACGCCAGGTGGCGCTATTGGCGTTTTTATGGGCGTTTTTAGCTAAAAAAAACCAAGTGGAAACCTAGCCTTAGACTCCTGGGTTAGTGGATACACCCATCATTGATTTATTTAATATAAAGTAAGATTTAATGGTGTGACTGATTTCAACACACTATAATTTTTTCTTTGCCATGAAAAGTCGCTTACCTGTGGAAGAGTTCAACATTGGAACCTTTTTGAAAGCAGACTTTCCCAAGAGAAGTAACCACAATAGTTCAGGATTTCTGTTTTCCCTCACATAGGCGGCTTATTAATTGGTTGTAGAGTGCAGTTGCAGTACCTGCCCTCATTGCAACTAACAACATTTAAAGTGGTAGCAACATGCATGGATTCAAAAACAAGATGTCGCATTAACTCTTAACTCGACTGGCTGTTCAACTTCTTTTCTCTATTGATATTAAAATGAACTGTTCATCACCCAGATGTTCAGGACAATGTCTTCTGAGTCTCACTAACTTTATAAGAAACTTATGTGATAAGACATACTTCAGTAGCTCACTAGGACTGCATAATTAAGCAAACTGCATTAGATATTTCACCTTTAATGTACTATACCATGGTGATGTTTTCCTGCATGAGGTGCCAAGTTGGCTCTGCATATGATGTGGGATGATTTCATAGCATAAACTAGGCAATATACAGACGAAACATTAATTATGAAGGACCCATCCCTTGAAAGCTCTGCTGGAACTCTGTATCTCATCACAATATATATTATGTGAGGTCAGCTTGCCCTTTCTTGTTTGAAATACATCAGGATTGGCCTGCATAATGCTAAATAGAATGGAATATTAAAATGTTCTAATTCCCAGTTCAGTGCACACTATAGTACAGTTGTTGAGATACAAAGAAGAGTCCATCCATGGCCTATATTACCATGTAATACTTCTTGTAACAAAGATAATGTAATAACAAAAAAATCTCTAACATTCTAGCAAGTTTTCTCAAGCACACAAACACAAAAAAATGAATTTAAGTATACCTTTTTATTTCAATCAACAAGACAGCCATAAAATAATTTTTTTTACTGAAGCTCTATTGGTCGGTATTGTGTAGATATTGTTTAATACATTCAGCATTTAAGTAACATGAATATATATATGGATTTTGATTATAATTATTAGAATGGTGCTGTAGCCCCATCTATACCTTTAAACAGACATAAGAAAATTCCTAACTACTATTAACAAAGGTTCACGTAACACCCAGTACAAAATGTGCAACAATGCAGTACAGACTTTTTTAAATAGTTTGACAAATGCTATACTTGTAATTTGTATTCACAGTACTCAGTTAACGTTAAAGGTGGCAGAGCCACCAAAGACGTAGCTTTGAACGCAAAACCTTTCTTTGCCGTGCCAAGGGCCAGGCCATCCACCCGAAACATGCCTATAGCCAGAATATGAAAAGATATATCACCTCATATTCCACAAAAACATTTGAAGTAACCACCTGTTTACAAATTCATAAAAGTCAGTTTTAGAAGATCTATGGATTTTTTTTGCATGCAGTTATCAGGAAACACAAATGTAACTTTAGTTAAGATATGCACTTTTATATTGCTTTGCAATGTGAGAGACCATTCAGCATGGACATTTGTTTTCATGAAATCTGCATACCCAGAAAGTTTACTCCATCTCAATGAACCTTTTTAGAGGGTTCAAGTTATCTTTGTTACAAAGCAAAAAAAAAAGTATCCACAATTGTAGTGTACAAAACTCAGAATCTGACTGCAAAACTATATACCAGTATATAGAGGAGTGAAATCAATTAGCATTTAAGCAACCAAAATGCACTGAATATTTTAAACAAATACATGCACAATAATAATAATGATAAAAAAAACAATCTGGAATAAGTCACACAAGATGAATACTGGTTTTTTTTTTTACTATTTCCTGATTTTTGCAACTATTTACCTTACTAGTGTTCGTTTAAACATTCTAAAAATTGATACTTTGAGCCACAGGCAAACCAGATTATTTCTGTTTAAACACACACAATAAAGCTGCCATACTGAAAGTTTAAAACATAATGCTATAGTCATTATGTACAAAGTAATCAACAGGTTTAGTGCAACCTCGTTAAAAGGTTACCCGCTGTTGAATAGATATCAATCTGCGATAAATTCTTTAATATCTGCTCCTTGCAGATATAATGTTACAATCGTTTGTTCCTTTGGCATTGTGCAGAAGCCCATAAAACATACCTATGTTTGTGCAAGCATGTAAGTATCGGGGGACTAAGATGTTGAAAATGTCTCCAACTCCAGCGCGTGTGTGTGTGTGTGTGTGTGTGTATTCATATTATAAAACCTGCACACAACCAAGGGTGCTGCCTCTGTAGGCACAGATAATATGTCTAAAATTGAGAGCACACCAGGTTATATTTAACTATATGCCGAGGTATATAGAATCTCTATATTAACCTGGTAATATATATATATATATATATATATTACTTAAACATACACCCACTAAGATACAATTTTTACAACCTGAAGGCGAATTCATAAAAGGAAAAAAACTGTATGAAAATAAGTTTCATTACTAATTAAGAAAACTATATCACATTAAAAAATGTTCTACATCAAAATCGAGGAGGACATCTATCTTTTTTCACGGTAGTAATAGATGTAGAATTAAGGCTATAATCTCTTACCTGCAAACAAGAGAACTTTCAGCTACAAAAAATACCCTCAAATGCATTACCTTTTTAACTGCAGTTTTTTAAACCCACCCATTAAAAACACACTCTTCCTATTCCGGGAGATACTTAATAGATGAATCATAAATATTCCATGTGAGATTTTTGTTTCTATTAAAATTAAGTGAAAAATAAAGATAGCTTTTTTCTAGACTCATAAAATAGCTACAGCCTGAAGAGACAATACTGGATAGTCTTGGAACACTTTAAAAAACAAAACAAAGCTAATCAGCATTAGGAACAAAAAACTGGGATCATAGGTAAATACTATGTAATTAAACAAAAAAGTGGCTTCGGGGAACCAAGATCATTTGGAAGTGTCAAAGTTTCAGTGATTAAGAAACACATTCAGTTCACAGACTGGAATCACTTGAGCTGGGCAATTTCTTGTAGGAAAGGGATCCCAAAGATGCCAGGATATGGCTGGTCAGAAGCCACCGGGACTTCATGCTGTAACGGCGTCCTCTTCGGGTAAAACGTATGATACAGATCATAGTTCAGGAGGCAGCTCAAAGACTCCATGTAAATATCAGCAAAACGGGACAACCGCCTCAAGAAATACGTGGGATTGTGATCAGTCCGGAATATACTTCCAAACCGGTTGTTAAATATTTTTCTTGCCATGTCCCTGTAGGGGAGAGAGAAGAATTTATCAGTTACTCTGAAACAAAATTTTGGTATGGATTGGTTATTAAGACGTTTCAAGTAAATTCAGGGGACCATCTTTGTTACACACAATGTAAAACAGAGAAGCCTAATTAATATGACACCTCGATAAATAAACGGTTCCGTTCTGACCTCATCTCTCTCCTTTCTTTAATCCACTCGTGTAGGATCATCTGTGATTCAGCATCTCTGTAAACCTACAATTGAAAATCAACAAGATATCCAATTAGATAATATAGACAGGAATAGCAAGCACTCCTCCTTGACTTTGTTCTGTGGCGGCTTAAATCATCATCATAAGGCTAGACAAAAATAGCTAGATCAAATTAAGTCAACTTCTAAAATAAACCAAAGTTGGCACAAGCATTAAAAACACAATTATCATCAGTCAGTGTCTGACAGCCTTGCACGATTGGTACTAGGAACTAGATTCACCTTACTATATACAAACAAGAGAACAAGAATTTAAAAAGCACTCGTTTTAATAATGAATGTGTCGGCAGAGGTAGTAGATGTGATTAATGAAGAATATTTCCCATTACACTGTCTGTCTGTATGGATGGAATATGCTGTTCTTTTCTCAATGTGGAATTATTACCGACCTGCATCCGTTCAAGTAATCCGGTTAAACCTTGAAGCCAAGCCATGGTTTGAATGTATTCTGCTCTATTCATGATTTGGATTTCGGATTTTAATTCTGGAATAATGGCTCCTGTCCGCCATCCATGTTTTAAAGTCAGATCCTGAAAAAAAATGTATTTAAAACTACATTATAAAATTCCGGGATAGTCTGTGTAACTGGCTAGCATTTTGTTGAAAATATAAATGTTTATGTTTATTAATACAATATTACAGATGAGCTACTGGTAAAACATTTACCTGTAATACGGAGGAAGTCATGCTGCTAATTATGAGACCTGATATTTCTTAAATGCTACAATAGGTCACTGGTCTCTGGTTACTTCCGGGTACATGTGCTGCAGCCATCATTGCAGCCGCTTACTATTTACATTTATAGTGTTAACGAATATATATATACGGTACAAAGGTAGTCAATTTCATCCTATTCCTAACGTGAATACCAAAAAACGTATGAATTATCAGATCAAATTCCCTTGCGACTAGTGAAAATCCCAGCCGGTTTGTAATAGCATTCACAAGATACGCTCCCCTCGAAGTGTATAAACAAATGTTCGCTGACACTTGAGACAAGCCAGTGGATGCCGCCAGCTACTGATGTCTGTCACACCAAAATAAATCCAGGCTAAACAGTCTACAGAGAGTAAAGCAGGATCCACTGAGATATACTGCAGACATCTCTCGGCCTTGTACTTTGTATTATAGAAGTAGAGCGGTCGGCATAACAAAGCATTTTTATGGCTTTAGATTGCAAGTTGAGGCATTCCCGATAGAATTTAGGAAATCTTGCGCACAAACCTATCCAAAAGAATTAGCAAATAGGTTTGCACATTTAAATTATAATATATATATATATATATATTTGCATGAGAAAGTTTATAAAGAATGAAATGATTAGGGATATGAGCTCAAAAGCGACCATACGATATTATTTAACATACTCAAGACTGGTAGAAAATTTCTTCATCTAAACCAAAAATCTAGTAGGGTATACATTGGATGATCATAAAATCCAAGCACTGTGGGTAAAAAAAAGTAGTTTAAAGTGGAACTTTATGCATACCATATGTTTGTGGCATATTTCTATATTGTTGGGTATCTAGTAAACTTGAAGTAGAAGAGGAGGGGAAAAGTACAAGTAGTTTGAATGGGTGTTCTTAGTTCCTGTTTTCCCAGTGTGAATTATCTGCAATAAGTCCAGTGTTCACTACGGTGTTTGCTTTCCTAGCAAGAAGAGGCGTTACAAGTCTGAGCTGACGGCACAAACGCCGTACGTGAAGTATTGTGGCAAATAACTAAATATTTTGTAACAAGTAGCTTGCATAAGGACAGGTATTTATAGAATTGTGATGCAGGCCGCATCACATGTGATGCAATCAGTACCGTTTTCTAGTCTCAAGAACTAGCTTCACAAACAGCAGAGGATCATGAGAAGGTGAGTATTCACATGAGACAAGAAAATAAAGTAACCATTTCTATGTCATTTGCCATATTACATACATATCCATTAATACCTTAAGGATTAAAAAAGAATGTTGGAAGTTACCCTTCTGATTATTTTCTCTTCAGTAGAAATTAATGCGACCAGGTTTGCTTCATTGCCCTTACTGATGTCAAATGGGAAGAGTTTAGCTTCCCTCTTTAGTGCTTCAGGAGCAAAGCAAACATGGGGCACAACAGTTCTCATTTCATCTCAAATGTTACTATGATTTTCTTTTTCAGGCAGTTTAGCGGGAATAAAAAGGCATCTCTCTTACCGCTAGGTCACTGTATATATGATCTCCAAAGTACAATACTTTTGATCCTCTCCATCCAGTTAACTTCAGAAATTCAAATAAGTTACCCTGTATGCAAGGAATGCAATTTAAAAAAAAAGCTTGAAATATTTCTCAATTAACATTGAGGGTTAACATAATTGATTAAATAGTCTAAATTATATCATTTCATTTTTGGATAAGGAAATATGTCCATAGGTCAGGTCAGACTCTAATTCTAGCTTCAAACATTCACTAAACACCCACCTGCCCAGAAAAGCATATCACCTATCCTCTTAATGCCCACAAGCTGCATTCTGGAATAGAATTGCCAGTTCTCCTCACCTCCAAGATTTCCACACCAATAACCACATGACCCTCGCTACAATCAAATCACCCTCACCCAAGCAGTCCCTACCCTTCTGTCTCATCCCTCAACCCCTAATGCATTATATGCTCATAAGTGGTATGGCTTATTTTTAAAGATAAAAGCAATGCTTATTAAAAAAAAAAAAAAAAAAAAAAAAAAAAAAAAAAAAAAAAAAAAAAAAACTTACCTGCTTGTATGTCTTTCCTTTTTCAAGCTGGTGAATTTTATCCCACAATAAAACCCCACGGTCTGTAACTTTGCGGAATGGCCTGAAAGGGATAAAATGTGCACAATACAAAGAGTCATCTCAGGAGTATTTGTGAAATGTTTGGGTGCTCTTTAAACTTTGAGACATGGCTAGAACAAGCTATATAAAAGACAATGTTTTTTAACTTTCAGCTCACAACGTTAGCAGTTTTCCTGCCCCAAACTCTCCTATTTGGAAGTCATCAATACTGAATTGTTCCAAAGTGACATTTTATGTTGATAAAACGACTTGGCAATGTGTAAAGTAAGTGATAAATGTAGAAAGGACGAAATTCCACACAATTTCCAGTAAAAAGCTCAAGTATATTTACTCAGTTATAGAATGCAGGTGTATTTATATATTTGTGATTTCCCTTAGTGTTTTTGTTACTGTTAGATATGCCCAAAGAGGGAAAAAGTGTTACATTTCAGATTTTACAATAAACATCCTTCACGGAAAGGCTAGGAACGCACTGAACCCATTGAATAGTCGCTCCGACTCTGTTTTCTGTCTAATGGCTCTGTGTTTGTCGGCCTATTTGTTAACGCGTGCCAAAGATCATCAGTTATTTCTTGCTATTCAAGATGTTATATTGTGAATGAAATGGATGCAAGTCTTGGTGAATTGTGTAGTAAAGGCCTGTTCACAGTATGATTTAACTACAAATACCATTGGGGCCAAAGACAACGACAACAACAATACAGTGAAAACAACAAGACTATTCACAGCATACCAACCATGTTTTGTGCATGGAAGAATTCATATAAAATAAAAGTGCCTCTTATTTCCTGCTATACATTGTTTTCAGTGCTGAATTTAAATAAGATTTCATTTCACAAGACTTTTCACCTTTTACATCTTGAGTGCCATCATCGTATGGGCGACAACACTCTAAACTCTGTGTCTAGTGAACCACGTTTCTCACACAGTAAAAAAAATGAATAAAAAAATACATAAATGGAAAAATAGGAAAGTTTTCATTCCTAATGCAAGGGTCGGTTATTGAAGATACAGATTATCACTACAGTTTGATCACGCAACGAACGATTTGCGGGAACTCACCTTCTCTTATCATTGAAAAAATTAGGTTTGTCAGCTTGAACAATGACAACATCAAAAAGATCCCGCCAGTCCTTTCCTACGATGAACTTCATTCCTTTGTCCCTATGAACAACATACTTATTTATCACATGCTATACATTATTAAAAGGAGTATGCTTTTTATAAAACATTCTTAGCAATGGTGATTAAAAAGGAACCTTAAAATACCGTAGACATGCACTCCGATAGTATGTAAGCAATGTCTTTTACTTTATAACACCCAAGAAAATGAATGGTATCTCAGTAGGAACAGTTATTCAACGCGAGGATACCTTCCATTCCGGTCTAACTATCATTAATGTACCTGTAATTTATAGCTATAGATTAAAGTCTAATGTTTGGAGGCAATTGAGCCAGCCATTGCAATATATAAAAAGAGAAGAGTATTGTAACTAAATACAGAAGCACGGAGAGGACAATGATAAACAGAATCACTGATAAATCAGACAGAATGAGAAATGATATTCCCACTATAACAATTTACTTACACAAAACTGCTGGGGCTGTTTGTAATTAGGAACATCTTTTTGCCATGGTTTGCCAACTTTGCCAGTACAGCTCGAGTTTTTTCTCCATAGCAAATGTACCTTTCTAGAAACATTTGAAGAATAAGTCATATTTTGAATTTATGAATCATAAAAACAAACTGCATATCCATGTGATAATGTAAAAAAAAGCCATCCAAAGACTGTAAGTGTCTGCATACATGTAAAAAAAACAACAATCACCCAAAAAGAACAACATTCTGTAATTGTTCAACACAATGCACATTATTTAGTTGCATCCCTCTGGGGCGCAAACGGTTTTCAATATATATATATATATATATATATATATATATATCTCAAGGTCAAGAATGTAGGTAATAAAAGAACGTGAATATAAGGACAGGTAGGCACATATTGTGTATCTGCTTTCAGTTCAGAACCATTCCTAGCATATCATTGCTAACGCAACAACGTGAAGATGTATAATGAAAGTAAAAAGATGACAGCTTATTATGCTAGAGTTTGCCATAAATGTCACGTATAAAAGGCTCATACTACTACAAAGGAAGGAAATCTGACATCATGGCTTCACCACAAGCAATCCTATAGATAAAGCTTACGAGTACATGCCTCAGTGTACAACAGTTACCACTGAGGGTGCAAATATTATATACCCCTATATCTGTCAATCAGTAAAACGAGCAGGTTTCATTCATTAACTCCACAACATTACTTTGCTGACGGCAAAGCACAGAGAAATAGGTTGATGTTTCTTTACTTGTCAAACCACTGATTCACTCATTTATCCAAATGGTATGACTCAAATCTCCCCATTGCATAAGTACAGTGTGGGAACAGATAAAAAAAAACAGCTAGTGGTGCATAAAGTTTACCACGTTCCCCCGTCCACATCATACAATATCACATCACATCACATTAATAGGAAATGGGTGGTTTATAAACTAATGGACGACGTGTAGACCGATATGTGGATTTCACAGGTGACTCTACACACAAAGATTACTCTCAACCCCACTCTTAATGAACAATGACAACAAACGTTAAGAACATAAATCAGTGGAACATGCATAGAAGTTAAATACGGTGATACTTTTAAACTTTTCCCTTATGGAAAATCTGGTCCTCGTGGTTCATGTCGGTGGCCCAACACATGGACCAGCGCAAATGTTTAGTTTCTGGTCCATTCGTTTTCGGACAATAAAATATGTTCCCTGCCCTTTCGGTTCCAAAAGCAACCAATTTATGGACATATGAACTTTTAAGCATGGCCAATATTCTAGTTTAGATAAGGTGACAGCATTTATTATGGAAAAAGTAGACAAAAATACATGATTATTACTTACCAATGTCAGCTTCAATGGCTCTGTACATTAGCCCCTTTACGTGAACATCCCTTATGACATCCTAGCATACAAAAGAGATAAAACATATTACACAAATAATTACTCAATATAAAAGACATACTGGTAAACAATCCAGTCTAGCTGTAGGTCCAAATAACAGCTTTTAGCACTTATAATAAAAAGAAATAGCAAATGTTTCATTTCATTTAGAAAAGATAATTCAACAAATTAATGGTGTTTATGGTCTACTGGATTGCTTACATCTTTTCTAACTATATTCTCACAAGCTGTATCAAAATGTCATAATATGTAACCTATTTGCACTTTGAAAGAAGCACCATTCACATCACGGAAACGTCCTACATTGTGGTGCCCTGGTTGGTTGACCTGATCTTAGGATGTATCTAAGCCACCATTACACGAACAGCAGCTTGACCCAACAAACCAGTCAAGTCATTCTGTGCATGTCCTAAATAGTTTTTAGTACTTTTGTATGCACATTACATTTGATCCTGAGATCATAGATGGTACCAGAAAATGACCCCAATGAGAATAAGTGCAAAGATAAATTGTATTCCCTTGCATCTTATTTTTAAAGTACTGTTCCACTTTCTCTGCTGAATTTAAGGAAACATCATCCCTAGTACCCTTCCAAGAAAATATTATTTAATCATACAAAATGTCTCCTTATTTATATGTTTTGCAGAGGATACTTTTAAGGTGGAACAATACCAGAAACTAATTGGCCTTTGCCATACGAATTGAAAAGGACTGTTTCTATGGAATTAAACCTTCAGAACAAAAAAATAAAATGACAGTTCTGCAAAGTGAAACAGCACATTTAATAATGCAATAATTTAGCTTTTCCGTGACATACCTTCACATCTTTGTACAAGTGAACAGGTTCATAATCAATGTTGTTTTTTAGGAAATGTTCATTAACGCATGAGAGAAGAGTCATTTCTGGCAGTGAGAATATATCCATGAATTGCTTCAGAGTGTTCCCTTCAGAGCTCTGCATGGAGAAAATGCACAAAATATTATGTGTACAGTAACTATATATACCGTACAATTACTACCCACTAACACATCCTTCACAGCAGGTCATGTTTTTAGTCACTTATAGACTTGTGCACTTGGCTTTGTGGAAATGTATGAACGACCGAACATGAAGAGGGACCACAACAAAATAAACAAAAACAAAACAAATTTTCATTAGCATTTTGTTGCGCTCACATTCTTACTCACGCTGTCCCAATGTCTCCGCCGTCCACTTTCAGAGAAGGGACGCAGAGAAACTTTGAGAGAGCGAATGAGAGTGAGAGTTTGAGTGAGTGACAAAAGATTTCATTTCTGAATGGAAAAAGCCCTCTAAATTTCATCTCAAGGGGCAGGAAGTGAAATTCATTGTCCGAAAATGAATGGACCAAAAACTAAACAAAAGAAAATTTGTCTGTATTTGGAAAAGTCTAGTCACTTAGTAAACCTCTCAGGGTCTTTGCCTTCTAAGCTCAGCTTTCATTTGAGGTCATTCTGTACATTATCCACCAACATCAAGCTTAAATTAATTAGAGCAGGAATATTAAATCCACCAAATTCACTTTTTGTCCCAGAACTCTAAATTAGCATTAGAACTTATTCAGGTAATTGCCCCAGTAAGAACTACTATTCAGTGATTTTTTATTAAATTGCCTTTTGATGTTTATGCTTCTATACAGCATATTTAGTCTCTGAAAAAGGCAATGTTTCTCTGGTGATTTAAAAAAAAACCAAACAGTTTAACAAATATATAAATCAGTAACAATAAACGTTTGGGCCTTTTATTGTTGCAAGGCTAAGCAACACTGTGGAAGCTATTTTAATTGCTTTTTTCAAGGGAATTTTACTCAAACACAGCAACAGGTAAAAGCATTATAAAAGGAAATTAAAAACATGTCTGTGAGCCCCTAGTGTATTTACAGACTTGAAGATGCAACCAGGAAGGCAGACCTGCTGTTTAATGGTGTGACTATAATAAAATAATGGCATATTGTAATTTACCTTGAATATATAAAATGAACACTTTTGTTACCTTTCCATAAAAGTCACTCATCTGTTCCAACGGGACATGGTGGCCCTCATACATTTCAATGACTTCTGACTCGGGTACCACACTAAGCCCTCTGATAGAAAAAAGTGTAAGTGTTAAGGATTCAATAAACAAAGAATTGCTCCAAGGGTTACATGCAAAACCAGAATATGTATGGCCAAGTAACATAAAAGGTGTCTAGATCTTCAAAAAACAAGCCAACAAAGGTTACGATAAGGAAACATCTCCAGCCACCTGTTCATAACCACATGGATCACACAAAATCTCACAATTTTTTCTTTACTTTAATTCTTACATTGTTCCCATACAAAATATGTTTTGTCCATGTTAATCTTTTACTCTGCCCCTAATATTTTACTTGTATACATTTCCTAACTATCTAAAAACAAACATACTTACCTACATCTACATTCTGAATGCATATCCGCAATATGCCCTCATGCTTTTATTGAATTTCAAACTAGTGATTATTGGAAGTGATGCAAAAAGTCAGGACATGACAGCTTCAAATATTGCGCACTGCCAACAGAAGTCCAGGAAAATATTTCAGCAGCGCACGAAATGTAACACTACCCGGATGACTCCATGCAATGACCGCAGCAAGCTGGCAGCACAGTGCAAACCTACTACTGAAAAGCTAACACCAGTCCATGAACAAAAATACGCTTCCTTTAATAACAAGATACTATCTATTTACTTTGATATACACCTAAAGGAACAGAGTGCAATAATAACAAAATTACACCAAGCAGATCCAAATTTAGACCTTGTAATTAAAGCACAAATAAATATTTTTTGGACATCTTTATCCATTAAAAATATATATATATATATATATATATATATCAATGCTTAAATTTTAAAAAAAACATTTGGTCATTGAATTTATAATTGTTTCTGCATACAAAATCATACAGCATTTTAGTCTACTTGGCCAAAATCGAATCGCAGTAGATAATATAGAAGGGGAAAAAATGAGATCCCTCTGAATACCAGAGGGATGGATGGTATCTTCTAATTACATCCAATGCGCTTTGCCCATTGGTTCTTGCCGTATTCACTAATAGTTCTGTTATTGTTGAAAAATATGTAGCAAAACATTACTATGTAGGCCGCAGACTCACCTGTACACTGTTCCTAGCTGAATATAATGAAAAGCATCAATCTTCATCAATAATGCCTAACAGAAAAAGATAAGTATACATATCATTATAATGTTAGATGCAATCACAAATAATAAATAAACCAGTTTAGCAAGAAGCAAAATATTTGAAGATGATAAAAAAGAAATATAAAAACATGTTAATAAATGCAGTGCTTGTGGAGCTCACTGAGTCCCCTCCACCCTTCCAAGCGTTGTCCCTACTCCTGCACCATACCCAGCTGTCTATTTCGCAGTACAAGCGGTCTGTTGTTAGGCACCTGCTCGACGCTGCCAGGCACTTGATACCTTTATGTTGGAGGGATGTTCGCCCCCCCACGTTGGAGGCATGGATGTCTCGAGTTGAGGAGATCCGTGTAATTGAGGACCTCTCCGCCTCCTCCGTTGAACTCAGGGAGGCTTATACGGCTACCTGGTTTTATTGGCTCTCGTACGTGCGTGGCCGCCTTCCTTAATTGTTTTTGTGCCTGTACACCGCTTATCGGCTATTTTGTGTCTCCTTTATGTATGACCTTTTGCGGTTTTTGATTGTCATGTTTTGTCCATGCATACTGTTACTGGTGCTGCCCTCCTCCCTTCCCCCTTCCCCCTTCCCCTCTTTCCTTCTGTATCCCCCCTCCCCCCCCCCCCGTTTTTCAACCAAAACCAATAAAAATTTGATTTGGAAAAAAAAAAAAACATGTTAATAATAATAATAATAATAATAATATTTACTGTGTTTGGAAATCAGAAGCTGCATGTTACTAATCAATAAGACGCTGGAACACATGCCCTTGCATCCCAATGAATCATCTGTGCAAAATTAACAGCGAGTTAAAACATTTTATCATAAGCAACCCTGGCCTGCAACTATGGTCTGCAGTTTCAACTCACGACTTCGCTATGCATTATGCAGGGCCATAACTCCCACGGAGTGAGAAGGGCTGCTACCAAAAGGCGATGCAAGGTGAAGGGCACATGTGAGCCAACCCAGAGGAATTGCCCCCGAACCTCCTTCCATTCCTGAAGGATGAGGCATCAGTGTGTGTGGGACCTCTGATTCTGCCCCAGGTGTTAAAAGTCCTAGTTACAGCTCTGGTACTATGAATGACCAACCCCTAGGAGAGTCAACTTGATGCAAGTTAAGTACTGGAGTCCTCATCATTGGCCCAGGAAACTAGCGTCCATTTTACAACCTGTTGCCATCATGGGATGGGGTCCATGCCACTCCAAAGGGTTTTTTAAGCAATTATTCAACCTGTCACCCCCATAGGCAATGATAAGTACCCCAAGGAAATTTTATTTATTTGAAATACCCCTTACATACCCCCAGACACAAGACGAGGGGTGATTGGGATGCGCTGAATAGGGTCAATGTTTGCCAGTGGATGGAGCAAGTTATACTTTATGACTATGTCTACCACATTTTATTTGACACCACCCTACACCCCTTGGGAGGAGGGAAGAGCGATTGTTGTTGAATATTTTTAAAATGCAAAAAAAAAAAAAGTTGACAATTGATATAAAATGTTCTTGCCATAATTTATCATCATCAACCACTGGTAACTCTGAACAACATCTTGTAAAGATAGCAAGAAAAACAGCGGAGCTCTTGGACTAGGATTGTTTCATTAGATCCCTTAGGCCCAAGTAGATTGCTGGAACAGCGTGAATCACTGTTTACAGGGATAGATTACATGGAGGCTGTGCAATGTAAAACATGCAGCTCATACTTACTTTATGAACATCATAATGAAGTCCTCGAATCGCAAAGTTTGGATCATACTCATAATTCCTTAACTCAACAGGATACTACAGAGCAAATGAAATTGTAACAAATCAAAAAACACAAATATTGTACAAATTGTAGCAGGCTTTTTTTTTTAAGTTATTCACTAAAATATCATCCTTTTCACTTTAGAGCAATTAATTAACAGACAACAAAAATGAAAATGATAAAAAGGCTTCGGAATGGATATCTATGCATATATAACATTTGCTATTTTCCCGCTAATTACTCATGCGCCTATATCATGTTTTGGTTTTTTTTTAACCTTTTTACCTCTACAACATAAATAAACTTTTACACATACAGACAGCCAATGAGTAATTGAGAAAAAAATAGACCAGGTCATGTCTGGAATTATTTATTTGTTCTTTTAATAGGTTTTAAATATATCAACACTGTTCTGTGCTTGATTGATATGACGGGCCAATGAGTATTGATATTTTCAAAAAAAATAGTATGTGGCAAAACATTACGCCTGGGCCACTTCTAGAGGCAAACTACAGATTTGTTTAGTTATTTTTGGCTGGGTTTCCAAACTTTCCAATATACCCCAAGGAAAAGTATCTTTAAAAATGCGCTAGCTGGGTGACATCATGTACCCTAACTGCTACTCTTGGGGTATGCTTGAGCTCCACTCATCAGCTAATAGTTAAATGAAGGACTTTGAAGACAAGGTTCTTGAGAAGGTATCACACAAAGCAGTCACACTCCCAAGGATGCAGACTCAGCACCAAATTTTGACCCTAAAGCTTCCCCTGGTGGATCACCTTCGCCACTTGAGATCCTACCTATTCCATCTAGCAATGTACTGATCCAGACTCTTACTGTACAACTGCATGGAGTTCTAAATATTACTTTGTGACAAAGATCTGCCACCAGCTCAGGCCATTTGATGTTTACCCTTCTTCTCCGTACGTCACCTTTTGGATTGAGTTCACTAGCTGTTACTGTCATGACTCACTCAAGATATCTGCTATTGGGATCTACTGTATATCTTAACAAGCCTTATAGCACTGTGCTAATCACCTTAATAAATACACAAATCAGTCTTATCAGGTGGCTATAATAATACTTTTTGATCTCTGCTTCAGTTTTGTCATGTTTCCAGTGTAAATATTGCATTCATGCTAACATTGTAAGACTTTGATCATTATGATAAAATAGCATTATTCAATCATCTTACCCGGTGCTCATTTATGAGAAGATCTCTAGCAGTATTGAAGATCAGTGTGTGAAGATCTTTCGAGTAAAATGCCAGAGTATAATCATAATCAAATCCATATATTTCAATGTCGGCAAGACTCATTTCATTGTTGGCAAAAATAGCATCCGGGTTCAATAAATTGTTCGAAATTGAAGGGATGAGTTCTTCAAAAAGAGAAAAGACATTGATCAGATGGAAAAGTACGTAACAGCTTGGATTACTGATACAAACAATGCCTAAACATGGAAGCGAGGAACATAGAATGATCAAGTCTGGCAAGTTGTACAGGAAATCAGGTAATATAAAGCCCTTTCAGTGCCCAAAAGGAAGCACTAATTATGTTACACACTTTGGAAACAAACACTGTTTTACATTCTTCCTGTACAGGGTGTCTACACCCAATGGCATGAAGGCTCAGAAGAACAGCTGGGCATCGGAGGCTGCTGCCAGGTAGGTTACCAAGTAGTAACGTTGAGTGACATACTGTACTGGGATTATTCAAGTTTAAATTGGCTTCCTTCAGTGATCTATGAAAAATTGGGCTTGGCTGCCACTTTCATAATGTTCTTAAACATACATTAAATCACTGAATAAATAAGAAAAACAAAATATTATAGACAGGGGATTGTGTGAGTAATGTGGCTTTGTTATACTAAAGGCTTATTAATTAGTCCTGAAAGGACATTCCAAGGTTCCCACAGTAAAGAGCTCAATAAGTCTGATGTGATATTGTAATGTCTCCACAGGCCGATGTGACCGATACATTATATCCAGCAACGCTTCCAATACCTTAGAAAGTGTAAGCTATTATGTGTCAAACTAATTCAACAATCTGTGCAATAAAGTTAATATAATAGCTGTAATTAGTTAGGCACCTGAACCTCTACTGCATGCCATTAATATAAACTTTATATAGCATTATATAGATGTGATTGCATAACAAACTTTAATTCTGTGATAAAATTGTTTAACTCCATATGCAATTATCAGTACCCATTTTAATGCCCCATAACAATGTCTGCTAGCTTTTTGAGACATAAGAACTTTCTTGATCAGATCTACTTGACCCAGCTTTAAGGAGAAACAGCCACTCACAACGGGCCAAATTATTTCATTTAGGTATTATCAATGGTGGTATTTTGAAATTTTCTATTGTTACAATGTTCATATTTATATTTTTCAGCACTGAAATCCAGCTAAAGCATAGCCATTTCTTAATGATCCTTTACCAAAGAGTGCATTGGAATCCTGCTGTCAGCCAGGTTGGAAGCTGTACCGTGCTCTCCAGACTACACCTGATTTGTTTTAGCAGTCTAGAGATTACTTACGTCTGTACAGTTGATATGTAAAGCTATTGCAAACACAGTAAAACTGTAAAATATGTGGTTGGGCGGCACCTCCCACATAGACTACAACAGAGAATAAGATATGTATTTGTATATTAATGCTTAGGCGGAGGAAAATAGATAATATGATTTATATAGATGTATTATGGTTGGGAATAATCTGGAATTTGAAAGTTCCCCTTTAAGATGGAAGATATGAGTTGAAGCAACCCCTGTGTTTGTCATGTATAACCATATGCTCGCTTCTGTTTGTAATAAAGAATAAACAGATTGGGCACTTAAATGAAATATGGCTCTTTATTCAAGAATCTGCTTCTTGGAACTCACTTCTAAGATAAAACCTGTTCAGTAATAAATCGTTCCGTATCAGTTTTACATTACACACATATAAATAAATGAACGGTAACGTAAAGTTCAAGAAAGAGTAGAGAAAGGCCAAGAAAAGGATGGGCAGGAATACACCCTCGCTATACCCAACCGAAGCTTGCCAGGAAATCAAGAAACGCTGAGTATTAGTTTTATGGGAAATTCTCTGATGTTCACAAAGTCTGGATGGATAGAATATATCTCAGTCTGCCATTCTGGCCTACATCGCAATACGCATTGATAAATTAAATACCCAAGGCATGCGAAATGTTCAGACTCACATCCGGCTACATCATACCCAAACACCGTTCTGATCTATAATATCGGATACTAAAAACCCTGGTCCACAAAACAGCCACACATCGACGCTGTAGCCAGCGTGTAACACAACAGGCCATTCCTGTAAAGCTGTAAAAACTATAGGATTCAATGCAAATCCCATCACGGATAAAGCAGAGACAGGGAGGGAGAGAAACGAATGTTACTGCCTCCCTTTAGTTTGTTCTGTGTACCTTACCATCAGTACAATGTTTTTGTGCAATTAATGTATTTTAGAACCCCAAGGAAGAATTGTAAATTAAATTCAATTTATTCTTTCGATCCAGATATTGGTTTTACTTGTACTGGGGGGGTGATCACTAGTGACTGCATTGGTAGGTTTATCTATTCCGACTTTGCTATTTGTTTCTGCCGTTAAATTAATCTCATTCATTTATGGTCATAGACTAAATTAATTCATGTTGAGAATATAACCCCTACATGCACAATCTTACTTTATGCGACACAATTCATTACACGGAGGTGGACATTGAAAACACACCGAATTACAATTTCCTCATTCATTGTTATATTGTCTGTATTTTGATGAGAATATCTTATTTAGGTAGCTATTGCACCGTTTGTATGCAGGCAGATAAAAATAACTTATTTTGACATTTTGTTCTAATACACCGCATGGGTAGTAATGTTGTGGTGTCACGGGGTTATATGACACTTCCCTGCAAAAAGGAGTTTAAAACGAATGATCTTATCCCTTGTGTTATCGTATTGAGGTTCAGAATTACCAAATATGTGACATTGTAGGTCACGATTACCTGCTGGATGTCATTCTGCCACTAGTGCTTTACATCAAACCATATCACTACTATCCGCTTTCACCTGCCAGTCTGCACTTCACACTCACCTGTATGTGAGTTTTTGTGTATGCGTGTCCCTGCCACTGCAGGTCACACTCACCTATCATTGTGCATCCCTATCACTACCATTCATACTCACCTACAGCTGAGTGTCCATCACTGCAGTTGACACTCAGCTACCACTATGTGTCCCTATCACTACCATCCACACTCACCTACCTCTGAGTGTCAGTGACTGCAGTTCACACTCATCTACTATATGTGTCCCTATCACTACTATTCACTCACCTACCTGTGAGTGTCCCTGTCACTGCAGTTCACACTCACCTATATCTGTGTCCCTATCACTACCATTCACTCACCTACTTCTGAGTGTCACTCATTGCATTTCACACTCAATTAGCAGAGTGTGTCGTGTCACTGTAGCCCTACACACAATGTGTCCCTGGCCCCACACTCCACGCATGTCACATTGACCAAGCAGCCCAAAGCATGTAAGCGACAGTGACACGCATTGCATCGGCTCACAAACTTCTGTGGCGGAATCCACGCAGCACGAATTGGTGACATTGCGCAGCAGGAGCCTCAGGGACATGCTAGGGACATGCCGCGCAGCCTCACTGAGTGCCGGCAATCCCCTTACTGTCTCACCGTTGATGCTTCTTTTGGTCTCCTTGTAGTGGTCATTCAGATATCGCTTCATGTCGCCGTCCGCAGGTCTACTGGAGTATGGAGCCGAGGACTGAGCCCAGCGCCAGCAGGTAGTCATGCCGAGAGGGGGCCCTGGGCTCCCGGTCAGCCTTTTGCCCACAGACAGGGTCACCCGGCAGCAAGCGCCAAACATAGGAGAAACCAGAGACATGGCGAGGACTGCGTGTGTGAGAAACGAGCCGCAGGCTTTATATAGCTGCCCCCCCCCCCCCTCTCAGCCACTTCCTGGTGACATCATTGCAGGAGGAGGAGGCGGCAGCTGCTGGCAGTGGCGGTACGGTGCTGGTGTACGAGTTACCGGCAGCGGGTGGCAGTACCAGAGAGCCGTGAAGCAGGCATACCGAATATCTGAAGAGCGAGGAATGATAAATAATCACCGGTTCAGATTGTTGCCGCGGGGCTCGTATAGCTTTCGCCGCGTTGTGCCGGTCTAGAATGGTTTGTGTAAACCCGTTTAAACAGGTCTCCGCGCTGGGTTTCGGCTGGCCTGCCATTGCTGTAACCGGTGCTTACTGCCAGGTTTAAGAAGAGCGGGTGGCTCGCTAGCCAGCTGGCCACTGAACCACAGAGCCTGCGGATATTTACAGGCATAAGCACCTGTATTGTTCATGGTCAGGATGTAGTAGGGTCTGGGTGGACAATGTATTGATGTTCTATGGACCTTCATATACTTTGCTGGGGACTCTGTTGTCCTTGAAGGACACTTTGCCTATCCCTTAACCTTCCAGGTAGTTGTTTGGTCAGCGGTGGCTTTTCTAGTATATGGATATTATGGATTTTGGAGTCTAGGATAATTGAATAGAAGCTCCACCTGAGAGCTTCTGTTGCATCCCCATTACCACCTAAAAGTCAACAGCCAAGTTTTTTTTGTTATACTTATGCTTTTGTTTGTAGATTTTAAGAAAACATAGGAGACTTTGGGTAAGTTGTGTCATGAAGATCTAACCCCATTGAGCTTCTGCTGCAGGAAGAGCTTGGCCAACCCTTCTACAATCAAATCAGTGAAGGCAGTCTCTTTACCCATTGCATTGTGCATTATGTAGGGCCAGCTCAACCCTTTTTGCTGCCAAACTAATGATGGCCCTTCATAATAAATAGTAAAGTGAGAGAGTTCAAACCACAACTCTTGACTCTCCCTTTAGTAAATATACCCATATGGACTTTGCTGTCTGCTACATAATATCCGAGCAGGCAGTAGTAGGGTTCTTAAAGCTTAGAGGCATGCTGGCAGCTTGATCAGCAAGAAGTATTGAGCAGCCAGCTGTTTGTCTCTGCTTCTCCTGGAAAGGAACATTGATTTCCCTTTGTGGTCAATGTGGACTGGAAGTTGCAAAGGAAATGGAGAGAGGGCCCCAAGATCACATTTGTAAAAACTGTGCTGGCAGCCAAGTCTAATTTTCTTAAGAATACAGTTATGTGCAGAAGTCTGCAAGTACACAGGCACTGGGGTATGCATTGAAGCTCTCCAAATGCAGCAGGGCTCAAGATTAAAGCTATTTCATCAAATATGGTTCTACCGTAGAGTAGATTAGTAAAACGATATGGCCTGATGTTTCAGTTAGATATAAGAAAACAAGGCTTCAACTGAACGTGTCACATGGATAATAGCCATTGCTGATTGATATAATAAACATGTGACCCAATATTGGTCCAAGGCACCCCATGCCAGCAAGCATACTGTTATAAATTTTTGACACGGCAGAAGTGTGCTCATCGGATATATCATGAGACTGAAAACACATTAAACGTGTAGCCGTCACAAGGTATGAATGAAAGTCCTGTGTGCTCAGCTGGAAGCTATAATAAGTAACTGGTATTTCCCACAGCTCCTAGCATTGGACTGATCATTTCTGAAAGCCGTGTGCGCTGACTTGGGAGTGTCTTACATTGTCACGTTGCTGCACAACAAAAAAGTTTCTCAACCCGGCACTGTAGCCCATGCCTTGTTTACAATGCGCTTTATACAACCAATTCTCATTGTGGTAGGAACATATTTACCAAAACATTAAGGAGAGAAGGGATTGTGTACAAAGAACCAGAGGTCATCCTCTGAGACTGGAAGACCAAAGATTTCATTGACGGCAAATTAAGGAATTCTTTACAATAAGGGCAATAAAAGGTATGGAAATCACTGCCAAGAGTGACTGTGCTATCAAATACATTATATTTCTTTTTAGAAAAGCAGGGCTATAAATTATACAGTAAATAATAATTTTTAAGAGCTTCTTGATCCAAGGAGAAATCTGCCTTTCGGGGTCGAGAATGTTTTCCCCTACAAGTGGCAAAACTTGAAAAATAGCTTAATTCGGTTATTTTTTTCCCTTTTTGATCAAAAGCAGGAGGGATAGGTAGAAGCATTGAAGTTGGTCTTAGGTCTTTTTGTCAACCTATGTCACTGTTACTAAACGTGAAATTGATGTAATGGATTGGGTAAATCTCACAGACTCTGTTCTGGATGTTAATAATCTGCATCCTAGTGGGCCCAGGGTAGCAAGGTGCAAAGGTGCTGGCTCTGCTTTACGATGCAAGACTTAACAAGGCCTCTGAGTCAACTGTACTTTATTTAGTCCCATTCCTTACCCCAAGTCTCCTGAGGGTTTGCTCTGCCCTAAGGCCGCAGAGCAAAGGGAACATTAGAGAGAATATATAATGTCTGTCCATGACACATAAGGAGATTTGCTGGGGGTTTTTTTTGGGGGGGGGTCGACTAGTCTATATATGTTAATATTATACCTTTTCAGTTAGGTAATATACTTCTGCTCTTCTCTGTTTTGAATTTTCTCCCTTTTTCACCAGTCTTAAAGGTGATTTCCACCTTTAATATACACAAAAACATTAATTGCACTCTCTCCAGTATGTTATCCAAATAAACATTCGTTATACCTTCTGTTTTATCCCATAAAAATGCAGAATCTTTTAAGAAGCCTTTTGAGTTCGTAACCTTTTATGTCACAGTGCTTATTACGAGTTCCTGGCAAAAAATATGAACGAGACATGTCACATCATCAAATAATTATTTGTGGGGAGGATTTGGACATTTAACAGTATTAAAAATGAAGTTTCTAAACGCAGCATTGAGTCGCAAACATGTTCAGCAGATAAGATGAACAGCACCATTGAGAAATAATGTTGGTTGATATCTGTCTAGCACAAGAACTGAAAGAAGCAACATGTGTTATGCCATTGTTTGTGTGCATTAGTCCGCCAAGCTACACTATTCACCGTGAGCACAAACCACTAAAGTCCTGATAAGTAGGACAACAGGCGTGCCGAGGTCTCCTTAACCCCTTCGCGACCTTTGCCGGTTCAGGACCGTCATAACAAGAAGGTCACTAAATGACCTTTGACGGTCCTGAACCGTCAAAAAATTAAATAAGCTTAGAAAGTGATCAAGGATCACTTTCTTCGCTTAAACGGCCTTGCTGCAATGCCTCGATGTCGAGGCATTCAGCAAGGCCGAGATCGGCATCGGGGGCCATGTCTGGCCCCTCCCCGGGTCGTCAACAGCCGCCATACATTGTATGGCGGCGGACGCCCGTTTTAAAAGCGTTTAGGAGGCGATCAACGATCGCCTCCTAAACTTAAATGGTGTCGCTGGAATGCCTCGATCAGGAGGCATCCAGCGACACCAAACACTTACCTCTGGGTGGGCTGTGACCGCTCCGGAGAGCGGTCACAGCCGCCGCTGCCGGTGATCTTCGCCATCAAGCAAGATGGCGGCGGCCCGGGAAATAAAACAATAAAGACGAAAAAGTTCGCTAGAGGGTCTCCAGACCCTCTAGAGAACTGGCTCCACTTGCTGGTTGAATACAGGTACTGCATTCAACCATGCAAGTCAATGGAGCCCAGCTTTCTAATCACTATGTGATTAGTAAAATATTCAAAAATAAATAAAAATAAATAAAAAATGGAAAAAAAAATAAAAAAAAAATGTGCTAACATTTAAAAATAATTATGCAGTGATGTCACTAGATGAACCATCCAGTACCAGCAAAATGTGTAAAAAAAAATATAAAAAAAGTATAAAAAAAATAAAATTAAAAAATAAAGTTTATTATTTTGAGCAAGTGCTAAAATTTCTCAAAAATCTCAACAAAGAGTTAAAATAAAAGCACTTCAAATACCCAAGGGGTGTCTAATATATAAAAAAAATGGCTGATGGGGTAAATTGGAGTGGCCTAGCTCAAAGATATGGTACAGACTGACCAAAATGGAGAAAAAAAGCGCACTTCCCAAATGTGGCATTTTAAATCTCAAACAACCCGACAAACCCATGCATGTCGGGTATCACTGCACTCAGGAGATGTTCCTGAACACACATTGGCGTGTTGTTTGACAGTGGCATATACCAGGACCTGTATATCTATAACTAAAGTACAATTTGTGTGAAAAAAAAATAAAAAAAATTACTATCACAAAGTTTGACAAAGTGTAGTTCTATAATTGGTGCATGGAAAGGGTTAAAATAACAGCATTTGGAATACCCTGGGGTGTCTAGTTTTCAAAAATATATGGTTTGAATGGGTTAAATTGAGTTAACCGGCTTCAAAGATATTCCAAAGAGGAGAGGGAGGCACAATGACCAAATGACCACCTGAATTACGCATGCCCCAAAAGTAGCCTTTTACCAGCCAAACAATCTGACAAACCCATGCATGTGGGGTATCGCTGTACTCAGGAGATGTTGCTGAACACATATTGGGGTGTTGTTTGACAGTGACATATACCAGCACCTGTATATCTATAACTAAAGTACAATTTGTGTGGAAAAAAAAATAAAAGAAATTACTATTACAAAGTTTGACAAAGTGTAGTTGTATAATTGGTGCATGGAAAGGGTTAAAATAACAGCATTTGGAATACCCTGGGGTGTCTAGTTTTCAAAAATATATGGTTTGAATGGGTTAAATTGAGTTAACCGGCTTCAAAGATGTTCCAAAGAGGAGATGGAGGCAGACTGACCAGATTTGTTAAAAAAGATTTGGAAATCATAAAACGCTGCTTGTACTTATTGCCCTATAACTTACAAAAAACAGCAAAAAAACATAAAAACATTGGGTATTTCTAAACTCAGGACAAGTAGTAGAATCTATTTAGCTAGTTTTTTTACTTGCTTTTTTAGGTGAGTAAAAGATTTTTCAAATAAAAGTCATAAAATGTTTTTTTTTCAATTTTTCACCATGTTTTTTTAATTTTTTTTATAGTAAATAAGATGATACGATCAAAATAATGGTATCTGAAGAAAGCCCATCTTGTCCTGAAAAAAACAATATATAACTTATGTGGGTACACTAAATGGGTGAGGAGAAAATTACAGCTGAACACAAGCACCACAAAAGTGTCAAAACAGCCTCGGTCCCACAGGGTACAAAACGAAAAATGAGCCCGGTCCTTAAGGGGTTAAAATTTGATTTTTATGGAGTTTGCCATCAAACCTAAATATTTAATATAAACCTTTCTCTATAAAATGTTACTTATGTGTGGCTATTAAGGAAACAAGGCAAATCAAAGTGCAGAAGTACAGCTTCAGAGTCCCGCAATAAATCTATTTCACAATCATTTGTGCTTTGCCTACGTGTGCCTTAGACTGATGCCTCATTTTATTACATGGAACCCTGTTTATGGACTTGACTGTGCTTTGTAATGTCACAGTTACTTTAAAAGGTTTTCTTTCTAAGTAGCAGATTTGCAAAGAACTAAAACATAAAACTATTTAAAAAATATAAAAAAAAAATACAAAAAAAATGATCAATTTCCAGCTTTCATGGAAATATTAGATGGGCGTTGCAGCCTTATGACTTGGTCGTAAACATACCATTACCCCATGTGGCTACTCCTTCATTGTGTTTCACACTTACCTAGATAAACCTTAACTGGCAAATAGGAAAGGTGTCTAGGTGATAAGGAATAACAAAATGTGAAGAGCATAATCTCAATGTATTTAATATCAAAGTTCATCATCGCATAGTATATGTTTTGGATACGCATTTACATTCTTGCCATGCGACTGAATACTTACGTTACCTTCTTAAAACATATAAGAAAACCTTGTTCTTAGAACCCCAAATGGTGTCTCGTATTTGGTTACCCCATAAGGGGGTTCTTATTACTTTATTAGGGGGAGGAGGCTGTGGAGAAAAGAGAGGGAGGAGAAGGGGAGCTCATCAGAGGTAGTAGAATCAAGCCAACTGAAGTACATTACAGTGAATGCTGTCATGGGATCGGAAGCAATGTGGCTCAAATCCTCCATGGACCTAAAATACCCAGTCCCTAAAAATGGGACCTCACGCCTTTTGCAATATACAGGGATTAGACATTTTGCAACATTAAACAGAAGTTTAGTTAAGGAGCGCTAAGTAGAAGCTAATGATTCCCCAGTACTAGGAAGTAGCATTGCATCTGAGGTTAAAGGGAGAGATCCTCGTCATGCTCACTGCAGCATGGTGACCTCTCATCCAAAGGGTGGATCACTCTATACTCCCACCAAATTTGGAGAAAAGTCCCCTGCTCCACCCCAGTCCATCTTTTGATGTAGTTTTGGCATTGGTAATGGGTATTATTCAGGTGATAACACATTTCATAAGGGTAGTAGTAGGGTGGCTGCCCTATAGGCAAACAATACCTGAAAGCCATAGAGGTGTCTCTTATGCTATTGATGTCATAGCGTTTATGTATGTGACATACAAGCATTTTTTTTGCATTGAATTTTGTCTCCAGTAATAACCTAATTCCCGTGCTGCATTCTGTCGCCTTCTGTCCTCATTTCTGAAGCTTTTGTTTTTGTCTCTTCATCTGTTCATTTTTTATTTCATCATTTTTCTTTTTCTCATGGCGCTGACCCATTTTCTCATAGTCGGACACTGTGCATGTTGTCTCTCTTTTTATAAGGTTTTGTTGTTTGTCAATCCTTGTTCTACTTGCTTCATTTTCTCTCCAGCAATTTCTCTCTGCATCTATCTACCACTAAGAGTCAAACCTGCAAGTGAGGGCTAGCAAAAATCAGCCCAGGGGCAAATCCACTCAAGTGGCTCAGTTGTACTTGGCCCGATAGAATTACAATGACCTTAAATTGATGGAGGTGAAGAACACATGCTTTTTGATTCCATGACCTGTCTAAAACCAAATCCTAGAAACTAGACAATGACTGTAAAAAATGCCGCAAAGCTAATGAAACATTTGTACTTACATTATTATTATTATTATCATCTTTTATTTATATAGCGCCAACAATTTACGCAGCGTTTAGTACAAATGATTCAATGTGGTCCTTTGACCAAAAAATAGCACTAGTTACATTAATACATTTTAGGGTTTAGTTGCGATCTAAAAGCAGAGTTAGAAAGGTCTGAACTTAACACATTGATAAAAAAAGATTGGAATTAACCTTTTTTTAAGCAAACGGCCTTACTTTTATTAAAAGTAATGATTTGGAGTTTTGTTTCCACAGTGAGGAGCCGAGCGTGCTTTTTGGACACAGATCAGCTGGCTGGCAGACAGTAACAACGGTCTGTTCCCTGCTGCCATGCCACAACTAGCCACCCCCATCAGCTAAAAAAGACTCCAAATAAATTGAAAAAAAATAAAGGCAAAAACTCTGAAGCAGTTTTAGGGGGGTTTTTTTGTTTTTGTTTTTTTTTAAGGCAGATGATGTCTTGTGGACTGCAACTCCCATCACCCTCAGCCATGTAATGGTAGTCCACAAAAGTGGGTCCACTAGAAGAGTAAAAGGCTACCACAATTGTGAAAATGTGTCTTTTGGTACTAAAGTGGGTTTCTTTAGTATACTATGTCATTTAACGCATTGTGTTATTTCCATAATCTGGAGAGGCACAAAATGTCATGTTAGGAAACGTATAAATGTAGGCTCTTTTGATAAATGTCAATCGTTAAGTGTCATATCTCCATTATTTTGTTTTATTTTTAATAGCGTTTAAGATTTCATATATAACACCGATGCTAAAAAAAAACATGGAACACAGTATACAATACAGGAGTGAATAATCTGGATTCTCTGAAAGGTGGCAAGAAAATCAGATGTCATTATAATAAGTGACAATATGATTAAGTTTACTTTTTTTTTAGACATTTATTCAAACAACTCAATTCCTCTATAACTACACAAGATGCTGTATCAATTATAAATTATTTAAAACATTGTTTATTCTCCTAAATTAAATAACCCTGTGGACTCACACCCAATCTGGAATTTGATGTCTTTTGGGTGGATAGGGTGTCTGAAGTGTTGGGTATCGGCCAGGCACATGGTACCATGCAGATTTGTGGGTTAATATGTGCTCTTTTGACCTTGAGACAGGGCTACTAAATGTATCCAATGCTGTAATGGAGCTTAGAGGACCAGATATTACCGTCTGACACACAGTCGTAGGGTGTGACACAGGGGCGCTTTTTGCACGAGAAGGTAATGGACCAAGCCTTTTTCCTTTGAATGCTGTTATTGGAGATACTGGGGCAAGTTTGACACATCCGTCCTCTCCTGAGTTACTGTCGCCTTGATTGGACAAAACCTGGGTACCCAGCAGTTTCCTCTTTTCCAAGACAGTTGTCGGTGCTGTCTTTGCTCGCCATTTACTGTGCGTTAATATCTCATTTGAGCTCCTTTGAGTGGAAGAATTTAGGGCTTCTGGGTTTGTTCTGTGAAATTCCATATCATGAAGGTATGTAGGTGGTGAAATGTTTGATCGTCTTCCATCGTCCAGAGTATATATATTTTCCATAACACAGGGTGATCTTTCAAATTTAAACTGTCCTTTGCCACATCTTACAACGTATTTCACCTTCTTAAGACAGCTAAACACAACAATGAAACATCAATCAACAAGTGCATTTTATTTATTCCTAAATACACAACATTTGAAATCCTTACAAAGATTCTTTTTTAAAAACCCACACCGAGGTGCATGCAAGTCGCTGTTCCTGTGTAGCAGCAATCAATGCAATCATCCAGCTGGCCTCCAAAACACTTGCCATAGATTCAGCCTGGCAATTGATGTTATCGTTTTCTAAAATACCCAGTGATGTTTCCTAATCTCCCGCCTCCAACCAAAATGTACCGTATTTGCTCGATTATAAGACGAGGTTTTTTTCAGAGCAAATGCTCTGAAAAATACCCCTCGTCTTCTAATCGGGGTCGTCTTCTAATCAGACCTCAAATAGAGTCTGATTAGGAGACTAAGATCCAGATCCCCCGCACCGCTGCAGGGGACCTGGATCCTCCTGTCTCACCCCCCCCCCCATCATACACACACTTACCGGTGCTTCCTGCTGTATTGCCGGGGCAGCGGGTTGACGTCTACGCGATCCGCGTAGACAACGTCCGCTGCAGCCGGAAGGAGGTGTGGCTAGCAGCGGGGGTTGTCTGCGTCCGTCGCGCAAACCTTCCCCGACTGTCAGAGATCAGAGTTCCCCGCACCGGTGCGGGGAACTCTGATCTCTGACAGCCGGGGAAAGTATACGCGACGGACGCAGACAAACCCCCGCTGCCAACTCCACCTCCTTCCGGCTGCAGCAGAAGGCGACGTCAACCCGCTGCCCCGGCTGGAAGCACCGGTAAGAGAGGGCTGAGAGGGGAGGGGAGGGGAGAGTGTGTGTGTGTGTGTTAAATGGGGGCATAGGGCATTTCTGGAGTGGCGTTAAGGGGGCATTTAATAGAGCACTCTGCCTCCTGAAATGCCTTATACACCTATATGCCACTCTGCCCCATAATATGCATTTTAACCCCCTAAATGCCAGAGTGGCATATAGGGGTATAAGGCATTTCTGGAGGCAGAGTGCTCTATACAATGCCTTTTAACTCCCTTAATGCCACTCTGCCTCCTGAAATGCCTTATACCTCCCTATATGCCACTCTGCCCCATAATATGCATTTTAACCCCCTAAATGCCAGAATGGGATATAGGGGTATAAGGCATTTCTGGAGGCAGAGTGGCACATAGGGGGTCAAAAGGCATACCATGGGGCACAGTGGCATATAGAGGGTTAAAAGGCATATCATGGGCCACAGTGCCATATTGGAGTGGCAAGCCTGGGGGCAGATGTGCGTAACTGGGGGACAGGTTGGAAAATACAAGAAATAAAAACAAAAAAAATATTTTTCTCAATCATAGCTTTTATTAAAAAAAATAGTTTACATGAATTAACATTTACTGGTAAAACTTTTTTCCTTTAGGGTCGTCTTATATTCAGGCTTTTTCTTTTTTTCCTAAGTTAATATTCAGATTTTGGGGGGTCGTCTTATAATCAGGGTCGTCTTATAATCGAGCAAATACGGTAATTCAGGACGTTTTCTGTTTTGCCATTTGTTTAAATTAGCCATAATTAAGCAATGCCCCTCATTTCTTATAGTATCATGGTGTGCATAGAGCTACACCATTTATCTTTGTTGCTTGAAAGGGATGGAATTCTTCTTTTTTTATTTTTAAAGGGACATTAAAAGGTGTATCTTGGGCTAACGTAAGCACGCTTTTTTAGCCTGGCAGAGTAAGGAAATTCAAATTTCCTTTCCTTTTACACTAAATCTACACTTTGTAGGTGGCACTAACTTACCACTGAACTTCAAGACTCAAAGGATGATCAAGGCCTAAGATCCTTGTTCTCAGGTCGAGGGACCTTTGCAGAATTCCAATAGCCTCCTTACATCCTCTGAAATCCGCCTGACATAATAGGATTCCTGGCCAAAATATAATACAAACAAACAAAAAAAAAAAGACAAAATGCCCATTATACTAATCAAACTGTTATTCAGGACAAAACAATTATAACTGCAACGTTCTTTAGAAATGATTAACCTAAATCTAGCTGGATTTAATAAATGAATGGCTTGCTTAAGATATATTTCCTACTGATAATGATTACATAGTAAACTAGGGTTATTATACATAATTCCCTAAGAACATTTTGCCTTTAAGTCTCTTAGAACAATGTGTTCCTTTGCAGACATTTCAAGAAGCTAGATTCTTGCTTTAATATAGTTTCTCCAGAAAGCAAATTTTAATTAAGCTTGCCCACGAATTCACACGCATTGCTACATTTTTATGGTCCTTACGCAACTCGCATTACCATTATTACCTGATTTAAATAATGTAGTGCTCAGGCTTAGTTTGAGATTGTCTTTGATTTCCACCGATTGTGACAATTCTTCAGCAGATTCTTTTATACTTATCACTTCTTTGTAGATTTCGAGTGCTTGTAATCTGTGGGAACTGAGAACATGACCGTTTGATTTTAGAATTTAGAAAGCAAAATCTTTTTATGTTTAATCATCTGAGCAAGACAATCAGTCTATATGTTATGTGTTGTTACAGTATTCAGCTGTTTTAATAATACATCGAGCTCATTATTCAAGAGGTAGTGAGAGTGAATAAAAGCTTCATTCAGTCACAGTACCGGCCTGGAACACCAAAACTGACTACTTACGGCAAGCAGCCTATTATAAAACAAATTGGAAATTAAAAGATGCCAACAACCAATATAAGTAACTATGCCAGGAGTATTCTGATTATTAAAACCTCTAAAAGACATATAAATCATTTTCTATGCTATATTGAAAGGAAATACCTGGACATCTATCTATTATGCAACAGCAAGCTTAACATGACAGTGGAGGTCAACCCTAACCTCCAATGGAGGAGCCCCAAGAGATATGGTCTAAGGAGGACCTCAAGAAACCCAGTGTATATATTCGGCTATAACCAAGAACGGGGTATAGTTTCGGGCAGACTTAAAGAGCCCAGAGATAACTCCCTGCATGGTCTAATACATAGTAGAAAAAGACAACCATGCCTGCAATATCAAACTTGCACAAAACATCTTCCTTCAAAACTGTGCTTCACAAATAAACTGGTGGCAAGTCGGTAAGAGGCAGTTCCGCCAAGCCAAGGGTCCCGGCATCAAACACAGCCAGATCCCTTCTAGATGTCTGGAGGTCCACAAACTCTGCTACATTTGCTCTGCAGAAGCTGCCAATAAGCTTAACGTATTGATCTGTATTGGAAGACACTATGAGACGGCTGAAATTTGAAATGGGTGTGAGACAAGAAAAATGGTGTTAGAAAATGTCAATGAGGAATATGGAGAAAGTGTAAAAGGATGTAAGGGAGGGACATAAAGAGTGGGAGATGAGAAAGTGTCAGTTGAGGAGCAGGAAAAGTAATAAATGGTTGGGAAGAAGAGAAGAAAGGGGTTAATGTAGGGGAGAGAGGGGCACGAGCCGTATGTCTGGAGAAAGGAAAATACATTGAGGTACAGAAAGAGAGTAAAACGTTTCTTGAGAGACAGCGGAGGAGAGAAAGGTTTTCTTTTCTTACAGCCCTTTGTAAACACATCTTAAAATATTATTATAAAACCTGTTTTTTCACAATTATGAGAACAGCCACTGTAATGGCACTATAAGAAGAACAAGAAAACTTCAGAGCTGTTCAATATATTACTGTAATTGCTCTATTAAAGCAACTCTTGCTGTGAAAAGGCAATAATAATAATTTGCTATAACTTGGTATGGTATTAAGATAGGCCGTTGAGTACAATATAGTAGCGTGCAAATTGTGGGCACTATATAAATAAAATGATAATAATTTGAGGACAATAAACAAAATGGGCCGGGACAGTTCTACAAAAGTATTACAAAATTGTGGCTAGAATCCTTGCACAGAAACTGGTAAAAGGGAACAAAAGTAAGAAACGGGTCAAGGGAACAAGCAGAGACAGTAGCTGAGATAAGCAAATAGAATGTGTGACCCAACTAGAATTTTTTTCCATTTTTACTCTTTCAAACATTTTGAAAATTCTGCTGATTCCTCTACAAGTAAAATGTCGGCCCAAATGTGGACATCCCTCATTGTACCTAGAAAGCTAAACACTACACATAGATGATAAGGCACCGAAGGCTGAGCTTGCGATTTTTCTGGTTCTGGGCTGCCCTAGGGGATGGAGAAGTCTGATATACTGATGAAGTGTTTTCCATCATAATGAAACGTCTAAGATGCCCCAGAGCGGGGATTCATCGTTGGACAAACAATCAAGCATTTGCTGTTCTCAGTTGTGTTCGTCTGATACTTGTCTGTGTGAAAGTAACATGCTATGGTTGCAGCAGCTTAATGCGAAGCCTGTCGGTGGTGTGGAAATTTCCATAGGAATACACCCAGAGATAAACAGCATTCTAGTAATTGTATACTTACAAAGGTAAAATATAGCAGCAGCTGCCACCCTGCAAAGTGATAATTATGTTAATCCCTTAGGACAAGGTCTATCAAACACATGGAAGTCAAACTTCATCACTGATAATACTGGCAAAGAGCTCCCTTGAAAATGGCCCATTTATAAACCTTCTTCACGTGAAGTATGGTGGAACACCAGGATATGTTGTAATATCCAATGGTCTGCACAAAGACGTTGTCCCTTTAATCAAGCCTCGAGAGGCAACCTTCATAAACACAACACAACCTGTAGTTGTGCCATTTAATACAGAAGATCAGCATTACATGAATCAGTCATGAGTTGATAAAACATTATAAAGGAGGAAGAAAAAAAAAAAGCTGGTTTGGTATCAGTGATAAATGCTATCCGGGTATGGAGTGGATGTTATTAAGCAGCACTAGCTCCTACGAGATGGGGAGTATGAGCTGTGTGATTAGCAAGAACAAAATGGTCATGTCTTCGTGTTCCTCATACAGAACAAGTACTGCAGAAAAGCAATGTGATATTTGGGCTCTGATTCCCTCTGCACGCCATTGCTCCGAGAAACAGAATTATTGCTGCTATTCCTACATAATCTGCATTCGTATTACCCATCCCTACAGCATGCATATCATCCACACTTGCTCAATTACCATCTTAAAATAGAGGACATGACCTGGCGTTACATTCTGTACATGCTGAACCATACATATAAACAGTCCCAGGCTTTAGTATACAATGCAGCATATAACTCTCTCCTCACCAGTTAACGGTATTTTACAAAGTGGTAGAGGGAATCCATTTTAGTCCAGTGTTAAAAAGGAATACTACTAGTAGTTACATACGTTTAGTTAAAACGCTCAGCCCCGCTACACCAGAAGACTCCTTTGGAATACTTACTATGTGTCATTTCTCGGATGGCTTTTTAAATCTGCTAGACATTCCTGCACTTCACCTGTTAGAATGTGCCTCTTTCCATGCAGATTGCATCTGATATTGTAGCTTTCACACAGATGTTTTTCCGACTCAGAGAAGTTCCCTACTGAAAACCTGAAATGAGAGAAAACAGATTTTCTTTTGGTCATTCAGGACCTCAAATATTACTGAGATAACCACAAGCGTTGGTTGTTGCTGGCGTGGGAGGATGAAGGTTATTGTAGTATATGCTCTTCACCCACAAGTCCCAAGCACCATATTCAGAATACACAATCAACGCAGTCATTTAAATTTCGCCATGCCATACACAGCACAAAAATGGTGTTCAACACTTTGATTTTAAAATGTGTCACGTATAAAACATAAGTCATCCACAGTCACTTAGTGTGACATTATATCAAAGTAGCTACTATTACACAACATATGCGGTGATCACATATCCATATAACCAGTTGCTGTATTGGGATTCCGCCTCAGCAGCTGGAACCAGAAATGATTGAAGTCTTGGTCTACTAGCGAAAGGATTTCTGAAGCTTGCCCTATTAGAAGATATTCCAGTACTTTAGCTCTAACACTACCTGTTCATAGGGCATTCGGCAGTGTTTTAACCCCTTTTTGTTGTCAGTGAATTGATTTCTCATTTAGCAAGTAAAGAGTTAAATCCTTTGCTGTGAAATTGATTGATTTTGTGTTATTTTTTTCACCCGCTAAAGCGAGGCAGTACCCATTGTCCATTTGAATAATTACAGAACCTTCAGTGCTGGGTGAGGTCTATTATTCCTGTTATTCATGGCTTTTTTTTAAGCTTATTATAGTTTGTTTCCAAGGCGCTAGTGACGTGACATCTCTTGGTGGCATAATGGTTGACAGTCACAAAAAAAGAGAGATAAGTAGTATTAATCATGCAAAATTGCTTTTATTGCAGGGATCAGAGAAGCAAACTGAAAATTCTGTTTCAGTGAGACCAATCCCTTTCAGAAAAACTACCTTTCACTGTTGCAGCTGCCCGCTAACAGATATCATCCGTGCGTATGCACACATATTTACCCTATCCCCATATTTTCACCCCATAGCTGCTGGGTCCACATAGAAACACTCTACAGAGCACAGGGCAAAACACGGAACAGACCCGTCACAATAGTTTGAGTTGATATGCTCCTTTTATAGACCTCCATAGCTAATTTTGATTATCATATGTGTTGTATGGAAATTTCACATGAAAACAGGCATCTATTTCAAATTAACACAGAAAACCTACTTGTAGAGACCTTGGCAGAGTTGCAGTACCGCTTGCTCATAAGGATCAGGAGAAAACAGTTGGAAATGGCTGATGGCATCTTCAAGAGCTTGCCGGATTTGCCCTGAGAACTGTATGGCATTTGAAAGAGCTAAATGACACTTCAACCTACCTGTTGATAAATACATGAGCTGCATGAGTTAATTTTTTAAAATTTATTTTATTCCAATAAGAACTTTGATTTGTTGGCCATTAAATAAGGACCATCTGGTGATAGCTTTGTACTACTCCTAGCCACTGAGTAAGAACAGGCTGTGCAGAAGGGTCAGATATAGACTGCTATAATAAAATCTACATTTCAAGTCACTACTGATTATTCTATTGTATCACAGTAAAAAAATGAACTATATAACAAGCACTCATGTCTGAGATTGGATAGCGTTTACACAATTAAATATATTAGGGCGTAATTTAAGTTAATGCACACAAGACAAGCCAACAGTTTTAATTCAGTTACTTCTTTATTATGTGTAAGTAGGAGAATGAATAACCTACCTTCATTGGTGGGGCGTATGCATATGACTGAAGTGGGATGACAGAAATTGTTGGCAGATTTATGTGCAGCCAATAGAAGATGTGATCTGTGCCCTATATAGATCCCATTTGCTGCTTACGGTGTTTAAATTTAGAACTCTGACACACAGATCTATGATGTGGGATATATAACCCTACCGACTGCCTCCGGGTTATGATAGATCACACAAATGTCACTGGCTTACACGTGGCTGTCGGTTCAGGAAACTGCCCAGTGCGGTTTCCTCTATTCCTGTTGTGTGTTTATTAGGGTTCTCTGCATTTTGCTTAATTCTTAATATTATTTATTGTTAAATATAGGGCCATCATATTCCACAGTCTGTACAACGGGTGAACAGGACATAACAAGTAGTTTGTAACATAACAATTTGACTTACAGAAACAGGAGGTAGGGAGGACAGTGCGCACACAATCGTAAAATCTAGGATGCCTTAAAAGTAAAGTGTACAGTGGCCATGGGAGGTGACCATAGATCCAAATACTAGAGATACTCTACTTACTTACTGGCCTGTGGGGTTTAAATAAGTCTTTGTATACATTATGCATTAAACAAATATTTAACAGATAATATCTATGCAAAAGCCCTGGTCCATAGTAGCCATGAAATGTTCATGTCAACAAAGCAAGGGCTTTGTTCATGGGGAGTTGTTTCCCTCAGAAAGGCAGGGAAAGGGAATTCTTGTGGTATTTACACCTAGGGATACCTTGGATGTAAAGCCACCTTGAAGTTATCCCTTTGATCTCCTCTTCTTTAATGTTATTATGACCAGAACGTATTAGTTGCATTAGATGCATATGATATTGAATACCTTGCAGTTTTAGTAGCTGCTCATTATTTTCTAAGTCCTCCGGAGTGAAACCTTGAAATGCCTGCAAAGCCTTCTGATAGTACATAGATGCTTTTAGCCATGATCCACTGTCTCGATATAGGTCTGCAATAGACTTCTGTGTCCGCATGAGAACCTCTGTACTTTTCTTATCCAATGTACACTAAAGAAATGTGATAATACATAGGAAAACCAATTCTGAGCATTTTACTGAAAACATGGTAAACGCAAACCCAAGAATATTTACAGGGCGTAACCTAGTCTTAAAGATAACCACACCACAGTGTTTTCTCTTATTCTGATTATAGCACTATAATATATATCAATGCTTTAATGCTGTCTGTGCAGACACAGGTTACATGCTCTACTTAATGATGTTTTTGTGTGTTTCACTGCCGGAACTGTAATATTTTAATCTGGCAGATTCCTGTGGGACATAATTATTCAATTACATGTTCTTCTGATGTAACTGTTACATGATGCTGATGTCACTGTTTCATTATGCATATTGGCAGGTGGCAAAGAAGCATGTTATTTGACAAACTTACAATCAAAATGTTTTTGCGGACACATTCCACAGTTTAACTTACTTTTTCCAGTTGACTTTCAAGAAATGACAGTATTTCCTCTGCTTGATTAGTCTTTCCAATATCCTTAAGGCACTGGGCAGCAAAGCAGATGGCACTACCATATTTCGCCATCTCACTAATATCTTCATTCATAGCTGCCGGAAAATGGGGTTGGGGGAAAAAAAAATAGGTTAACATAAGCAATAGAAATAAATAAAGATTTGCTAAATTCATTTAAATATATGTGTTAAATATGTTATAAATGTTTTGTTTAAGGTGTGTGGCCTGAGAAATGCTCTGAATTCAAGATGCAGTATTCATTACATAGGAAATAACAGATAAATTCTATGAAACATCACTACACACGCATAATGATATGTATGGTATGTAAAGAACCTGTGTCTATTATATCCCTGTTTTCCTTTTACTTGAGGCATTCATTAAGGTGTACATTAAGAGTGCCTCTGCTCGGCAAGATGCATTTTTTGTAAGCGTTACCATTTCTTGTCAAAGTTGGAGCCTTGCGACAAGTTACACCTGTCAGAGCCGCCTCAACTTTTTAGTTCACTTGCAACATAATGCCATCTGCTGGATTTTCACTTCTACTGCACTTCTCTTATAAAGTTTTGGAGGTTACTTGGCATTATTTTACCTGACAGTTACTAGACCACATTGTCTAAAGCCATATAAAGTTTTAAACATAACTGATTCTTTGACTAAGGACCTATGGGTGCAGATTACTAGAAACTGATTCAATATGCGCCTCTTAGAAATTAGTCTAGTGTAATGTTAGTGATATTTTGGCACATGCTGAAAACTAATAATAATGGTCATTCCCAGACACTAACATAAATATATGGTATATCTTCATTTTATTATATAGTGACCCTTTCTGAGATGTGCGTGGGGCATAGGGACCGGTACAAAGCAACAGCAGAAGAACTGACAATCAATAGATTGGAAAATGGGGTAGGGAACTGCTGGGTAGTTAAAGCTAGGCCTTAGCATGCATTTACGGATGGTGTAGGATGTTGCACCATGGGAAAGTCATGGTCTCATTCTTAGGACCCATGTCTGGATTGCAAGAATAAAATATAGAATATGGAATAGAATAGAATATGGGATAGAAGTGCGCTAATGAAACAGAAAAGCTAGATCTGTGCAACTAGAGGCATGTAAAGTACGGCATCACATGCTAGACCTACAGACTAACCCATGGATCCACCATCCTTATATACAATAGTACTTGAAGGTGAGGAAGGTAGTGAATATACATAAGCTGGTGTGGGACTAATCTCAAGTAACTCCAGTGATGATGGTCAGCAATCAGAGGAATTGCTTTGTTCCCGTTTTAATGCCACCTTGTATTACCACAAACTTCTTTGGAAGATAGTTCAGCTACAATCAATTTCTAGAGTTGGTCCAACTTTCCAACAATATGCTCTGGGTTCAACTTAATGGTTTTCTACTTTTAACCAGGGCCGAGTTTACGTTTAATAAAGCAGCCTATATCATCCTAGAAACCACTCTAAGCTCTAATCGTTCATGGAAATATCTTACATGTGAAAACGCATTGATATGTCTAGCTAAAGCCTGAAAAGTCCATTTCAATGTAATCCTCGTGTCATATCAAGACAAAAAACATAGCATAGCATCATATATTCAGTCCTCTGAATTACAGTCATTAATCCTCACCTTTATCCCAATCCCTAGAGAAAACAGCAATTAACAACCACTAACCGATTTTACGACCGAATGATTCACAACACAAAACATCACCTCTTCTGCTGTCCATCATCTTTTCCCATTCCACAGCTGGGTCATTTCCAGATGCAAGGAGAAACTTCCAGCAACGAATAAGGTCCATCTTCATCTCGTAACCAAGCCTTGTGCTTCTGTACACTAAATCTAAAGTTCTGTAATGGAATGATCAACTGGGTTTGGTCTTATGTGTCCTTAGAATTGGCACACTGTTCTAGCTATGAAATCTGTATGTGGTCAAAGATCTCACATGTAATAGAGCTGTGGCGTTATATTTAAAAAATTATTGAAGTGCACATGTGATTTACAACAAGTTCTTGAAATCTAGGTTCTTCTTCTTGAAAACAGGTCCTTAGAAATATAAAATTTCATACCAGAACCACCGTTTTTTAACATAACCGTAGGAGAGGCAGGTAGAGGTCCCGGACCATGAGTAATTTATGGAGCAGAGACTTGCTTCAGCTAATGTACACTGAAGTGTTGTAGAAATTTCATGCATTTATTTGAAGAATAGAACTAAGGCAGTTCCTGTTAAAACCTCGAGTGAGCCCCAAAGTACCTCCTGAAAAGTATATATTAATTAAAAAAGTAGATTTTGGTATTTCTATCATTAAAGTATTACTATACATAATGTAAAGAAACATATGAATGAAAACAATAATATTGAATATGAAATAAAAGCTATAAGTTTCTATATTTACCCTCCACGGCTTCAAAACATATATAAATCATGTTGGGGTCCATTTACACAATGATGGAATACCTTGTGTTTGTAAGAAATCTATACATCTCACTTAGGTTGCCAATCATCTTTAGGTGCCAAGAAACTTCTTCAAAAACCCGTCTTGATAAATCCATCTGCTGGAAGTACTTAATAAGAAGTTGGTGATAATGTTTTCTCTTATTGTTCATGGTATTCTGGAAAGAATTACCCAGGCTATAGCTAGCTGGCATAGTTAAACCTATAAAAAGACATGATATTAAAATACACATCCTTTGTAACATAAGTATAAATTGTGGTACTGTAACTTTTAAGATGTAGGCGTAGGATAATGTTTTAAACATGCATGGGGTTGGCATTCAGCTACTTTGAACATATGACAAGACTAATGACCGACCCAATGGGACCAAAGGTTCTAATCTGCCGTCAAAACTCTGCGTAGGACAACTAGACAGCACAACTTTCCATTAACCCCTTCATGACAAAGCCCGTACATGTACGGGCTCAAAATGCATTGTTTTCAGTGGGTTTTGGGACCGCCTAGGGGTTAACAGGTTACGGAGTATTTTGGACAGATCTTGCTGACATGAACAGTGAGTATAACTTAACCCCCTTTAGGATTTTTTTGTTTCTGTATTATTATTGTTTTATATAACGCCATCGTAGTCAGCAGCACTGTACAATGGATGCATAGATTTATATGAAAAAACAAAGGCAACGTTTGTTCATGGTTCTTACCAAGAAATAAGTGATCAACAGCATAACGACAAGATTGATGACAGAAGTGCAGCAATCCATCAGGTTTCTCCTCGATCCATTTAGAAGCTGCTGAGCGAAAGGCAGCCCAGTGTATTGAAGTGACTTCAAAATGATCTTGGTATCCCATGTTTTTCAAAAGCTGAAGGATATCGTCATCACCCAGACCACACCGTGAGATACTCAGCAAACACAAGACATCTACCACCCAACCTTTCATTTCTGCCAGTGCTGCAAGATGTAGAGAAAGGTCTGTCATTAAAATACCTTTACATTAGCTGGTATTATTGTGTTAATTATGGCCTAATTTTATATACAATATTCATGATTACAACATATTTCTTGTTATACCGTCACTAAAAGTCATTTAACAACCATATGTAAAATACTATCTAGGAACGCGTGCCCAGCAGCACATGTGATTTGCTATATGGTTTTTGACATACTTCCCCTACTTAAAACTGTTGTAAACAGCTGATCATATGTGATTATTTTCATCATAGACCTGAAAAGTTTTGTGAAAAGGATCTTAAATCCCAAATCAGAATCCATGCATACTTGCCACAGAGAACTACTTAGGAAAAGCTAGTCAAGCTGAACTCATTGTACCTTTAGTTAATGAATGGCCAATGTGGGAATTTACCAGAAAAATCTCTCTTTTTCTCTTACTAGATTATTGTGGGTTTGCAAGCATCATTGTTCACGACTCGGTAACACTTCTGCCTGCCTATAGCTTCACGTTGATAATCAACTCGAGCATGTGAGACTTTGCTTGCCTTTAATTATTTCCCACATATTGGAAAACTGAACATTTCTCAATTCATTTCATGTCTGCTCTAGTCCTTTTACTTTTCTTGTTGGATTCTCTGGGCTCCTGAAGACACTCTAAGTAATATCAATGTAAGTTACCTGTATTCGCTAAAATGTGATTAGCTTTTTTCTTCTTTTTGGATTTTTCATATGTCCAGCTGTAGTCTTTGACCCACCGCTGTATCAGAAAAGACCACATCTGTTCTGTGGTGAGAGCATCGAGGTAATCATCAGCCGAACTGGATTCAAACATGTATTGCGGGTACAGGCAAAGCTCACTTGCCAGGACTGCAAGTTGGAGAGGAGTTATTTTTCCTTTCTTGTTAACAATGCTTTCCAGCTGATCCGGGGCAATTTGTTTATCCGATATCGCTAACTGCTTCTTAATGATCTCTAGTCCAACGTCACCGCTCAGTGCCTCCAGCTCAATCATCTGCACATCTATACGTTCCTTCATATATTTGTAGGACAGGTGGGATTTGTTGGTAGTCATAATGATTTTGCAATGTCGAGGAAGGTTAACTGGTAGCCATGTGAAACCTTTTGCCTATTTATGAAAAAGACAGGGCCTGAGCTTCCACCTTGTCCTGAAAAGCCATGTTCACCATATACAATATCAACAAGAACCCTGGTAGCCATAATATTTAGCATTCATACGTTTAAAACGCTACAGAGAACAAAGTGGAAATATTATGTCTACTTCATCAAGGCATGATCAGCTTAATGACACATTTCAAAGGTTAAAATACTGGTTGGAGAGCTTATAGTATCAGACATATTTCGTACTGGTAGTTTATTAAAATAGTATTTTTATCTGTTTGCATGGTGTATGCATATTAAAAATGATCAAAAAAGCATTACAAAGGGTCCTGTGTCTGGAGGCTGCGCACACTTGTTCTGGTGCACAGTACTTTACATTTCAGCGATAATAGGTACTAATAAAAATAGAAATAATGGTTAGTAATAGTAATGCATACTAACAGTGACAACTGAAATGTAGAAACCATCAAACTAAGGTACACTGCGTTTCTGCGTTACATTTTGTGAAAGTTTTTTACTTGCTCTGCCGCTAACCCACGAATTCCAGAAAGTTCATCGATTCCATCCAAAAGTAGCACACATGGTTTCAGCGCAATGGATGCCAGAAAAGCCTCTACAACCAGCGGGAACTCAAACCCATCAGTCATATTCTCGCCAGAACAAGCATCTTGACTGTCAGTACCTAGAACACAAACAAATACATTGCAAACTGCATTATTGCCAGGCAACAAAGTATGTTAAAATGCATTCTTTGTGGGTTAGACTGCATAGGACACTAAAATACTCCTCTTTAATGCAGTTACATACCCAGTATCTTGCCAGCATGTTCCCTGCCACAGTTCCTTACACTACAGAATATTGTTGATGTTAATGGTGTTAATGCTCTATGAATGTTTTAGATCATACCCTCCAGCATAAACGTTTCGATATACTTACCAAAGTATTCACCCTGAAGCTGTGTAATGCAATGCCGCATAAAAGAGATGATGTCATTCCTCCTTCCATTACTTCCAGCAAAGTACGGGATTACTGTTATGTCCGGGTCATACTTCCTAACAAGCAGAGCCATTTAGCAACCAGAGTCGACTTTCCGCAGCCTCGAACGCCATGAAGCAAAAGAATGGACTTCTTCAGTTCTGCTGCTGATGGTGATCTGTCAGCAAGAAAAGCACATGTTACAAAGTTTTGCACGTTTTTGCTATAGTGCATTTCAATTATAGTGAGTTATTTAATATCAGTTGAAAATACTATTGATTGAAGTGACCAATTGCTACATATAATTACATAAAACAGGGCACCTATATTTTACAAGGGCAGGTTCTGGGTCTCATATGGATTCTATTAAAGCTGCTAATGACTACTGTTGAATTATTTGAAATGATGTGCCCACACATAAATGTTTTATTCTATACAGTGTGCAAAATTAGCATCTTGCTATTATTACATAATATGTATGCGTATAAGCAAATGCACAGTGACATGTTCCACAAGGCATTTGCATTAACATCTGTTAGGGTACAAAAAAATGGGCATTATGCAACTGGACTGTGCAGTGGTTGACCCGCAATACTGTTCCTGTCCCACCTTCCCCTAACTTATTCCACAAAAATGTCTAGTATTTGTCCAGTTTCATTTTGAAAAAGAGCCCCTGTAGCTTGTTGCCAAATTGGCCTTAAAGACAGGCCAATGTTATATTAAGACCTACATATCTAGCTTGCACTTTGGACAAATACTGACACTTTTACTCCAGGGAAAATGGGAAAAGTGGGGACAGTAAGATACCATTATAGGGACCCAGACTGGTTTGTTCTTCTGCCCTGATTGTTGTATGTGACATGTTTTTTGTATACATACATTATATATATATATATATATATATATATATATATATATATATACACGGTATATATATATACACACAACAAAATATTATTAGTATCATAACTGCAATAACAGCATTAACGGTCCATAAAAGAATCTTTAATTCATTAGTTATGCAATGGAAAAATCTGTTGCAGTCCGTGGTTGCCTATACAAATCTGCCACACGTCAACTAAGTAGAGCACCCCCGTATCCACCAATATTTGATGTGTCCTTAGGGGGCGTGGTTAGAGGCGGGGCTGGGACCTACCTCGCGTTACATTGAGGCAGAAGACTGAGACATGACATCATAGCTTGGTGCACAGCTTCAATGTGCTCCAAGGAGGCCATATAGGGGCTGTGAAGCTACATGCATTCCTCTAGTGACAACCACAAGGTCAAATTTGCATTAAATCTGGATTAACAATTTTTGCTTTTCCTATCATTCACGTAACAAATCCCTTCATCCTATCCTATCCTATGTCCTTTTTTTACAGGCTGCTTGAACCCTTCCTTGCCCATTGTCTAACAATCTAGTCTGTTCAGTAGGGTTCAATCCTAAAAATCAGCTGTTGAAGCATGTAAAAATAATAACGGTAAAAAATTTAGCAGGCATGGGAACCAATCATATTACAGGAACATTTATTCTTCGAAGTGGCATCCTGTACCTTGATGAAGCACTGTTGAAAAAGCGAACATCAGAGATACCCTCAGATGCGATCAAATAAGGAGACCGTTCCTTTCTCAGAGCACTGAAAGCAAACGTATCCAGAATTGTAAGCAGTTTTGTCAGTTGTTCATTGGACACAAAACCTTTACAAAGACCTTTGGCAAAAGCTTCATGGTAAGCTTGAGCAAGACTGTATTCATGACCTTTACAAAAAGAAACAAGAGTTAGTGATTTTTATCACAGGCGAAGACAAACAGCCACAATCAAAAATGGAAGGTACTATATGCCAGTATACACATTAGGAATTTCACTTACTTGCTCGTATATTTGCTTTAAATGAAAGATAAACTGTGCGGAGCAGTATGAAACTTTTATGTATGTTAATGGAAAATTACTGTCACAAAAGAAGAGAGTGTTGTATTGTGTAGTTCCTCCTAACATCAAAGTCTCAGTGATTCCAACAAACAGCCAGGCCTATTAACACTGAATTCCAGCAGAGAAACAGGGAATAACACCCCATTTCGAACATGTTTAGCACAGATGGATGTTGATGATCCTTTGTTTTTTTCCCAGTAAATCCAACCATGCCACCCAATTTGTTGGATTGCTACACACGTGTCCTGAACAAAATATTTATCTTCGATGTTGCCCTAGGCCTGACCCAGGGCAGCTCCCACCTCTGGGGCCACCATCCTTACTGCTGTGATATCCCAGCTCTTGGTCTATCGGGGAGATACAGTGCATGGGAACAGCGTGCTATACATGGGGCTTCAGTTAGGCAATGCCCTCCATAGCGTAAATGGGCCGGTTGGGTTGATCAGACAAATCCCTTATAACTAGCCCATTGGACAGGGGTGTATCAGGCAACCTGATCTCATTAGGCCAACCAAACATCATCTCACTAACTGGTCTGTGCAATAAGCAGGGTCGGCTCAGCCCTTCTCATAGAACAACATGCCAGGGTTGGCCTTAATGCACGATGAAGTCAGCGTGTTAAAACTGAACCACCTAGTGTAAATTCATGGGTTAATAAATAAAACCTTTTTTGCTCACTGTCCCTTGAATAAGTGGCACACGAGAATATAAAGAGACAAGCACGAAGTGCAGTAAAGTCATACCTTTTACAAGGTTCATAGCATTCTAGACCAAATGTGAATGGAAAATTAAAGTGACCAACAACTGAATTTTGTTAAAGACATATGTATTTTGAAATATATTCAAATATATTCACATATAACATCCCGAGGGTCCGTCCATCGCGGAAATCTGTTCAGATGTGTCATGTATCATTTTTGTCTCTCTAAAGCAGGGGTTCTCAAACTGCGGCCCTCCAGCTGCTGTAGGACTACATCTCCCATACTCCTCAGCCAGCCCCTTAGCTGAAGGAGCATTATGGGAGATGTAGTCCTGCAGCAGCTGGAGGGCCGCAGTTTGAGAACCCCTGCTCTAAAGAATATAACTCACCTAGGTTAGCAGGAACCGCACTGAGAGGATACACTTTTTCTATTACATCACACCAATCTTTAAGCACCAATTGCCCCAGTTCCTCTTTTGTTTTAAAGAACTTTACAGGTAAGCCTCTGTCCACAATTCTTGTTTTCAGTTCCCATATTTTTGTTTCTTCGTGCTCATTTGCAGCTGTGCATGTAGACATGGAGGCTTTCTTCTCATTCCCCTTGGCTTTTTGTAGTTCTTGGTCAATAAAATCATAATCTCTGAAGTAGAAGTAATGAAATTTTGTATCTTGTAAGAATACAGCTTGGATGATTTCCAACTCTGTCAAACTACAGTGACTGTGATCTTCTTCTAGAACCCAGCGGTAACCATTCTTTGCTGCCACAATGAGATTTTGCTCCACTCTTGATAACGATCTAAAATCTGGGACATCAGAAAAAACAGCTAGACGGCCATTTTCAGTCTCTGGAACATATTCCCCATAGGTATGGCCAAGCAGGCATATAAAGAAAGGTGATGAGCTGTTAATGTAATCAAGACGAAGTTTCAGCTGCATAGAAGACACTGAGTGAGACTGCTCGAGGACAGCAGACTTAACATCTGTGCTTTCTTCTAATGTCCACCTCAGGTCAATTGGTTTGAAGGACGCCCCTCGAGATACAGAGAAATTATTGAGCTGAGGGAATATATGATGTGCCAAATAGTTTCTTTCTTCTTGGAAATCTTTTACTGTTGAACATACATAAGGTCGAATGTGTGGCCTATGGGTAAAATAATAATAGCTGTCTTTTTGCTCCTCAATGATCACCTGCGTCATGATGAGAGTATGAGTCCTTCTAGAGTTGCAAGCTTAATTCTCCGGTATTCCAAACAAGGTTTATTGGTTCATTTCAAATTACCACGGTTAACACCATACATCCAAGCTGATTCCACTATATCTGCAACACAAATAAAACAAAATAAATATACCAACAATGCCTGAACCTTCTACTGGATTGTATAATGCTTGTTTTTCTAGATTTTACCAAAAATCCCAGGTTCCCTGAGGTGATCTGGTCTCCGAAATAATCACACTGATTACAACACACAACTCAAGCTATTGGTGGTTTAGATAAACACATTTACTTCTGCTGTGATATACTAATAATGCAAATCCTCTCTCTCCGCTAAAATTATAGAATACCCAGTGTGCATTCTGTAGGTCACCATAATATCCTCTTTGCACATACAAAGATAGGTTTTGTTGTATATGCAGACACATTTCTATAGTGAAACAACTTGTAGACTTTTTAAATAAGTATCTGAAAGTAACAGCTGCCAAGGCAATTAGGCCGACTCACAAGGGCAGGTTTATGAAGCAGTGAATCAACCACTCCGAATTCTGCATTATTTTTCATGGAGAATTCAGTCCATACCCAGTGAATACCAATAAAAAAACACCTATGTGTTTTCTTACTTTGTTTTGTGTACTTATTGGTCATTATTATTCTAGTAGCAAAGTCAGAAATCCACTAGGGGGCGCTCGTGTATCTCAACAAAACAAAAAACAAATAATAGTGTAGATGTAGAGATATATTTCACAGTCAATATGTCCCAAATTTTGCACTCACACTTAGTCTGAGTTGATCAGGGTAATATCTCAACCGTCCGCCTGGTGGATTACGGATGCGGCATATATAAAACAAAACACATAAACAAGCCAGTAGTGTAATATTGCTTAAAAGTGGAAACCGCAAGAATGAGGTTGCACTTACACTTTGGTAGAATGGTTTGTGCCCGTAGTATCAAGATGTTTCTCCTTTGTAATTGGATTCCAATGGCAGATAAAATTCTTACCAAATGAAGGTACTGCACACCGAAAATAAAGTAAAATAATATTTTATTATCTGATTTTATCAAGGTCTTCTCACCATATATAATTAGAGAAGATCTCTATATAAAAAATAGCAAAGGCTACTATGTAAAAGTGTTTTAAAAAACAAAAAACTGCAGTGTAGGAATTGCTTTAGAGAAATTCAAAAAGCTTTTAAAAAAGCTATTAAAAGAATGTCCAAAGTCCTGGTTAAAGAAAGAGTAGTCCTAGATTTCCAATTACAAAGGAGAAACATCTTGATACTACGGGCACAAACCATTCTACCAAAGTGTAAGTGCAACCTCATTCTTGTGGTTTCCACTTTTAAGCAATATTACACTACTGGCTTGTTTATGTGTTTTGTTTTATATATGCCGCATCCGTAATCCACCAGGCGGACGGTTGAGATATTACCCTGATCAACTCAGACTAAGTGTGAGTGCAAAATTTGGGACATATTGACTGTGAAATATATCTCTACATCTACACTATTATTTGTTTTTTGTTTTGTTGAGATACACGAGCGCCCCCTAGTGGATTTCTGACTTTACTACAACGACACCTGGAGAGTGTTTCTAAGGGTTGCAGCTGCGTATCCAACATAGTGAAGAGAAAGAATAAAAAGGGAAGTTATCCTTTATACATTTATTTAACATTTTTTCCTATTTTCTAGACTTGGTTCGATTCTTTTTTGTTATTCTAGTAGCAACCCAGGAATCTGAATGTTTATGCTTTTTTTGCTTTTTAGGTTGTGTGCTCCCCATTGTGTATATTATTTTTAATGGTCAATTTACCAAACAGCTCATTTAAATAAACAAATAGCTGAAACCACTAAATCTTACATTCATACATTTAAATAGCCTTTTTTTAAGTCAATTGCAGCCTTGATTTTTCCAGTTTGAGTTTTCAATATGTTCCCTTAGAAAGGGTTCCGCTAGCTTTGGGGGTAAACCAGAAGTAATTCCTACTTGTAGATGATATTCTTTTGACATTCACCAACCCCCTTGCATCCCCCTTCTTAATCTACTCAAATTTTTAAACAATCACATCCAAGCTTCCTACCATAACATAAATTTTTCCTAAATCTTAAATTATGAATCTAGGTTAAAAAAATTACTCGCTCTCCATACAAATAGAGAAAAGGGATAATAGACTCCTTACTAGCTGAGAATATAAGAAGAATTTGGATGGTGATTAAGAAAGATTTAGGCTAGGTTTCCACTTGGTTTTTTTTTAGCTAAAAACGCCCATAAAAACGCCAATAGCGCCACCTGGCGTTTTTTTAGTGAAAAAACGCAGCAGCCAGATGTTAGCTGTTCTTCAATAGGAAATCGCAGAATGCCATATCCACTTGGCGTTTTTCTGTTTGGCGTTTTTTCAGTCCTCTTTGGCGTTTTTCTGCTTTTTTGGGCTCTGTGGCAGTTTTTCAAAATCGCAGCATGTTGACACTCTGGCGTTTTTTGCAAGGAAATCTTGGCGTTTTTCTCCAATAGAAGTCTATGGGAGAGAAAAAACGCCATGAAAAAGCCATGTGGGTTTATTGCCTTGGCGTTTTTTCTGGCGTTTTTTCCACAGTTACAATGCAGAGGATGGACCCAGTATCTGTGTGTCCTACAAGAAATAGGCTGGAAACAAACAGTTTCACACAAAACAAAGTTCATATTGAATTCTACACCATTTGGAACAAACAAACCGACTGGACCCTCCGTGCCAAAAGCAACAGCAAACCATTTGCACCATCATTTGGGGCCAATCTTCCTAGAGGAGCAGACATTCGGAATAAAGCAGGCCTTACAAACCACAGAAAAGAGACAAAAGGGTCCGCCGGGGCGTTTAAGTAGAACTCTACCAAGTAAATGACATCAGGGGGCAGATACTTGCCATTTATCCGAATCCCTTTTAGCTGGGTGAAACTTCTAACTTGTAAAGGCTGGAAAAACTGCCTAAGGTCAAAAAAAGCAATTTCCACAGAAAGGCTAAAACGCCAGAAAAAACTCCAGAAAAAAACGCCAAAACGCAGAAAAATGCAGTGGCAGTTTTCTTGGCGTTTTTCATCAAGAAAAAAAAACGCAGGACAAAAACCCAAGTGGAAACCTAGCCTTAGAGCGATGGAACTCCTATAAAATGTCATGCATTGGCAGAACAGCTTTGATAGAAATGAATGCACTATCCAGGCTACTCTATATATTCCATACAATTCCTCTACCCCCTGCCTTTGAAAATGTCCAAGGATATAAGCACACAAAAATGTAAATGGAGACATAAATTAGCAAGGGTTCCTAGGAAAATTGTCCAACTGCAAAAGCCTATAGGACGTCTGAGAGTGGCAGACATTTCCCTGTATAACGAGGCCTCCATTGCATCACATTTGGGTGGCTCATGCAAACCCAGGGAACCTGACATGGTGAGACTTTCAAGAGTAGACTTTCAAGTAGCCCTTCTCTTCCTATGTGTTTACCTACTACAGAAGCTCTGATAAGAATGTCAGATAAATGCAGGAAGTCTAGATTATAATTCCTAAGTATGCCTATAGTGACACCTATGTGTGCTGCTGGTCATCATGCCCGATATAAGACTTACCGCATGGATAAAGAAAAGGATTCTTACACTAGGTAATTTCCCCCAGGGAGAAGAAAAATGAAGATCTACAAGATGCTTATTATGTGTACCTCCAAGTTGCTTGCATTATTAGGGGGTTTTCAAAGGTGGTAGTAGGCTAAATATCATATTTGGATACCATATCTCAATAATGTCAGATGGCATCTAAACTAAAGGTCCCTGACGACATTCAAAAGAATGTGACTACTTTAATCCATTCAGGACAGGGGGTTTTCATATCCAAGACTAGACTTTTTTCGTAATTCTTACCATTTGCTAAACCCTGATTTGCTTTTTCCATATCTGATGTACCCACACAAATTAGATATTATTTTGTTCAGAAGAAGGGCCTGCTTTTACAATAATAGAAGTGCATAAAACATAATAATTATTAGTGCTGATATGTAAAAAAAACTATACTCAAACACATTTTTTGCAATTCCACATATGGTTTCTTCTACACAGTAGGTGCCGCTACTGAACAATCACCCAATTTATGTTCAGCAACATTACTTGGTTACAGTAATACCCTACATACATCACTTTTTATGTTATAGAGGGCCACGTCCATTCCTTACACATCACCATTTATTTTATTTTTTTATTACTACTGCATTAAGGGGTTTGGGAGTAGTGAAGGTTTTTTCTTTTTCATTTATTGTTTATTTACTATGTTTTTTTCTCTCTTTTCCCTCTGACCTCTCCTGTGCTGATCACACTCCATAGCCCTACATTGCTGATCTCGATGGCTGTGATCAGACAGCAGGGGGTGCAATCAGAGATCCCAGCAGGGTCTTGACAGATCCTTCCAGCAAGTGTCAGCACATATAAATACCAGAAGGGGGGATGAACCTGTAAAGCTCATAATTGACACAGAAGAAGCTGCCCTTCTCCTCTGCGGTCTGGCTTTTCCTGTGACCCTTTTGTCTGAATGAATCACTCAGTGGCAGGGCAGTGCACCCATTAAAAGCCTGCAGGTTTCACTGAGAAAGCAGTGCAAAGGACTAGAGCTGAGTATATCGGGTGCAGGGAGACATGTTCAGCGATCACATCTCCTGCATGGCATTTAGCTGGGGGGGTGAAAGTGCATTTGGGCGATTCTGCAGAATGTCTCATGCATTTGCAAAATGGACCACACTAAAATTTCAAGGGACCTCACCGTTATCACATGCATTTATGTGCATATGACGGCTGGAGTGTGCCTTTAATACCAGGCCAACATGCTGTGGGAGAAGGGCGGTGATGTTTTGTCACAAAAGAGCAGTTTGCCCCACATGCAAGCAGGAGGCAAGTCAGGCCTCAGATATGTAAGTTTTTGGTGTGTTAACGGGGAGGGGGCAAGAAGGGGCACTTGTGACTGCAACCCCCATGATGTTGAGCACCAACATTGCTAGTTGATTATTGTGGGAAAAGTAGCCGGTAACTTTAGATTGGGCTTTGGGACGGGGAGGCACACTGTAAGTCTTTTCTGCATCTACTATAATATTCAGCAGTCATTTTGCTGGCCGAAATTCATGGAAATTATACTTATAGACTACGCACTAAGTTTCTTTGTTAACTGCAGCTCCCATTATATATCCTCTACCCAACTATTGTAAACTAAAGTTCTCATGTTGCACAGGTACATGCTGGTATGTAGCTACTACTTCCGTGATCATTTAATTTTGCTTCCCACCAGGAAACCCATCTCCTGAGCCAATAAAGGTAGGCAATGGGCAGGAAGTAAGATGCATTGGGGTAGGAGAGGGGAAAAGTGGGGAGAATATTTTGCCCCCTGGAAAAAAATCCAGGACACCTATGGCCCAGTATTTACATTAATCCATCACGGGCCCTGCTGACACCATAAAATTAGAATGTAAAATGGAGAAATTGGAAAGATGGAGAAAAAAAAGAAAAAAGGGGATGTCATGAAATCATCAGAATTAACCCTTTAATTACAAAAGGAAAATGTTGCACTGTTCTCTGATAGCAGTGCAAAAATGTTGGGAAAAAAGGAAACATTCCCAAAGACAATGTGCAACTCCCAGTAGCAATGTAAAATAAACATAACTAACTTTAAAGGATAGAACCATGAAACAAGTGCTGGTGCAGCAGGATCACACTATGGGTTGCTATGGTAATGACACCACATTTACCATCATTGTTTTCTTTATAAATAACCCACATTCCCTCTCCTACCCTGATATGGTCATTTTGTAAAGTAACACTGTAAGAGCTACATTGTGTAAATCACTGAACTTTCTTTTATTCCAGGTAACACGTTGGCCCCGGTGACTGGAAATTTTACAACGCCACATTGTATGCACCGTAACAATAAAAATAAACCTGGGCCGTCAAGGAAATCCTAGTTACTTGTTTATCTTTACACCTCACGTGTGTTAACCTCTCCAGTACAAGATTTTACTAGGATATCCCATCGATTCTACAAAGCAGAGAGCTGTAAGCGCTTGATTGCTCCCCAATTCAACTTTTATTATTATATCATATTCCGCAGACATGGAAAGAAATGTAAATACTTATATGAAAGCAGTATGCCATATACTTTTTCAAATAATTAAACAATTTTTAGTGTAACTAAAATCACTGTAGATTTTTTGTTCTCAGATGATGTCACTGAAGCCCATGGCATTTGCCTCTGCTGCAGGTCCATATGTGACATGGATCCAATTCTATCCAAAATTATGTTTTTAGGCTAATTAAGTAATAATATAAGGTGGGGGAGGGCAAAGGAATGGTTCTTTTGAAGCAGGTTGTCATGCGCGATCACTATGAAAATGTATGGAAATTTCCCACCATTCTAGAATGCAGTTCCATTTATGTGTAACTTTGATGTAACTATATAATGACCATTTGGTAATTGCATTAAAACATTTCTCAAACCTGCACAGGTTTACTTCATTGTATTGTGACTTGGTGCATAGATAAAACACACGGCAGTCTACATCCCTTCAGGTGCTGATTCCTCTGTTCCCCTCAGGAACATGTCATGTAAATTATTAATCAGGAATCACACAGGCCCTTCTTTTGTGTGTGGTGTGCACTTTATATGAAGCGGACTTCCGGTGTAAGCAATACAGTTAGTATCCTTGCTAAAGTCAAATACAATATAGACACCTGACTTAAATAAACACCTGATAGAGCTCACGTTACTGTGACAGAATAATTACCATTTACTGTCCCTTCTTAATGGACTCTCGTGTTCTTGCCCGCTACATTTAGGTGCATTTCGAAGAGATTCCCGCATTTATTCATCGCGGTTGTGCCCCTCTAAGTCCTGAGGTACAAAAGCTAGCACTATGTCCTCTGTACAAGTTGTGCCAGTCTCCACGTTCCCATAACAACATACACAGTTTTATGTTGCCAAGGAAGACACCACGGATACCTCACCCGGAAGCATTTTCTTCTACTGACCCCACATATTTTATTTCCCCTGTTCATAATAATATTTATCCGTGCGAATTCCGTGTCCTCGCGGTCTGGACCTCTCCTCATCCCACCATGCTGAAAAAGGTTAAAATATGTGACGCCAGTTGACAGGGCATGCCGATTCCATGCCCACTAAGAAGCAGCCAATCAGAGCGAGCCACGCTCCTACCGCTAGAAACTGTACATGGAAGGCAGTTATTGGCCTTCGGCAACCGAGCAGAGAGATCGAGGAAAGCATTGATTGGATAGATGGTTTGCGTGGTCAGCTACAATTGGCGGTTGTTAAATGTCCGCCCACCGGCTGGCGCAGGGAGATATTAAAGGTTTTGTGGTAGTGCAGGCGGGCACATCAGTTGGATTGGGGTAGCGGGGCTAGTGCTGTGATTCCGAGTGTAAAGCGGTGTCCGGCCACGTTTGTGGACATTTCACCATGAGGAAGCTGTGGGCTGTCGGCCTGTGCTGCCTTATACTGGCGTTTGGTGAGTGTGCTGGGGACTGAAGGGAAAGCAGTGGCTGAGCGGCTGTGATGCAGGCTTCTAGAAGCTTCCTGCCGACTCCCTCCCTACATAGAAAGAGAGAGGGGGGGATTGTTTCCTCAGAAAGCTCTAGAAACTAATGACTCTCAGTACTTACCATCGCGGACAGTAATAATACCGAGCTGTAAGCGCCTTCATAGAGACGTGTCACACGGCTTGTGCTGCTCTCCGGTGTTTGACGTATTTTTTTGCACAATGTCACTGACATGACACTGACACCTAGCTTGCACTGGCTGTGTTCTAAGGAAACCCTCCTGTGCTTTGTCTACATTGAGTGCTCGTTCTCTTATGTATAAATAAAGCTTAAATTCTGGTGCAGCATTTGATTTCCAGATCTGGCACTTCTTGGCTAATCTCAGGCCATTTTTGGCTCGTTATGTGTTTGCCGGACAGGCTTCCTCTTAGTTGTTCAGTGTAGCTCCTGGTAAAGATGTCAATGTCGTTTAGCTTGTATCTGTTTGTGCTGCATGCTTCTGGCCCCTTTTACGTCCAGCTTTTAACTAACTTTTCCTTCCCTTAATTCTACTATTCTAGAATAGTTATCTAGCGTTGTATGGATGCAGGTAGTTCATTTAATGTTCATTTCCCCACAGGTTAGCAGATTATTTTTTTTTTTGGATTTTTTTAGAATTGCCAATAGAGTACCCAGTGCTTTTTACAGCGCATACATTCAAACTGAATGATTAAGCTGAACCTATGCAAGCTTGTGATCTAGAGGGTATGAGGTGTAGGAAAGTAGTATGGAGAAGAAAGGATACATTCTGTTAGACTACAGGAACGTGAGTTGTGGACTGAAACTATGGCTCCTGTTTTAATAGTACAGTGAAAATATTCTGTAAGCAAATTATTTCAAGAACAGGTCGCGTTGGCAATGTAGGGGCCAATAGATGGGGTTGGCTGATCTTGGATTTACAGAGGCTCCTCTTGGTGGCTATTTCTTTGGTAGCCTTCACCATGTATTGTACTAGAGCAGGCTGTTTCGAATATGGAAAATTCATGCTTTCTGTCATCTGAAACCAAACCTGTGCAGTGTTAATTATTGGATTAATCCAAAATGCAGCAAAGAAAACATGTCCCGTTCGATTGTTATTTAAATCATTAGTGACGCCATCTAACGTAAAGCAAATCTCTAGAAAAGTTATTGATTAATAACTGTTACTGATTTCTAAATTGTACTCTCTGGGTTCAGATAGAGATCACCAGTCATGTAATGCAAGCTTGAGACATTCCGAATGTATAGAATTATTTCCTATGCTGTAGACAAATAGTACTCTACATTAAATTGTTCAAATTAGCTAACACATTCATCTCGTGTAGCGTCAGTGAGAGCGGAAGACGAAGTTGATGTGGACGCGACAGTTGAGGATGATCTTGGAAAGAGCAGGGAAGGATCTCGGACGGACGATGAAGTCATAAGCAGGTCAGTAACAGTCTTCTGAAATGTTTGTGATCAAGGTGTAGTTGTGCTAATTGTCAGACATGGCAATTGTTTCCTTTAATTCTGTGTTTCTCCGTCTGTTCATCTGTTTTATATATGTTGTACATTGTATAGGGAGGAGGAGGCAATTCAGATTGATGGACTCAACGCTGCTCAGATTAAGGAACTACGTGACAAATCGGAGAAGTTTGCCTTCCAGGCTGAGGTTAACAGAATGATGAAGCTGATTATCAACTCGCTTTATAAAAACAAAGAAGTGAGTAACTCTACTTTCCTGTTAATCCATCATGCTGTCGTGTATCTGTACACATTTTGATATTAAATGCACTTTTACTTTTCTTTCAGATATTCCTTAGGGAACTGATTTCAAATGCTTCTGATGCTCTTGACAAGATCAGGTTAACTTCTTTGACAGATGAAACTGCCCTTGCTGCAAACGAGGAACTAACAATAAAAATCAAGGTGAGCTTTGCAATGGAGTAATCATGTTAAAACTTAAAGGACACGCCAGTGTCCTGTGCAGTCTCTCAAACAAAATACATATTAAAGTACTCTAAGGCATACTTCAGGCTGTTAAAAAAATCTCCTTTAGCATAATCTGGAGGCCCTGTCTAGCTCTTGTGAGAGAAGGTACTGGAGCTGACTGGCAGTGAATATAGTACACGTGTGCTTTAGCTGGTAGGAAATGTGTTTAGCTCCATGGATTTTCAATATGGTCTTAGTGAGACCATTCAGCTATCGTGTGCATTAAAGTGCATATGATGGCTGGTGTGTCCCTTTAACCTGTGGACATGGTATAATTTAAGCGCGTTATTGCCATTACGTGCAAGCCTTACCTTCTGCTGGATGCGGTGAAGCTCCAATTTTTTTCATTGTGTTTTTTTTTAATATAGTGTGACAAGGAAAAGAACATGCTTCATATAACAGACACTGGCATTGGCATGACCAAGGATGAACTAGTGAAGAACTTGGGAACCATTGCCAAATCTGGGACGAGTGAATTTCTCAACAAGCTTACAGATGCCCAGGAAGATGGCCAGTCTACCTCTGAGCTAATCGGCCAGTTTGGCGTTGGTTTCTATTCTGCCTTCCTTGTTGCCGACAGGGTGATCGTGACCTCAAAGCACAACAATGACACTCAGCATATTTGGGAATCAGATTCTAATGAATTCTTTGTGACAGATGATCCCCGTGGTGACACTCTTGGCCGTGGAACAACCATAACGTAAGTTTGTCCAGTTAAATAGGCAACAAAAATTATCTTCCTGCACTACATCCCCTTGTTTGTGGGGAAAGCTGTTATAAAAGGTGCGTTTTTTGGTTTGTGGTTTTTTTCCTCCTTTTGAGGTGTGAATCTTATTCCTAAATGCATCTGATACCAGTGTTTGGTGTTACAGTAATATGTGAAACTGATATTGCAATTATTGAACATTACTGACTTTTTCACAGCCTGGTACTTAAAGAAGAAGCAACAGATTATCTTGAGCTGGACACTATCAAAAACCTTGTAAGGAAATACTCGCAGTTCATAAACTTTCCCATCTACGTTTGGAGCAGCAAGGCAAGTAAATTATTTGAACCGCTGGAAGTGTCTTTTATTTTATTACATTCTACACAAGAAACGTCTGTCATCTGTGTTTGCATAAAAAGCACTGGGTAACCCACCCTGTCACAGCCAATTGTGTTAATCCTCCAAGGTGCCCTACACCCTCTTCTCCAGAGTTTCCCTTTCTTTACAAAATAGCCCACCTATCGCACCAATGTTTCAAGTCCCTCAAAGGTAGGTTTATGGTGTAAGCAGACTCTTGCTGAATTGTGGGGGTTTTGCACTTTCCTTAAGGTTCAAAAGATACACTCTAGGCTGCCAAAACCCCCACCCACCCCCATGGCAGCCTAGAGTGTATCTTTTGAACCTTAAGGAAAGTGCAAAACCTTTAGTAGTGTAAGGTATAGTATATTATGTCTTGTGATGTGGTCATATGACCACTTATCAAACCGTGTCCCCAAGAAATGCCTTGCATAGTAAATCATTGCTTCCATTACTTTCGTATATAGTGTTTGCTATATCTCATTTGAGACAATAGCTAACTAATGTGTTATCAAATGGCTTTTCATAGACTGAAACCGTAGAGGAGCCTCTTGATGAAGATGAAGCTAAAGAGAAAGACGAGGAGACTGATGAAGAAGCTGCTGTCGAGGAGGAAGATGAAGAAAAGAAGCCCAAAACTAAAAAGGTAATGATTGAGAGCCAACGTTATACCTGAGCTCTTGGCTAGATACACGCTGAAGCTATTTAACCAAGTGAAATCTTCAATAGCAACATAAAAGAAAATTCCGATTGGTACATATTGTACTAACTTAAAACACTTTACATAGGTAGAGAAGACTGTCTGGGATTGGGAGCTCATGAATGACATCAAGCCCATCTGGCAGAGACCATCCAAAGAAGTTGAAGAAGACGAATATAAAGCTTTCTACAAATCTTTCTCGAAGGTAAATTTCCAGTTCTAGTTTTGAATATATGTATTGTAAGAAGAGCTGCGTGAACTGCTGGTGTTATAAAAATAAGTACACAATTTCTGAAATGACAAACTGCATTAACACATTATGAAATGTTTGATACACGGCTGGTCCCTGTCACAACTGGCTGTTTAATCCATTGCAATTTTTTTTATTTATTTTTTTTCCTTTTCAGGAAAGTGACGACCCCTTGGCCTACATCCATTTTACTGCTGAAGGGGAGGTCACCTTCAAGTCAATCTTATTTATCCCAACCTCTGCTCCAAGAGGTCTGTTTGATGAATATGGTTCCAAGAAGAGCGACTTTATCAAGGTATGGATTAGGGTTTTGTCTGTAAATGAGTATTTTGGAATACATCGCAGTATTTTATTTGCTAAATTTCCTGTATTTAATTTATTTTTTACAGCTCTTTGTACGCAGAGTATTTATTACTGATGACTTCCATGACATGATGCCTAAATACTTGAACTTTGTTAAGGGAGTGGTAAGTAGATTAGTTTACATATACTAATGCATGGGTTTTTGTTTCCATTTTTAATAATGGGTGTGGAAGGAAGGGGCCACAATGTTATAAAGGAGTAATTAGACCACTTGCAATGGGTGATAGCAAAGAGCTAAACTCTTAGAATACTTCTAAAAATTATATTAAATGCTTTGTAGTATCCCGAGTTTATGATGTTTTTGTCTCTTTTGTAACTTGTAGGTTGACTCAGATGATCTACCCCTTAATGTTTCCAGAGAAACACTACAGCAGCACAAATTATTAAAGGTAAGTCTCTACTTGGCTGAACAAGATAGAAACCAGCCACAAGGTGGTGTACTTGTGAAGAACAAGCACTGTCCCAAAATGAGCTAACATAGCTGTTCATATTACCATTGATGAAGGTGCATTAAACTAGATTCTGTGCAAACAGAAGAGTCTGTCAAAGTCATGTTAGATACAACTGAGGATGTAGTGTTTAAGTGAGCAGGTGTGGTTTCTGCCATGTACAATTAACACGATTCCTTTTTTTTGTTTTCTGTTTCAGGTTATCAGAAAAAAACTTGTCCGCAAGACCCTGGATATGATTAAGAAAATTGCAGAAGACCAATACAATGACAAATTCTGGAAGGAGTTTGGCACTAATGTAAAACTTGGTGTGATTGAAGACCACTCAAACCGCACTCGCTTGGCCAAGCTGCTTCGATTCCAGTCTTCTAATCACAAGACTGAATTGACAAGCTTGGAGCAGTATGTGGAAAGAATGAAGGAAAAACAGGACAAGATCTATTTCATGGCTGGATCTAGCAGAAAGGAAGTATGTATCTCTTTATTTTTTTTGGGGGGGGGGGCTGCAATTTTCACTCCTTACATGAGCTAAAATCTGTTGCTTGCTTTCAAAGGTTGATTCGTCTCCATTTGTTGAGCGGCTACTAAAGAAGGGCTATGAAGTACTGTTCTTAATTGAGCCTGTGGATGAGTACTGCGTTCAGGCTTTGCCAGAATTTGATGGCAAGAGGTTCCAGAATGTTGCCAAGGAAGGACTCAAGTTTGATGAAAGTGAGAAGGCAAAGGAGGCACGTGAGGCCATGGAGAAGGATTATGAACCACTGCTAACTTGGATGAAAGAGAAGGCACTGAAAGAACAGGTATGTATTGTGTGGTTTCCCAACCACCCACTGTCCACCTCAGTACCTTCTGTCTTTATGGCATTATTTTTTATTTATATATATATTTATTTATTTTTTTAGATTGAAAAAGCAATATTATCTCAGCGTTTAACTCAGTCACCTTGTGCACTTGTGGCCAGTCAGTATGGATGGTCTGGCAATATGGAGAGAATCATGAAGGCTCAGGCATACCAGACAGGGAAGGATATTTCCACAAAGTAAGTAACAATATTTTAAAGTTTTTGTAGCTTAAAAAATCATAACTATAGTTTTGTGTAACATTAAGTCTTGTAACCCTGTCATAGACTCTTGGGTTGGTATTCCTAAGGCTTGTGGTTAGGTATGCTTTTAAAGGACCTGAGCATTCTTGTTCATTTACCTAATCTATTGATTTATTTCAGTTACTATTCAAGCCAAAAGAAGACCCTTGAAATTAACCCAAGACATCCATTGATCAAGGATATGTTAAGACGAGTAAAGGTAAGAATAGTGTTTGGCCTGCAGAATGCCTGCATGTTACTCTTACTATTTTTCCAGACAAGTAGAATAAGCAGGATGCAAACGTCTTTCTAAACCTCACCCCACTTTCAACCAGGAAAACGAAGATGATCAGACCGTGGCAGACCTCGCAGTTGTGCTGTTAGAGACTGCGACATTACGGTCAGGCTATCAGCTGCCAGATACAAAAGGTTACAGCGAGAGAATAGAAAGAATGCTTCGCTTAAGCTTGGACATTGACCTTAACGCAAAGGTAAAAAAATATATATGTATATAATTATAAACTTGTATAGATAATACACTTTTTTCAGGTCTGAATTAGTATCAGATTAGTCACCTGAATAACAAAGTAAATGCATACAAACATTCTTGTATTCTGCACATTACTGCAGTCAACTCGGTACTGTAGAAGCAAATGTTTAAATACAGAAGCCTGAAATGTTACTCCCCCTGCTTGCTACAGAAAGTTAAATTGTTTTTGTCCCATAGGTGGAGGAAGAGCCGGAAGAGGAAGAAGTTGCTGCAGAAGAAGCTGAGCAGGACGATTCTGAAGATGTTGAGGAAGTTGATGCAGAAGATGAGGAAAAACCCACAACAGAAGAGCAAGTCGACACACAGGTCAGTGATTAAAAATGAGCACACCGGTCCAGTTAGGATTTTCACCTCTAGCGGCACCTACATAAATACTCCAACAATGCTGTTGGTTTGCAGTGTGTGTGAAGTAATTGGGGGGGGCGCGCAGGGATCACACCCATCTTTGGAAGCCTCTAGGGGCCCTTGTATGTGCAAATGCCTCAAGCTGGCTATCCAGCCACATATAACCAGTCTGGTGCCTTGCTGCATTGTACAGTTGATATATTTGGGATTTCCGAAGTGTTTATACAGTTGGATATTGCGTGTGCTCTGCAGTATTGGTGTCATGCTGGCTGGGAGGGGGGTAAAAGTTGTTTTGAATATGCTTTTTAGTTAAACAAATAATGCTAATAGTTGTGTGACGGTTCACTATGTAAACTAAAACTGACTGACTTTGTTTTGCAGGAATCCACAGATGTAAAAGATGAATTGTAATCGGCACATCAACCTGGTTAATAGGCAGGGGGGGAAGGGATTGAGGTTTATTTTTGTGTTGGGGTGGGTTTTTTAGTTTTTTGTTTTTTTTGTTTTTTTTTTTAAATAAAACATTCCTCACAAATGTAAATTTGTACTATTTATGAGTATATTGATGTAAAATCTGTTCAACTGAGTATGAATGTTCCAAAATGCCATGCCATACCTTCACCGTCCGGCTGCACGGCCCCCTGCAGGACGTATCGCAGCACTGCAAGCTAACTAACATTACTGCAACAAGTACAACTGTTCAAAGCTGTGTCTAGAAGGAAGATCCCCGCAGATGTCACTAATCCACCATCATGTTAGCTGTCAAACTAGCACTTCAACAATCTGATCTTCTGAAATGTGAAGTTGAAAAGTTATTTTGTAAATAACTAATATTTGTGGAAAACATGCACTGTTATGGAACCGATTACATTGTGGCATTTTGTAACATTTCCCTGTTACTGTTGTCAACTTCCACAACAATCCTTTCAACAATAAAGTTGTGGTGACTTTGTATCAAAGCTGGACATATTGTGCTATTTTGCTGTGGCAGTGCTATAGTATGACACACAAGTTACCTTTTCTTTAATAACCGAACTGCCAAGAACCCAACACCCTTTACCGCTGTATGCCAACCTGTATAAAGCCTAGTAATTCCGCTTATATGCTTTAGGCATTGTGCCTTTTGTGGTAACTCTTTGTAAAATCCCCTCATCCTTACTGATTTATGCACAGCTGCTCAATGTGCGATCAGCCGAGGCGCTCTCTGATGAGGAGCTCTGTAATGCACTGTTTGGGATATCTAAGGTTAGATATTAACAAGAACTTGCGTGTATATTTTCCTTAATGCAAATCAAAATCTGTATGTGTCTTCATTTCATCTGTTATAGGATGTAATGTAGAGGTGGGGAGTACTAAACAGACTCCAAAGGGGATGTTTACAGGAGTGCTGAATATACTTGACAGTTTAACGTGTACAGAACGGCTATAGGTGACGCATCCTGGTCTAGGCCGGCTCTGGGAAGGTTAGATCTCCACCAACGAACCCATTTACACTATGAATGCAGTGTGACGCAGAGTGTCGGGCTATGATGTCATACAGCTAATCGATGTTGAATCATTGATGTGCACATTTGTTTTAATAAGTACAAAGTTTGATAAGCATTCCTTTTAATAGGTAATTTGTTGTATAATACCTTTGACGTTCTTGTAGTTCAAGAACATTCTTAATTGTGTTAACCCCTTAAATGCATATTCACTGAAACCCAGAGCTTTTACATCTTTTTCTCTATTCTATTTAAGTTTCACCCTGACATTTTTAGTGTACCCCCCCCCCCCCCAAAGATTATACAAATTATTTTTTATAGGACCAACAAACCATGCATTACATGAGGAACAAATAAGAAAACCGGTCAACCTATAAGACTGCACATGAAATCTTCATCTGTGGTAGTACACAACACACCGCTGGTGTGCTGGTCAGGCATAAATTAGGGTTAAACTACACTGAGAATGATTGTGCAATATTAAGGTGTTCAGTTTCTTTAATGATGATGGGATCCATCCACTCTCCTGCGGTAATAGCACTATGGAATCTGCTGCCGCTATAAATAAGCTGTAACGTCATTTTAAGACATTTTATCAGTCAAAAATAGGCATATGGAACATAAATAATGAGGTTTCAGGCGCTAACTTCTTTCACGTTCGTCCTCTCGTGATTTCAGTCCAAGCAGTTCTGTTTTAAGTTCACCTGGCTTGGGGGGGACTTCCGGCACACTCTGAATAAAAAAAGAAATGGAACGTCATTTTATTTTCTGGAAACGCATTGGAAGATTCCTCTGGCTCCCCCCCCCCATTTATTCTCAAGCCCTAGCGATGTTTTCTATATATTTCCTGATGATGGGGGACAGATCTCAGTTATAACAATACATAGCAGTAGCGGGTATTTATATTATGTTTTAATGCTTAGATGTTAGCTTGACTTTTGCCTAATTTAAGGTAAAAGCAGCTTCAATTTCTTCTCAATAGTAATTTCACAATCTTCATTAAATCTTCCTCCTCTGTCTCAGCTCACCCTTGTAATCACTGGATTTCATGTATAAACAGATCATTCCAGATTAATCATGCGATCTACTTGGTCTCAGCAAAAGGTGATGTGAAATATGGTGCTACATCTGCCTGGCAGATGGTGCTACATATACCTTTATATATATATATATCACACAAATATCTCACTTATATATACAGTAACAGTAATTCTTACAAGGTCCGGTCTGTAATATCTGTGCACGAGCTCTGCACCTGCAAACATGGAGAGAGCGCTCGCTCCAAGCATCTTCAGATAGCGAGACCACGACACGCCAGCAGGCATCGCAGCGACAGCTTGGCAGCAGGGGAGAAAAAAAAGAACACTAAGTTTACAATACAGTTTTGGGATTCATTTTGGAACATAAATAGTTGAAGTGTGACAATTTATTATTATTATTGTTTTATATAGCACCATCAAATTCTGTAGCGCTGTACAATGGGTAGACAGGACAAAACATGTAGTATGTAATATAAATTGAGTTACAGAAACCACAGGTGAGGAGGGCCCTGCTCAGACTTACATAATAGAAGCCAAGCTTTGCTATGAATTCAGTTTCACCGGCCCGCTGGCTTGCAGCCTCTACAGTTTATCTACTAAAGGGAAAGATTTCAAGAGAGCTTGGCTTCAACTCCCTCACTTCACTATTCCTTTAGAAGGGTCAACACTGGCAAGTTTCCCTGGCAAGAAGGGCTGGCCCTTCATAATGAATACCGAAGAATGTTAAAAGCACAACAACCCTGCCAACTATCCCTTTTTGTGAGCTCCCAGCCAAAGAAAGTTACAGGAAGCCCAGTAATGATGTGCGGTAGTATCATTATATCATGATTATATATATTATTATATCATATATAAACATAGCATGGTGTGAAAAAAGAAACCAAATGTCATATTCCTGACGCTTAGAGGTTTGGGTTTTTTTTAGCAGCAGCAGCATTTCCAAATCCCCCGTGTCTTGCCTTGCATCATTTTCATACTATGCTTTGCAATAACAAGACACGTCTAATGCAATCACAGCAACCCTGCAACATAAAGCATAGAGAGGAGACACGCGTAGCGGGGACGTGATCCCGCGGATACCGTTACCATGCACGGCCACACGTAAGGGACAAAGGTAAAAAGGCTGAAACCATCCAACTTGCGAAAGCTGCACCGGATCAGACTTTTTCCTGCCAAAATTCAATCAAGCAGTAAGCTGCGGTCACCACCTCATTCTTACTGTGAAGATAATGCTTCTTTGGTGCGAACCATCACTCCTCTAATCCTAGCAAGCGGCCTCCTGTTTTCTGCGCCGTCCATCATGTCAAGGTTCCCCGTTCAAGGGAATCATATGGACTTTCAGGCTAGGTGCGCGGGAAGTTTTATCACAACAGTATTTTTTGTATTGAAATAATCTTTTTTTATCTGAACTTTTGAAACACCAAAAAGGCCATGGTGGAACCAGGTCCCCTAGAGGTCCCAGTTTTTCTGGGGGGAAGTTAGGTAGCTCTTATGGGACACACCTCACTCTTGATGGTCCCTCGATGTGGGGAAGGACCAAGAAGATCCAGCCTTTCCAAAGCCGCCTGGCCAGAGCGGGAGGGAAGGGACACATATCCCTTCGGGGAACGCAGCTCCCAAAGAAAAGAAGAAGGGGATCTGGTTCCACCGTGGCCCTTAAACAGGACATGCTTTGGATGCTTGGGCACTTTCTTCACCGCAGAGCACCTCCCCCTCTGGACTTCCAAAAACCTGTATATTAATAGCTTGATGTATTCTAGCTGTGTTACCGTAGCCCAGTCTACTAGATAAACACGGCGACCGCTTATCATAGCGCCTCATGGCAGATGACTTTACTGGTGATTAAATGATCATTATGTAATGATTGATATAGCGTCATCGTATCCCGCAGCGCTGTTAATCGGAAAGGTTACCGGTGCTATTATGACTTTATTAAACCCTATGCCAACCGCATAACTAATGAGTCAGAATTAAAATCCTACTTTTTTTCCCCCAGACCCAAATCTGTACCTACTCAACAAATCGCAGGATTCAGGCAGCGGGGGACTCGTGTGCTAAACGCCCTTTGCCAGGTTTCAGGGCTTAAGCCATACTGATATTGGGGTTTATTCATTAAGGGAGAGCTGTGTTTCAACTCCTTGACTGCACCTGCTTAATGTATCATTAAGTCCCCTCACCCATTGATTTATGCATTATGCAGGGCTAGCTACACGTTTCATGTTAGAGAAACTTGTCAGCGTTCACCCTTCACAATAAATCTAGGAGTGAGGGAGTTCAAACCACGACTCTGCCTTTAGTGAATAAAGCCGATGGTGGGTGCCATAATGGATTAAACACTCCCCTCCGAATCTCCTTCAAGGAAAGCACCAAGCCAACTACCGATTCGATTCTCACCTTGTCAGGAAAAATCAAGCAAGCGCAGGGTAAGGGCAAGTGACGTCATGAGCCTTGTAAAGCTTGCTTCCGCCCTTACCCCACAATTGCAGTTTTAAGCAGACGTCCTCTAAACGTAAATCTACAATAACCGACTCCGCGAGCGAGTAAAATGAAATTCTAATGCTTTAGCACAGCCCTGATGACAGCACAATAGTGAATGTAAAACTCACTCTTCAGCCACTATAAGGACCATAGGTACAGGAAGTACGTCACCGAGCTCTAGGCGATAGAGTACTGTGCATTTGCTGTGTTTTGAACTATGCTTTTTTTTTAACCAACTTTAATAAGTGTTAATACGTTTTCCGAGACAGTTCGTTTTTTTTTAGGTATATATTTGCATTACAGATGCATGTTTTAGTTAATGATTAATATTTGTTTCACTAATACATTTGCTTCGTATATAGAACTAAAATACCTTCCATTACTCGTCGCTTACAAATGAACAATGGGCAGGGGACATATATAGTTAAAAAAATATTTTGGCGCCACAATAAGCTTTTGCACTTTATGGTTAACAGAACTCTAGCTAGCTCGGAAGCAGGTCTGGACACTAGTGGATCAGTACTGAAAATGCATACTAAATAAAAATCAGTATAGAGCTCATACAGAACGCACTAAAATATGAATACTGTCCTAGCGAAGATGCATATAGCGCAAACAAAGCGTGTATAAAGACAATGGACGATACACAACAGCGCCCCCTGGTACTGTAATCTGTATGCTCGCTACCAGCTCCAATGCGTGAAGGTTTTAAACGGTTATCAGCCTGCTTCATTTGAATACCCACGATGCATTGCGATCACGGTCTGCTCGATGTTTAATTGCCTATAAAGTAAGAAAAAAACACATTTTTAATGGAGAATTGATTATATTCTTACATAATTATGATTATATTTATAAAAATGAAATAATAACTGGGTTTAGTTTACTCACCATATCATTAACAAGTATTGCCTTCCGTCCGGTTGTTAGGGAACGACGTTACAAGTCATACTCTGGTTTCTCTTCAGATCGAATAAATCTTTCGCCTTTTACTAAAGATTTCCGTGGAGAGGAACAACCATGAGTTTCACTCAATTTTTTGAGGCCCAGCTTCGGCTGGGCTACCTTTATGTGACAAAAAAATAGAGCTTGTGTCATGTTGCTGTTACAAAAGATTGCTCGTAAGGTTAGTGCTTGGTTACTAAAATATCGTGTAACTTGTTCTTTAATAAAGAGACAACTGACAGGTGGAAGTAAGGTGGGATTCTAAAGTTGTAAGAACAGGTCCCTTTTCTTATGCCGTGATTGCAGTTTTTTTTGTAAATTCTGAGATTCCGTGCTTGGCTGTAAAAAAAGAAAGTAGTTGCCATGTTTTTGTCTTCACCAGTCGAGCTCTCCGATTAGATATGTGACAACTTCCTTCACCCTCGACCGGAAGGCCTGACCACTGGAATCAATGTATGAGAGAGGGGTAGCCCTGAGGCTACCACGGCTCCCTCACTATGCTGCAATTAAAAATTCAAATAGAAACATGCCCAGAATACATTGTTGCTAATCAAGACCCCAGCCTTCTTAGGCTAGGTGTCATAAACATTCCTATACCTACATAGCCCAAGAACACTGGGGCTAGTAATACCCCATGTGCACAATGTTTTATGTTTCGGGGTCACTCACTTACATAGTACCCTATTTTGAATTTTTTATATTTCAGGGTTTGGAGGCGACAAAGGGATGGTTCTTGTAATTTTCAAGGTATAGGGGCACGTTTTCTATATATCTTTATTTTTTTTCCTCTTTTTTTTCTATAGAGTAAAAAAAAATGTACGCAAATTGTATGGTTTTTTTTTTATCAGGACAAGTAGAAAGCATTTTTTTGCAATTTTACTTCATATTGAAAATGCATATTTTTTGGGGGGAAATTTTACTTAGAATTGAAAAACAGCAAAAGTCTTTCTAAAAGTTTCTAGGGAGGGGTACAAGGGGTTTTTAAAACCTCTTTGGAGTCTTTATAAACCTCAGAGATGAGTCTTGTAACCAACACGATGACATCACATATAATAAAAAAAACCTAAAGCCTAGGGTATGATTTCCAGAGCCCCCTGTTTTGGTCCACCCTCACCATGTGTTTAATGTGACTGTTACATGGATGCAAGGAGAGAACAGCAGCCAACAGCAGGTGGGGGTGCTGCCCTGGGTAAAACCTAGGTCATCGCCTGTTCGAAATACATCACTGCATAGAAGCCTAATACATTGGGATGCGTGTTACTGGTGGTGCCTCAGTGCATTGGTGCAAACGCACACCATGGTGCACGTTCCTTGTAAGTGCGCTGAACACCTTGGATCCTTCCATTCACTTTTTTCTCTACTCACCAGCACTACGGATATTAGGTAGCCTTAGACCTTTGTTGTTTTGCACATGACTGGTAGAGCCCCACTGACCCTGGAGACTCATTTTTTGATGGGGGAGGTCAAAAAGCCTTTTAGTTGCCACCTTACCTTGAAGACTTTTTCCTCTTTGAATGGGGCCTACAAGTTCTGAACCTCTTTCTGGCTCCCGCTATGGAGGAAATGAGGGGACCACATTTGGGGGGTGGCCCCAGAAGATTGAGGACTGGATCCAAAGTGGCCTTAAAAAGCACTGGGCACTTTCTTTTAACAGGATGCATGCCACCTTTGGTTTCAAAAGAAAACAAAAACTGTCTCCTGGTGACGGGGAAGAGTCTGAGCTGTTATTAATCCAAGCTCCTTTATTTCTACGGGGAATGTAACCTCTGATCTAAAATCTTAGGATGTAATAATACTTCTTAATGGTCATCTGGGCCATTTACTTTTAGACATAATAGTCATAATATTGTTAAGGGGTTAGACTGATCTCACTCAAATCTATTTTCTTCTATTACATGATTGGATAATGGATGTTATAAACTAGCCCGATATGGATTAAAAAAAATATTGACATTGTTTTATTTTTCAGAATTTACATGGTTTTCATAAAAACATAAGTAGAAGTCACTAACAGTGCAGGATGTAGAAATATACGTTAAGTAAATAGTAACATGGTCATTTAGGTTGAACAATTACACAAGTCTATTAAGTTCGACCTTGCTCTTGATCCAGATGAGGGCAAAAACTCCACAATGAAACAATTTCCACTTGTGATGGGGACAAATTCCTTCTTGACTCCAAAATGGATCAGTAAGATGTAACTACCAACTGTAGCCCATATTTAAAGGTATATATATATTGAATTTGATAGCACAATGTCTGTGGGTAGTGAATTCCATATATTTATTGTTCTTACTGTAAGGAACCCTTTTGTTGCTGTAGATTCAAATTCATTTCAATCTACGTCTAGTTCTTTGTACAGTCCTATTCATGAACAGCCCACCAGAAAGTGGTTTGTATTGTCCTCATATATTACTTTAAAACGTGTCTGGTTAGCAAAAGCAGCAAACACTGACAAGTTAATATTTAAAATGGATCCACCCTCATTAAAAAGAAGTGCTCCCCACCCACAGCCATTCTTCTTCAGTGACAACCGACAAGTACAGGCAGAAGCCCTCTCTCTTCTACACAACGGAGCGGCTGACATAAGTAGCGTCCTGCTGGGGTGTTGAAGTAAGGATTGCGTGTATTGTCTGGCTTCAAATGTCATTTAGCTGATTTTATCTAGGAGATCTATGTCAACTTTGTAAAAGCGGTGTTCATTTTATTAAACGTTCTAATGTTTGAATTATACAATGCTTTTTTGGATAGTTGCATATTAGTCATTTAATGACTCATTCTTGGGTGTTATTCTTGCTTCAAAGCTCCTATTTCTGTACCCCTGGAACTGTTACATATTGTTTTTTTATTGTATGATGTGATTTTTTTGCATGGTTTTGCTTTCAGGTGTACTGGTTTTTGACAGCGTACGGACGTTAAGCTGTTGATGGTTTTGCGTTGTGTTGCAGTATGTAATGTTTGCTCAGTTCAGTGACTGGCTGTCAGTAGGTTGTGTGTTTTCCATAATCAGTAACATGCTGCCATTACCAATGATCAGTGGGATCCTCCTCACGTTTGCTTTTTGTAAATCCATTGTGTGTGTATATATATATATATATATATATATATATATATATATATATATATATATATATATATATATATATATATATATATCATCCTGGAACAATGCCTTTGTATTCCATTGTAAGAACATTTATGTTACCGGTACACTAACACCTTATTCAGCCGGTCCCCAAACCCAGAAAGACTTTACTAACAAGTTACACCACTACCACTCTCTTCCGCCCACGTATGTCTCCTCAAAACCCCCACGCTAGTGGTATAGTCCACACTGGCACCAAAACAGTTAAATGGTGTCGCCGGCATGAAGTCACGTGCTCTGCGAACCCTCGTGTGATTGGTCGGTGGGACTGGTGACGTGTGTGCTTCTGCTGTTCGAGTGCTGGCTGGAGAGCTGATCGGTCCCGAGGCTTCAGTGTTATTACGGTTTGCGAGCTCGGTGGGTCTAGACTCTCCGCTGATTACCTGATTGGAAATGGAGGCGCAGGACCCCGGAAGGTGAGGCCGTAGTTGTTTCCCGAGGGCCCGCTTGCTAGTGTTCTTTGTGTTTAAAGGGAAAGGCCCGAGCTTTGCGCAAGGGGTCAGAACGCATGCGCAGAATGGAGGGCAACTCCGGCCATTGTGTAGAATGGAGGGAAGAGTGGACTTGAAATACACATTTCCTGCCGGTTGCCATGAGTGGCTATAAATAAAACCCGAGCTTCCACACAGGCATCCCTGCAGTTCCGCGTTATTAATGGCTGCTTGTCGCGGTGGAAATGCATCTTTTATTATGTACACAGTCCCGGCTTTGTGTCTGATGCAAATAAAGGCTAATGGTAACCACGAAAAGAGGCTTTTCATTATAATTGCTAATGAAGGGCCTGCTTAAGCTTTATTTACCTTTAATGATAATGAAAGCATCTATATTCTTGGTCTGATTTCGTTTTGAAACTTGTTAATAAATATATATATTATTTCAGCATGATTTAGTCTGTGCCTAGAGCAGGGGTGGGCAATTAATTTTCCCATGGGGCCACATGAGAAATTGGAATGGTTTTAGAGGGCCAGACCTCTACAAACTACAAACTCCGAAGCCTTGTCCATTTTGTTAACTTATGTGCTGTTTAATAAAGTTATTCAAGCCTACGTCATTGGTAGAGGTGCTTGAATAAGTAAGGCCTGAATAACTATTAGCACAGCACAGAAGTGAACAAAATGAACAAGGCTTCGGAGTGCATACCGTATTTTTCGCTCTATAAGACGCACCTGCTGATAAGACGCACCTAGATTTTAGAGGAGAAAAAAAAGGAAAAAATATTTTGAGCTAAAAAATGGGCTAAAATATTTATTACAATAACTGAATAAGCTATGAACACAGTAAGACACACACAGACACAGTGAGACACACACAGACACAGTGAGACACACACAGACACAGTGAGACACACACAGACACAGTGAGACACACACAGACACAGTGAGACACACACAGACACAGTGAGACACACACAGACACAGTGAGACACACACAGACAGTGAGACACACACAGACACAGTGAGACACACACAGACACAGTGAGACACACACAGACACAGTGAGACACACACAGACACAGTAAGACACACACACACAGTAAGACACACACACACAGTAAGACACACACACACAGTAAGACACACACACACAGTAAGACCTCCCTCCCTAACCCCCCTTCTCAGTATCTCCCCTCTAACTCCCTAACCCCCCCTTCTCAGTATCTCCCCTCTAACTCCCTAACCCCCCCTTCTCAGGATCTCCCCCCCCGCCCCGGTCACTTACCTTAAACTCCTGTGTTGGAAGCGTGAGGCGTTTGTCTCGGGTGCCGGCGCTTCACTGCTGATCGCCGGCGTCTGACGTCATATGCCGGCGCCCAGCGTAAAGCGCCGGCACCCGAGACAAACGCTTCCAACACAGGAGTTTAAGGTAAGTGACCGGGGCGGGGGGGGGACACCGGACTCATTGGTGAGTCACCAGGACACTCTGCGGGCCGGTCCGAGCTATTCAGCGGGCCGGATGTGGCCGCGGGCCGTGCTTTGCCCAGGTCTGGCCTAGAGGAATACTCCCTCCATTCAATGAGAATGTCACTACATCAGTTAGCTGCAAATACATTGTAATTGTGGGAAATAATACATTGTAATGGAGCGCACGTTAGTATTATGTATATTCTGAAAGGCTGTATCCCCACGTGCAACCTATAAAAAACCCACAATGCAACGATACAGACGCCATACAATATGTATAAAGCAGACATGAGGTATTATTTAAACATTCACACCCTTTCCTGTTCTAGTTTTGATGCCTTATGGAGGGCAAACCCCAGTCTCTTCTCCTTCAAGAATAACGTATAATACTCCGTTAAATCAGTGGGGAAAGCACATTACCTATGCATTGTGCAGGGTTCACTAAGACCATCTTGCTCACTTGGGTTCGCCCTTGCTAACGTATAACGATATTGACTGGGATTTTCATCTCCAATGAGGTTCTTTTAATGAAGTAAATGCTTAAATTTGTGCAGACTGTTCAAAAACGCACACGATAAATTGTGGCCACCTGAGAATTCTAGTTTAATAATTCTGTTCCTTGCAGGCATTGTAGAAGGAGCAAAAGGTAATTTTTAAGATTTTTTTTTTTTTTTATTACACTCACCGACCCAATGTGGCTTAAAGAAAATACTTATAAAAATAATAAAATATAAAGGTATAGCCGTTTTGTTTTTTTCCGGTGTTACATTGTATATAATTTTTCTTCTTTACAGCTATTATAACCTTCAGCAGGCCCAGGCGTTTTACGCTTATCCCTTTCATCAAATGATGAACGGGCCTCCGAACATGGATCTGGGGAATGAGCAAAGGACTCTGCATACTCTAACGGGGGTCCCGGCCCATGAGCTCCAGGCCTTCTCGGGGATGCCTGCAAATGAACCCCAGATGTTCCACAGTCTGAACGGAGTGCCGGCACAAGAGCCGGTTCACATGCAGATGCCAACCGAGGCCCCAGACGCTGCTCAGGATGCCATGCAAGGTAATTTCAGAGTATGCTTGGGATATATGCATCTGTTAAAAAATAAAAACATGGGTTTAATGTTATAGAATAATGGAAAGAATCATCTAATAACTATTGGGTTGATCTATGATTTCAGTATGGTGCTTATCCAGTGTCTATAATGATAACTAAGAATAAAAGTGAAATTATCAAATCTGGGAACAATTACAATCTTGTAATGATGATTTTGGTTTAGAGAGCACGTCACTCTGTTTACATCCCAGCAAACTTATTCAGTTCTCCGTTATCTCAACATATTACCAGCGTAACATGGAATGATCATTGAGAGTTGAATTTTATTTTGTAGGCATATTATTTAAGTGTTTTTCAGTGTTATGTTTGTTTTTTTTCCCCTCCTATGAAAAGGAAGAATGCCAGGTAGGTGAAGTCTCTAGATTGTGGGCTTGCTGTTTCTGTAAGTTAGATTGTAATATACTACTTATATCCTGTCTACCAGTTGTACAGCGCTATGAAATATGATGGCACTATATCAAACTATCAATAATAAAGTCATCTTTTGTGCTTGCAGTGGGTCAAAGGGGCCGGCTCCCAGTGCATTGTTCCATGTTTGATTTATTGGGGGGGGGGGGTTATTATTGATCATGAACGCACCATTTTATGTTTTTGTTTTTTTGTTTGTTTTTCTTCAGATAATTTGATGGTCTTGTATTAATAAGTAACTGTCGGCTAAATAACATCACTTTTTACATTCGTTTATTAAAATCTACTGGCTTTTCAGTTTTTGTAAATGGTCCTCATGGATGCAGGGATTAGATGAAAAAGTGTCATTGCTAATTTCTTGCCCTGAACTATTCTCCCTCCATCTCAATACATACATAAAAAAAAGAAATCCACTCCCCAAAATTGGGTGAAATATATTGTAATGTGTGCTATAAAATAGAGCGCTTGTGGAGCAGTAACTATAACAAGTCGCAAAGTGCTTATTTTTATAAATTTGAAATACTCTCAGCGTCCCTTTTGATATGACGTCCATATACCCATCATCTATAAAAATAAGCGATGTTCAGATGTAACTAAATTAGACTAGAAATGACACATTCTGCCCTCTCCTGTAGAACCTACCAAGGGCAAGAGGAAGAGAGGAAAAGCAGCTGCTCCTGCAGAGCCAAAGCCAAAGAAACCGTCTGCCAAGAGCGCAAAAGCCAAATCAACGGGAAAGCAAGAAAAGATCACAGATACCTTTAAGGTGAAAAGAAAAGTTGATCGATTTAACGGCGTATCCGAGGCGGAGCTCATGACAAAGACCTTGCCGGACATTCTGACTTTTAATCTGGACATAGTAATTGTAAGTATACAGCTTCCCAAAAAGGGCATTTTGGTACCACAGCTTCAGTTTGTGTCAGCAAATTAAAAATATTTTTAAACTTACAGATTGGAATCAACCCAGGACTTATGGCGGCGTATAAAGGCCATCATTACCCAGGACCAGGAAATCACTTTTGTAAGTTCTGTTGACACAAGCAGTGCTTTAAAATTACCTTTTTTGATGAAAAAAAAAAGTGTATGTCATATGGGAGGAGTAATTCTTTTCCATGTAGTCGGCCTATTCACCTTAAATAACTTGGAACACATCTTAGTATGGTGGGGACTATGAGTTTGTGGATGACATAAGCAGTAGGACACTTTATTTTGCGGTACAACATATATTTTAAAATGGCTTTACTTTTTTTTGTCTTTACGTATTCAGGGAAGTGCCTCTTCCTATCAGGATTGAGTGATAAACAGCTCAACCACTTGGATGACCATGACCTACCAGAGAAATATGGGATAGGCTTTACCAACATGGTGGAGAGGACTACTCCAGGCAGTAAAGACCTGTCAAGGTGCTGAAGCTTTGTTCTGTTACAGGCTTTTTGTATGCCTGTTTCTCTCGCTGATGTAGATATTTGCCTTGCTCTGCTGTTGATGTTCCATATTGTCTTCCTCAGCAAAGAATTCCGGGAAGGAGGCAGAATCCTTCTACAGAAGCTGCAAAAATACAAGCCTCGCATTGCAGCTTTTAATGGCAAATGTAAGAAGCCTCTCAGTCTCCCGGTGTTGATAGTTTCAAGGGCTAAAATGGCGTGGTGTGATTTAAAGTATTATTTTGTACTACTTTGCAGGTATCTATGAAATTTTCAGTAAAGAAGTGTTTGGAGTGAAGATTAAAAAGTTTGAATTTGGAATCCAGCCACACAGGATCCCAGAAGCAGACACAGTAAGTTGAATTGCTTGTTTTTAGTAGGTGTTGAAGCTGACACGTTAATAAAAGATTCTTGAACAGGGGGGGCTAAAAAGTATACAACCAGGCTGTTCGCTTTTAAGCACGAATATTCTGCAGAATAAAGATATGTCTTCCTGGAAAAAAAGTCTGCAGATGGAAAATGTGATATGAAGACTAGCAAGTCTATGTAGGCCATTGTGCCGCAACCCTTGAACTCGATGTTTTGTCGATTTACCATTGTCTTCCTTTTTCTCTTTTCTTTTTGTCCTGCCTCCTCTTAATTAGTTGTGCTACGTCATGCCTTCATCCAGCGCCCGATGTGCACAGTTTCCCAGAGCTCAGGACAAAGTCCATCATTATATCAAGCTAAAGGATTTAAGAAACCATCTGAAGGGCATAGAAAGCACCAGGGAAGTGCAGGAAGTACAGTACACGTTCGACCTGCAGTTAGCACAAAGTAAGATTTCTTGTTACCACATTTATTGTCTCTGCATACCGTTCAGAAACGTTTTCTGTGACGGGTATTCCCTGAATAAGCTGTGTTTGGCCCTCGTTCTAATAACTTGACATTAACTAGTATTAACAGGATTTTGCCACCACTTTTGATTTGTGCACTTCACTCTGTTTTTCAGTCGATGCAAAGAAGCAGGCGGTTAAGGAAGAAAAGTACGATCCTGGTTATGATGCCGCAGCTGGAGCTGATGTAAATGGGCAGACTTCTGCTGAAAGTGGATCATGCAACATGTCATCGGAAGGTGCTGGTTAGTGGATTCTTTTCATTTCGGTATAACCTTGCAGCATGTCTATTACTGCCAAAGTACTTCAACCAAATCATTTTAAGCCTCAGTCCTGCATAACTAAAAGGTCAGCTTAATTCCCTGTGCCCCACCAATAAATAATGTATGAGGAAGTACATTAATGTGTGTAGGAATTCCTCAAAAAGTGTTAGGCGACATGTTAATTAGTAGCCACTGTGTCTGTGGATGTTTTACTATATGCTTCATTCATGCATACATACATGCATGCATACATATCTGAGGGAAGAACAGGTATCTGTAGACGTGGAGGTCACCATGGCGCCTACATGTGCGTTGCACGTACATCAATCCAGTTGGGAAAACTATCTTTGTTTTGAAACCGTAAATGCTTATTTTTTTAGCTATTTAAATGATTTAGTGGTAAATCACACAAAGTATTCTTCAGTAGAGAATGTGGGAAGTAGTGTAAAATGTGAGTAAAATGCTCAAACTGGCTAAGTTGAAATCACTGAAATACAATGGTCTGTGGATGGCTTGCTGATTTGTTTTTGTTTTTTTTTGTTTGTTTTTTTTTAGCACCCTGTAATCCAGAGTTCGGTGACCAAACTCAAAATGGACAGTGGATGTCTCCACCGTTTGTTGAGCAGATGTCTACTTACAACCACAGTGACGACCAACAGCCGGAAGAAGGACGTGCCTGAGACTGCTCTCCATTCCCAGCTATGCAATCAGACTGCAGTTTTATTGCAGTCACAAGGAACCGTACCTCAGTTACACAACTGACGCTTTTTTATTTAGCATTTTACCTCTTTTTATTATAGTGCATTTTATTGTAGTGCTAGATTACCTTACATTAGGTAGTTTTAATGAAATATTTAAACTTTTTAGAAAAAAAAGTTGTCTTTTGTTTTTGGTTTTTGTTTTTTTTATATATATAATTAGCTGTATGATGCAGCTGTTCAAACTGCATGCCCCATTCATTTTGGGAAATTGTTACCCGTGATTCCACTCAAACATTCATGTTCACAATATTGATTAAAGTGTGGCATTTTCATCACATGGGAACGTACAATTGGCATAGGTTGTTAGAATTTTATTTTTTTACATTTGTTTTTTTTGGGGGGGGGGGGGGGGTTGGCAAAGCCAATTCAGCCACTGGCAGTTCCCTGACATGCGCAATGAATTCTGCATGGGAGGGAATAAGCTGCTTTAGTACAATGCATACTTTGTTACATCTGGAATACTTGAGTTGTTTTTTATAAACAGGACCTACTTACAGTGCGTGTCTGTGTAATTTAAAACAAATACTTGTATTTATGTCTATCCGGTGTCGGCTTTTATTTATTTCCGTTTTTTTATGTTATATCATTGCACCGTGTGATGGATGACTGCAGTGTGTATGTAAGATTTTTTTTTTTGTTTGGTTTTGTGCAAAGGATTATGGGAGTGGTAGTTCAGAGCCCCATTACCTTTCCCAGGCATGAAAATGTCACTGTTGCTCTATGAAATAACTTGTCTTTCTGTTTTGTTGCTGTACTACTAAACATATGCCATTTTTAGCAATTCACTTCAGTGTCCCATTGTCTTTGAACACATTAATCATGTAAATAGAAGCCTGGTGGAAACTGGGATATGAAATATTTTCTGTATTGACTGTATAGCATGAAGAACTGTCACATTCAACACTATCCTTAATCCCAGTTACAATACCTTCAGAAAATATTACTTATCTTTTTTATTTTAAGTGTTTTTTTTCTCTGTTATGTTTTAAACTGCTGCTGCTCTGCACTCAGGTACTAGGTCTAGTGATAGAGGTGCAAGTGGTAAAACATCTGTGGTATAGGATTTATACACGGATTCCAATAGAAAAAGGTAACACACACAATAGATGGCTTTTGGTGTTACAATCTAGACTATGACAGTTTCCCAAGAGTTTTTGTACGACTGTTCGTTGACTAAATCATGGTGTACTTGTTTCACGCTTAAACAGCCCTTACTTATTGTAAATAGAATCACACTTTATGGCAAACATGTTTCTTTGTATATTTAAAACGGCAATGTCTGTATAATCTGTTGGCCAATGACTTTAACATGGAGAGATTAACTGTAGGTGAATCCTTTATATCAATTATTTCTGTAATTGTCTGGTGTGATGACAAGATACATTATGGTTTCCAGTCTTGAATTTTACTAGGGAATAAAGTGTTTACACATGAAAACTTCTGCCTGTAGCTATCAAAAGCCTATGTTTGCAATAATATTCACATTTAGGTATTTTCTCCAATTTCTACATGTCAGTCATATTCTAGTCTCAATAAGAGCTCAACAGGTTATTCTGAAGCACTGCCTGACTGCTTCCTGATGGGGTTAATTGGAAATGATAGTACTGTAGCATATATGTTGTTTATCATGGATGTTTCCACCATTTACTTAGAAAGTACCTCCAGATTCCTCTGTATATTTGTATTTTGAAAAACACTTTGTTTTAACTATTTGCAATATGGCTTTAAATGGAGCCCGTTGACCAACATATGTAAAAGGTGAATAAAACATTGTATTGTTTAAATTGTGTCACTAGTTTTAATTTTAAAAAAAATAATGTAATTTTAGACTTGCTTGGCAAAGACTGTGTGTTGGGAATAAGGAGTTTACAACAAGAGTTTAATACATCAGTTGTGTAACACAAGTCTAGTTTGAAGGAGGAAAGATTTACATCTTTTAGCCTAACTGAAATACTATAAATTTGTTTTTTGTTTTTTTCAAACTGACATTTAGTTACATCAAGGCTAGACTATCTTAATCTAATTTATTGTTTTTAGTTCTCAATAACTAAAAAGCTCCTACAAAAGCTGCCTGAACCAACTTTACAGCAAATCTAATGACCAGAAAGAGAGAACTTTCTGTTCTCAGGCTCTCCTCGTTTAAGTTATATTTCTAATCTTAATGTTTAAATGCCATTATATGGCATTTTATTATATGGAAATGTAAACGTGACAGGCCTGCTTTAATACCTTTTTTTTTTTTATATATATATATACTTACTAGGGACACTGTAATGAACATGGCAATCCTATAGAGTACAGTGCACACTTTAAACAGTATCATTTAACAAAGCACCAGCAATAAATTGGATAGATAAGAGTTTTTATTAGCAGCCCCACTATGCTACAGAAAAAAAAATGGTTAGAGTGCTGCTGTGCATGAGATCCAAAATCTATTATGTAGCTGGCACTCAAGCAGTTAAGACAATCTGATATAATGGTAACAATGCACTAAAATGTGAAATGCTTTTGCCCCCTTAGTAAATGAATCCAATGTCTGTAGTGCTATATATATATATATATATATATATATAGATCAGCCACAACACTATGACCACCTGCCTAATATTATGTAGGTCCCCCTTTTGAGCCAAAACAGCCCTGACCCGTTGAGACGTCTGAAGATGAGCTGTGGTATCTGGCACCAAGCAGCAGATCGCTTAAGTCCTGTAAGATGCAAGGTGGGGCATCCATGGATGCATCCTGGTTCCATGTGTTCTCCAGGTAAGTGATGCACCTGCACCCAGCCATCCACGTGACGTAAAAGAAAATGTGATTCATCAGACCAGGCCACCTTCTTCCATTGCTCCATGGTCCAGTTCTTATGCTCACGTCCATTGCAGGGGCTTTCGGCAGTGGACGGGTCAGCATGGGCATCCTGACTGGCCTGCGGCTATGCAACAAACTGATGCACTGTGTGTTCTGACACCTTTCTATCAGAACCAGCATTAACTTTCTCAGCAATTTGAGCTACAGTAGCTTGTCTTTTGGATTTGACCACACGAGCCAGCCTTTGTCGACATATGCATCGATAAGCCTTGACAGCCAATTACCCTGTTGCCGGTTTACTGCTTTTTCCCTTCCTTGGGCGACATTCGATGCTGACCGGGAACATCCCGCAAGAGCCCCCGATCGTCTAGCCATCACAATTTGCTCCTTGTTAAAGTCTCTCAGGTCCTTACGCTTGCGCATTTTTCCTGCTTCTAACACATCAAGTTTGAGCACAAAATGTTCACTCGCTGCTTAATATATCCCATTCAGTGACAGGTGCCATGATAACAGGTTTATCAGTGTTATTCACGTCACCTGTCGGCGGTCAAAATGTTATGGCTCATCAAATCAATATATCATTTCTGTGTCTATTTTAACAAGCGAGGCATGGCACCTATTACCTCAAAAAAGGACATCTAAGAACGACCAATTGTCACAATGCAGTCACTCTCATTTACTTTTTGAAGTGATAATCATTGAAAGCACCAGCAAAAGTTAAGAAGAGAACCACTTATGAGATAGATGATTGCAATCCTGGGTGTACTTTAAACACATTTGGAGGGATTTACAAAGGTAGGTGAAGAAGAACGTACATATCTGTGGAAGCACAAGGTGCATAATCATGTCATAATGTGTTGGTAAAGTGGCACTATCATATCTGCAATAGAGATATGCATAAAGAAATTCAGTTCTTACAAACTATACACTTGCGGCACCTTTATGAATCACAAACAGTACTCCCTGTAAAAAGTAATTCTGCTGTGTTATCAAAGTATGTTTGCATGTTATGAAAACATCTGTTTACTTATTTGCCATGGGCAGTTAAGGTAGGGATATGGAAGGGTAAGGTAGTGTGGGGGGGCCCATAAAGCTGTACTGGCCCCTTTGTTGGCAGCTCTACTTCAAGAACATAATTACATACTTTGGAGCGGTGTTAGCGATTGTGTAGCTGGAATCTGCCAGTGGGGTCCGGAATATACCATTTCTCCCACAGCTTCTTGTGTGCACTTGTGGCCTGCCAAGGTTTATATCTTCCGTTCCAGTGAAGAAGCTTTGCATCCTGAAGAACGCTTTCCAAAAGCTGGTCATCAGGGCTCCATCCTTTGAAATTAAATTTCAGCATCAAATGATTACAATTTCTGATGCAAAACATAGCAAACCGCTGTGCCCAACCAGTGTTTATAATACTAGTGAATCAGCTCATAACATAGGTTTCCTTGAAAAGCAACCCAAATTTATTTTTCATGAGGTTTACACATTGCATCTCAATAAACACACGTGTTTATTCACTAGAATATATAGATATATACACTATATATTATGGTGGGCCAACCCCCTTACTGCTAGAAGAGCTCAATTGCCCCTGCATAAATCATTGTTCACAAATGACTAAAGAAATCTCACAGATTTATTGATGCATTATGAAAGATCAACCCCAATGGGTTTCTCCTGTCATAAAGTCTAACCTTCAATCATTCAAATTTCCAAGTCTTCCTTAAATACCTATATGATTTATATATTAAAGATGAAATAGCTAATATATAAAAAACTTGTCAGTCACACTGGGCGGGGCTTAAAGTAAGGTCCAATCAGAGTGCACATGCTGTACTCGGGTTAGTCGCTGTCCTACCCAGCGTTTTAATTCTCACAAGTGTCCTTTGTTGCCCTACCGGTCTGTCTGCTGCCCACTGCTCCCTGAAGCCTCTCCTCAGTCCCTCCAGCTTCCTTCTGCTCTAACCTGCCCCCTCTGCTTTGGCCCACCCCCTTCCCCCCCTGCTCCTTTCCAGCACCCTCTTCTGTGACCCATCCCCTCCTTCATCTGCTCTGACCTGCCCCTTCCCACCACCTCTGCTCTGACGCACCACCTCCGGCCCCTATAGTTCCTCTCTGCTCCTCCCAGATCCTTCCTGGCCCCTCTACTCTGACCTGCACTCTCCAGCTCCCCTGTGCTCTGATTTCCCCCTCCAGCTCTCCTGTTCTATGACCGAGTACCCAACAGAGTCAGTAGTAGGACAGCAGACATGTGGCAGTGTGTATGTATATGTAAGTATATGGTTTTAGAGTGTGTGTTACTGCGTGGCGTCAGAGAGCATTTGTAAGTGTACAGTGTTAGCATGAGTGTGTGTGTCACTGTATGGCAGTATAGTGTGTGTGTGGTGTTAGTATGTCTGTGTATGTGTAAGTGTACGATGTAAGCATGCGTGGGTGCTAGAACGAGTTTGCATATTAGTATGTGTGTTTGTGTATTTTAGTTGCGGAGGACAAAAATATCAATCATAGTTTTTATTAAATATTAAAAAATTGTTTACATGTGAATTAATATTTACTAGTAAAACTTTTTTCCTATAGGGTAGTCTTATATTCAGGCTTTTTCTTTTTTCCTAAATCAATATTGAAATATTGGGGGGTCGTCTTATAGTCGAGCAAATACGCTATATTTAGGTCATACTCACCAAGATGTCGAATGTGCCAGTAAGGTGTGATTGGAGAGTATTTTTCATGAAACACTATAAGCATGGGAGGGGTGGCCACACCACCCCCAACGGTGCTGCTGTACAGATTCTCCCTGCAGAAAAGACAAGACATCACATATCCAGATATTTCAATGAATTATACAGAGCATGTTCATTCTCAACTCATCTTCTACTTGGCCAATTGCTTATTAGCAGTTACTGAGTATACTTAATTGAGTGATATAACTATCCTTATTTATTAATATTGCCATCATGTGAGTCCTATAATTTACTGGGTAGGATATGAGTTACATATTTACTATCCATGAAATCATACATACTCAACATTTTTCTTCATCCATTTTTCCAATTTCTTGGTAATGTGCTGTTGTCTCCACTCAGTCATATTAGCTACAAAGACTCCTGGGTTAAAGGAACAAGTACTTGGGCTAATTCCAAGTTTTTGAATGGTTTTCTTTCGGTAGTCGAGAAAACCCATGTAGGTGTTCTACAAAAGAAGAATGCATCATGTGCCATTTTGAGCTGCTACATGTTAAAAGGCAAATGTAAATTAAAAAAAAACTTTATTTGAAGTAACCATGTACCAAACAATCTATGATCTCACATCATATATAGCAATGGTTAAAAAAAAAAAGTAACGCTGTCTTGTGACACCTTAATGTCCCAGGGAGATGTTTTGTTGGCTTTAGTGGAAATCATGTGCAAATCTTGTGTATGGGTCCCTGGGGTGGAGCATTTGGAGAGCGAGGTGGGCCAATGCTCCATCCCACCTCACAGTGAAAAGTCCCTGCCAGATACTGCAAGAGACTGGATGGTTGCAGGATCTAGTCTGAGATTCTAATGTATCAGGTGCTGGACATTGAAAACCTCTGAAGCCTCACAATCAGGGAGACTGTGGATGGGGAGGTTGAGAAGTCCCCCTGTGCTCCAAGTGCAAAGAGAGGCCCTGAAGATCCCTGACCCAAGTGTGCCTGGACCTGAGTTTTTTGTCTGGGGAGCTTTTCCAGAGCCTGGCTTGGTCGGGTCTGTCAGGGTGGTTGAAGGTATTGGGTGTTTAGGATGGTCAGTCTGGACAAGCAAAGCATAGCCAGAGACAATTTGGTACCTAAGTTTTATTTTTAGGATTTTGTTTTGGGTGTTTTTCATGTCCCAAAAAGTGACATTTACAACCCTCAGCGGAAAGGGTTTTGTTAAAACTGTTCTAACATTTTAAGATTCTCACCTGTATTCCTACTTTATTGACTACTTCTTGTATTGATGGCAAATCACAGTCTTCAGAAAAAGCAGCAACGTGTCCCTTTGATATCTTTGTGTCATATAATTCCTGAATATCACCTGAGAGACAATCAATAGTGCAAAAAGTTAATTCAAAATAGAGCTGAAATGTAGCATTGAAACTTGATGAAGATGGGTAATAGAAATATCAATAAATGCGGGTGTTTGCCACTGGAGGTAAAGGGAACAAGCTTAGGCCGAGTATATTCTGCAGATTTTTTTACAAAGAAAGTTTACATGCAACAATAGATTCTATCACTTTTGAAAAGTACCTTAATACATTTATGTAATTACTTTGTTAAGAAACTGTGTAGCAACATATTAAGAGTGATATATGTAGGGGAATGTAAAGACTTTCTGGCATTCAATGGTCATTCGGCTTCTCCTGGCACCTAGTTCACTTTCTTTAATCCAAGGAAATTTAGTATTTCATAAACAGGCATTTCATATTCTATCCCTCACCCTCTCTCACAGGCAACACTTATGAAGCTAGATTTGGTGTAGGCAAAAGGCTGAATTTAATCACTTGAAGTGTATACTTTTATATAGGACTCCTAATAGAGTCCTAGAGAATGGCCCTCTTCTCCTTCATTACCGGTAGTGTGTGTATGTATGTATCTATCTATCTATATCTATATCTATCTATATATTTATATACCGTATTTGCTCGATTATAAGACGAGGTTTTTTTCAGAGCAAATGCTCTGAAAAATACCCCTCGTCTTCTAATCGGGGTCGTCTTCTAATCAGACCTCAAATAGAGGTCTGATTATGAGACTAAGATCCAGATCCCCCGCACCGCTGCAGGGGACCTGGATCCTCCTGTCTCCCCCCCACACACACTTACCGGTGCTTCCTGCTGTATTGCCGGGGAAGCGGGTTTACGTCTACGCGATGCGCGTAGACAACGTCCGCTGCAGCCGGAAGGAGGTGTGGCTAGCAGCGGGGGTTGTCTGCGTCCGTCGCGGATACCTTCCCCGACTGTCAGAGATCAGAGTTCCCTCTCTCTGACAGCCGGGGAAGGTATCCGCGACGGACGCAGACAACCCCCCGCTGCCAACTCCACCTCCTTCCGGCTGCAGCGGAAGGAGACGTCAACCCGCTGCCCCGGCAATACGGCAGGAAATTGGAAGCACCGGTAAGTGTGTGTGTGTGTTAAATGGGGGCATAGGGCATTTCTGGAATGCCTTATACCCCTATATGCCACTCTGGCACTTAGGGGGTTAAAAGGCATATTATGGGGCAGAGTGGCATATAGGGAGGTATAAGGCATTTCAGGAGGCAGAGTGGCGTTAATGGGGCATTTAATAGAGCACTCTGCCTCCTGAAATGCCTTATACCTCCCTATATGCCACTCTGCCCCATAATATGCCTTTTAATCCCCTAAATGCCAGAGTGGCATATAGGGGTATAAGGCATTTCTGGAGGCAGAGTGCTCTATACAATGCCTTTTAACTCCCTTAATGCCACTCTGCCTCCTGGAATGCCTTATACCTCCCTATATGCCACTCTGCCCCATAATATGCATTTTAACCCCCTAAATGCCACAATGGGATATAGGGGTATACGGCATTTCTGGAGGCAGAGTGGCACATAGGGGGTCAAAAGGCATACCATGGGGCACAGTGGCATATAGAGGGTTAAAAGGCATATCATGGGCCACAGTGCCATATTGGTGTGGCAAGCCTAGGGGCAGATGTGCGTAACTGGGGGACAGGTTGGAAAATACAAGGAAATAAAAACAAAAAAAATATTCTCAATCATAGCTTTTATTTAAAAAAATAGTTTACATGAATTAACATTTACTGGTAAAACTTTTTTCCTTTAGGGTCGTCTTATATTCAGGCTTTTTTTCCTAAGTTAATATTCAGATTTTGGGGGGTCGTCTTATAATCAGGGTCGTCTCATAATCGAGCAAATACGGTATGTCATGTTATTGTTAATTTTAGTTGTCCCCTATTTTAATAGCTCTATGGTAAATAAATATGGTAAATAAATGTATTATATATAAATGCATGATAAATAAATGTAATATAATAGGTCATTTTTTCAGCACTTGTTCACTGAATCTCAGGATGGAAGAGTTTACTGCATAGCTGATTCAGTTTACAATTTAGCATCGCTGGAACGTTATTACATTCTTTTATAATTGCCAGGGCCGAACTGAGGATGACTAAATGACACACGTGCAGCCACCAGCTGTTTTTATACTCACACAAAAGAAGATGGCGAGCTATTGGTCAGTGGCCCGCTGGGGCTAAAAATAAAGTAGAAGTAAAAACCTACCTAAAACAATAATGTCGTCGTCCAAATAAATTACTTTTTCATGTTCCATAGTAAGCAGTGGAAGGTAAAAACGAACAAAGTTTAGCTTAAGAAAAGAAAGACACAAATAAGGTAACATACAGAATGACTGTATTGCATGCTCATAAATTTTTATTTATCACCTACTAGTATATATATAGTAAGTCAGGCTTACTGAGAATGTAATTATCAACTCCAATCAACTGCTGGTCTACTGAATTGTCCAAATTGTCCACTGCTACTAGGGCAGTGGTGAGTCTTTCCATAGAACCACAACTATAAATTAGATTGTAGCCTGCTCAAAGTAAACCATGAGATATTAGACACATTTCAAATTCTGGTATATTTCTCAGTTTTTTTTACACCATTTCACTAAAAGAGCAAATTGAGAATTGGTGGACCAGGGTACTTGTCCCTTTTTCTTTGTGGGCAAGCATGTCTCTGGCTTATTGAAGCGCGTATCAGCCTGAGCTGGACTAGCTATACTTTCCCCTTGTAATTGCATGAGTAGAATTCTTTTTTTAGCATACAACTAAAGTTATGGAAAATAACCTGATTTCTATGATAAGATCATACATTTCTCATGAATATCATAAAAAAAATACCGTATTGGCCCGAATATAGGCCGCACTTTTTCCCCCCACTTTAAGTCTTTAAAGCGGGGGTGCGGCATATATTCGGGGTCTAGCGCCGGCAGGGGAGGCTGTCTGAGCGTATCAGAGAGTAGGATACAGGTCCCCTGCACCGCTGCGGGGGATCTGTATCCTAACCCCGCTGCCTGCCCGGCGCCCGGGACTGCATGATACGCTCAGACAGCCTCCCCTGCCGGCACTTTCCACGAGGGAAGTACCGGCACGAGAGGTTGTCTAAGCGCATCGCCGGTGAACGCCCCCCCCCCCCCCTGGACTTACCAGAGCAGACTCCCGTGTCTTGCGGGGCCGGCGGAAGACATCTACACAGTTGTATACACGATTTGCATAGATGTCCCCCTTCGGCCCCGCAAGACACCCGGGAGTCTGCTCTGGTAAGTCGGGGGGGGGATGACAGAGTGGCAGCATATCTCGGGGGGGGGGGAGGACAGAGTGGCAACATATTTCGGGGGGGGAGGACAGTGGCAGCATATCTCAGGGGGGGGGGAACAGAGTGGCAGCATGTTTTTTTGGTGCTTTTTTAAAGAAAAAAACTTTTTCTTTAAAAAAGCACCAAACTTTTAGGGTGCGGCCTATATACGGGGGCGGCCTATATCCGAGCCAATACGGTAATTGACTTTATACATGTATGATAGCTCATGAAAAAATGACTTGTCACAAAGCAGATTTTCTTTGTGCAATTGTTACTTACTGGTTGCAGAAGCTCAGGAAAGGCTACACCAGGATGAATTTTCCCTTTAAGTACCATTGGATTAAATTCCACAATCTTAAAATTTATGTCTGCCAGCTGAGTTCCTTCAATCCATTTTCTAAAATTGAAGCAAAATGTTACTTATGCAATACGGACACATATATAATATTTGACTACAACCTTCTGATTAGGAGACCCAATGATACATTGAGTACCCTATATATCTACCTCATCTACCTATATTGCAGCGCCACGTATGGCTGTAAGGTCATTATTTGCCCTCTAGACTGTAAGCTCCTTTGAACAGGGCTTTCCTCACCTGTTGTCTCTGTAAGTCAATTTGTTGTGTTACATGCTACTTGCTATAACCTGTCTACCCATTGTACAGCGCTACGGAATTTGATGGCACTATAGAAAACAATAAATAATAATAATAAACTTCCTCTTGTTAATCCTAAAATTTGAAAATGTGTATATCTACCCACCCTGCAGGGTTGCATCTAAATGTCAAAGATGTTAGTGAAAGGCAGTTGAATGCTACAAAGAATTATGTGTGGTTTGTGCCTAATAAACTAGCATTTAGTACACATTGTGGAAAAGATTAATCACCTTATATGATTTAAAGTGTTCCTCAGACCAACTATATAAAACAGAACATTGGCATTGGTGTGCCTATAGATGCTGTTGATTGCAGCTATAGTACCTCCCATTCTTCCTGAGGGGGCACAGATGACAACAGGAATGACATCTTCATCCATTTCATCAACTGGATCCATGTCTAGGGGGACCACATGACATGTTGTGTGTTTAAAATATGCATTATATGTAAAAGTGATGTAAGATTCTGATAATAATTTATGATGATATGCTTCCCCTAAAGGTCACTGGGTGTCCCAGTCAGGTGGAATTAGCACTGTAAGCCATACCCCCAACATTTTAGGTGTCCAAACCAGGATCACTATTGTTGGAGTTATGGTTGGAAGTAGAGATGGACAAAGCTATCACTGCTCACCTACCTTATCAGAAGAGCCACATCAGCTTCAGAAGTTCATGTGGTGGCCAAGTAGCTCGGCGGGAGAGTGCCGAAAATTGCAGAGAACAGGACAATTGGGGATATACTGAAAGCTATCTATCGCTTGTATTATTATTATTATTTGTTCCATTTTACATTTTCACATTTATATTCCCCAACTCAGGTATCACATATGCCTCTACCAAAAGCACAGGAAAAATCCTCCTTAATTTGCCATGAACCCTCCCAAAGACAGCAAATCTTTTAACTGTTAAACCATTTTAACTGTTAGTCTTTTTCTTACCTTCATCTTCTTTGGGTGTGGGTGCCTTGTAGAAATTACTATACCATATCACACAAAAGGTCAGCACAAGCAAAAACAGTAGAATATGGTTCACTGTAATGAAAGAATTAAAAAAAGAATATTACTTACAAATGGAAGCTGGATGCTGGAACGTCTGCAGTATACTTTAAAATGGCATATCAACCCACAGGGAATGAAGTAACCTGCTGTATAGCACATGTTGTAAACACATGGTAGGTTTACTAAGAGGTGAAACTGCATCATTGTTCGATGGAGCCTGACATCCAGGGTTGAATTCCCCATAAGGCAGTTGTGAAGACTGTCCTTTATGGGATAACCTGTAGCTCAGTGCAAACTAGCTGAGAAATAATGTTCAGAGACTGACCCAAATTACGTTATAATCAGTATACTGTATAGAATATGTAGTCCAGACAGAGCTGCACAGGAAAAGTAGAATAATTACTGCAAAAAAAAAAATTTCGTAAAAGAGACATTTTTTATACGTATTCTCTGTACTTACGTTTCCTCAAAATAGCCATAAGGTAGTTTTCAATATTATTACCTGTAAACAGAAACAGACTCCAATGTTTCTTATGGATAAAAGGCCAACTCTTAAAATCCCTTTTTTAAACATCAGGGCACAAAGATGTCCTTGCAACTTTTACGTTCCCTGCCAAGGCAGAGTTAGCAACTATATAATATATATATATATTTGTCAGACAATATGTTCCATGCGCTAAATGCAACTGCATTGTGCAAATGCTACCAACATCCCCAGTTACTCTACTCACACCTGTGGCTCTGTGAAGAAGTTCAATATAAAATACACAAAAAAAATTTAGTATCAGCCAAAATTCAGCAAACCAGAGCAACCCAATGAGCTGCCCCATTGCCAAGCCTCCCCTGCTCTCCTCCCTCTTCACAACTCAGTCTCCTATAACTTTGACTTTGTTAGGGATGAAATACTAAGCTTTCTCCCTTGAAACATGTTTTCTTGTATCATTTATGGTTCATTGCTAATGCTTTGCTCCAGAGGGTTAACCATTTATAATCTCAATATATATATATCTAGACAAAGATCAGGTGGGGCGACCGAAACGTCGATGGTTCTGTGAATAAACTGTGAGTGCATGAATACTTTGGACTGATATATATATATATATATATATATACATACACATATGTAGGAAAGAGATTATTCACTTAACCACTGTATGAATTTTATGCAACCCTTTCCATGTTAAATGTATCGTTTCCTAGTTACAAGAGTGATTGAAACTAAAATAATTCATGTTTTTTCAATAAAAAGAATGGGAGCAAATACAACAATGTAATATTAAGAGAGCATATATAAACTGACTACTACATTTCTCAAGTTACATCTTCTGAGTAACGTGTGCTGAGTAGGCCTTTGTGGAAAAGCAAGATTAAATGAGCTCGGATGGTGAGCCAAAAAAATGAGTATAATTATTTCCTGTCTGACGAAAATCAGACTTATATACAATATATTTCCTGGACTGAGTCAATGTTTTTACTGAAAATTGTTACTGTGAACGCTTACTTTTTTTTTGGTTGAATGTGGAAAAATGTGCTTACATCTGCAAAATAAAAAGTACATAAACGAGACATGGCTAAGCTATTAAAACTTGCAATTTAGAGTTCTGGGTGTGAATAATGGAAGGCAGATTTTTTAGTGTCGTTATTGCATGGTTTCTGAAAAAGCCTTGTTTTGTTTCTCAGCGTTTAGCTGTTTTATTTATACATACCAGGAATGTGGTAGCTCAGGCCAAGCTATCTTTTATCGGACATTTCTTGCAGTTAACGTCCACGCCAGCCTCTTCTTTTACCTTTGGAGGTTTATCGGTATTGAGCCAGGTTTATTTCTAATTAATTTGTCTTTGTCTTTCTGCAGGTTGACGGGCAGCGCTGTAATGCGATATGTTGCATTTGCTAACAAAGACAGAGAAAGAAATGAATTCCAGATGCAAAACGTTCCAACATCTGCAACTCTGAATAATGATCTGCATACAGATTTCACTCTTCCTGATTGCCGGGGTGGGGGTGGGGGGGTTTGTAAAAATAAAACTGCTGTTTAGGTGAAACTACCAAAATTTGGCTAAACTTTGTTTAAACAAGAAAAACAGATTTTCAATGAACAATAATAAGTAAACTATTCTAGATTTTGAATGCATTCTTATTGTTAATGAAAGGTTCCCATTGCAAGTCTTGTATCCCTAGACAGTTAAATATTGAGACGTGTCTTTTAAAATTCTTATCCTACTGGGGACGTGTATCATGTCCTGATTTGCACAATTATTCCTAATCCATTAATTACTCCCGCCAAGTGATAAAAGATGATATTCTTCAAAAGATTAGAAGGCAAAAGAGCTCATGATACGTGCATGAATACACATGAGAACATTGAGAGGTACAGGAACAAAAAGCAAAACTCGACTAGATAGGTAAAATAATCCTTTAATAGTAGCTCTGTTATCTTCAAAACTATTACAATGACAGAGACATAAACATTTTAAAATATATAAAAAATTACAAACTAATTAAAATCTTTGAACGTAGTTTTGTTATACGCATCTCATGTGTGAGTTCAGAGTTAATCATCAAGGAACAACTGAAAAACGTCCTTAAAAACGTATAGACGAGACGTTGATGCATAAGAAGTATTTTGTCACGGTCATCACAAAGCCTGTTAATGTATACCTCTGTGGCAGCTCTCTACTGCCAGCCAGCTGCTTCTAAAGATCTACTTTGCCAAGTGGGCTCCTCGTTTTCGCTCCGCGCATCTTCTTTCTGCAGGGTGACAAGATCCTAGTGCTCTGCCTGAGAGGATTGCGCTATGAGACTGATACTGTGGAGGACTGTGCCTACTTCATAAGAGAGACGTCGTGCCCCTGGACCCAGCGATGTATTTACCGTCCGCGCCCCAGCAGTGGTCGGCGTGTTCACTGCATTAAAGGGTATTCCGTGACCTCATATCCTGGCAGTCTGTAGCTTAAACACTAAACACTATGGCGGCTGTCCCTTACAACCGGCGCGCTAAGCAGAGAGAACTGGGCGATCTGCCCACTGGTTTTGCAGCAGGGGGACTGCCCTGGCCAGGATATATCGCTGCCTGGGCTTGTTTTATTAACATTTAGCTTTTTGCCCTTTTGTGCCATAATGCATTGCAATATTTTAGTCAATTTCTTGCGCAACTGCAGAAAGCCACCATTTGTGGTGTCCCACATGCATACGTTATGTCTTGTCGTGAGGTTACAGGGTTGAAATAGGATCTTGCACACTTCGGTTTTCAAACTTGGAAAAAAATTATATTAAATTAACCCTAAAAAAATCTATATATTTTTATAAAATAGATAACAAAGGGTATTTTCCCAGCGTTTACTTATTTCCTCACCTGGTAAATTGAAAAGGTGGTGGTGGCATTCTGCCAACGCTGAGCTGGTGGCACTACTGGCTGATGCAGGATAACTACCCTGTGTCTTGATGCTGTGCTCAGTCTTGTCATGGTGTAAACCTTTTGAAAGTGTTCTGCCACCTCACCCAGTTTTATTCCTCCTATATAGGTTTTTCTGTTTCAGTTAATGATTTATGTTAAGTTAATGCACTTTAACCTACGTACTAAATTGATGATTATTGGCACCTGTATAATTGTTTTATCACACACCGAACTATATGCCAACAAAATGTCTGACTTTGTGGAAGTCTACCTAGAAGAATTGATGCTGTTTTGATGGCAAAGGGTGGTAACACCAAATAATGATTTGATTTATATTTTCCTTCTGTTCACTCACTGTGCATTTTGTTAAATGATAAAATTAAACTATTAACATATTTTTAAAAGCATTGCTACTTTGCAGCATGCCTGCCTAAAACAGAACAGTACTGCCAATATAAATATACGCATTTTTTTTGCATACACTGCAATGCTCTTTTACAGTAGGGCCATCCAAACTTATTCACAAACGGTGGTCCAATCTGGAATGGGCCGGTCCGGGTTAGACAGGCTCAGAGGCCGGAATACAATGCAATGCTACAAGACCCTGCATTAAAAGCAAAGCTGCCTGCACTCCGTGCGAGTGGCCATAAAACAAAGTGCGAGTCAGGTAAGGGGGTGAGTCAGAAGGTTAGGGTAAGAGTCAGAAGGTAATGTATGCATGTTACATTGAGAGAGTGTACAAGTGTGTATTAGGATGAATGTGCAAGTTTGTATTAGCATGAATGTGTGTGTTAGTGTAAGTATGTGTTTTAGGGTGAGAGTGTGTGTGTAAATCTGTGCATATGTGAGTTAACAGGGGTGGCAAGTGGTCAATGGTGCCACTTGGCTTCAACCTCGCACCAGGCAGAAGATGCCAGCCCTCCCAAGTTGCAGCATTGCAAGGGTTATGTTAAATATACCCTTTCCTGTGTTAAATAGATTTCAAGGACTTTTAAATATCAAGAAGGGGGTTTCACCAATGGAGACTGACAGGAAAGACTAGACAAGTTGTATCATCATTAGTGGGAAAACTCTCTCCTTTTAAGTTTGTTTCAAAGCTCCAAACTGTAATAACACGATTCTGTAAAAAAAAAAAAAAAAAAAAAAAAAAAAAGGCCATTCAATATATTTTAAGCCGGAAAAATACTATTAACTTCATAAGTGCTTATATTTTGCATACAACGTTGTATCTGCCAGGTAAGGTGGTTTTTTTTGTCAATTTATTTCTGTGTAACTTTGTTTTAACCCTCACAGTGTTACTTTTTACCTATTGTGTAATAACTCCCTCTATATTGTAAGCTCGTTTCGCAGGGCCCTCCTCCCCTGTTGTTTCTGTAAGTCAATTTGTTGTTACATACTACTTGTTGTGTCCTGTCTACCCATTGTACAGCTCTACGGAATATTGATGGCGCTATATAAAACAATAATAATAAGTGCTAACCTGAATTGAGACATGTAAATTAATTAAAAACACTAAATTTTACCACCCTTAACATTAATGAATTGAATCTGGCCCTGTGTTCTCATGTAGCAGAGGTTTCCGGCCATCTGGTTGCTCGGCAACCTGTTTCGCGCGGTTTTTCTCCCCGCCCTAGTCCAGAAGGTATTTCTAGGAGTGATATCGCGCTGTTCCGCAGTCCAGTGTCATAATAATAAAGCACTTTTGCATGCATTGGCGGTGAATGGCTTTTTTTTTTTCCCGCGCCAATTAGGTCCTATCCTAGTCCCGGTACAGTGTCAGCGTCCGGCTGTTGGAAAAGCTCAGCAGCCGCTGCTCGTGACAGGCCTGTCCCCGCCTCCCCCGCCGCTGCTCGCCCTGGCGTTGACCCCGCCGCCCCGCTGCATTGTGGGATGGCACATCGGAGGCGGCGGGGGATCTGATGGCTACGGCGGCTCCCGCACAGTTGAATTGGAGGCGGGTGTCTTCCTATACGGGCCCGGTGCCTCGCTCCCGCCACGGGCACCGCGCGGTGGCCATTAGGGAGCTTATGATCATTTTTGGGGGCGGTAACGAGGGGATCGCGGAGGAGCTTCACGTTTATAACACGGGTGAGATGATGCGCTGGGTTTGCCGGGGAGACTTGTCCCCGGAGTAGGCAGTATGGACCGCTGGGCCATCTGTGTACAGGCAACCGGGAGGGGGAAATACAGACAGGCAGAGAGGGTTGGCGTCTCTATGTGCCTGTTGATTAATATGTATCTGTTGATATGTACGTGTTTATAGTTTAGACTGTATAGCCGTATGGAAAGGCGTATAAACGCGTGAGAGAATGCGGTGCACCTGCGCGGTGAGCGTTCAGTCAGCATCGTTTCTGCACGGTTTACACCCGGTGCAGCTACTGAGTCCGCAGGAAATGACAGAGCAGAGTTTGACAGCCTCAATCACTGTGTACAATGTATCAGCACAACCAGCTGCCACTCAGCCGACACTATCCCTAGTGTTCCCTTGAAATGGCATTTGCATTTTGAGAGGGTGGTAGATTCATGGAACAGCCTCCCAGCAGAAGGGAGGGAATTTAAACATATATGGGATAGGCATAAGGCTATTCTGAGACCAACGACTGATTGAGAGCTGAGTTATACACCCAAATAAAAAACAGTCTGCAGTCGAGTTGTAAGTTTCTTTACTACTTGAACAACCGGTAGTAATAGAGCTCCTTTCTCCCAGTGGGATTTAAGGCGCTTTTAGCGCACGCTGTCGGAATGAACCGAATCGGCAGCTGAATAATACATGTTATCCGTGGTATCGTTTTTTTGTTATTCATGTGTCTGGTGTTTGATGGAAATGTTTACTCCTTCGTGGAATACATTGTATTCTAGAATCTGGAGTGTACGCAATGCTGAGCTGTCTGCTGCTGAGAAGCAACAAAAGTATGATAGCTTTATATTAAACGTTTGTAGGAAAGGTATTTTTAAAACTGCACATATAAGTGTCAAAGGATTTAGTAGTGTGTGTACACATATAATATATATATATATATATATGTATATATATAATACAGGCCTTGGAAACAAAGTCTGAAACAAATATACTCAATTACAAAACAAACAATCTTGTAATCAAGCAACACTATTGGGTCTATTCACTAAGAAATCGAGTTAAGGGTATACCCGAATGACAGGGTTCACCTGAGGTTGCGTTTGTGAAGCAACTTTACATTGCCTTTACATTTTGCGAGTTACAGGTAAGGGCATGCAGATTCCTCGAGACGATGGGCCTGGTTCCTAACAGTACAGAACAATCATGCTTATTCAGGCCCAGATTGGCCATCTGACATGCAGGGTAAATGCCCAATCTGCCGCTGACCATTGGTCCCATACAGATAGATTTTCCTTTTCCTATTTTCTGTTGCTTTATAAATTATAGAAAACAAAAAAATATATTGTGAAAAACACAAATCAGTGAAATAATGGTATAATAGATGGGACATGTTACTGCATTTAGTACATGTGCACTTAAAATTCCAGAAATGTTATTCTAATGTCGAGTGTATTCATGAATGAAAATGTCTTCTCTTACAGTAACAAACCAGTGGTTTCTCCCGGCTGTAAGAGGAGATATTCCCCCGGGGTGTGCTGCTCATGGATTCGTATGTGACGGGACGAGGATCTTAGTCTTTGGAGGAATGGTAGAATATGGCAGGTACAGCAATGAGCTGTATGAGTTACAGGTAGAGTGCGCCGTGAAGTTGATACCTTTTTGTTTTTCATATTTGTATTGGTAACTTAATGTATGCAAACTGGATACTTTATAGATTCTACTAACCACGCACTACTGTGCATCTCAGAATCAATGTATAATTGTAATAATGCCAAAACAGTTTATAAGATATTATATAGACAAACCAGCATAGCTTAATCTTCAATTTACTAGAAGTACATCATATCCCGAGTCCACAAACAGATTACCACTGGGTGAAAATCCATATAAATCATAACCACTGGCTGCTACTGTCCTAGACTCCAGATCTCCTGACAGCCCCATCCTTTCTGTGTACAATAAACAGTGAGATTGTGACTATGGGTACGTTTGGTAGGGTTAGCGTGTGTGTTGGCGTTATCTATGAGGTTATGAACTCTTACTAAGTGTATCGCAAAGCTTTGGTCAGTATGGGCTCTGCTAGGCTGCACTTCCTACAGCCTTTGTGTATTTGCTGAGCTGTTACTGCTCAATTTTGTTTCAGACCAACATAAAATTGGTGTTTCTGGAAACTATCTTGGTCCTTAACAAATAGACACTCAGACTGCTAACTTATTAGATCATATTTAGTATGAAGAACATTCACTGTTAGGTGTTTAGAGAATGTACTGGGGTTTTTAAATTCACATTGTTGATGCTGAGCCTATATGGCAATTTATATTGAAAAGTATTAAAATGTGCTAAGACGGGTATGACTTCCCTATCCAGGCAAGCCGCTGGTTATGGAAGAAACTGAAGCCTCAGGCACCATCCAATGGATCCCCACCTTGTCCTCGGCTTGGCCACAGCTTTTCTCTCCACGGCAATAAATGTTATTTATTTGGTGGACTGGCCAATGAAAGTGAAGACACCAACAATAATATTCCCAGGTATAACATCAAACATCTGGTGAAAAGAAGATATTTGAAATATGTTTTAGATCATAGTACATTTAATATATAGGGGAAACGAGGAGGTATAGAACATTATATCTCTAAAAATGTTTTTTTTAATCTGTTAACTACGCTAAAGTGCAATACACATTTAGTAGCTTGATCACTTGTATAACAATAGATACAATAGGCAGAGGAGCAGATTCCCATGCAAACAATACACATATACAGAATTTGGTAGAAGCACACAATTATGACATAAGGACATGGGCATACAGTAAATAAAACTTTGGGATTTTAAAGACAAGGTTAGCTGACTTAAATACCTTGTTTTGCTTATTTCACCAATAGCATTGCTTGTTTCTGATATACATTATGTTTAATATGGCAGGTATCTAAATGATTTTTATGAGCTTGAGTTACGACCAGGAACTGGAGTTGTTGGCTGGAATGTCCCATTTATGAAGGGCACCCCTCCGTCTCCAAGGGAGTCTCATTCTGCAGTTGTATACAACAGAAAAGATATTGGGAAGTCAAAGCTTTACATTTTTGGTGGGATGTCTGGGTGTAGGCTTTGCGATCTTTGGGAACTTGACATCGGTGAGTTCTTCTTGTCATCATAAAATCGTTTCCTGTGATTTTTAATAAGGAACTTCAGATATTTTGTACGATTATATAAAGTTTCTATCTGACTGCTTTGAAATTCATTGATTAGGAAATTTGTTGGATCTGGATTTGTTGCATTTGGTGCATCTACACTGTCTGAGTAGACTGAATTTTGAAAAGGTTTAATACAAGATTAAGCTATTTTGTCTTCCACCCTTTTAATATTTACTTATTTGGTATTTCGATTTCTTACAGCTGAGCTCTTTATTAGCTGTGTTAATTTTCATATATTTATTTAGTGTTTTTTCATCATTTTGATGTATGCCCATTTATTTCTAGAAACAATGACATGGATGGGTCCAGAAACAAAGGGTCCAGTGCCTTTGCCCAGAAGCCTTCACACAGCAAATATTATAGGAAACAGGTAGGGTTTTTGTACTCAAGGTGAGGTCCCAGGAAAAAAAAAAAATCCTTAAGCAGAAGATACAGTGCTGTACACAGCAATGTAGATTAATATGAGCTTCTACATCATAAATGACTTTTATCTGCAGACCTGGAGGATGTAATTGTTGTCAGTCATGTGATATTTTGGATGATCTTCTCTCCTGAAACACCACACTGAAATGATTGTTTACGATAATGTCTGTTCTTCCATAGATTTTCATTAGTTGGAGTGTCCATCTGGGTAATCGACCATTGTAATGTTTACCATGGATAGCATGATAAGGAGTCAAGGTGTCTGTCTGGTAGATTGGCCTAAGGTAGCAGAGCTAGAACACATATGGATGACAGATTTACAGCTGCCTGAACACATTACCGTATTTACCCATGTATAAGATGCACCTTAATTGTGGGGCCCGGAATTTGAAAAAAAAATGTATTACATAGTTATTGAACTCAAGTTTTATTTATCATAAAATTCATACTCATCATCCTCAACTGCTCATAAATTAACCCTAAAGACCCCATCAATCATAACTGCCCCTAAATTAACCCCCACCCCCCCTAACTTTCAGCAGCCCAAATATTAATTTTTTACTTACTGTTAGATGAGTTGCTTAGCCATGTGGACGCTATAAGAAAATGGGGGGGCCGATTGTCAGTGTGACTGCAGGGAGGGACTGGGAAGTAGTAACTGCAATCTACAACCACTGTATAACATCTAGTTTTTTTCGAAAAAAGGTGCGTCTTATACATGGGGAAATATGGTATGCAAAAACAAAACATTTTTTTTATTAAAAAATAATATTTTTGAAAATCCATTTTTAATCTGATATTGGAAATTAAAGTGAATGTAAAGAAAGGCTGCATCATTGTGTTTTGAGTATATGATGTGTGCATCTTGAGGTACAATGCAGATAAATATATGTTCATTTGTTAGTAGAAGCAGTAAAGCAATAGTAAAATATTTAAAGATATTAAGATTAGAAAAGCTTGTAATCAAATATTTACAATGTTACTGGTTATCTTATAGGATGTATGTTTTTGGTGGCTGGATTCCACACAATCCACAAGATGATACGTCTCCTCAAGATAGCCAATGGAAGTGCACAAACTCCTTCTCATACCTGGATCTGGGTTTGTGATATTCTTTTTTGGGCGCTTTTATTACTATAAATTCTGCTGTAAATGAACTGGGAACAAGACAACATTTTTATATGGTTCTAGGTCCCTGGGAATAGGTTTAACGTTACTAAGTATATCTGCCGTACATATGGAACAATCTGCATGTCAGGTTTATAATTGGGGCTTAACTGGTTTTAATAAATGTAAACAGAGCTTTGATTTGTCATTCTTCCACATCAAAGCACCTCTTTGTTTTTTTCCTATTTGTAAGCACATTACTAAAAGTTTTATTACTTTGTTAAATTACTTTAGACGTTCTATTGGAGTTAGCATATAGGTTTCCACTATAACTTTGAAATTTTAATATTTATTCAACAGACACCAGGGAGTGGACAATTTTAATGTCAGACTGTCTAGAAGACAAGAAGAATTGGCCAAGGCCAAGAGCAGGCCACTGTGCTGTGACAATTGGGAAACGCCTGTATATCTGGAGTGGGAGAGATGGTTACAGGAAAGCATGGAATTATCAAGTTTGCTGTAAAGACCTATGGTATATTGACCTGGGTATGTTTGCTGATATGTTATACATGTTACTTTTCCAATATATACTGTTTCTTACCGTTAATATTCACTATTTATTGTAAAGGAATAATATGTCACTCTATGATTGTTCCTTGACAGTTGCATTACCGTTAGCCAGTGAATGTGATTAAGGACAGATTTAAAATTCAAATTTTAAGAATTATTGCTGGTGATAGCCCTATGTTATAAAAACATGCGCCCTATACAAAAACTGCTTTCATTTTATAAGCTTGTGTCACCAAACCATGGCTTCTAAGCTCTGTCACAGTCTGGCTCACAGAGTTTAACAGAGTTTCAGCGTCAACAGCTAGACCTTGGTAAATATCCAAGTTACACGCCGTCAGTAGATCATAAATGATACCAGCAAAAACAACCAAATTCTGCCGTTAAAAATATATTATTTTCCTGACTTTAGATGTTTCAGGGTAATGTGTGTAGATACACAGTCCAGATTGCATGTTTCCTTTGGATGGTCGGCTCGCGCCTTTCCCCAAAATGTCTAGGGTTACTTTCACTATATAGTAGAACTAAATGTAAAGCGGCTTTTATGCCTTCTCTTTATTCTATTATATTAGTTTTTGGAAACTTACTTAAATCTACATATTACTCAAATTTGAACACTTATTTTATCAGAAAAGCCGCCAGCGCCTTCCCAAGTCCAACTGATCCGTGCCACCACCAACTCATTTCATCTGAAATGGAATGAAATCCCAACTGTTGAAGGTTATCTACTGCAGTTAAATCCAGAGTCTTCATCTTTATCAAATCCAGGAACACCTGCTCCTATCAGTGAAATTTCAGCACTGAACTCTCAAGGCAACATCGCTCCTGTTGTACATACCTCTCCCCTTCATGTGCTTCAGAGTAAGCTTTACTTTGCATGGATTATAAAAGAAGAGAAAACCAGAGTGTTTAAAAATGTTTCTTTACATTGATACAGATTCATCCCTCAGTGTTATTAAAACATTACAATTGAATCTATGCAGTCACTCTATATTCAGAAGAGTTTTTTAACTGGTATTTTTAATTCGAATATGTAGCATGTATATAAAAATGAGATTGAAAACAAATCAAATGCTGTGATAACCATTGTGTTCGAGTAACTTGTGATTTTTGTTATCTGTGAATCAGACAATGACAGTCGTGACTCTCCTGGTTTCGGAGTGGATCATTCTGATCTAAAGAGCAACAGTGGTCAAGCTAATCAAGTAAGAATTTATTCTCGTTACAAATATATTATATATATATATATACATATTTGGGTCACAGAAGGTATTCGCCTACAAGCAACGTACTGTTTTTTGGGTTACAATCTTAAAACTAGATAGATGAGTACGGAGCCACAGCCACAATCAAGGTGTCAGAAATGTTTGTGATGAGAACCTTGTTTGAGCAATGAGACCAGGAACGTTTTGGATGTATGGATAGCTGAGTGTGAAGTATTAAGGTCTGAGTCTTTAAATCAGGAAAAAAAGGGGCAGACTAGATGGGCCGAACGGATCTCTTCTGCCTTAAAATTCTGTGTTTCTATCAGTCCAAAATGCATGTTCATCTCACATTTTATACATAGTGCTGGTCTACATGGATTATGTTACACTTATGCTATAGGTAATGAAAGATTTTTCTTCTAGGGGATGCAGTAATTACTTTTCTAATTAGTTCTGGTTTGCCAGGTAGAGAACCCAACAGCTAGTTGTATATTACAACATGCGACCGCAGATCAAGAAGTAGATACGAAGATTACGGTGTCAGAGAATCATGCTCTCTCAGGGGCAACAGTGGAGATACATGGCAAATCACAAACTTCACCAGAGACTAAACTCATTGGTAAGGGGGACGGCAATTCAAAGGAAATGTATGAAGAACCACACAGAAATAATGACGAATATTGCACTGTTTGATTTCTAGGTTGAAATAAATTGTCAAAAGAACTGTGAGTTAAAAGATGGGCTTGGGGAAGACACATATGCAACCATTGCAGAATGTGTGCTGGCAAATTGTTTAATTGCTAAACGCAGGAAATGTACAAATTACAAGCAGACATCTCTGTGCACCCAACTGCATCGAACTTGTGCACTGCTTCTTTACTGCCGTCTTTTAATTAACATTATAAAAAATATGCAGAAATACAAAAAAAAAAAGAATTAGATGTGGTAAATGTGATGATGCATTTATTTAATGAAGAATGCCCTTTAGTTGCTATTTAATATAGTAGAGCAGGGGCGTCCAACATGCGGGCCAAATGCGGCCCGCGGGACCTCGATGTGCGGCAGCCAGGATCACAAGAGCCCTGCTGCTTACTTGTGGGAGGGTCTATTCTCTGCTCCAGTCCTGCCTCCTCTGTGGGGAGAACGAGGGAGGCCGCGCCCCCTGCTGAAGTCTGTGAGCGGTATTGAGAGCTGTAGAGCAGGTAAGGGGGTGGGGGAGTGTGTTTGAATGAGTATGCCTGATTGAGGGAATGAATCTGTGAATGAATGAATTTATGTGTGTGTGGTAGCATGGATGTGTAAGTGCTGTAACCTAGGCATGATGGGACTGTGATTGCTGTTAACAATCCCACTCCTATCGTGCCAAGTCAGCCAGTATATGCTGAAACCTGGCTAGCTGCCCCCTTGTGTATTGATGCTGCCAGCAGTATGGGGTCTGCACTTACAGCCACCCTGTACCAGCATGTACTGGCTGACTTGGGATGATAGGAGTGTGATTGCTAACAGCAGTCTGTTAACAGCAATCACAGTCCCATCATGCCTAGGTTCCAGCATTTACTGGTTGGCTGGGTATAAAAAGAGTGTGTTTGCTGTTAGCAATCACACTCCTATCATGCCAAGTCAGCCAGTACATGCTGAAACCTGGCTAGCTGTGTACCCCTTGTGTATTGATGCTGCCAGCAGTATGGGGTCTGCACTTACAGCCACCCTGTACCAGCATGTACTGGCTGACTTGGGATGATAGGAGTGTGATTGCTAACAGCTAACAGCAATCTGTTAACAGCAATCACAGTCCCATCATGCCTAGGTTCCAGCATTTACTGGTTGCCTGGGTATAAAAAGAGTGTGTTTGCTGTTAGCAATCACACTCCTATCATGCCAAGTCATATTGTTGATTTTTTTTTGTCCAATTGTGGTGTGTTACTTTTAATAAAAGCATGGTTACACACTAAAATTGGACAAAAAATACCGGTACAATGCCCAGCCAACCAGTACATGCTGGAATCTGGGTATGCCTGAGATTGCTGTTAACAATTATAATATATAATTTTTTGTACTATTTTGGTGTGTAACTTACTTTTATTAAAAGTATGTGGGGGGGGGTCATTTTCAGTTTCGGCTAAGTGAACCCTGAATTTTCGGTTTTGGTCCAGAATTTTCATTTTAGTGCATCGCTAAAATAAATAGAACTATTTTATTTTTACTTATACAGAATCCTGCATTTGTAGTCACAAAACTTTCTAGGCCCAGAAATCAGTGAGAGGAAAAGTAAAGGTTTTGTGTAATTTATTTTAATCTGCATATTTTATTAAAGGCCATATTTTCTCACAGTGAAAAATGAGTGCGGCCCGCGCACGTATACAATTCTGATGAAGTGGCCCACTGCAGAAAAAACTTGGACGGCCCTGTAGTAGAGAATAAGTAGAGAAAGGAATGTAATGGGCTGTTATTTACTTTGTACCATAGGTCTCATACATCATCAAATTTGAATGATGTGGATGACATGGATATAGGAAATGTAACTCCTGCCGTTTCTGCTTCCGGCATTGTCTCCAGTGCACACACTATGGTAACCCAGCAGACCAATCTTATTAAAGATGGCATCTCAATAACAACATGCAGTACAAAATACGAAGGTTTGAAATACGTTTCACATACTGTATTTTGAGCCGTTTGTTTGTACTACAATGTTTTAGAGGCTGGATGTGACCTATAGATTGAGTATGTTGAAAATAAATGTATAGTGCAAAACTAATGCATTTTTCATGGAAACGTGTCATATTTTCAAATCCAGCTATCCATCCCAATTTTGGGGTCATGAAAGTAGTGGGTGCAAAGGTTTTTCAATATATGTCAGAGGTCTAGGCTCTGCTGTCACATAAGAGTCCAAGTTTCATTATATTTCAATAAATTATGGGTTTTTTCCCCATCCCCCTCCCCCTGAGAAAAGCTTGATCCAGAACCTATCATATGACTGTTCTGCCAGGTTTATGCACACGCACAAGGAGCAAATCTATGTAGCTTTAAAAGGGGGTAATAGGTAACTAACCCTAAGTTATATTGAGTACTGACAAGATGTTTGCATCGTGTGTTCCGTGGAAATTGGTGGAAATTTAAATTAGCAGAATTCTGGGAAAGTCAATGTACCTCGCTCTTTTCCTGAACTTAATCCCAAACTTGGTCCTAAATGTTTATGGTCCTTTCAGCCAAGCTGGGTTTACATATGCCTCTGGAGTCTAGTACACATTTATTGTTTGTTTTTTGTTGCGTCTCTCTGGTATATAAACTGCTTATTTTTTCTATAGTAGCTTTTCAACCAAGTTTGTTTTTACCTTTCTAGAAAAATGCACACCTCCGTCAAAGCCTCCACTTCCTCTTTCCACAGTAAGTCAATCGATATTATAACATTGAAAATGTCTGCTGCTCTCCTATGAGTGATTCAGTTCTGACAGCTAGCTAAGGACTAAACTAGTTGGTATTTACCTAATTACCACAACTTGTACCGTTTTGTTTACTAGCTGGTCTTGTTTGTGATTTATAAATAATAACCAGGAACACTTGGGGATCCAGTAAACAAACTCCCACAGCAGTTACACGCTTACGCCCGAAACAGCAGCAAACGGGTTACTAATAAACACATACCGTGAACAATAAAACGTTGCCTGCTTCTGGGATTGTTTCACTGGATTTTCTTTATGATTGAGACATAATGGCGCCGAGGCAGGAGAAGGCCCTGCTCATGTGAGCTTACGCAAACCCAAGAGCTTTGATCGTCTAGTGACATTAGCGCAGAATGTGTTGCAGCTGTTAGCAGACTCGTACTTGTCATCCTAACACGTAGCACAAAACGTTTTTCTTTTTCCTCGCAGACTAGTCACCTAAAAGCTACGGCTAAAAATGGGAACAAACTGTGGTGCGATGTTGGGATTTTTCAGACAAACACTGCGGCGGTGACTCATTTCTTCTTGCTTTCTGAGGGCAAACAAGCCACATCTAATAAGGTATACATTCGTGGACGCTTTATACCTACCTGAACAGATAAATGCATTGCGTGTGGGTTTTTTGTATGGTGAGGAAGAAATATACGTAGGGATGCAAGGTGTCCACATTTTCAGTGAAGGTAAGTAGAGTACCTCCTGGGGCAACATGTGGAATAGTGCACTGGCTGCTACGGGAAGAGGACTGCTTTTCAGACTTTTTATTCATACAAGTTCTAAATTAGAATGCTTTGTACAGCCGTAGGTTTGATTTCCTACTGATAGCACATATGTTCTCCTATACTTATTTCTCTTGTGTGCATTTGGAAGTTTAATGATTTCTGAATATGTAATGCATATTAATGTAGTATATAATACATACTTTTTGCAGACTGTAATATTTATGTACGTTTCCTGATGCGTTTTTAGGACTGCGACCAAGATATCTCCGATGTAACGTTATTGAAAAAGCATGATTTATTGCCCGGAAGTGCCTATAGATTCAGAGTAGCAGCAATTAATGGCCTTGGAATAGGGCCTTTCAGTAAAATCAGTGAGTTTAAGACATGCATTCCTGGCTTTCCTGGAGCACCTTCATCTGTAAAAGTAACAAAGGTAAGGTTATTTTGGAACAAGCTAAATATACAGCAGTAGGAGACAAGTCCAATTTATAGAGGAAACAGAGCTTCTTGGCTGGAAACGTTCTACTGATTTGGAAGATTACTGTTACTGAAATAGTTATTTGCATGGTATAGGATAATGCTACTTGTTCCTAACTATTTATAATTCTAGCTTACTTTGCATGGACCCCATTGCGTTTTTTTTTTATTTTTTTATTTTTTTTTTCTGGAGCTAGACAATTAGATGTAAGTCCTGTTTTCTTCCTCCCTTTCTGATTCAAAGTATACTTAAGAATGCTGCCCGTGCATGTGTAGAAGCGCATGTCACTCCAACTTGCAGGTTTTCGAGTCAAGTATGGTTTGAAATGATTGAAAGTTCAGTTTATTCTTGCTAGCGACTGATCCATGTCATTACCCTTCGTTTCTCCACAGACAGCAGATTGTATCCACCTTTCCTGGGAGACGCCTTCCTCACCCACTGGCAATATTTTAGAATACTCTGCCTACTTAGCCATACGCACCACACAGCTGCCAGAGGCCCTGAATCAGCTTGTGTTCATGAAGATCTACTGCGGCCTCCAGACAGCCTGCACTGTGACAGCCGCCCAGCTGGCAAATGCCCACGTTGACTGCACCTCCAGGCCTGCTGTCGTGTTTAGGATCTCCGCAAAGAATGAAAAAGGTTATGGGCCAGCTACACAAGTTAGGTGGCTTCAAGGTATGTCATACACTACCCAAAGCTCAGTTACTTTTAATTTCTGTGCGCTTGTTGTCTCTAACCTGGCTGCTGTAGCAGTGGTTGGACACCAGATAACAATCATGCAGCTATACATTTTAATTGTGCATAGGAGTCCAGACATTGACTCTTTACAGAAGAGTCTCCCAAACTGGTATAGTTGTCTACCACTTTTAATTATACCGTAGCTGTAGACCCTTAGAGGTAGATGTTCTGCAATGTTTTATCTTTCTTTGTCTCCCTAGAATGTACAAGAGCCAAATTTATAAGGCCCAAACCCTAAAAGACTGGACAGCTTCAATCCAGAACTAATGCATTTTCCTGTAAAATCTTAGGCACATTTGGTATTGTAAATAATATGTAATGTCATTTTACTTCAAATTTTAGATTCCTCCAAAAATAAAAAAGAAACGAAGAATACAGAGAAACAAAGTGTGACAACATCACAAAGGTAATGTCTCATACGCAATGAGTGTTTTATTAATATCACATACACAGCCTTAATGAGGCTGGCCAATATATTCACTGAGATCACATTCACAAGCAGTAGAAGCAATCAGAACATAACCACTAGGCTTCTAAAATACGTAGCAGGACAGTGTATGCACAGTTATAAAAATGAAACAAAGATTTCATAAAGCGTTCATCCAGGATTAAGATAAACAGGTTGGAAGAGGCTTTCTTTAAACATTAGGGAATAAATAAAGTGCAGTGATGGTAATTTAGTAGACAGAAGAATCAGTGGAACAATACATTTAACAACAGTAAGCTGGCTGTCACTTGATATATGGTAACTATTTTTTTAATATAGATTTGTGGAACGTAGATATATTTTCTTATAAAAAATGTCATGTTTTGCAGCAGAGAAAACATGAGGTTGAAAATGGAGAATCCCTAACTGGATCCAAAAGCAAAGTCACGTGGATGTTTAACATCACAACTGCAAAGAATATGTCTATTTTAAATGTTGCCCCCTTTGGCAATAGAGCTATATGTTTCACTTTTGCTTTTTTGTAATATTTTGTAAATCTAAAAAAAAAAAAAAAATGTTTTTATTTTTACATTATGCTTCTTATATGTCTTATTGTATAGGTATATAACTATATACATTTTTTGTTGACAAGTGTTAGTTAAATGTACTCAGGTGGGATTACATGGTTCAGTTTCTGTTTAGGAGAAACGGACTTTTGCTTCCATATTTTTTTACCACTTTCCTATACTTGTGGGTATCTGTTATTAAGCAATAAAATGGTGCAAAGGGACAGGAGGAATGTGAAACTAGTGCAATACACAAGGCACGCTGCACTTCCTAGTATTAGGGTCTTGTGCCAGTCATTCATGATATGATTACAGGGGTAAATTATGATAGAAAGTAAATTAAATATTTTCCATGTGTACTTTTGTAGAAGAGATTGATCTAACATGTAGAGGTTTTAAAATGACTTTTTTTGTTTTTAGAGTAATAGTGAAACTATTCCTTTTAAGTCAATATGCAATAGAGGCAGCAGGAAGGGGTGTCTTCTGTAATTGTCTGGGCACAAGCAGTTTACAGAAACTTGGCAAAATGCTTCAAAATATGCACCACCTTTTGTCTTGCATGTGCAATGTGATGGTGGGTTTACTCATAAGAAGCGTTATTTGCAGGCATTTGCTTCTCCAGCTGTATTGTGATGATGTCACATAAGTACCTTGTGGAGTGATTGTTGGGTTGCTACTTTTACCTAGCCATATTGCTTATGTATTGTGTGACTGAGTGTTGTTCTGCATGCGTATTTATTATTGGGGGGACCATAATAAATATATATATATATATATTTATATTTTTTTTTAATCATAGTAAAGGTTAAAAAGTGATTCATATGAGAATCCAAATGTTTGGCATTCAGTAAGTGTAGTAGTTTTGACCTAAATCCCCCTTTATGCCGAAAGCTTTTATTTTTGTTTCTTTGTACAATCCCGGTGTATAAATTCCTTCATACGTGTAATAATATGTATCCTGATCGTGACCTGAGGCCTGAAATGTTATTTTGGTAGCAACCATGCCTCCTCTTGGTTAAAAAAAAAAAGCACAATTTATGCGCGTTTGTCTTCTGAGAACTCTTGCATGACATTATTGGAGGATAACTTAATTTTGGGTTAGTTCCGTGTATCTCTGCTAATAACTGGTTGTCTTAAGCTGCACCAATACGCTAAGGATAGCAAATTACTGTATGAGCAAGACAAACGTGTGTTGCCCATGGTCTGGACTGTTAAAGTCAAGGACCACAGACATACCCTCTTGCTAGTATCTGAAGACAGTGGCGTCTCTTGGTTATACAGGGGCCCTAAGCAGTACCTTAATCTTTTTATATGGTAGCAGCACCCCGTCTGCAGAGCAGAGCTACCCATAAAGTATTATTGGTTGCATATAGTGTGTAAGATGCAATTGGAAGACAACAGGGCTCAAAAATCATGTCAGTAAGTGGTGATTGAAGAGAAAAAAAAAACCATTGTGTTCCATAATTCTGCACGTTTATATGAATCACAGATGTCTTCTTTGACCTTTGTAAGGCTGATGTAGTGTAGCCTCTGTTCAGACAATTCTTTTCATTGTAAACAGCTGTACACTACGGTACACACTACTGGTAACCATTAGCTATATGACTAAAGTAAAAGCCAGCACCCCATTCCTCATGATGCTCAGATTAGCAATTCTCAATGGCAACTGGATACATTGGCTTTGTATATTTATTTATGTCCAATCGTTGTCTCACTAACTCTGTGATGGAGCTCTATATGTAAGATCAAAGAAACCTAGTGTGATATCGATTAGGGTATCAAACATGAATTATGTTAAAGCTGCTATTTGGTGGCTGCATAGCACTATGCGATATCACATACCCATCATTGCTTCCCTTTGGCTTTGGCTTCCAAGATCCAAAACATTCCTAACGGGGAGCCCAAGGAATGGAGTATAATCTTTATAGAATCACAGAGAGCCGTCATATTAGTCTGACTAATAGATTTGTCTTCCTGGTATCTCTTGGGTGTTTTTCATTTAGGCGTTATGGGGATTTCCATTATATATTTCTTCTTAATATTGGGGATATGCTATAAATCTATGTTTTCCATAAATTCTTATATATAGTGTACATTTAGTGCAAATTATTTTAATACTGCATAATATCTGCCTTTTTAAAGAGTGATATGGGAATCTTCAAGGAGTTATTTTTGCAGCAATTTGTTCAGAAGATTTAAATATATTTAAAAGCACGAACGCCTCCTTTGTAGAACAATCTGCTTGGTGGCTTATATTTATAGATGTGTGCTTCAACAATGATAGAATAGTTTTTTTGGCATTTCATGTTTTTTAAATAGGAAAATTGCAATGTTATGCAATAAATAAACATCTAGAGTTGGTTCTCAGTGGCAGCTGTATACAAAAAAAGTATACAAAATTGACATAAGAGTTACTATATGAAAGAGGAGCTCCTAGGCCTCGGCTGGCAATGACTTTGGTAATTATCATTACCCACCATGTACAAGACGTTTGTCAACACATGCCCTGGCTTACATTGGGTAAGTGTGCTAAACTGACAACGTTCACTTAAAAGGTACAGTAATTGTTAAATGTGCATAAACACAGACACATGTTCCAGTGAGCAGCCGAGAGGCCGTCGACAAAGTTTGTTGGGGAAACAAATGGCTTTCTGCGTAGTTTGCTACCGTTCAATAATGACATTTGATGGTGAATTTAAAATCAAGAGACGCGTTTCAATAGTGCTACCCATTGATTTACAATATTGTAAGAGTAAAATGCTTTTAATAGATTGAGCTGATGTTTTCTCCTTAACTGGGCCGGGTTTTTATGTCTGCGTCATCTTAGTGGCTGCTCTGGTAACTCAGTCACCAGTTTTGAAGCAGCTGCACCTTTAGAAAGCTGCTTGATTTATTGCAGTTAGGAATTTTGACATTAGCTCTTAAAATGAGTCATTATTGGAATATTCAAGGCAGAGTATATGCACAGGAAATGGGTTTTTATTATTATTATTCATTTTGTACCAGAGCACTGGGTGCATTGCCAAGAGGTGTTGTTTTTTTGGCTACTAAAAGACAATTTTCATTTGTTATGCATTGTTAATATTTGCAGCATTTCTACAAAATGTGCTGTGCAGAATGTCTATTGGTCCATAGCTATAGAAGTTAGCTTATAGAGATTTCTAATTCCGGAGTGCAGGCTACAGGTGTAATGTAGGATTTCCATTAAAGTGCCCAGTTTGGGACATCCTAAGCCTTTAGCAGGATTGCTGATGTTGGTGACAGATTTGGATACCAGCTACGTAATTCGTTGGGTGGAAATATCCATGTTGCTGCACTACCGCCAGTGCTTCAGCAATAATAACTTATTTTTTTCAGATCATCTTGATGTTGTAGCTTCTGCGTAAGAATGCATTTTGGCCTCTTCTTGGCAGGACTAGAGAGTTTGACTAAGCTCATCTTGTGCAAGGAAGGCAAAAATCTTTGTTGTGCCTCTATGACTGTGTGGTTCTGTCTAATCTTATCTATTTTATATATAGAAATCTTGGTAAAGTGTTTGTAAGCTGTACCGTTTTGGTGTTTACACTAGCCTTAATCATTTGCGCAGTGAATATACCCATTTACTTTTTTTGTTCATGCTTGCTTTGCACTACTGTCAATGTAAATGACTTCATGCATGCGGAGTTTGATGCAGCACCTTACAAACCAGATACCATGCTTCTGCGTTATAACCGGTATAACCGGCGGACTGACCTATACAGAGGACTGTATGTCAAATATGTAAAGAAAATAAGTATTTTAGTGTCGACATGTTTATTTTTGTTGTTGTAGCATTTTATGTGCCAGGAGAATGAGCGTTTTTGCCAAAATGTAAATTTATGATGCATGTATGATATTACAACTTATATGTCAATTGTATATACTGCCCAGGCGGTTATCTTACACCAGAGCTAGACAAATCAATAGTATTCAGGACAAAAGCAGAGATTGTTAGGAGAAGTAGATGTATGTGTGGAAATAAATATAAAATAGGACAAAATTGATTTGTGTCTTACAGCTTCTTAACGGGGATCTCCCACTTTTTGTCCCCCTCTGTCATTATATTGTCAGCATTGTTGTGCTAAGTGGGTTTTAGTTACTTGAAACAGAAGAGCGAAAAAACTTCCATAAGATTTTGCATCTGTGTTTTTTAATTTCTGTTTTTCAAGTGTGTATTACAGGCAGTAAATCCATATGTGTGTGTCGCCTTTCCTAGCCGGACTTCGAACACTAAGGTGCAGCACTAGCCTGAGCTGACGTCAGACGCACCAAAGGTGAAGACAGATTTCTGTCACAAATACAGACACTATATATATATATATATATACATATATATATACTTTCTATTTCCTCTGCTTTTTGTGACAAAAATTATGTATATTCCTTATGACCATAATAACAAAATGATATAAAGGTATGGTGAGAGTTCCCCTTTAACGAGATTCATAATATTTTTTGCTTCTTACATACTCCCTTCACACGGCTGCATTTAAGTCACTTAGTATTGATTCGTGGAGGTGTACAATTCTTCCAAACACACACAGCCACTATTCACAACAATGATAAACCTTTCATTGACAATATCCATTTTGAGTAAAGTTTTTTTGTTTTCAGAGAAGGCACTTTTGAAGATCCATACCTTTTTTAATTAAAAAAAACAAAATTTTTTTTTTTCCTAGAATATATCAGCAGCATATCTCTAAAATATTGTATATTGTCATATTTGGTTTACAGTCTGTACAACATTGTCTATATGACCAAATTTTATTATTTTGTCTTAGTTCTTTTATTTGCAATGTTGTGACAATAATGCATTAAATGTGTTTCAGGTGACTATTTGAATTGCTTTCAGATACATTTTGCACATGTTTTGTAATACCTTTGACATATTAAATGTGATTGATTTTTTAATAAAAAAAAAAAAAACAGGACTGTTTGTACAAGCATTGATGCCAAACCTAAAACCATTGTTGGTCTCTATCTCTTAAAAAACAGATTAATAATCGATACATTTGTATTAGTTAAGCTAAAGCCCCGTGACTTGCATGAGATACAGTGAGACTCGTATTGGTTTTAATGGTGTCTTGCAGGGTACCAGATAATATATATATATCAGATACCAGATACTACTATGTAATGATTTGTGGCTGAGTACATAAAAATGGTAGCGATGAAAAGAAATGAAACATATTTACTCACATGTTGCCAACAAGTTAAAATAATGAATAGTTGGCATATTATCCAGGTATTCCTTTGTATAGGGCAGGGGCGTCCAACATGTGGCCCACGAGACCTGGAGGTAAGGCCCGCGTAAGATCGGCAGCCAGGGCAACCGATCTTATGCGGGCCGCACCTCGAGCCCTGCTACTTACCTTTGGGAGGGAAGCGGAACCCAGCAGAGTTCACGTGACATCACATGACTCTGCTGCAGTCCTACTTCCTCTGTGCCGTACCAGAGAACGCAGAGGGAGGCCACACCCCCTGCTGAAGTCTGTGAGCGGCATTGAGGGAGCTGCAGTGCAGGTAAGGGGTGGGGAGGGTATTTGAATGAGTATGCGTGATTGAGGGAATGAATCTGTGAATGAATGAGTGTGTGTGAGTGATAGCATGGATGTGTAAGTGCTGGAACCTAGGCATGATGGGACTGTGATTGCTGTTAGCAATCACACTCCTATCATGCCAAATCAGCCAGTACATGCTCAAACCTAGCTAGCTTGTCCCCCTTGTGTATTGATGCTGCCGGCAGTATGGGGTCTGCACATCACTTACAGCCATCCTGTACCAGCATGTACTGGCTGACTTGGCATGATAGGAGTGTGATTGCCAACAGCAAGCACAGTCCTATCATGCCAAGTCATATTGCTAATTTTTTTTTTCCAATTATGGTGTGTTACCTACTTTTATTAAAAATGTGAGTTTTTATTATTTTCAAAGGTGGGGGGTCATTTTCGGTTTTGGCTAAGTGAACCGTGAATGTTTTGGTCCAGAATTTTCATTTTGGTGCATCCCTAGATTAAATAGAACTATTGCATTTTTAATTATCCTGAATCCTGAATTTTTAGTCATAAAACTTTCTAGGCCCAGAAATCAGTGAGAAGAAAAGTAAAGGTTTTGTGTCATTTACTTTTTTAATCTGCATATTTTATTAAAGGCCATATTTTCTCATAGTGAGAAATGAGTGCGGCCTGCGCACGTATACATTTCTGATGAAGTGGCCCACTGCAGAAAAAACTTGGATGCCCCTGGTATAGGGAATAGGTTTAGGTTTGATGAGAGAGCCAGCAAGGTTCAGGGGTAAATTTTTTTAAGTTCTAGAGAGAGAGAGAGAGAGAGAGTGCAGGAGAGGATATGCCACTGATTGTTATATAAAGAAGACACCTCCATTGATACAGCATACAAGATTCTTGAGATATTTTCTGATAATAAGGCTTATTTTGCTCACTAATGCGGACTAGACACTGAGGCGGTTGCATATAATCACGTGAAAAAGAAAGTACACCCACTTTGAATTCTGTGGTTCTACATATCTTGACAGAATAACAATCATCTGTTCCTAAGCAGGTCTAAAAATGAGGCAAATATAACCTCAGATGAACAATAACATATTTAACCGTGATTTGACATAAAGCCAAAATGGGGGAGCCATGTGTGAAAAACTAAGTACACCCTTACTGCTTTCATAAGAATTAGGATGCTAAGCATCTTGCCCTTGATTATTAGATCATCCACTAGTGTGAATACCACTATAAAAGCCGAAGTTTAGCAGCTCGCTGGGCTGAAGGACTCAGGTGTGTGTTAATGCAATGCCAAGAAGGAAAGACATCAACAATGATCTTAGAGAAGCAATTGTTTCTGCCCATCTGGAAGGGGTTATAAGGCCATTTCCAGACAATTTAAAGTCCATCATTCGACAGTGAGTGGACGTCCCAGCAAATTCACCACATGGTCAGAAATGCTCAGAAAAATTGCAAAAAATCCAGTAGTTACATTTCAGACTCTACACGTCTCAGCATGATAAATGTTAAAGTTCATGACAGTACAATTAGAAAAAGACTGAATAAGTTTGTTTTGTTTGGAAGGGTTGCCTATTCTCACAAAAAAAAAAAAAAAAAAAAAGTGGCTTAGGTTTGCAAATTTGAATCTGAACAAACCACAAGACTTCTGGAACAATCTCCTTTGGACAGAATAGACCAAAGTGGAGATGTTTGCCCATAAAACACAGCATATCGGCACAAACACCTCATACCAACTGCCAAGCACAATTGTGGAGTGTTGATTATTTGGGCTTGTTTTGAAGCCACAGGTGCTTGGAACCTTGCAGCCATTGAGTCGACCATGAACTCCTGTATACAAAAGTATTCTAAAGTCAAATGTCCATCTGTCCAACAGCTAAAGCTTTTCTGAATTTGGGTCACTCAACAGGACAAAGATCTCAAGCACACCAGCAAATCTACAATAGAATGGCTGAAAAAGAAAAGAATCAAGGTGTTGCAATGGCCAGGGTCCACACCACAACCTGATTGAAATGCTATGGCAGACCTTAAGAGCCCTGTGCATAAACAAATGCCTGCAAACCCCAAGGAACTAAAGCAACTTTGTTAAGACGAATGGGCCAAAATTCCTCCACTATGATTTGAGAGACTGATAAAGCCTTGCAGAAAACGATTACTTCAAATTATTGGTGCTTAAGGTGGTTCTACAAGCTATTGGATCAAAAGGTGTACTTAGTTTTTCACATATGGCTTCTCCATTTTGGCCTTATTTTTGTTGAATAAATCATGACAAAGTGTAATATGTGATGTATTGTTGTTCATCTGAGGTTCTAATCACCTAATGTTTTAGCTCTGCTAAGGAACAGAACGTTGTTATTATGTCCTGATATGTAAAACCCATAGAATTCAAAGAGTGTGCTTTCTTTTTCATATGACTGTATGTGCTAAAAGATTTACACATAATGGACTCAATTCAGTGATCGGTCTTAAACGTAGACTCCCAGAGTGCATATGTAACAAGCAATAACTGCTTAAGTCCACGTTTAAATCTTGCGCTCTGTCTGGGCCAGTCAATAGTTCTTCCACACCAAACTCACCCATCTTAATGGACCTTGCTTTGTGCATGCTGGAATAGAAAAGGGCCTTCCCAAAACTGTTCCCACAAAGTTGTAAGCATAGCATTGTCAAAAAAACAAGTCTTGGTATGCTGAAGATTTCCCTTGACTGGAAGGAAGGGGCCTAGCCCAACCCCCATCCCTCAGACTTTACAGTTGACACACGCCCAACCCAGTCCATTAGACTGTCAGCGAAGGGGTGATGTGCTTTACACCACTTGATCCGATGCTTGGCATCGTACGCTGGAGGCTTGCAAGCAGCTGCTCAGCCATGGAAACCCATTCCATGAAGCTCCTGCTGCACAGTGTTTGTGCTGATGTTGGTGCCAGTGGAAATGTGGAACTCTTTAGCTATAAATTCACCTCAGTCCTTAAGGAGTTAATAGGTTTTAGAATGAGGAGACTACCATTGGCTTAAACATACCAAAATATCCAAAACCTCCAATAAAGAAAAGAAAAACTCAGCGTACCATAGATGTCATAACTAAAGGAGTCGTTCCACCTGGTGATCTTCTACTTCTTGATATTTTACTTCATGATGCAGCACTTATCTATGATTTTATTTTACTCTTTTAATGGCCCTTCACTTAAAAACTGTGTTAAAGTTTATTGAATAGCCACAGTTGCCTAGAAACAGTCATGCCCTCCTTTATGAATTATGTCACAGCACTGACTGCCTGTATCCACCCCCCCTGCCATTTCATGCTCATGCACATGAAACAGCAAAAGCTCTTTTTGTCTACCACTAGGAAGACGTGTGAAACAGGCACCAGGCCTGCACTGATGTTAATGTGTTCCATTGGCAGACTTACCGTATTTGCTCGATTATAAGACGACCCCCCCAAATCAAAATATTAATTTAGAAAAAAGCCTGAATATAAGACTACCCTATAGGAAAAGTTTTACTAGTAAATATTAATTCATGTAAACTATTTTTTCATATTTAATAAAAGCTATGATTGAGAAAAATATATATTTTTTTATTTGCCAACTTGCCCCCCCTCCAGTTATGCACATCTGCCCCCAGGCTTGCCCCTCTGCCCCCAGAAATGTCTTATACCCCCCTATTTGCCACTCTGTCCCATGATGTGCCTTTTAACCCCCTATATGCCCCTCTGCCCCATGATATGCCTTATACCCCTATATGCCACTCTGGCATATAGGGGGATAAAAGGCATATCATGGGGCTGAGTGGCATATAGGGGGTTAAAATGCATTTCTGGAGGTGTGTATATATATATATATATATATATATATATATATATATATATATATATATATATATATATATATATATATATATTACTGCTAACAGCAATCACACTCCTATCAAGCCAAGGCAGCCAGTACATGCTGGAACCTGGGGATGATAGTAGTGGGATTACAGCCTCCCTATGCCATGCTACCACCACCACCCCCCTTACACATCCATGCTATCACACACTCATTCACAAACATTTAAATACTCATTCATTCCATTAATCACACATTAATCACAAAAACCCTCCCCCACCTGTCATGATTAACGTAGTGGATGCATGGAAGGGTAACCCAGCAGAGGTGGTTAGTTTCTTTGTTTAAGCATTCAATGAGTTAATCTGAGGTTGATTTAATGTGTTTCTTTGTGCATGCTCTCTGTATCTGTTCTGGCTAGAGGTGTCATCTTCCCGAAGGACCCCTGTGGTGATTCATGGCCTAACAGATAAGGATCCTTAGTTATAGGAATTCCATTCCTATCTTAAGTGGAGGGGTTTCCATCACCTTTACCCCACCATAACTTATTGGCACATCAAAGATGGGACCCGATTCTTGGGGATGATGTCATATAATCAGTCATGTGGTCAGAGGGGCGTTTGCTTGCGAAAGTCTGATTTAGGGACAATGCAGCGACCTCAAAGCAGAACTCCATGATATACTCTGATTGGAACAACATCGTAAGAATCCATCTGGACTTAAGGAGTTCCCACAGGCCTGCTTATTGGAGAAACTCGTGAGTGAGGGTCCTGTGTTTAAGTCCTATTGTTTTTAAGAACTGTTTGCTGTTTTATTTTTCTTTTGTATGTCTTGTATTTGTAATTCTGGCACTGTGTAATCTTTGTCTTTTTGTTATTAAAATATTCAAAATCCAAGTCTGTCTTTGGGCTCTAGTATTGATATCCACAAACCCTAAGAGAGCATAACACGTTACCGTATTGTTATTAAGTTCTACGGGATATATATATGTTGGTTGCCCGGGGTGGGTTTAGTACTAGAAGAAATACTCAGTGCCTAATTACAGACATACAGTGCAAAACAGTTCGTTCCTCTCCCTTTTGTTTTTCTCTGCCATACTGCATTATGGAAGCATATCGACGACAGCCAAAAGAATCTCTGGAGCTGGTTTGTCAAGAAAGGAATATACAAATCTTTGGCAAAAGCAAAGAGCAGCTGATTTTGGATCTCCTGGAACATGATAAACTCTGTGCAGAGCAGGCCATTGGAGCAGATGTGATTTTGGAAGAGCCTGTGGATCAAGGATGTTTTCCTGATAAAGTTAACGCCGTGAGTGCAATGGACTCTGAGTTACAAGTGGTACTAAAACATCTGGGGAGTGTGGATCCTCAGCTAAAGCTCAACCTGATTATGCAGTACAAGGAAAGAGGGAGAGAGGGAGGCTGCTGAGAGAGAGAGGGAGGCTGCGGAAAGAGAGAGAGAGAGAGGGAGGCTGCGGAGAGAGAGAGAGAGAGAGAGGGAGGCTGCGGAAAGAGAGAGAGAGAGGGAGGCTGCTGAGAGAGCTGCGGAGCGGGCAGCTGCTGAACGAGAAGCTGAGCAGAGGTATCAGCTGGAACTTCTACGGTTAAAGCAATATAGTCCGTCTCCCCGAAGCATTGTTAACGGGGATGGATATGCTAACCGACCTCGCCTGGAACACTTTCCAATGCTGGAAAAGGACACTGACTTGGATGTGTTTTTGAGAGGATTTGACAAAGTGTGCTGGCAGTACCAGCTGCCCAAGGAAGAGTGGGGAAAGTATTTAACCCCACGTCTGAAGGGGAAAGCCCTGGATGTGTTTGCTTCCTTACCAATGGAAGTTGACCAGGACTATGAGGCCATAAAATCTGCCTTGTTAAAAAGTTTTAACCTCACCCCTGAATTCTACAGGAAAAAGTTTCGAGAGATGCAGCAAGCTACATCGGACAGTTGCACCGAATATGCGGGACAGCTTCGGACTGTTTTTCGGCAATGGGTTGGAGGCCTACAAGTTACTACATATGAGGCCCTGGAGGATCTGATGATTTTGGAGCAGTTCCTGAGCACACGAAGTCCGGAGGCCCGAGAGTGGATTCTGGACAGAAAACCTAAAACCACGGCAGAGGCGGCAAGTCTAGCTAACGATTATGCCAACAACCGTACTCCAACAACCAAGCGGGTACAAGCATCACAAGGACCATGTACTTGGAAAGGAGCAGCCTACCAGCCACCAACTCCTAAGCCAGCCAGGAGATTATCACCAACACCTTTCCTATCCAACAGAGCAGGGGCCACATCGGGCCAGGGGAATACCCGCCGGTGTTATCGGTGTAAGCAGATTGGGCACTTGAGTGCCACCTGCCCTTCTAAGAGACCATCTCCATGGACAAATGGAAATGGAGGTACAGCTGGGGGAGCTGCACCTGTTTTATTTGTGGCTAGACCAAAGGAGGCACAAGGAGACAGTTTGCAGTGTGTAACAGTTGGGGAACACCGAGCTGTCTTGTTTGTTTCCAGATTTCAGGGGAATGAAGAAGAGAACCTACAAAGAGTAACTGTAGGTGGCCGTGTGACTATGGGACTCAGGGATACGGGGGCTGCTTGCACTCTGGTGCGGTCTGAGATGGTAAAATTGGAGGATCATATCCCTGGGAAGACCATGTCCATCCATGGAATTGGCGGGGTGCGCCCTGCAGTGCCAGTGGCACGTGTGTACCTTGATTGGGGTGTGGCCAAGGGTTTGCGGGAGGTGGGGATATCCAAGGATATTCCTGTTAATGTTTTGCTGGGCAAGGATCTGGGTCGACAGGCAGGATTTGGGGGTTAATTTAGTGTAATTTATGCCTTGTTAAGGGGTGAAGTTAGTAAATCCAGAGGCCTGGTTCTATTAACCCCTTCATGCCCACGCCCTCCACACAGTCACGGCTTGGCAAGTAGTCCTGACCGTGACACCACCCCCTTAACTGAATTGCAGATCTCTCCCTCGAAGACTTCTGCAGGGGCCCTGCTGTGCGAGCAACTTCTCTGGCCCCGCCCCCAGAGGAAGGAGGCAGAGTTATGTGAGGACTGTGCTTGAAGCAGAGACGCTGCTCGCGACCAAAGCCCGGTAAGCAGCATGGCCCCAGCAGAAAGAGGTCTGATGAGAAGACGACCTCGATTATAAGACGAGTGGTATTTTTCAGAGCATTTGCTCTGGAAAAAACCTCGTCTTATAATCGAGCAAATACGGTACTTTACCTGGTTACAAGCAGAACACACGCAGACAGGGAGCCATCAGTAAGGGGGCAGGGCACATGTTAACTTCTTTGGGTGGGGGCTGCAGGCCGTCCCTCACTTCTCCTGCTGCAGGCCTGGCATCTATTGGGATTTATCATTACTATGTATTACAACAAACCACACACAATAGTTAAGTAGAGTTGGACAGGGGTTCTGTAATTAGTAAAAACAGAGATGGGCAGATTAAACCGATTAACCTTATTGGAGCTGTGTTCCTCTACACCAAGGGTGTACGACTCCAGTCCTAGAGGGACTTAAACAGGCCACAATCTATTGGATAACCAAGCTTGAGAGCAGGCATCTGAACTAGAAATTCATAAGACTTGTTATCTGGCAAGGACACAGAATGTCCAGTCTTGCTTGCTGCACTGGAGTACTGGAGGTGTGCAGCCCTGCGTTACACCGAGTTGAACTTGCACAGAAACTAGAAGACATTCGAGTATATGCCCCTTCTGCGATGTCGGCCAGAGCAATGCAGAGAGAGACGTAGCCAAGCCAAAGCGTTTTTGACAAAAAGACAAAACAGTACATTATTTTAAAACAGGAACAAGTTAACTTACGATATATACAGCAGTAGTACGTATTTAGGAAAGTTGGGAAATAAAACGTAATTGGAACAGCACCTTTAAGACTTTTGGTGTTAATTGCAAGAAATAAAAAAACATCACAACTCAAGTCCTTTTTTATTTGATTTACAAAAGAAGGTACATGATTCAATATGAAAATAAGAAACTGTCTACAAATTTCAGACAGCAATAAACAATTTACAATGCATACAGGAGTCAGAAGAATAACTCTTGTACAAAAAACAGAACTAAGGTTTTTAAAATCCAATTCTTAAAAACACATGGGGAAAAATGAGGGTTCCGCCCTTGCGACACGCCAGAGGAAGCTACGTTACAGCAACTTAATATACAAAAAAAAAAAAAAAAAAACATTAAATAGAACGTAGAAGAAAAACATTCACGCAACTGCAATCAAATATTGCCATCAAATATGTATAAGCTCTCTTCCTGACTCTTGTTTGCAGACATTACATTCTCTTCTAGATCAGGAGAACTGGATTTGTTGAACTCCAGATATCTGTGGATAGAGATCACAAATGTAAGAGATGATAATATGTTAAGTCAGGTTAAAAATAACACTGGATTTACTTTTACAGCTCGAGCTCTTACATAATTATTTATTTCCGGCCGCTGCATAGCCTTTTGTATGTGCTCTAGCTCTATTATCTTAGGCCAATCTACTTAACAAAGACTTCTTATCATACTGCCTTGTGGTAAACAATAGCATTGCTCTGTCGTAATCACTCATCTGGCCAATGACTAATGAAAGTCTGTGGAGGAACTAGAAAGAATGAGCTCAGTGTGGTGATTAAGCAGGAAAAGTCACCAAAAATATTACGAGTGACATTGACAGTCTCCAGCCATGCAGGTAAACAAAGTTTATTGGAACAAAAAAGGAGGTAAAGCCAGGATTTTGCCAATGTTAAACGGCATACCTTATACAGTATTCAAGACATTACAATTAAGTCAATACAGAAAGAAAATAAATAATGCCATGGCATGCATTTCCGGTATATACAAACACACTATACATACACAGTTCTGCAGAACTGGTCAGATCTGCCAATCCACAACTAGTGAGTTCTTTTTACCTGTTGATAAGATGTTGTATAAACCATAACATTTTGCTGTTGGCCATCTGTAGTTATTAATCCCGCTGGTAATTGGCTGGCTGTAAATATAAAAACACAAAAAGCAGCTTGGATTAAGACAATGTATCTGAATCATGCAGAAAAGGACCATAAATCTAGGCTGATAATTCAGTTGTGGATTTTGGATTCTAGCACACAAACAGCAGATAAACAAAAAAACGTTCATCCCGTTTAATCTGCTTTTCATCTACAGTAAAAGCATCAAACCCATGTTTACATCCGCTCACTATATCAACCTTTACCACTTCTTTATCTACCAGCCACTCAGGAAAATGAAACTTCCCTACATCACATGTATGCTTCTGACCCCTGAACTATGACGTTTTCTCCTCTTTTGTACATTATCGATTCCCATTGTTTTTGTGCTTCTGTAACATTCCCGTGCGCTCCTCTATAGTCTACTTATTGAGATATGTTAGTCTTTCCTGCTTTTTGTATCGTGCAAACCATTCACAATTTAGTTGTTTTTCCTCTGAGCTCTTTGTAGAATACCTGTATCTACACTCTTTCAGAGGATTCCAACAACTGACTCATTTTATACCGATCTGAAACGAACAGTTCTCAGCTTCTTTTCTCTGGTGTTTTATCAGTAATACACCAGTAAATTTGTATTCCATCTCTGGATCATCATGAATCCTGATGCAATGCTATATATGCCCACGGCTCTGTTTAGCGTATGGAACCATGTATATGTCCCCGCTGTAAATATACTTACTGAATGCTTCCTCTGTGAGCTCCTCGCCAAGGCCATCTCCTGCTGTGACAGCACCACCAATCCCCTTCTCACCTTTCATTGCCTTTAATAGGAGAAACAGAAAACAGATTGGCATGGCACAGGCATTAAGCTATCCTGAATATAGCACCTGTAGTAAAATTACTTTTTCTATGAAAACCCTGCACCAAGAACCCCAAAAAGATGGATGGGTTTTTGACTCCATAATATAGTCTCATATAAAATGAATTCTTAAGCTGAAAGAGTTCATTCTCAAGTAAGACATCTTTGCCTTCAAAAAAATGGAAGAATGATGTACAGAATTTAAAATTATAGAGGGAGCAACAAAAAAGCAATGAGAACAATACCAACCTCTCTGAATTTCTGGAGATAGAGTTTCAGCGGCTCCACGTAGCTATCAAACCCTAAAGTGGACATGGCAAATAAGATGTCTTCTCCGTTGATAGTCTTTCGCTTCTCTTGATGACATCTCTCGCTAGCTTCGGATGTTATAAAGCTTATAAATTCACTTACACATTCCTGAACACATTCCTTGGCATCTTTAGCGATCTGTAACAAATATGTAAATCAAGCCGATTAGGAAGGCTAACACTTGGTATTGTTCATAACATCAAAAACGTGTTTAAACAAAATTCCACCTAGACAGTAAACACTGGTCAACTATCTTGTATCAATGGAACTGATGGATGTATTTTACATTATTCTCACTGCGTTATCACAGAATTTAGCATTTAATCACAAACATACAGGGATGGGGGAATTTGTGCAGATAAACAGATGTATGGCTAGAATAATTGGTGAATGGGTTCTGGCTCACTTCTAGGTTCCATTCACAAATATGACAGGCTAAATCTCCGCACCTCCTCCTATGACAGAAGTATTGGCTGAAGGGGAAAAACTAAGCTAACAAAAGTGCAATCGGTAGACATTACTTTTCCTGTCTGCGGTATGGCATTTTTCATTATCCTGGCCACATTGGCGATGGGAAGGTAAATATCTTGCTCTCTGAAGCTCTCCTTCGATCCGTTTGTCTCATCTGGATCATTTAAACTGTCTTCTGTGTCCCCTGAAACACATTTACAGTTGCACAGAAAAGTTAAATCAGTATTATACAGTATAAATAAGCGTGCAGATACTGCAGTGCCCAAAAGCCCAGATCGGCATATGAAATGGGTATTCTCAGGCTACGCCATGGATTGGCACTTTAAATTTAAGCATTCGTGCGGTATATCCATCTACTACATTTCAGAATCAAAACGTTGTTAACGAGCTCTTCCATTTGTAAACAATGAGACGACATACCAAGTTACCCGGTCACCCAAATCTGTCAGAGAGATAACACAGGGCTTTAAATGAGCCGCACACATCGTGTCATTGGAGAGTATATCGCACACAACCAAGAACATCAAATATTCCTGGCATTTACAAGCCTGGCTTTAACCGGGCAACCAGTCTAAAAATAAGCGTCACGCCATACTTTGTTTAGCGCTGCACTTACCATCATGGGGTTGTATTACGTAATGGCTGCCGCTAATGTAGTCCCCGGAGATGCCTAACTGGGAAGGATCTGTGGTAGCGTTATCCCCGTCCATCTAGAAATACAAAGTGAAAAGATATGGGGCAACTATTTTCAAGAGCAATGAAATACCTACCACCTCACTTTCTACACAAGGCACCTTATCGTGTGTTATCAGGGGTTAATCCCGCAGACCACACTTCTCTCTGAAGACAATTTCTAGAATACTATGCAAACAGGTAGTCAAAAGAATGTCACTGCACCAATGGAGGCTGAATGTAAACATAAGAGTGTGAATTAACTAAAACGATCATAGAACAGCCTCACAGCAGAAGTGGTAGAGGCGAATCTAGTGAGGGAATTTAAGCATACATAGGATATTCAGAAAGCTTATTTTTGAGCTTGGGTGCAGTATAGATCGCAAATGAGTAAAGGGAATCTACTTCATTCTCCATCTGCTTTTGCCCCTTTCCACCCCTCAGCTCCTGGGCGTGGGTACACATGGTAAACTCACCACCAAGCTCCAATGCTGGCTTGGCAAGGGTTCTGGGGGGGGGGTGGGGTCTTCTAATGACAGAAGGCACTTCTATTAATTGTCCGGGGAGTGCTTAGCTGCCACAGATTGGCTAGTTTAAACAGCCAATTAGTGGTGTAAAAGCCACTAGAGGGAACCATAGAGGGTGGGAGTGCGGTACTCCAGCTCAGGAGCTGCAGCTTCTTTTTTTAAAAAAAAATGAGTTCTTTATTTTTTTAATGTGCATTTAGCTTTGGCTAGAGTGCATGGGTCACCAAGGTATGTTTTTAGGCAAATAGATCTCCCTAGATCTGTCATTTTATTTTTAAAGCTAAAGGTTTAATCACATAAACTATTTGAATTTTTATGGCACCAACATATGATGTTCCACACAAAACATGAAGACAAGGACATTTTAAATGATTATAGCACTATTTCTGGAAGGGAACAGAGCATATATTCAGCTTCCTTGTGTAGAATGTGTGAACTGTACTCCTTATGGCGAAATCGTAAAAGCTGCTCAATCAAACACTGGTTCAAGGGAGAATATAGGGTTATGTAACTCAGCATCTATATTTTGTTATGATTGTGTTCATTCACAAGTGACTTTGCTGGAGTTGCGTTTCGGCTTCTTTAATTCACGATACGTTATGAAGCGCCATTCCCAGTGGGCTTCTGCTCCAGGAAGAGCTTGGTTGGCCCGGTATAATGTATAGCTAAATCACCCATTGAATTATATGCATGGCCAGCTCGGCCCTTCTTGCTGGGGAAACCTGCCACTTTGGGCCCTTCATAATGAATAGGTGACCGAGGGAGTTGAATTTGTAACGCTCATTTTTGTGAATAAGTCAATTTAACATCAGACACACGCCAGCACATTATGCCGTGATACATGCTATAGTGTAAGAAATAGTGAAACTCTGCGCACCAAATATTGCTCTGTTTAACAAGCACTTTGTTTAAATGATGCCAGTAGCGAGCAGTGGTCCTTACGATGCCGTCTTTATGTGCGGGGATCGCCACAATCCTAGAGCTCCAGGGCTGGATGTTAAAGCTGCAGTCAGTGCCCACTCGTCAAAACAAGCAAGCGTCAAGAAGCAGAAATACCGATGAGCTGACATAGCAGTCAGCGACGATACAGTCTACATCCACCAACACACACCATGTTATCAACCAGACACCATCGTCATCCCCTCGCTCCAAGGAACACCAAGGCTCTATGCTGGTAAAAACAAACATCAGGGGCGATATTTTTGCACGACATAAATGTGTGATTATTATACACGCGTGCTTTTAAAGTGAGACAGGACTACTTTTATTGAATGGCTCTGGCATTGCTATAGCACCTTTCAGGTCCAAGTATTAACAACATAAACACCACTTTAAAATCCCACGGATTTCCGGGAACACGAAGAGAAATGGAAAGTAAGGTAGAACCCGTGATCGTGAACTGCTACAGGGCCAGACATATTTCTTCCTCTTTAAAGTGAGAAATCTAAAACGTACCCTTCCTACAAAAATATTTTCCAAATAAACAGTGTCCCGCGGTGATAAACGCGTGTGAACGCAACAGCCGCAAAGCTCGTAGAGATTAAGGGTTTGGAGAAGACAGCCAAGACTCTCTAACCCAGTATAGTTATTCTCTCTCTCTCTCTGACATTTCTTAACAATAGAAGAAGCTGCCCTGCAAAAGCTAAGAACATTATAAAAAGCGAACAACCGGTGCCACGAATAATATGATTTCTCTGCGCATTATTTATCGCCAAGCCACGAATCATTCTGCGATTAAAGTTTATTCTTGGCAAATATAAAAATGTATACACAAGGATCACGTGACCAGCGAGCCCTATTACTGCACAGCCCAGTGTGTGTATATTAGAGTAATTTTACTATGCGGGGAGGCATTCCCTGACACACAAAGGACAGCAGATGGCTGGGAATTCAGCTCCAGGGCCGGGTGAAAGCGGGGCCCTGGCTTGCCATCAGAATCCGCAGCACCAACATAATCCGCAGCGCAGTACGTGAAAGAACACAATAAAAAGAACGTTTTAGAACACAATAACACATTTATTTCACATCAGGACACGAAAGGAATGGAGATCTGGCACAATCCCGCACATACCCCTACACACACAAGCGCGCCCCTGCTGTTAACCGTTACACTGCTGAAGGGGGCTCAGTAAGAGTAACCCACCCGTTATACAATACACGTCTATCTTAAGTCAGCCCCAGGAGTGGAAATTTCCAGCGATCACACCGCACCAAATCCCACCCCACGTGAACACATGTATGTAACAAAGCAGGTCCCCCCCCAATCCAAACCTACGCCCCGAGTGAGCACCGCCGCTTCATTACACAGCCCCCGCCAGCTATTGTATACAAGGCTGGGGGAAACACAGTACAGCCACAGCCAGGCCGCACACAGTCCCCGGGCTCTCCTCAACTCACAAACCGACTTAGAGGAACAAGCGCCAGATATAACACCCTCCTCGGACATGGCTGAAACCCGGGAAGAAAAAACCCGCTAACACCGGCAATGCCTATAGCAGCCGAAGATAGCGGAGACTGGGAAGGAGCACACGGTAACCACCACCAGCCCGGGCTCGCCGCGCTAACAAAAGGAATAGCTAAATGCGGGAATGGCGGGTGTCCGAGAGGCCTTTGGAAAGCCCTCTCCGGTCTCTCCGTACTGTTTGGCGGGCGGCGCACATACTGCCGGGTCCGGACATTTCATTCGAGCTAAAGGGAGGAATCGGTTAGCGATCATTGGCCGAAGCCAGGCACAAACCTCCAGTGCGGCCCTGGTTGGTTCCCTGCACGAATCGGCTGTTTGGTTGGACAGAAAATGGCTGCGAAGGAGCCAGTCCCAGCGCGGAGCGGCGCTTCCGGGATCCTGGCTACCCTCCCTCTGCTCGCCGGCCAGAATTGCAGTTCCAGGGAGAGGGTTTCGCCCCCTCCGCTTCTCACAGTGCGCAAGCTCCAAACTCACGGCCCGCCTGCCCAACTACAAGCCAATCCCTGCAAACCCTTCCGGTAATCGCGTTATTCACCCTCCAGCGCACAAGGCTGTTCCGAACCTGAAGCCGCTTCCCCCTCTGCTGTCTGTAGGCGTTTTAAAAACCCAATTTTTATCTCAAGGCGCGCTCTTCTCACAGCCTTCTTACCCTCCCCATGGGCGCGGGATAGCTAAGAAACTGCAAAATTAACCCATTAAACTACGTATATTAAAAGCTTGGAACATTAATTTGCATTTTTGACATATGCTTGTTCAACCGTGATTTCCGTCTTATATTTTTAGTATACCCGCAATAATTATATATTGTTATTTCCCCCAATGACATATAGTGCCATATTTAGATATCCTTAACCCCTTAAGAACCACGCTGTTTTTTTCTTCTTGTACCCTTTGGTACCAAGGCTGTTTTAACAATTTCGTGTTTAGCTGTAATTGTCTTCTCACTTATTTAGTGAACCCACACAAGTTATATATTGTTTTTTTCAGGACAAGAAGGGCTTTCTTTAGAGACCATTTTTTGATCATATCATCTAATTTCCTATAAGAAAAACAATAAAACATTGTGAAAAGTTGCAGAAGAAATGACCTTTCCTCACTTTTATTTGAAAAATATTTTTCTTATCTACAAAAGCTAATGATAAAACCTGCTAAATAGATTCTACTGTTTGTCCTGAGTTTAGAAATTCTTGGGCAATAAAAACAACTATTGTTTTGCTTTTTTTTCTAAATTTAGTCGTTCTACCCCATGTTCTATTTGAAACATCTTTGAAGCCGACCGATTATATTTACCCCATCAAACCATATATTTTTTAAATATATTTAATCCTTAACATGCAAGAATTCTACCACCGGTCTTTTGCCAAAGTTTGTGGTAGTAATTATTGTAAAACATTTTTTCACACAAATTCTACTTCAGATATGAATTTACAGCTCCTGGTATACGTCACTATCAAACAACACTCCAATATGTGTTCAGCAACATCTCCTGAGTACAGTTTGCTGGATTGTTTGGGAGGTAAAAAACCATGTTCCCATGTTCTATTTGGGACATCTTTGAACCTGGCTAATTCAACCCCATCAAACCATTTTTTTTGACAACTGGACATCCCAGGGTATTTCAAATGGTGCTATTTTCACTCTTTACATGCACTAATTTTACCACCAGCCTTTGTCAAAGATTGTAGTAGTCATTTTTGTGTGTCTTTGTTTTAAACACATTGTACTTTAAGTATGTATTTACAGCTCTTGGTATATGTCACTGTCACACCCCAGTATGTGTTCAGCAACATCCCCTGGGTACAGTGATACCACCCATGCATGGGTTTGTCATGTTGTTCGGGCGATAAAGGGCGACTTTTTTCTCGCATTGCTATCTGGTCAGTTTGTGCCTATTTAAGACACCTCTTTGGTATTTTAACTCTTTCCATGCACTTGCTCATAAAAAACTTTTTTTTTTATACTTTTGGACTTTTTATTTACATTTTGCTGTAACTGGATGGGTAGCATCGCTGCATAGTTATTTTTAAATGTTACCAATTTTTTTATTTATTTTTTACTATTTTTTTTGTTTATTTGTTTTACTAATCGCATTGTAATTAGAAAGCTGAGCTCAATTGACTTGAATGGCTGAATAAAGTACCCTCTTGAGAACTTGTTTATTTTTTTGAAGGACGCCGCCATCTTGCAAAAAGCAAAATCTCTTGCAGTGGTGCTTGTACATCCTGGGGTGGGTTTCCAGTGTTGCTGAATGCCTTGCTATCGATGCATTTTAGTAACACCGTTTAAGCTTAGGAGGTGATCGTTGATCGCCTCCTAAGCTCTTTTAAATCAGGCATCCGCCTTCATACAATGTATGGAGGATGTTGACACAGCGGGAAGGGGCCACATGGGGCTAGTGTTGCCGATATTAGTGTTGCTGAATGCCTCGACATCAAGGCATTACAGCAACACCGTTTAAGCTTATACTTTCTGTATTCAATGAAACCTTCTTCATTCTGGAGAGGCATGTCTCTTTTCAAGTTGCTCTTTAAGACCCTTAAGTTCTAGATCACTTTTCCAACTGTTTCTTCGAGTATGATACATTATCAAAACAAAAACATTATCGCACAAATATACAATCAAGCAGAAAACCATCATAGTGTAATATATTGATCAAATAAAAAAATATGAATCATCTGTAGTGCACTCACAAACACAATGTTTATCACAGGTGGGGACAAATCACCCCTGCCCTAATCCTGTATAACTTGTACCATTGTATGCTCACAAGCCTTGAGTAAAAGTGCTTGGTTACCTTTTGGAATGTAAAGCACACAAACTGGTTACATAAAATAGTTTTATGGAGTAAAGGAATACAAATTTTAAATTCTAAATAATGTATAAAAATTTGTTAAAATTAGTAATTATATATTTGATGATAACTTTCATTTTGCACATGAAATGTACATTCATTCAGGGGAGTACCGAGGGTATTTGGCACCAGGAGTGGATCCTATATTTGGCACCCCCATCGGCCCCTTTACCCCCCACTGGGTAACTCACATATGCACTGGCATACTTTTACACACACTCACATTTGCACAGACTTACATATGCTACAGTGCTAATACACACTTACACATACACATACATGCTCATGCACACTTACATATAGAAACCAACACCCGCAGCTACACACAAACATTTATCCACCCATGCTTACACACAAACATTTACACATCCATGCTCACACACAGACACATACACATCTATACTCACACTCACATCCATGTTCACACAGATATTTACACATACATCCTCACATACACTTACACATCCATACTCACAAACATACAGATGCCCACACACACTTACATATACACGCACAACAGGGTTGATGTTCCTGGAGGGATACTTTAAATGGCAAATGATTTATGTAAAATGCTCAGAACTGTGGCAACTGGCATTTAATGTGGATACGTGCAAGGAAAATGTCATCATCTGAGGAAAGAGATTTAGGGGTAATTATTTCAGAGGAATTATTGGTAGGTAGACAATGTAATAGAGCAGCAGGTAATGCTAGCAGAATGCGTGGTTGTATAGGGAGAGGTATTAGCAGTAGAAAGAGGGAAGTGCTTAAGCTGTTGTACAGTGCATTGGTGAGACCTCAATTGGAGTATTGTACACAGTTCTGGAGAAGTATCTCCAGAAGGATATAAATAGTTAGTAGAAATTTCAGAGAATGGCTACAAAAATGGTTTATGGATTGCAGGATAAAACTTACCAGGAAAGGGTAAAGGATCTTAACACAGTGTGAAGCTGTAGGAATTCTGTCTTGACTTCTGCAACACTCTTCTGGTTGGCATTCCACTCGACTCTGGACTCTCTGCTCTACAGTCTGTCCTAAATGCTGCTGCTAGGCTGATCTTCCTTGCACATTGCTCCTCTTCCCCACCCGCTGCCTATTACCTTTAGAATTAAATTTAAAATCTTGGTACTAAAATAAAAGGCCCTCCATAACACTGTTCCTCCATACATTTCTGCCCTCATAAGCAAATACTCTCCTACTGGATCCTTATGTTCTTCCCATGGGCTAAGGCTCTCCTCCTCACTTTTCACCTCTTCCTTTTCCCGTCTACAAGATTTCACTTGGGCTGCCCATTTCTCTGGAATATACTTCCACAGAAGCTTCAGCTTTCACCCTCCTTCCCAACATTCAAGAAACTTCTCAAAAGTCACTTCTTCAGAGAACCATATAACATCTTAGCTGCTAGAACTTCCTTGTCATTGATACAACCACCACATTACCTCTCACCTTTTCTCTGTGCCTTATGTTTGTCACCCCATTCTCTCAAGATTGTTAAGCTTGCGAGCAGGGCTCTCTCCACCTAAAGTATCGGTTTGTCTTAGTCTGTCAATTCTCGTCTTGTCATATCCCTTGAATATATGTATTGTATTAAGCGCTGCGTAAATTGTTGTCGCTCTATAAATAAAAGATAATAATATTAATACCCAAAGCCGGCCCGACAATGGAGCCGAGTGGGGCAACCGCTCCAGGCGGCACCTTTGAAGGGGCGGCAGTTTGCCGCCCCAAGCCCTTTTTTTTTTTTTTTTTTTAAAGCGAAAGAGAGAGAAAGGGGCGCCGAGTGGTTTTCGCTTACCAAGCTGTCAGTACCCGCTCGGTGCCCCTCTCTCCCTCCTCTGCGGCGAGTCTCCCTGTTCGGTCTCGGTGCCAGCTTGTAATGCTGAGTGCCGGAAGATTTCCTCATAGCCGGCACCGAGACCGAACAGGGAGACTCGCCGCAGGACTGCTGAAAGGTAAGTACAAGGGGGGGGGGGGGGGCGGCAGGGACGGAGGGAGAGGAAGGGTAGACAATGGGGGGGGGCGGCGGCAGGGGGGGGGGAGAGGAAGGGTAGATAAGGGGGAGGGGGGGCGGCATTTTAAAATTCGCCCCAGGCGGCATTTTGCCTTGGGCCGGCCCTGTTAATACCAGAGTACTAAACATCAAATGTTCTTTATAAAGGTGTTCCTTGGTTCAAGAAAATACTCTTAATATGTTCGGTTTTTCTCATAAATGGTCAGCAAAAAAACCTAAAATATTATTTTGGATAACCGAATATTCTCTTCAGTCAAATACATAAACCATTCTCCTCTGCGCAAGGCATCTACTGCCAAGTACATTTCTAGAGTAGGCTAAGCGGCTTTTGATGCCGTGACCGGTATTCCACCAGCAGGTGTCGCTCTTTCCCTCTATCTAGAAATCCTGATCCTGATTTCTAAGCACGCAGCTTCAGTGACACTCTTCCCTTTTAACATTTAATGAATGTACAGTATCCGTGGAACTAGTAACCAAGGTAAACAGTGAAAACCAAACCAGGGAAACAGGCAGCTCGGTATATGCATTACTGCTCAAGGGCTCTGTTTCTGGAGATCATCTTGAGTCGACTGAAAATTCTACCTTATATGTGTTCCTAAGAGCTATGGTTTCAAAGGGTCAAAGGTGTAACTGGATAAGAAAAAAAATCATTTTACTGAATCACCTTGGTGTCTAAGGTCAAAAAAGCAGCTACTGATAACAGATCACAAGTAGCAAGCCAAGGCCTCACCCTGACTAGTGACTGATGATGGTCCCAGGACTACAGAATGGGCAACTCAGTGAGGAAGGGAAAAGCTGTGTTTGTGGATCCCACACAGGTTAAGAACCTACAGCTCTACAAGGCAGGTAAGACTGATTGGCATATAGATTTACTGGGGGGTATGTTGATACTTGGCTGTATTTTTTTTTAAAGTAGCCATTGTGTTACAATTGTAGGGTAGTGAACAAGAGTATCCCATTGTGTTCACATATAGCACTAAGCACTAGCATTGATCTTTAAGATCAATTCTATAAATGAATTCTGCTAGATAATTATTTATATATATATGCAGGCTTATTGTGGTAACATTTCTTCTGATTGCCCCACTTTGACTGTATTGCACTGCATATATTAACCCTATTGTCCCAAATTAATTAGTGCATAATATTCCTGATCATGGACACTACAGATTTTGTTTTGAATCTAGATTTTATTAATAATAATAATCACTATTCGGTTTCACACTAATTCTAAATATAACACTTTACCCTAACACACATTCTCTACATTCATATAAGAAAAAGGCAAACTATGTTAATCCTGTCATTGTGAATTACATAGACACAGATTAAGCAAATTACTATGGCATCACTCCTGGTTGACTGCAACATATGTGGCTGGCTGAGTGTGATTTGAGTTGTAGATTGCAGCAGTTCTGGATAGATGTGCACTCTTCTGTGTTAATTGGGTTGTCAAATGCAATAAAGAAAGTGGGATGTTGAGTTGTATAGCTAGAAACATTATTAGTAGAAAGAGAGAAGTGGTTCACTCTTTAAAGCAAAACCCCCCTAACAAGCAACAAGACAATGTGCTGTCGCGCGTATCCAGCCGTCAGCTCCACTTATGTCATTAGGTGGCCACTGGCTTTAAAGTTCCAGGGCCACCTCATCATCCCTATTCCAGCCCTGATACATATAGTGGAATATTTAGGTTGGTCAGTGCCCTAGGCTGTCCATGATCAGCACTCAACTGCCCTCCACCTTTAGCCTTCCTCTCGGGGTCTGATGTCATATTATGGATGTTTGTCTCAGAAGGACATGTGATGCAAGGTAAAGATAATATGGAGTTTGTAGTGGGTAGGAAAAGATCTCCATAGTGTAAATAAATTGGTTACAAGAGAGCTATTTAGTCTGGTCAACTGGTTCATTGAGCAAAGTTGCAATGGGGAGCTTGATTGCCCAACAGGATGATCTGCCCCTGGTTTCATAGTAAAGGGTCTCCCACAATCTGCAGCCCTCAGCCAAGACATAATACCAACTGTCTACTTCAACAATAGTACATAAACTATGTGTGTGATCGTGTGTGCAGTAGGGGCTTTGGGTTTGCCATCTCTTTCCAATGCATTTGGGCAGCCATAATCAAGGAGAGGCAAAGTGTCCGTACAAGGAACCAGTGTCTGTGGCAAGGTTTGTGAAGATCTGTGGAATATCATTAAATTGTCCGCCACAGACCTCAGTAAATGTCCACCATGTGCAATGATAGAGAATGTTACCTTATATTGCAATAAGTGGTTGGGCTATTGTAGTTTCACCAATCAAAATAAAAATGTTATAATATAATCAGAACCATGGCTATATTTAGCATACCCTTCATGTACATTATTTAACATTCATTTTACCAAATGATTTATGTTTAGTCATCAGTACGAATTTAGTAATAACAAAAAATTAGCCAGACTATAAATATGGTATTTCTTTTCTTCTCCATGATAGGTCTACTAATCAGTATTTGCTTCAAAATCCTTAGAGCTGTAACGCTTTGATAAGAGAAATCCTTGGGTGTGTACTTTGTAACAGGGCCTTATCAATAACTTTCAATTATGTTGCAGACATTGGCTGCTGCCATTATTTATCTTGTGCAAAGTAGGTTTTAATCAGTAAATCCAAGTATTTGAGTAACAACTACTAATTCCTCTACTAATCCTTCGTTATGAGTGTAAATTGTTGGTTGAGTCCTGAATTGCCCATTAGTTTCATGCACACATTTCCTTGTACTTTGTTACAAAGCACGGTTTTGTGATCCGTGTACTTCGGTGGATTAAGAAATATATCTGTATTTTATGCATGGGAATATATATTTATTACCCCATGAATGTTTTTTTTCTTGTTATATCCTTTTTATGTATACGATCTGATTTATGAGCTATGTAACATTTTGTGTTCGTATATTATAATGTTGAAAATGTGGTCCCTAGAAAGTCTTACCTCTGCATTAGAACAATGGTCCCACATATGTCTTTGAACGCCCTATAATGTAAATGTATGTCCTAAACACCAGGTAAAGTCTCCTTTATTTTCTAAAGATAAGAAATGAGTAAGCAGTATACTAGTACACGGGTCTTTAAGCAAAATATCACAGTTTGAGAGCAAGCAAACAATTATGATCAATGTCATATAGATGGTCCTATAAATTATTTCTAAAATATTTGCTTCTATTATTTAGTCATTGAAGACAACAGCAATAAATCTCCAGAGATAGTAAAATACAAAAGTGATGGAAATGAAGGCAGTGAATGGAAGAAGAACCAGAAGACTGCCCTCAAGATTAAACTTCAGGAATTCATCGGCAGCAGTGATATTGTGATCTTCAGCAAGACAACATGTGGAAAATGCACAAAGGTAACACATCATTTCTAGATGAGCCAGTGTTATGTAGGAACTGTAAAGCCTGCATATTTTTTAATAGAAAAATTACAATAAGATATGTAGACATGTGTTACCTGAAGCATAAAGCGTATATTATGCAGCAATACAAAACCAAACCATACGAAAACCATATGTTAACCGATATATATAGAATATAGTCTATAGACTAATAAACTCTTAAAACACCCTGTAAAGTTCCTTCATAGGATCATAGCCTGATACTATTATATAATAAAATCTTGTCAGAGTTATATCAATTTCTACTGTATTATCACCCTACATGCTACCACATGCTTCATGGTGCTGTTTAATTTACATAATCATTGTACCCTTACAAATATATGGCACATCTCACAAACATGTCAGATCTTGATTATGCCTTTAGCTTAATTCAATTGTATATGAGCAAAAACAATAGGTAACTAGGCGAATATTTTAAATTATACATGAATTAACCATTAAAAGTTTTAAAAATACTGGTTGCCAGTAGCTGTGACGATGATTAGATTAAGATTGAACAGAGGTCTGAACAAGTCTCATGTCAAGACAGAAAATCTACAAATATTTATTCATATAAAACCACATACTGGAATAAGAACTGTCATGCTTGAAGGGCCAGTGGTGCAGAAACTTGGTACTCAGTAGGGTCTCAGACAAAACAATCAGGAGAGTGCAAAGGGTATAAAAACCTCAGCTCTTGATACCATGAGTCAGTCCTATACAGCAGGTCACTTGGAGGTTGAGAACCAGGCCCGGACTGGGACAAAAAATAGGCCTGGGCATTTAAGCCCGAGCAGCCCATTTTTATTTATTTATTTATTTATTGTTAAAGCCCACCCTTCATGTACCATCTTTGCATTTACTCATTCACACAAATCATTAACACATTCATTAATGCAGTCTCACAAATCATTCAAGCAATTCATCCACACATTAATTCATTAATTGTCATACGCATTCACACAATTCATCCACACATTTATTCATTCATTCTCATACGCATTCACACTACCCCCCTCTCCCCATCTTATCTGCCCCTTCTCACTATGTTCCCCCTTTTCACTATGTACCCCCTCTCACTATCTATCCCCTCTCCCCATTTCTCACTATCTAACCCCCCTCTGCCCCTTCTCACTGCACCCCCCGCCCTCACCCTACTTACCTTGTTGCCGGAGCAAGCAGCAACTGCGGCCGGGCCCGTGGCAGGACCGGACTGACTGGGCCTATGCGGCCTCTACGGCCGCATTAACGCACCTGCCCCTTAAGCCCGCCGCAACTGCGACCGGGTCCGCCACTCTAAGGGGCCGGGAAGCCCCCACCAGGGCCAGCCTTAGGGGTCTGCGGCCACACAGGGCTTACATTAAAACATTGGGGTTTTTTTTTAACTTTATTTAACATCCTCCATGTTAAATAAAGTTAACAAAAACTTTATTTAACATGGAGGATGTTAAATAAAGTAAAAAAACCCCCGATGTTTTAATTTAAACCCTGTGCGGCCGCACATCCGTAAGGCCGGCCCTGGTAGGGGTAGAGTGTTCGCAGTGGTGTTCTGTATAATCGATTTCAGACAAAACCTATGGGTTACAGCGAAATGACTAAGCAGGCTACACATATACCACTGGAGGCTGATGCACGGGGGCCAGATGACACGGGCAGGCAGAAAGACAAATATCATAGTCAGGGTTGCCGAGGTCAGGAATCAGACAAGGCAGGGTAGGTAGATAATTAGCCAGGGTGGCTAACCAGGATGGTAGGCAGACAAGATATACTTGTAGTCAAGTGAAAGCCAGGGTCATGAACTGGACCCAAAATGCATGAGGCACTATCACAGGCAGTGATTGTTGTGTGTTGTGAGGATTTAAATAGCCCTCCAATTCTAGCCCCTTCTTCTAGAGTGAAAACGAGGCTTGGAGACGTGTCTCTGTTTGGCCGCTGTTTGCCGTTTTCCATTCAGAAACAAAATCCTTTGTCACTCAACCTAGCACGCACATGCGCTCATTCACTCACTTTCACACTCTCATTCACTCTCACAATCTTTCTCCATGTTTTCTTGCCTTCTCCGCCCACTGTCCCCATGTCCCTGTCTCCTTTTCTGCAGATCCGTTTCTTCTCTTGCCTCTTCTTTCTTTGGCTGATTCTCCCCTGTATCAGCTCCGCTAACGAGGTCTCCAGGAGCACTTCTGCAAAAGGGCGGAGCCCCTGCTCACATGCACACACTCTCTTCACACACCCTCTCCCACGATTGGTGAAATGGGAGAGAGGCTGTCTGTGTGGTACGCCTTTTGCAGAAGTACTCTGAAAGGCCAGAAAAATACAGACGGATTTGCAGAGAAAGAAAGGTGAAGAAACACTTTTCTTTCTCCTCTAATCTGTCTGCAGTGCTCTGGCTTCTTGGACTACTTCCACAAAAGAGCAGAGCCGTGGTGTACACCATTAGGACATATAGAATTATCTTATAATTACCTGGATGTAAACTGCGTAAACATTCAAAGTACAGGGTGGAAGAAGTACATAAACCTCTAGACTAATGACTTCACCTAAAGCTAATGGGAATCAGGAGTCGGCTAACCTGGAGTTCAGTCAATGAGACAAGATTGAGGGTGTTGGTTACAGCTGCCTTGCCTTATAAAAGCCCCTTAGTCCCAGTGAAGGGTAATGTTCATACCTGGGAACTCTTTGGGTTTGACCCAGAGATTGGCGGGTGAAGCACCGCTTCTCCAGTTCTCCGGGTCAAGACCCGAATCCTCCGGGTCACGGGAGCAGGGTCTTGACACACCCCACTCCCCGCCCATTTTCCCTTTAAATGGTGGTGTTTCCCGCTGCCGTCACGGGACTGCCCCCTGACAAAGTTTGTTTTTAGCCGCAGTTAAACTTGTCAAACTAAGCACATAATCAGGAATACTGGAAAAAAATACTGGGGAATTTTATTGCAGAAATACAAGCATCATCAACATAGAATTTGCCACTGTTTATAGTTTACACTAGCTATTCTATATAGGGCTGTTAGACATAATCATACAGTGATTAGTCATAAATTCCCATTTAATAATGAATGCTTAATTGAAGAGATGAAGCGATGACTACTGTTAATTAAGATAGATTGATTTTTGATTTGTTTTGCTGTATAGATATTCAAATTGAAATCCAAACTCCATTAATAACATCAGTGGTTCTGTGTCCATGTGAATATGATCACTTAAATAACAGTGGTGCCCTGGTAAAGTTACAAATGCCCAGGTGCCTTTAAAACAGTTGAAAGTGTTCATCACTATATCCAACCTTTACTGTATGTGTCCTTAGATCCTAATGACAAGCCAGAAATTCACAGTAAAAGGACTCAAAAACACCTGGGGCTTGAATGGAAGGAACATTAAACATTGACACTCTTAACACAATATGTAGCTCAACCCTAGGGCAATAGTGGGCTCTGGAAAAAAAGACTGCTGAAACAAAACCATCCCTGTGTTAAGTACACCAATTCCATATGTCTGTAAAGTATTGTTGGTGTTGTCCAAAGCATGGTACTTCAAATGCGTGCTCAGGAGCCAATGATGGGCACTAAGGCTCTTACTGTACTGAGCACTTCACTCAGACCTGGACTGGCCATCTGGCACACCAGGCAAATGTCCGGTGGGCCTCTGCCCGACAGCGACAGATTGTCTTGACATACCGCTTGATGAATAGGTATGAAAATGTAATGTTCGTCCACTAGAATGCAGCCTTCAATCCGGCTGAAGGTACTGAATGAGACTCTGTAGAGCACTGCTGGTTAGGGATTTCCAAACTCATTTACATAGAGACATTAATACTAAAGTGCTAAAGCAATGGAAAAGGGAGATTTCCAATATGTCTCTTAACACCTAATTGTAAATATTATGTTAGAAATGCATGAGCACATGACTTAAACCTGTATACTTTATTTTGTCTTTGCACAGGTTAAGAGCCTGTTAGACAACATGAACACCCCATATCTGGCAGTGGAGATAGACCAAATGGGTAAGACATATAATGCCTCATACAATATTTCTTTTGATACTGGTGTTTAGACAGTTTGGTCTTAATGGAGAAAAAAACGTTACTGTAGTCACCATGTGTGCCATGTACAATTCTATTTACATTGTGACAGCAGGATCAAGATAGCGGTAGGTAAATACAGTTAGTAATAAGGTTTGCTGTGAACATCCAAAACATAATCAGAATAAGTCTAATGACTTCCTCAAGTGGGGAATAATATCATTCATCATATTAATCCTACTGAAGTGAAGGAGTTTCGATCTGGATACTGTAGTTGGCAATAGAGCATGGTGTGATATCGTTAAAAAAAAGTTATTAAATGTTCCTTAAACAATCCGTGCCACAGCAGTAAAGAGGTGGTTTTTCAGTAATTAATCAGGAAGTGCGTTACAACATGCGAAAGTCCCAGTTTACATTGTTGGGTATTTATTCAAGGAAACAGTCGATAAATGAAACGGATTAACATATTTACATAAATGTGTTTTTTTGCTTTGTCATTCTGTGCATCCCGTGGTGTCCGTAGCCATGCATACAGTTAATTACAGTGCTCTAGTGTTTCGTTGTACTCAGGTTTAACTGGTATGTAAAAGCTAGTAATGTATCCTGAAACAAGCTAATATAAGGGAAATCCCACAGGGAAAACGTCTTTCTTTGAACAGAAAACACTGCTTTGATGATACAGTAGTAAAGTGTAACACCTAAGAAACATGTCCCCTGGTCTTAATGTTGCGCTGTTTGTTGTATTTATGGGGGTTTCTGCCCTAGATCTTACCCTAATCCCCAAGACTTACTAAGCCAAAAATGATCTCCCGTAGCTAGCTCCTTTTGTGTCTGAGGCAAAAATGGAAAATGGTCGTCGTCCCCCCTATATTTTATATAATATATAGGTTATATTATTTATACTGCCTCTACATGACTGCCCATACACACTGCCTTTACACACACCTGCTGATAAACACACATATACACTTCACTTACACACACCTGCCCATACACACACATACACATACTGGCTAGCAGCCTCATCATCTCCTCATCAGATACCCTCCTTTCTCCCTATCAGATACCCACCTTTTTTCAGATAACCCCTTCCTGACTATCACTTACCCCCTTTCTCCCCATCTCTTACCTTTCTCCCTTACCTTTCTCACCCTTCTCTTCCTCTCCTTCTTATTTCTTGTCATGGGATTGTAAGGTCTGTATAGATTCAGATGCCTCCTTTGCTGCTCCCTGGCAGTGAGCACAGTGATTGATGCTAAGCACCAGGACTTGATGTCATGTCCCAGCGCTCAGCATCAATTGAAGAGTCATTGGGAGCACAGAAGCCGAGGTCTCATGTGACAGACCTCGCACTCCATTAATGTTGGGCAGGTTACAGGGAGATCTGTGATTACCCCAACCCATGCCTCCAAACTGTTCCCCTTTGTGCGAGACAAACCCAATTTTTCTCCCCTATCCCCCTATCCCCCTAGAGACTGGCAGGAAACTGGGACCACAGCACCACAGCACTGATAGCATTCTCCTGTGTCTGAGACACTGGAGAACACATACTGCGCAACCCTACATGATTGTGTGCATACGCATTAAGCCTCCCCCTGGTGAATCTGGATGTTGGGAAGGTGGAGCTTGAGAGGTAAGGGCTACTTGGCACACACGCAGTATCAAATACCTTTCAAATCTTGCCCCTGATGTCCCGAGGTTTGTTGTGAGGTATGCCAATTGGTCCTGGAGCTGCTCATTGGGCAGCGGGCAACCCCTCACAGCTGCACCCGAGGGGAGTGCCTCACTCGCCTCACCCTTGCTACGGCTCTGGGTCACTGAGTTGTAGACCTGCTCTTTTCAGTAATATGATTTAGTCACTAAGATACAGTGTACACTACAATATTCCCTATTGTCTAGGAGTAGAAACTATTCCCTATTGTCTAGAAGTTTTACAGAACAAATGGTCTGCCCCCCTCAGATAATCCTCCTCCCCAGATGAACCCCCTCCACACCACCAGGATTTTCTCTTCTCATTTTTGGTGGCAAAGATGGAACAGACAAGCTGTTTATGGGCACTGACAAGCCGTTTGGGCTCAAAGATGTTGCAGACAAGTTGTTTGGGCGCATAGACAAGCCGTTTGGGGGCACAAACAAGCAGTTTGGAGGCACTGCCAAGCTGTTTGGGCACAAAGATGGAGCAGGCAAGCTGTTTGGGAACATCATTGAGCGCACAATCAGTGAGCACTAGGGGGTCACATTTTATTTTTGCCATTCAAGGACACAGTATGTAGCGGATGAGATTACACATATTACTGTATATATATATATATATATATATATATATATCACATACACACTGATTCACATATACACACAATAAATTTGATATCATAGGAATTATTAGGAAGCCTACACTTTCCACAAATGGGAAGGGGGAGAGTGTAGCAGTATGTGACCCTCTTTATGTCGATTGGAGAATACCACAATAAGGGCAGGGGGCTATAGACCTGTATCTAGTGAAAAGCGTCTTGTCATTATTACTCACATATTTGGGTAATCATGCTGTATATTAAGTATGTAGTCAGAGATGCTTGGAAATGAGTGGCGCTGTGATTGCGAAACATTCGGTCACACCTCTTTTGGCATTTCCTTGGAGCTTGGTGCTTTTTAAATACAGAGATCATGCTTTAATTACTTTCACAGAGAGCTCTCAGAGGTTTGAAGAAGTCCTCTATGAACATACTATGGAAACGACTTTACCCAGCGTTTTCGTGAAAGAGCAGCTTATACAATATGATGAAATCATAACGGTAAGAACTGTTTATTACTTATCTAAAACAATATTAAAACTATTTTCTTTCACAAGAATACCTTTTTGGGGGGCAAGTAGGGAATAATTAGTAGCAACTGTTGTCTTCGCTTGTCTATGTATCTAGTATTTGATAGTAATTTGCATATTTTAAAATAAGAATAGTGAGGATATTTGATTTTAATCATGAGCTTTGATACATCTGTATTATTTTATACAAATGAATATTATTATTATTATTTATTGTTTTATATAGCACCATCAAATTCCGTAGTGCTGGACACTGGGTAGACAGGACCCATTGTTTGATTATGTTAAGCCTCCTTTTACTTGTTTGATGATGCGTGTCATACTAAAAATATATTTCTTCTAGTGCATTTCAAATAAGGAACTTTCCTGTTAATGACTTTTTTTTACACTTATGTATGCAAGGATCAGACATGGTCTGACCAGGCTATAGGGAGCCTTTTATATATAGTAACAGTGTCAGTGACCACCCAATTATTTTGTGTTTTATCTAAGCACATCTGTATTACTATTTAGGGTGATATCTTAATCCACAAAAAATATAGTATATATATATATATATATATATATAAAATATGAGGCTGTGGATTTAAGGACTGTGTCTAGGTATGCTTGACCCTAAGATGTATATGTTGTGATTTTGCACCCCCCAACTCTGATGCATTCTGGACTTTCTGGCTCAGTATGTGGTGGTGCCCATTGTACCTTCTCAGACACTTTGGATGACTTTCCCTGCTCCTACATCTATCTATTCTCACAAAGTCTGATCGATACTTGGCGGTATTATAAGTACTGAGATATGTACCTATTTACTCTTTTGCTTCCAAAATAGTAGTGATTTAGGAAGGCAGCCTAGAAGAAAGAACAGAGGTATCTTTATAATCAAAGGAACAACTGCATGTGTTCACTTGCAGTAGACCATAAAAGGGGAATGCAAGGAGTGGCAATCTGTCAGGCTTTATTTAATTTGTGATCGCTTGTTTATAGTATCACAGCATCCTTTGTCATACTGCTGTCTTAAGAATGTTCTTTTTTGAACATATTTTATTAAAATCTCCACCTGTCTGGCTGTAGCATATGTTTACAGTCCCTCAACTTTCCTATTCCTATTCAACACGTAGATCTTTATCCTCCTGGTGCAAATAATTTTATAAACTCCTTTAAGATCCTGGATGAATTTCGGCTGGTGTCATTAATTCATTCATTAGCCTTTGTTTTAATTTGAATGAAAATACATTCTCCGTTTGTAGTTCTATATTTCCCTATTTTAAAAGTTTAATTTGAATTCAGGGCTCAATTCCAGATCTAATTAACTATATGAGGTCTGTGTTCATATTTGAATTGCTCCAACAATAAAGTTAAATGAAAAATATCAAGAACTTTTAATTTTCATATCAAACTCTAGTGCTCAGAACATTATCTTCATCGGCATGCATTGATATTTCATTTCTTTTATTGCTCATTTGGTCTGTATTGTTTCAACACTGCTGAAAAGATGGCCATTTCCTAACTGATAAATCCGGGTAAACACCAAATACAAGTTATGGTGTTGCCAGTAGTTGTGAAAAGAATGAAGAACTGAAGATCCAGTTAGAGGATCCCAATCACACCGTAAAATATCTATAATGTTCTAGCAGATTTATTTTTCATTGTGAAGTAAAATCGATGTTTTCTTCGCATGAAAGCTGATATTGTAAATGGAATCTCATGAGATCTGTGTTAAGAAATGTAGTCTATGAGGCAGCACATATGAAGATTTTTGACACTGGTATTCATTCACCGTCCTTTTCCTGCATTCTGTTTATCTTTCAGGATAATGAAAACATTTCTGTGTTTTCCCATGGCCTACAGGGTTTTTTTTGCAGGAAGGTGAAGCATCAAATACAGATTACTCAGTAATTACTCACTTATCACCTGTCATATTTAGGGTATGCCTGAGCTTGCCTAACAATTCTCACTATTGATAACCTAATCTGTATATAATATTAGATTTACTAAGTACAGACAAAGGAGGTACTGTTAGATGAAATTGCCTCTAGGGGAGAAAACATGGCTATTGTAAATAAATAGGGATAGAACCATCTGCTTAGATTTAAATTGAGACACTACCTAATTCTGACATTTGCTGATCCCACTTTATTTAGGATCAAGTATAGAAAATGTAAAAACCTCTTTTCCAGGGCCGACCCACCCAAGACAAAATGCCTCCTGGGGCAAAGTTTAAAATGCTGCCCCCCCCATTATCTGCCCTTCCTCTCCCTGCCGCCCCCCCATTATCTACCCCCCCCCGTACTTACCTTTCAGCAGTCCTGCAGCGAGTCTCCCTGCTCGGTATCGGTGCCGGCTTGTAATGCTGAGCGCCAGAAATGATGTCATCTTCCAGCGCTCAACATTACAAGCCGGCACCGAGACCGAGCTACGGAGCTAGAGGGCTCGCAGAGGAGAGAGAGAGGGGCGCCAAGCGGGTACTGACAACTTGGTAAGATAAAACCACTCGGCACCCTCTCTCTCGCTCTTCTCGGCTTTAAAAAAAAAAAAAAAAAAAAGGCCTGGTCGCCCCGCTCGGCTCCATTGTCGGGCCGGCCCTGCTCTTTTCCCTTATGTTGTAGGTACTTATGATGTGTCAACAATATCAATTTGCTGGCGCTATTACATTTCATTTGAAAACTAATAAAATCCTTAAATAGGACTGTGTGTATTAAGAAATAGTGGGTTAGGCTGGTTACCCATGTGACAGATGAGACAGACGATTCTGTTATCACCCTCATTTCCCATAAAACGAGCCAGGTTATTGTCACACCCAAAATTATCCATAAATTTCTCCAACCCGGGAAGTTCCACCCATATAAAATGATTATCCATGTGCGCCTAAAGCCATAATTAGCATTGAAAGATGAGTCAAACCGGATTTGATTTCCTCACCGAACCAACTGCCTGTCCTTGTTTAGCCTACTCTTAAAAATAGTACGGGTAATTAATGTGACATTGCTACATTATGTGAAGTTTTGTATATATTTATCCAAGTGTAATAGTCATGTTAAAACAAGACATTACGTTCAGCCTATCCAACATTGTCCTGTTTATTTTGATCCCGATAAAAGGTAAACCAGCCAACTCTCACTTAAGTTTGTGCCTAAAGTTTGTTCTTCATGACTCCAAGAGGAGTCTAATTTGTTTATAAAACTCCATTAATACATTATATATATATATAAAATGGTCAGATACTTATTTGTGTTTTCCCTTAATTTCTTTTCTAGTTGTCCAAGGATGGCTTATTTCAGAAACTTCTAGAAAGTAAGGAAGATAAACCACGAGACAACTCCTATGACTTTGACCTGATTGTAATTGGCGGTGGATCTGGAGGTTTAGCAGCTTCTAAGGTAAAAATAAAAAAATGAAAACTGTTTTTTCAAGTTACTTTTTTCTAATGCACAACGACTATAGGTATGGAGGAGGTAGGGTGTCAAAGATTTTATGTGTAGGGCAGCTGAGATATAAACATGGGCATCTCACAGTGTTAATGATACAACGGCATAATACATTTTTTAATTAGTCTTTCCCTTACGAATGGAGATTTTAACTTTCCGCTGTAGAATCTTCGCAAAAGAAGTAGTGGTTTATTGGGGATTTTCAGGACTAAATCAGGCTCGGCTATATAGCCGACTACATCTTGTCCTGTTAGATGTGTATTGATGTCACTTCCTTTCCATACAGGAAGTATGACCTGGCCGCTAGTTAACTTGGAGTGGTTCAGGGGGAAGTTGTACATGTTGTAAATATACGTGAATCCTAATCAAGGATTTTCAAAACTAAACAAATACATTTGTTATCTACTAGGCATCACAATGTTCATAGCTCTTACTTCGTGCAAATATAGAAAAGAAACATATCAAAAATGATATAAAGAAGTGTAATAAATCGTTACGTTTGTAATTTTGGAAATGCCACTCTCGGTATTATTGCTAAAAAACTTAATGGATGGGTCATGTACAGGTAATAGCCAAACATATAACCTCCACATTTCCTTTTGTTGTCCAGGAAGCTGCCAAGTACAATAAAAAAGTATTGGTACTTGATTATGTGACACCATCACCAACAGGAACAAAATGGGGTAAGTGTTTCCTTACAGTCCATTTCAATAGGACTGTGCCTAGTATGTATGATATACTGATTATGGTACCTTGCATGATACTGTGCACTTATGTCTGTTTTGGCATTTAAGTAGGTGATTATATTAAAAGGTTCTCATGGTTAAAAAGGTGCAGGCATTACGAAATTGGTCTTTGCACATAACCACATTGTGTCTTTTAAAAAAAATCTATTATGCATGCTTTGGTAGCTGCTTTCATGACACGCGGACTAGACAGTTCTCTCTCACTAAATGTCCAGTAACCTATTTATTATAATTATATTGGGGACCATCATGAACAATTGGAATTATACAAAGAACAACTTCGGTTCCATCTGCCACCTGATGGATGCTTGGTGAATAACATCTAATTATAATTTGATGTATGACTTTATTTCAGGACTTGGAGGAACATGTGTAAATGTGGGCTGCATCCCGAAGAAGCTAATGCATCAGGCAGCCTTAATGAGACAGGCACTGAAAGATTCCCACAAATATGGATGGCAGGTTGATGCTAATAGTAAGTCTTTACAAAATTATTCTTTCTGAATAATTATGGATTTTTGGGTCCGTGTTGCCGTATATTAAGGACTTTAATGTGGATATTGAATGCTGAATTATGGTATGGACGATTTAACACAGTTCCAAAACCAATCCTCATCTGTTGTCGCAAGAACCAACTGAAATGACATCCCATTTAATTGTTAATACATGTGATGAGTGTAAGGTGGACTTGACTATATGTCACACAGATAATGTTTTGGCTATGTATCTCCTATAAAGGCTGGAATAGATTTTAAAAGCTACCCGTAAGGAAAAGCTAATTAAAATCACTATGATGGTATTTTGCAGCTAATAAAATAAAAACATTTTATCATGGCTATTTCCACATTCGAGCATCAGTGCTTGCCTGCCCATTTCTAACCTTTTCACTTTAAATTAGTGTGATCCATCCTCACAGACACTGATGATTTTTCATTAGGCCTATTATTGTAAGAAAAATAATGTGTTTTAATATTTATGTTAGAATATAACTGATATCTTAAATATACGTTTCTTACATTATGAGTGATTATTAAAAATATAAAATAGGATGCGCTATTAGCCTCCTAGATATTTTAGTCTGAACTACTACTACTGATCTAGGGCTAAGAAAATGTTTTATTGGAAAATTATTAGAAAAAGAAGTTGTGCTATATGCTTGCTTGAACAAAGCACCATTTCTGTAACAACTGTTACTTTACACTAATTTTGCATAAGCTTATTTCTGGCAAAGCAGAGATATATTGAATGGTGTAAAAATGGTGTAACTGGTGTATATATATATATATATATATATATATATATGTTTGTGTGTAACTATGGTTAAAAACTGCTACTGAATATAACTGTAACTAAGGCACTATTGTGAATACACGTTTGGATGGATAGCTCATTCCACCTCCTGGTGAGAAACTTGAGAAAACCAATATCTTTTTATACATAAGTGTCATTCACTTGAACAGTGTATAGATAACATACGCTATATGCTCTACATCCAGTGGCCCACTTCCATTGTTTTTTCCCTTGATAGATAATTATCATTATGTCTTATGTCAACAGCAGTACAACACAGTTGGGAGGCAATGACAGACTCTATTCAGAACTACATTGGCTCTTTAAACTGGAACTACAGAGTATCTCTTATGGAAAACAAAGTGAAATATGAAAATGGCTACGGAGAGTTTGTGGAGCCACACAAAATCAAGGTATTTCACATAACACCTAAAATCTGTATTCAATATCTTTATACCTGGTACCAACAACCATTGTATTCATGTAGTCTTTCGCCTGGATTGTGTCGAAATAGAATGCGTCAGCTAGCTGAAATGGACAGCACATCTTTGCAATATGTGTGACCAGGGATAAATATCCCACTAGGAAGACTATGTGAGCCGATATATTAGGGGCACTGTGGGAGGCCAAGGGGGTTGGGCTAAGTTGTAGCCCCACCTACTTCCATGTATGCTCAGCCAATGTGGACAAACTCCGCCCACATTCCATTCATTTCCTGCCCGATTCAGGCCAATGCCTTTGCTACCAATCCTTTACCCACCAAACATTGAATAATTGATAAAGTACATTTGCTGTATTTGATATTTATTTTTTCTTTGCAGTCAACATCAAGCAGAGGGAAAGTGAAATATTTTACTGCAGGGAAATTTCTCATAGCTACAGGAGAACGACCACGGTACCTTGGTATTCCCGGCGATAAAGAATACTGCATCACAAGGTATTAATGTAGCAGAAATATTTATGTCCACATATTAAAAATATGAATGCTTGTACCTTGGTGTTCATTCATAAAATAACAGAGCAGGCTGCACCACATTTATGATCAGGGTAATAAGTAGTGTTAATTGTGTCCTATTTAACACCATTACCTTTTTTCTGCTTCGTTTTCAGTGATGACCTGTTCTCACTTCCCTACTGCCCAGGGAAGACTCTGGTTGTTGGAGCCTCTTACGTTGCTCTAGAATGTGCAGGGTTCCTGGCAGGTCTTGGTTTGGATGTGACTGTCATGGTTCGCTCCATCCTGTTAAGAGGTTTTGATCAACAAATGGCCAACAAGATTGGTGAACACATGGAGGAACATGGAGTCAAATTTTTGCGACACTTTGTGCCAACAAAGGTATTGTGTAATTTTTGTGTGTGGCCTTTTTTAAAACTTTAATTGTATAAACTTTTGACTAGAATGTATTTTGGTTAATGTTGTTACTTTTTGAGTTATGCTTATGACATATCAGACCCAAGTCACGTTATAACTTTAAAATAAACAAACCAAATTATATGTTGTTTATTCCATGCATTCTACTTTTCTTTATACCACCGTCTGCAAAGATTAAATGTGCTTCATATTAGCATACATTTACCTCTGATAATCAGTTTTACATTGTTATCTGGTTCCAGGTAGAACAGATAGAAGCAGGAACCCCTGGGAAATTATTAGTGACAGCTCAATCAGCGGATGGTACAGAGATAACAGGAGAGTACAACACAGTGAGTACAGAATGGTTTATCACTTATTATACTTATTATAGCTCCCCAGTGATGTAAGGACAATCAGAAAGCAAGTACCTCTTATGTCATGTTACAGTATGTCATGGTTTAAACATCCTATAGAATGCTCTTTTAAAATGCATGCAATATCGATGTAATCATCGGCTACCATCCAATCCACGTGCGGGTGCTCAGCTAGAGGGCTCTGTACAATACTCTGGCTGAGGCTCGGACATAGCTGCTCTAATGATAAGGGCTGGATATGCTGTACTCAGGAAAAGTTGCCCACATATTACACATATTTTATTTCTTAAGCGAGTGTCCTTCTTTTGCATCTGATGAGTTATTTCATTGTGGATACAATAAGGCGTATCCGTGTGTAGCTCAATGTAATTTTACCCACCACTGATCATGAAACGTCTTGCAGGTCTTGCTAGCAATCGGAAGGGAAGCGTGTACAAGAAAAATTGGCCTGGATATACCTGGAGTAAAGATTAATGAAAAGTATGTAAATATTTTTACCATCAATAACAAAATATGTTTTTTTTAACTGACACGCGGGGAAAGTATTTTTATTCATTAAATACTGTGCATTCATAAAAAAATATTATTTTGTGTAAAATCGGGTCTTTCTGAACACATTTTGAATGCTTGTTTCCTTGTGTCTTTGTTCAGGACAGGAAAAATCCCTGTTAATGACGCAGAGCAGACTAATGTGCCTTACGTTTACGCTATCGGGGATGTGTTGGAAGATAAATTAGAGCTCACCCCTGTTGCTATCCAAGCAGGACGTCTTCTAGCAAGAAGGTTATATGGCGATTCAACAGTCAAAGTAAGTGTTTTGGAGAGATACAAGATATACATCCTTTCATTCCCAGTTGTTGTGGACTTTAACTGGCACTCTACTTAGTATGACGTTAACTATGGTCCACCATACAGGAGAGTCTATGCAAGCGAGGGTAACCTCTCCTAGACTACACAGTCACTTTGACATAACAGTACATTTCCTAAGCCCGGGCAAATAGGTCATTTAGAATCCCTAAGACATATTATCATGCAATTTATCTACGAACAATCTGAAGGCAACAACAAACAGAGTATTTCAAACTGTTAACCTGCACTTAATTAAATCTAACGTATTTTAACCTATATTTTACTTTAATTAACTACTTGTTAGGACATTTCCAAAAATATTGCCCGTCAGTACCTTCAAGGACCAGACCTTTTCAATATGACATTAAATTGGCAGACATAATAATGCCTTCTCTTCCCTTAATCATAGTAGGTATGAAATGTGTGAGCTGGTATGTGATTATCTTCTTTGTGCTGAAATGGCCGTGATATAAAATGAATCACTGGAGTAAAATCTCCCCACAGCTATCCAATTCATCTTTCAGCTTTTGTAGAGATCAGAAATATACAGGCATAGCAAATAAATACAGGATTCAAAGCTTCATTTTCACTTATATCTCTTTTTTTTTTTACTGATCTCAGCTGGATTCGAGTTTGTTTTTTTGCCAAAGACATTAGTTCCAAGTATCAGATGCAGTTGACCTGGATATTAATACAAATTTGATTCTTATAAAATATATCAAAAAATATACGGTATATTCCTTAGAAAATGTCACTATTTTATATTTGTAGCATTATTCACATATGGCCGTCATGTTTTGCTATATTTGTTCTGCTTTATTAGTCTCAGCCCTCACCTGTATATTCATTAACCAATGTAAGACTTCAAAAGAACTGAACATCCTTATTAATAATACAAATTAAAGTTTTATTGTTCCAAACTACTCCATTCACATATAATCTCTCTAAATTTACATTCATTCTTACAGATTACAGTTTATTCTGCCAATTTGAAAGGATAACATCACGAGTAGGTTTTTTTTTCCCATCTGTACAAACAGTTTAGTCGTTGAAGTGATAAATGTCTTTCCTTTGATAAGTCTTTGGATATTAGGGAAACGACATTAGATCACTTCAATGTTTATTGATTGTACAGACAAACTGAGTCACTAGAGGGTGCTGATCTGATCTGGGGAAGTTTATCTTAATGAGCAAACAAAAAAAATCTCTCCAGAAAGCTTAAGATAGACCGATCAATGGAGAGCTGCAGTATGAAAAAAGAATCTTGTGCTACAGGGCTTTTATCCTGTATTGACCAAAATAGGTGCTACCATTACATTCATATTTTTTTGTTTTTTATTAAACAGTGTGACTATGTCAATGTTCCCACCACCGTGTTTACACCCCTGGAATATGGCGCTTGTGGTCTATCAGAAGAAAATGCCATATCGAAGTATGGAGACGAGAACATTGAGGTAGGAAGTGCTGAAAGTCAAGGGTCAATGTATGAATCAATAAATTGGCAAAAACCTCAGCTAGAAGGCACATATAATTGGAAAAACATACAAACAGTGGTAGCAGGTCACTTATAGAGCACAATGTGTTCAGACCTATTCCTAACTTACAAACACTGACGAAATCCCATAAGGACTTCCTGGCCCTATATCTAATAGATATTATTTCTGCTGCAAATTCCAGGTATCCATGTAAATGGTGGATTTCTTATATTTTGTGGTGCATCTGTGCATGTCCAGCAGCACAAAAGCATGTTACTGAATAAAATGTCTGTATTTCAGGTCTATCACAGTTATTTTTGGCCCCTAGAATGGACCGTTCCAGCGAGGGATAACAACAAATGCTACGCAAAGATCATCTGCAATTTGAAAGACAATGTAAGTGTGAGTGGGGGGCAGCATGTAGGCAAAGCAACAGAATCTCATTACCCACGGGCTCAATTGACAGAGAAACCACTTTACCACCTGTGCGTCTTTTCAACAGAGATCGTGCTCAGCAACTCAGTTAACCTGTTGGTGACCGAGGGAGCATGTAACATATGCTGTGCAGAATATATATATATATATTTAGTATGTGATACTGTAGACTCAGTAGAAATGCAGGTTAATAATGCTACTAAATGTATTTTCTACCTAAAGTATTAAAACTAGAGGGATACTGGCTGTCCATAAAAGATATTTTTTTCTGAAATGCTTCTGGCATCTACTACATGGGGCCTTTAAAATCAACACACATCTTTAAACAGAAATGTAGACTCCTTTTAATGTTGCTTAGTTCTTATTTCATTCACATCTTTAGTCTAGGGGTCACAGCGTTGTATTGATCTTGCCTTCACTGATATTATCCTCGTGTCAATGCAAACATCGGGATTCCTCCGGAAGCCTTCATAGTGTATACCTTGAAGAGATGGCTTAGTTGTAGTCGACTTAAACAGTTCTCCTGCAGATAAAAGGGGCTGAAAAGAATAGCAGTATGTTTGTTTATCTCAGAAATCCAAAGGACCAGAGGGAAACTAGAATAATTCTTAGCACACTGCTTGCCGATTCATTAATGACACGATGACAAATGATGTCCTAATAAATCATTTATAATTGAATGCAATGTAAAGTTCACATTAAGCTAAAGACTGCACTTAGATAGCTGGAGCCACCATTACTGATTACTCAAATGTTGGATTCAGGATTGAGATGTGGCCAGACATCACAATTCACTTTAAGAACCGCTGACCTTTTAATAAATAACTATTTAAATTCAACAAGACAAAACCCAATGCACATGATCCATCTTCTTAGGAAGATCTTGTCTCCTTTATACTTTATACAGATAGTATATTATCATATACACTACTGTTCAAACATTCGGGGTCACTTAGAAATGTCTTTGTTGAAAGTAAAGCAAATAGTGTACATTAAATTAACATGAAATACATGTTAATCCAAGTTTACGTTTAAAAGACTAATTGATCATTATGATTAAATTGCCCTTTTGCAATTATGTGAGCACAGCTACAGTAGATGAAAACAGCTAAGTGACCCCAAACCTATGAACGGTTGGGTGTATATAAACGGTGCTTTTGACAAGAAATGCAGAAGTGCTTATCACTGCTTAACTTGTTGTAAGAGTTGTGTCTCAGCAAGGAACCCCCATTTCAGTAAAGAAATAAACGGCCTAGTTTATGACAGCGATTATACCTTTTACTTTACACGTCTGCCTCTGGGCATTGTAAAAGTACAGCAGATATATTGCCATACCCACTATCAGAGCAAAGCAGTTGGTTTGTTAGGGAGATAAATACAATCGGGCACAGTGTTGGACCTTCAGGATATAAAAAGGATAGCCATAAATTACAGAAATTGCAGTTTCAGTGATTCACAAGCAAATCTCAAATTTGAATGGTTGACAATTATTTGAACTCATTTAGGTTTAGGGAGGAGAATGCAGTTGATTAATGTGTGTGTGTGTATATATATATATATATATATATATATATATTTATTCAATTCGGCTCTTCTCTGCTAATGAAAAACTACTAAAACCTTAAAGACCATTATTCAGAAAGAAAAGGCTACATATTGTTATTGTGTTAATTTGATATATAATCCTGTTCTTTTAACATGCAACTAGCAAAAGAACCAGGGTTTAATATTGTGCTAGGAACTAGGGTTGTTAAAACTTTAGAAGAAAAAGTTGTATTCGGCTCTCTGCATTGCTTGCCTCAATTTGGCTGGGTTGTGTTCTAATTAGGAACACTTGAATGGTAATACAGAGTGTTCCATTGTTTTCCATATTTTGGTTTTATCCATTCTGCATTCAGATCTGCATATCCTTCCAACACTTGAAATTAGAAATTGCCTCATGTTCAGCAGTCTCTTATACCTATCCCATGCATACGATAACCTTTTCAGCACCAGAACAGCTCCATCACAGAAAAAAATATTCTAGATTAATCTTTCCAAAAGTCACAACTGACAAGGGAAATAAGTCATGACCCCTGCAGTAGATGTAAGCTATTACAAACATTAAATACATTGCCTGAACCAAATAATTATTTTACAGAAATCACAGACAATTAGCTGATGCAGATGAGATGTTGCAGAAATGTAAATACAACAGAATAAAAAACATCTCAGCCATCCATAACCTTCACATCTAAACTAAAGTCCAATTCATTTCATAAAATGTCCATGGCATAAATTGCAAAGTCAAGCTGGGAGAGAAAGAAATCAAATGATCATTCTCCTTGGAAGCCAGCTGTCACATTGCATGCCTCACCTGTGTTGTGCTTGGTATGGTAATGTGACAGATCATAACCATAAGGATGATAAATAGCTAGCAAGCGTGCAACATCAATTCTGCTAACCTGACACCAGAGGCTGCTGACCATGATGGAACGGGTTGACTTATTTGCTGCATGTATAGAACAGTGATTACTGTAGAGACCGGAGCTTCTATGCATAAATGATCAAATAATAGTGAGCTTGATGATTGATTCTCAGCTGTGCTGTATGCTGGTAGTGATACACACCCAGTGATGGACTTACATGCTCTTATATATATCATTGGCTTTGTATGGTTTCATTATTTAATAGGAATGTGCTTTCTTTTTCAGGAAAAAGTTGTTGGCTTTCATGTGCTTGCTCCCAATGCTGGTGAAATCACGCAAGGGTTTGCAGCAGCTATAAAATGTGGCCTCACTAAAGATCAACTAGACAACACTATAGGGATCCATCCAGTCTGTGCGGAGGTACGTGGACACTATAATATGTTTGGATCTGAGATCCAGCCAAAAACTCCCAGTTTTTATTCCAATCATGTTTTTTTTTTACATACATTTAAAGGGTCAATCATATTGAACCTTATGTTTAAGGTGATGCTCCACCATTATCCCTTTAATATAATACATGTATATCATAATTAAGAAGTATGTCCTATTGTAAAGATAAAGATATATATAAAGACAAAACATATGTAATAACTAATAGAAAAAGAATGGATCAATATATGAAATATTTGGCAAATATGTAATCCAATTGGAAAAAAACAGGAAGGGGCCATCATCTTCACAGTTGGTGCTGCTCAATTGTTACTTCTTCCTGCATTCTAGTGTATTTCTACAGTATGCCCCATCCAAACCAGAGAGAATCAATTTTGGAGAGCTTACTATATGACGGCCCTATATAAAACAATAAGAAGTTGGCAGACTACACAAACATTTTGCACAAACCTGAGATTACCCCAGGGGTGGTGTAAACACCAGATATTTTCTGTAAAACCACATATGGACATTCTAGCAATAGCGCAGCTCACAGCACACAGTCTGAGAGAACATTTGCTTTGCCATTTTACTGACAGATGAAATGCTGAGGAAATGCTGAGCAGTTTAGTTTCTCATTAAACGTCTGTGCATTATCTGCCTTCAGCAAAAGGATATTGCTTCTAAATGATAAAGCCTATGCGAAGAAGAGATTTCCAGAACATTACTACTTGCCATAGCGATTTGTTACTTTATTGAAGGCTTTTCTAAGTGTTTGTTCTTACTCAAGGTCAAAACTAACATCTAATAGGCTGACTTATGAAAAAAAGCTTAGTTGGAAACTGCCTTGGGCTTGCTTATAGAAAAGGGTGCCATAGATTAGCTCTTGGGAGTGCGCAGAATGCAAAACATTCTGCAGGGAACTACTGTCTGTAAGTTTTGACTCATGATTGTCTTAAGACTATGTCTTCTCCATCTTCACCATCTTATTCACGTCAGACAGTATCCCAGAGGCTGTACACTTTTTCTGATACCAATAGTTAAAATAGCATTTTTGTTACAGAGTTCCTTAATAAAGGCTGTGTTATGCATATTTGTCATGCGGCTTCTATAAGTCGTATTTATTGTATTTTTGGGGGCAACAAGGTGGTTTTGACAAAATGACATGTGATAAAGTACATTTAGATGTCATTCCATGGGAGGTTCAGGATGTCCTTATTAACGGGATTCTGTGCTGGTTCAATGCAAAGCCCACAAGTTCCATCGAAATTGCACTGAAATTATCTCAGAGTTCATATTCACAAGGTAGGTCAGGAAAACTGGGGCATTATCAGTGTATTGAGAATGTGCCAAATACCCCACTTTGCAGAAGAGATACACTGTGTAATGTTTCTCTCCTGCTTTAAGCAGGGATGTAAACTATCACTATATATTTAAAAAAATATTTAAAAGTATTCCCCCATTCAAAAAAAAACAACAGTAAATGCATTTAACAGTAAAATAGTTTATTTGCTGTGTGTGCAGTTCTAATATGTTTAATATCGAGATGCTTAGCAGAACTGAATTAAAAGAAGATACATCAAACTGGTCCAGTTGATAAAATCTACATAAAGTTTGTGATTGAGCGGTTTATTGATGCTGCCGCAAAAGACTGCTTTGATGCTCCTAATTACTGTGCTTTTGAACAACCTTAGACGAGGACATTTTGGTTTCCTGTAATTATACAGTTGCAATTACACTTTCATTTAATGTATATTTTATACAAAACACTGTGGCATATCGCCCAATTCTGCGTTTGATATCAGGGCTACAGCCACATGTCAAACTAATGATGAGGCTGTCGGGGCAGTGCTTTCATATATAAAACATCCAAACATCCACCAAAACAAGATCATTGATCAAATTAAAGAAACCTGCTGCCCAAACCCATAGCTTGTGATGCAGAGAGAAACCTTTTCAGTTGTAATATTGTGAAAGACTTTATACACATTAATGCATAAGATCCATAGAGCAATTTAATAAATGGAGTGGGAAATATCAGGGTTTTGCTGATCATTTCCACTGTTCCTCTCTAGTTAGTCAGTCTGTAAACACATGCGGATATTTGGATTGCCGATGAGGATGAGGCGGCTGGATTTCAGTTCAACAATTAAACTCTTTTTACAAAAATATTTTTGTCATTTTATGATGTTGAAATTGTTTGTCTTCTTATCAGTTTTTGAAACTATACTAAATGTCTTCATTATTTGCCTTTTCCAGATATTTACCACACTGACCGTGACAAAGCGCTCTGGGGACAGTATCCTGCAGTCTGGTTGCTGAGGTTAAATCCTGCTGTTTGTTATGGTTGCCATTGTCTACAAAGATGGACTCAAGGAAGATGAATACACATCGTGAACCCGGAAGGTCTTTTGGTTATATGGCAACTAGCAATACAGCAGGGTGTAGGACAATAAGCTGATGCAGAGCGCCTTCTTGGTGCTATTGTGACGTCTCGACCCAAAGCCAAATCTGGTGGGCCGCGGCCGAAGTACTGCAGACTCAGTTTATACTGAACATTGATGAAGGAATGTTAGGGTCTGATGCTCATTTTGCACAGACAGCTTTTGTATGCTAATGAGAATTGGTTCTAGAGCATCATGGGCTGCGCACTTGTTTTTTTATGCTGTGAAAAAGTTAATTGACCTTGTTTACATGCAGGCTGTGCTACTGAAATCATTTTTAGGTGATCTTTGCTTGGGCATCTTATATATTTCGTAACACTCCAAAGGCTTATCTTGTCAGGAGGAGGTGAGAGACCTCATATGCTCTTATTAAACTCAACTCATACACAGTTCCACCTCCTGAGGATCAAGTAATAGCTTGAAAGTTTAAGAACCACAGGATGCCTACACCTGCCCAATGGTCTCCATTAAAGACTATGGCATTAGAAGACAATTAGTGCAATTTAGTTCAAATGTTTGATTTCATTAAACACTTTTGATTTAGTTCTCAATTATAAACGTTGTGATAGTTCACATTTTTCAATTGGATTCTGAAGTACAACTATTTTTTCACTCTGTATGTTGTGTGTTTCAAGAGAGAAGCGTGTTAGTATTATATAATAACTAAATATAGACATGTACAGTTAGTTAATTTATATTGTGTAAAAACATGATTATTTATTTTTAATTAAGCAAATGAAATGTTGTGACTATGTATGTAAGTCAGGTAAGCAAATGATTCGGCCAGCGTATTCATACAATAAGGTGTAGTCATGGAAGACAATGAAAATGGGGCTCCAAAGTCTTAAAACATTGTGTAACTAACTACATTTTTTTATGAACATACTGGACCACGAAAAGGAGTCACAAACCCTTAAAATGTTTACATAAGTCAGGATTGTTTAACTTAGACCATTGACTGGACAGCATTTTAATTAATTATATCAGTTTGGAAAACGAATGTATGTAGAGTCTCTGTGCAAATGTGCAGGCCTTGCTACTAAAAGCTGGAAAGATTTGTTTCATGGAATTTGAATATTTTAATCTAGAAATTGTTTGAAATAAAGTGTCATTTATGAAAGGCAAAATAAGCGATCCATGTTTTCAAAAATGTATCAAGTATAAATGACACAAATTTGCATGATCCCTCCACAACTTAAAAACATTTAAGATGAATGTTCCAAGGTATGCACTCTATTGAACTAACAGACCAGTGTTCTGGAGCTTAGGATATTTAAGAGACGCGAGACCTGTGCACACATCCTTCCCACAGAGACCGGGCTCACACAAAATCAATGACTGCTTTACGTGCAAATCATCTAACGTGGTGTACCTCATCATGTGTGCTAAATGCCCAACAGCGATGTACGTGGGGGAAACAGGCCAAGCATTTCACGGTTTAATTCCCACAGACATACCATCAACCAGAAAAAAATAGATACACCTGTTGGAGAACATTTCTGTCAGCCTGGACACACCATTCAGGATGTGAAGCTGTTAGTGCTGATGGGATCGTTCTGCACCCAGAGGGAGAGAAAAATATGGTAGGTCAAACTAATCTGCCGGTTTAATACCTTACTCACTGGCCTCAATACAGACAGAGAATTAATCTCCCATTACAAACCATTAATCCTCTCACAATTCGAATTAACTACAAACATCACATACAACACACTAAGCAGTTTGAAAAAACACATGCATCACAGAACTATGTGAAAAGTTACCGCATACTTCTATGTGTGTGTATCACACAATACCACCCCTTCCTCTCCTGTTATTTCCCTTCCTCGGTTTGACACTTACCCAGGATCACCAGTGATCAGTGGAGAATCAGTCTGCAGCGTGGCTCTCCTCTTTCAGGTTCAGACACTCTGACATTGGGACTGCAGGATGAAGACATGAGGTGCCTTCCCTTGCGAGACGCGGCCAGGACTGCCCACTGATGTCATCGGGCGGTCCCGTGACATCAGTGGGAGGTCCTCCTGACATCGGGGGCATTCCAATTGACGTCGGTAGGAGCTGCCGCTGACGTCAGCAGGAACGCCCCTGGCGTCAGCGGGAAACACCCCCATTCTCCATGGTCTCACTATTCTTGCCACTGATTGGCCGCTTGAAGCTGCCAAATAGCCGCAATAAAGTTTTCCCATTGATATTAAGTGGTCTTTCCTGAGCCAGAGCTGGAGCTGACTGGAGTTGAGTCCATCAACCTCTAGGAGATGTGTTCATCTGAAAGCATCTCCTGCAAGGCCATTAGCTGGGGGTAGGAAAGGGATAAATGCGTAGACATATAATGCACAATATCTGGCTCGAGTAATAAAACGTGGTTCGTAACACCTCTAGAAATGTTGCAGGAACAGTGTGCAATCTGACCTTCAATAGACTGCATTGTGTCAAGTGATTATGCTCAGGAAGGGACACCAAAAAGGAGCAAACTAAAGGAATGGGATGTTAAAAAAAAATGAACTGCTAGGCATTGGGATTCCTAAACATTTATCTTTTCAACAAAATTAATGGATTTGTATTTTCATGATTTACATTTACAATTTTTGTTTTTTTAAAAAAAGCTGTAGTATTTAGTAGTATGACAGTGGAAGGGTTAAATGTGCTTTGTGCTGAATGGAACCTCTCTTGCCAGCTATCATTGTGACATCATAATAGAAGTCTCATATGTTACACTGTATCTACACACACACACACACACACATAGAGTGCAAACAGTTTTGAAGGACCATCTCAAGACAGCTGGCTACCTTTTATGTGATCCCAATTAATAGTTTTGTTTTTTTCTTGTTTTTCTTTCTTTACATTTTAGTTCTAGTCAGAGTTAGCCTCTTAGTGCCCGGAGGGAAGGGCAGTTCTTCCAACTATGGTTCCCCAGAGATTTCCTTCAATCAATGAATGATGTTTTCTCTCCTGTGTGCTGAAGAATGACTCTTTGTGAGTCCAGAGGCAGCTCCCTCTTTAAACCATCCATACAATGTTTACTAATAAATAAAAAAGCTGTGTTTGTTCTCATAATTGTTGCTGTCTATGAGTACTTCTTTCAAAATACTACCACCTTTAGTTAAATTGTATTATTCCCATTATTGGTGTTACTGTGAAATAGATATCAAATGTTTTATTTATTTATTGTAAAAACACATTTAACTCATCTATTAAAACTAAAGCATATACAGTTGTTAGCTGAATGTGTTCAATTACAGTAGCAAAAGGAACACCTTTGTCACCCACTTTCTGTGTGACACAGATCCAGATGGGTATTGACGATGTCGGCACCTGTACTATTGATCTTGTCTCGTTTACCGTTAGCCAGAGCACTCGCTGCAGAAGTTATTCTCCCAGTAAAACAGTTCAATGGGAAAAACCCCAAGTAACGTCCACCAGGGTTTCGATGATCCCAACAGTGAGGAGGCTCTGGAATAAGTAGATAAATATGTTAAACAGATGGTTCTTGAGTATGCAAGGTGAGGTTTCTGAAATGGAACGAATACCACATAAAAGAGAAAATCATGTCTGGGGCACAATTCGCTAAATTAGTGAAACCACAAAAAAACAAATGTAGTCAAGCTCAGAATCACAACCAGAGCGGGAAGTTAGGCGGGCCAAAGGTCACACACTAGATGAGCAGTCAGATGAACGGGGTTAAATTCCAGAGCGGGTAGTCAGACGGACTGGGTCATACACAGGACGTAAACAAAAGGAAGGTCAGGAACGCCAATGGTTGGGAACACGCTTAACAACACTGCAATCAACTTGATATCAAAGCAAGGACCACACCGGGGTAAAGAGACTGGAACTTGCGGATTTTTAAAACCGGTGCCGGCTGAAGCCATGACCCTCCAGCAGGGGAAGCTCTTGTGAGAGAGGATCCCTTGCCCGCCACTTTCCCCTTACCTTGACGCAAGATATGTCTAGCAGGAACCCAGGAGCGGATGACAGTTCTGTACCTGTTCCAGCCCCCACAACAGAGCCAAGACACATTACATGAAGTTGGCGGCTGTGTTTCTCCTGGTCTAAGGGATTCATAATCCTATCAGTCCTTGGTCTGGTTCCATAGCGAGGATAGATTTATGTCTATCCCATTCCTGTTTAAATCCACTCACTGTAATATCCCCCCACCAACTCTCCTGTGACACTGTTCCATTTATCTACTACCCTCTCAGTAAAGTAGATATGCCTTATACTCCCCTATATGCCACTCTGCCTCCCAGATATGCCTTATACTACCTTATTTGCCACTCTGCCCCCAAGATATGCCTTATACCCCTTATTTGCCATTCTGCTCCCATATTTGCTTTTTACCCCTATATGCCACTCTGCCTGATATGCCTTATACACACCTATTTGCCACTCTCCCTCCCTGATATGCCACTTTGCCCATCAGATATGCCTTATACCTCTATTTGGCACTTTGCCTCCCCGATATGCCACTCTGCCCCCCGGCTTACCAATCCACTCCAGACTTGTCCCCAGTTCTTCAGACTCATCCGCTCCTCCGCCAGGGCTTCTATGACCGAGCACTGGAAGCTCAAGTCATGTCGGTGCTCCGTCACAGAAGCCCCAGCAGAAGTGCCGGATAGCAGCGGAGGTTGTCTGCTCACATCGCGCATACATCCAGCGGCTGTCAGAGAGGAGTATCCAGGTCCCCTCCAGCCATGGGCGTAGGAACCCCTTAAAATCTGGGGAGGGTAGCATTTTCCCCATCAGATACCCCCTTCTTTTTTTCCCATCAGATACCTCTTTCCTCACTATCCCCTACCCCACTTTCTCCCCATCTCTTTGCAAACAAGTACAATAATGTATAAAACACTGGTAAAAATAATGTAGGTTTAATACATTAAATATAGGAAAAAACTGCTTATGGTTGTAACAAAAACATTTTTTAAATATTTTTTAAATTGGATCAATTGAAAATCACATGTGAACGAATAGATAAAATAGACAACACGTGGAAACAGCACCGCAGGTTTAAATCAACTGAATAAGACATACAAACCATGTATTTGCAGGTATACATAAAATACATAAATAAATAAATAATGTATGGAAACCTAGCATAGCAGACACAGATCAACAGAATAAAACACAAACCCAGGTATAAATCAACTGGAAATCACATAAAAACTCAGCATTAAAGGTATATATAAACCCCCCTAATTTACAGACATAGATCACAGGTTGCACACTCCAAAGGCCAGCCTCGGTGTCCACATTGCCCACAAAGATTACAGTCCAGAGGGAGCCAACTTTGTTCCCAAACAGCCCAGCGTGAGCCAACTTTGTCCCCAAACAGCCCAGTGTGAGCCATCTTTGTCCCCAAACAGCCCACCTTGTGCTATCTTTGTCCCATAAACACCCTGTCTGTGCTATTTTGGTCCCCAAGGTTTAAACACCCAGCTTGTGCCACATTTGCCTTTCCCTAAATCACATCCATGATACACATATTCATTAATGCATTCTCTATCATTCAAGCAATTCATCCACACATTAATTCATTCATTCTCTCATTCATATACACAATTCATCCACACGTCAATTAATTCTCTCACTCATTTACACGATTCATCAACACATTAATTCATTATCTCACTCATTTACACAAATCATCCACGCATGGATTCATTCTCTCACTCATTCACACAATTCATCCACACATTAATTAATTCATTCTATCACTCATTCATACAATTCGTCCACACATTAACTTATTCATTCATTCTCTTACTCATTCACACAATTTATCCACATATTAATTGATTCATTCTCTCTCATTCTTACTCTTTATTTCAATATTCGTACTATCCCCCTTTCTTACTATGTATCCCCCTCTCACTCCTTCTCACTATCTACCCCATCTCATTATCTACCCCCTTTCCTCCCCTTTGTAGTTTACTTACCTTGCCGAAGTCCTGTGGTGAGAGCACAAGGCTCCTGTCTCGCTGCTCTTTCATGAGCGACCACTCGGCGCCCCTCTCTCTCCGCCTGGGTGTCATACGGTGTTTCGATTGGGGGGCACAGCATGATGTAGGGGGTCATGTGCTACCTTAGTTTTGGGCTGCAGGCTGCTGATTGGGTGGCTGTGCGCCCCCTTGCAGCTGCTTCCAAGACACGTGCCTCGTCCTTGCTTCCTACCGCCCTGGGGGAGATTTCTTCATTATCGGTCCCCCCAACATGATATTTCCTGGGGGTGGATCTGCCCCCCGTCCCCCCCAGTTCCTACAACAATGTTTACAAGCTGTGTGTTAGTGGGTGTATTTTTTCCTATGTTTGACTAGCCCTATTGAATTAGATACACAATTTCTGTTGGGCAAATTATGATTTTTTTTCTGGATAAGAAAATGTGCCGTGTAATAAAAATAGCTAGGATATATTAGTTCAATTTGTATAGAACAATAGAATTTTATTCATGGAAAATGTGCTTTACAGTTATCATCTCTCCAAAGAATGTTTCATTTTTATTACAGGGACTTATGTTTGTGTAACATAAGTGTATAAAGCATGTTCATGTATAATAAACTGGGTAATTAGCAATCTGATCATTTCACCTTAAAAAAACAATGCTGTATAGTTTTATTTTGTTAAATGTTGAAAGTGTTTAGGTACATTTAATTTAGGTAGATACAGGCTCGCTAAAATACTGAGGCAACTAAAGTGCTGTATTACGGTACATTATGTATTATAGTATGTATAGATGTAGTATAGCAAATCTTGATAGAGTGGTCAGGTAGCTAGTATTCGGATTAGGACAGGAAGTGTTATCTACATAAAATGAGATCATGGGGAGAATGATCAAGGAGGAAAAGAAAAAAATCAATTTGAACCCTAATTAGGTAACTGAAGTACAGTTTTTACCAAGTGCAGTTTTATGAATTTAGTTATTAAGCTACGGATACAGTCAGGTCCATAAATATTTGGACATTAAAACAATTCAAATGTTCGCTCTGTACACCACCACAGTGGATTTGAACTGAAGCAATCAAAATTTAATTAAAGTGCATACTTAAAGCTTTAATTCAAGAGGTTTAACAAAAATATTGTTAAGGATTGATAAGGCTGTTGCAAGGATTTTTGTCACCTTAGGCAAAACCTAATTTTGCTGCCTCTTTGGATCTGCCCCTTGTATACTGCCATTGGGGCGGAGTCAAATGAGCAACTCATACACATGACCCGGCCCCTGCATTGACAGGGCCTACATTGTAGGCATAGATCATAGGTTGAACATCCCAAAGGCCCTCCCTGGCCCCCATATTGCACCCAGATTACATATACAGGACCTGCCCAGAACCCAGGTTGCATCCAAAAGAGTTGCCACAGGATATACCCATCACCCAGATTGCACCCACAGTCAGTGGCGGAACTACCGGGGTCGCAGGGGTCGCGCCTGCGACCGGGCCCTGGAGTTCTGCCACTCAAGGGGGCCCAAGCAGGGCCGGACTGGCCCACCGGGATACCGGGAAGTTTCCCGGTGGGCCCGCAGATTCGGCCGGCGGAGCGGGATTGGAAGCCAGGGGCGGGCTGGGCAGGGGGACAATTGCCCCCCAGGCTGCCCGAAATCTAATCTAAGCGGCCGCTGGGTGCTGATGCGGCCGGCCGGCCGGCGCTACTATAATACTTGTTTTTTTAATTTACTATGGCAAGCTGGTCCGGCTTGCCATATTAAATTTTAAAAATGTATTAAAGCAGCGCCGGCCAGCGGCATCAACACCAAGCAGCCGTGTGCGATGGCCGCCTAGTGATGGGAGCAGAGCAGCGTGAAGGGTGAAAGCTCCGCCCCCTTGCACGGACCTTTCACCCCTCACGCTGCTCCCATCACTATGCGGCCATCTGATTGCTGGGAATGTAATCTAAACGGCCGATGCGTGCTGATGCCGCCGGCCAGTTCTGCTTTAATACTTTTTTGCTTTATATGGCAAGCCGATCCAGCTTGCTATATTACATTTAAAAAAAAGTGTTAAAGTAGCTCCGGCCGGCGGCATCAGCACGCATCGGCCGTTTAGATTACATTCCCAGCAATCTGATGGCCGCATAGTGATGGGAGCAGCGTGAGGGGTGAAAGCTCCGCCCCCTCACACTCAGACTGCCGGAGCACCGGATTTCGTGTCAGTGACATCCTGTCAGGATAGAGAAGAAAACAGTGTGTAGCTACCAGAGGATGGAAGTGAAGAGAAGTAGAAGGTCAGTAAACTAATGTATTTTTTGTACAAACTGTATAATATTTTTTGTATTTGTAAAAAACAAAAAAAACGGCATGTGTGTGTATGTAAGTGTGTCCCCCTATATGCCACTCTGCCTCCAGAAATGCCTTATACCCCCCTATATGCCACTCTGTCCCATGATATGCCTTTTAACCCCCTATATGCCAGAGTGGCATATAGGGGTATAAGGCATTTCTGGATGCAGAGTGACATATAGGGGTCAAAAGGCATATCTGGAGGCAGAGTGGCATATAGGGGATTTAAAGGCATATCATGGGGCAGAGTGGCATATAGGAGGGCATAAAGCATATCGGGGAGGCAGAGTGGCATATAGGGGGGCATTAGGCTTTTCTGGAGGCAGAGTGCCCCATGATATGCCTTTTAACCCCCTTTATGCCACTCTGTCTCCAGAAATGCCTTTTAACCCCTATATACCACTCTGTCTCTATAAATGCCTTTTAACCCCCTATATGCCCCTCTGCCTCCAGAAATGCCTTATACCCCCTTATATGCCACTCTGTCCCATTATATGCCTTTTAACCAGAGTGGCGTATAGGGGTATAAGGCATTTCTGGAGGCAGAGAGGCATATAGGGGGTTAAAAGGCATATCAGGGGGCAGAGTGGCAAGCCTGGGGCAGATGTGCATAACTGGGGGGGGTCAGGTTGGCGAATAAAAGGAAATAAAAACAAAAAAAAATGTAGATAGAAAGGGGGTAGGGATAGGGTAGATAGCCTGAGAAGGGGGGGGTAGATGGTGTGAGAGGAGGGTAGATTGGGTTGGGGGGGGCCCTTAACAGATTCTTGCACCGGGGCCCTGAGGCTTCTAGTTACGCCCCTGCCCACAGTGGCCTCATCTTTTGGGTCTCCTCTCAGTCTTGCTCAAGTGCACTATTTATTAATTCTATACCGTTTAGGGCCCAAATAGCAGCAGTATTGGATACATTGTCAAAATACACACAAACTGTATACGCTACCCTTACAAACACCTGACCATAAACACACAAGCATACATACACACGCAAATTCATGATTCCCCCTACACATAAACATAGTAGCTTACACATGTCCTTCCATCCACCTACTTGCTTGCCCTTAGATCTACTTGGCCTAACACAAACACGCTCTTTCTCTTCTTTATCTCTCCCCTTTCTCCCTCTCTTTTTTCTTTATTTCTTCCCCCTTTACATCATCTCTCCTCCTTTTTCTATTTATGTATTTTTTCTACCTCTCCTCTTCCTCTTTATATATCCCCTTTCTTTTTTATCTCTTTGTTCTAATTATCCCCTCACTCTTTCTCTTTATCTCACCTCTTCTTTCTCTTTATTTCTCCTCCTCTTTCTCTTTACCTCACCCTTTTGGTTTATCTATTCTCCTTTTTCTTTCTCTTTTCTCCCTTCCTTCCACCTTTCTCTTTTTCTCTCCCTGTTTTTTCTGACCCCCCTTCTCATTAGCTCTCCTCCTTTTCTTAATTTCCCATTTCACTTTATCTCTCTCTTTTCTCATTACCCCCCCTCGTCCCAATCTCTCATTATTTAATCTTTCCCCTTTCTTTGATTCTCTTTATCGCTTCTCTTTGTCCCCATCTCGCCACCTAATTATCTCTCTCTTTTCTTGTTATCTCTGCAACTGTTCCCAATTTTTAATTCTTATTATCTTATCCCTTTCTTACAGTGCGTTCCTTCTTTTTCAGAATGTACAAAATTGTTGATTTAATCACTTCTAATGTTTCTGATTTCACTCTGATGGGTTTGTTTGACAACTCTTTGGACCTCATATAGAGCAGCAACAGCTTCCAACAAATTCCACCTTTGGAATCAACTCCAGATATTTTAACTGCTCAATTGTTAATGAAACAATGAGGGAAAACCATATACTTGGCCATGAAACAGTTTCTTCATTGTCCAATTGCTTTTGTTCCATTGAAAAGTAAAGGACTACACGTCCTATGACTCCTAAACCATTCATCTATTTTGGATGTACAGTATATACCAGTGGCTAGAAGCAGATGAAACCTCGGTTTCAACAGATGAGATAAGTGTATTTTGAATTAAGATGGAAAACACAATTTAGATACTACTTGTACAGAGGTGTATGCTAAGGGAACAGGTAAAACAATAAGTTAGTAAATAAAGTACATTTGAGGATTACATTTATGAAATTGCAATCATAATAACTGAATGTAATATAATTCCAAATATGGCCAGGTCAGGGCATAAGGGGCAAGTAAATTATTGAATAAAATGTGATGCAGCATAATAGCTGGAAAGCATCGGCATTTGAGAGCTGGGTTGAATATGGACTTCTTCAAGTAGTCTTCAGATGGTTGTGCTAATTTAAACTTTCAGCCCCAACATAAGACACTTTAAGATGGCAGAGTGTATCAGTAAAATATTCAAGTGCTTGTATTTATTTATTTCATATTTATAACTGCCCTGCATGTTCATTAGTTAGAATAAAAGCACAATTTTTGTCGATGTGGCTTCAGTTTTCCTGCTAGTCACAGTGTTCATTTATTTAGAGACGGCGGCTTGGAGACAAAAATGCAAATGCAAGACATGATACATGAATGCGCGGTTTGTAAATTGAGAGTCCATGGAAATTTTCAGAAGCCTTTCTACACCGGACTATTTATCTATTCATTCATTTAAATCACATTGCATGAAACAGGATACAATAAAGACACTGTGATATAGATCAAGTCAACTAGGAAGCCCACACAGTTAACATTTAATTTCTTAACTGAAATCATTTCCATTGGGATTTTGTTGTGAAAACCAGGCAACTGAGGTTGTTGGTACAGTAAGTTTCCACAATATTAAAGAATATATGATATATCAGAACAAAACTATAAGCCATTAGTTGTTTTATGTAATTTTGATATGACTAATGGTGTCTTGGAGTTGGGTAGTGTATAAGAAGATATTAAAGTCTTGTAGACAGATTACACACAGAAGGTACCACATAACTAAGTATTCTGTTTCCCTCAAGGTCATGGATTGTTTTACAAGTATCTTTGGGCTTGATTTACTCAATTGAGTAAAGGAAACAAGTCATCCACTGTCTTCATTGACTGGCACCTCTATCTTTTAACTAAGGTCTAGTGTAGCACTAACAAAGGAAATATCGTATGGTGAGACAGCTCAGGTAGTCAAAATAAAAAAATCCGGGATGCCAGCCATCCCTTTGGCCGTGGGACTTTTTACCTTAAACATTTAGTTGACTCTGCATTGACAGGGGGAAAATGCACAGCATGTGGTACTTTTTGACCTCACACTTTCCCTCATTATAAACATACAGTCTAATTATCAGACTTGGTGTTGTTGGTTTAATTGGCTATAAATAGAATGATTTACATTTGTTTCTCCTTTAAGAACTTGGATGGTGTTATGCACTCTTTTGTGTTTCACTGATGTGAATTAAACATTTTCATTCATGTTTTACATAGCTTGGTTCACAAGTACTTTTACGTTAATCAAATTCCAATTCTCTTTTGTCACCTCTGCACAAGCTCCGGCTGCTGGGGTTGATGAATACATGCTGCAAACTCTAGAGATTTCAGACATTTAGAGTCTTGCTTAGAGACTCAAGTTCTGCTCTCTGCATAAGCAGCCTAGACACAAAATGTAAGTTTGCAGGAGACCGGTTACAATGTGAAATTAGAGACAGATTTATACCAGTGGTTTAATATGTTTTATTATACTCACTGTAGCTAAACCCATTAGCTTTGGTTTCTGTAAAATAAATTACATGAAAGTGAAGTATGAATAGGTGTGAAAAAGGTGAAGGTCCCATATGGTGAGGTTAATACAAATTGACCTACCAAGGACAAACACCATTTGCTCATCGGAAAGTTGAGGTGCACCCTGCACACAGAAACTCTCACACTGGGTATCTAAAAAAAGCAGTTCAGGGGAACCATTGTTTTCCTATACTGCACACTGTATATATTATTACAGTTACCAACAGTGTTAGGTGGAGACTGAGTTCTTTGCTTGTTCATGTCCTATAACTTTTAAAAAAATGCTGAGGAGCACACATGAACTTCAGTATTTTAAAGCTTTCTAGATTGTCCTAAAAAGATACTGGAGTGTTTTGATCCTCCAAAAATTTATACATTTGAAACAAATTTTCAATGTGTAAAATACAGTTTAGTCATAGAAAAAATACAAAACATAACAATGATCATTATTCTCATTAAACTCATGGCAGGGGGATGGGGGGATATTGAAAACTATACCCACTGCTTTGTCTTATTCCTTTTTATGACAGCCAAAAACTCATGCTGAATATACAAACAGATATCCCTCCTACACACAGAACAATAAAACATGTTTACAAATATTTTTTTTTAAATACTACTGTGACTCAGCTTCCCAAGAATCATCATGCAGAGCCCTGCTAAGATGTGTATTGGGGAATACTAACTATAGAAAACTGCCCAAAAATAATTTGAAAGGGTTGAGAAAAAAGTGAAGCAGATGACAGGATCACAAAATAAACCATAGCCTGAACTATTCTTTACAGGGGAGAATTTCCCCCTTGGGTTCCTAAAAGGGGAGGATGTTTTCCAAATGTGAGTATTTTGTGAGACTGATACATTTACATACACACAGCCCTACTGACACACACTCATTTTGGCCACCCTCAGCCACACTGATGCAAACTAATGGAAACTCAAACACAGGGACCACTTTCGCCCACACTGATGTACATAGTATTATGTATTATGACACACACTAAAACATACACAACACTCTCACCCACACACACACACATGCTGCCTATAATCTGCTTACCTATCTCAGACACTTGGGTCGGGGGAACACTCTCTCTAGCACACAGTATATAAAGCCGTATAGCTCAGGGTCCCATAACCCCACCAAGAGTAATGCAAGACTGCAATTCTGGCACCCAAGTAAGTGGACAGAATTAGGCAAGGATAGGTGGCGCTGCTACCATCACCCCAGAGGTATGGTGAACATATGGCCTCTGAGACTAAGCAGTTGTTCATTTTTATACAAGAGAATAAAACTGCATCTATATCTTGGATTTCATATGCTGAAAAAAACAAATCACCACTCCACATTAAACTATGTGCAGTATGAATGTCCTACAGAGGCTTTCTCTAAAGGTAAAACTCTTTGGGATCTGATCTGCTCTATAAGGACCTAAAAAATGAAGTGGATTAGTACAATGTGCTAGCAAAAACAATGCATACACTGATTGTAGGACTGCAGACAGTGCATGTTTGATATGTGGAAGGGCATACCACCCATCTGCACAGCTCACTTTTAAATCTGTGAAACCAAAGCTGTTAATGGAAAAGTTTATATGCATAGATCTACTGATCCATGTCATTTTTTTAATGATAGATGCACGTTAAATTGTGACAGCTGCCAACAGCCACCCTCTGTTTCTTCATCTCTGTGTTATTTGCAATCATGCAAGACCTATATACAAAAGATTAATAACATAAACGAAAAAAGCCCGAGGATTTCATTAAGAAGCTGTTCCTTGCTGCTCACACAATCTATTTTACAGACAGATCTTTAGCTCATTCTGATGATCACTAAGAAGTGTACTGAGGACCACTAGGGAACTGATGACCAATGCTTGACAGCCATATTGCTCCTACGGCAGAATCTACAGTGGTAAGGGTACTTAAAAGCAGGAGCTATCTAAAAAATTTTTAAAAAACATTTACAGAAGTGGGTTTTAATTGTAAAGGAATTTTATTTTGGATATTTAGTCTCAGATTACTATAGAAACATGCAGACATTAAGCAGCATACCCATAATATCTATTCAACATTCCTCTGCCTTATGTACCTCTAATTTATGTATAGTAGGAGCTGCTAAGTGCACACCATCAGTGCTTCATTTATACTCATCTGTCAGTCTGTATCAGCAGAAACCTGAAATGACCTTAAAAACGACCCTCAAACGTTCATATTATTTGCAGAGACCTAAACTAACAATCATTATCAGCATTTACACAGGACATAAAGATTTGAAGCCTAAAACAAAGTTATCAGGACAGAGCTGAAAGAGTGACTGAAATAGTGGATGACAATAATGAATGTTCCCACCTAGAGAGAAGGCTCATGCACTGGACTTTGTCACGTGGAACAGAAATCCCTATTATTAATGGTTAATAGTTTTGATTTACCATAGTGTACCATAGTAATATACAACCTATACAAACAGGACACTCGCTGAGACTGAAGAGAAGCATTGTGTCTATAGAGCAAAGGTTTCACAATTAATATGAGAGCAAGTGTCCGAGGCAGAGATCAGGGCTGTAATTTGAGTGGGTTAAGACAGACAGCTGCCCCAGGTGCCTTAATGTAAATGGCACACTTGAAAATCCACCTGTGCCTTGTTGTGCTTCCCTTCGCTGTCTGAGACTGCTCTCTGTGCCTCCGTTGATAAGTGACATCAGCGTGGGCCCGTCTTCTGACCTGACACAACCTTCTCTAAGGACAGGGACAGTTTTCAGGTGCTTGCACTGAGGCGCCAAGATCTCTAGTTACTGCTCAGGCACAAATGCTGAGAGACTACATCTTAAGAGAACGACCAGACTCCACTGAATTGGCAGGTACTTGCATGGAAACACTTGCAAATAAGTACATAAGTTTATTTACAAGTTGCAAGAGATGTTGTGGATGTTGAATTGCAACTCACATGTCCCTCAAACCCTCAAATCTTAGTAACACAGAAAGAAAAGTTTAAAAAATGACCCTCTTTAACCAAGGGGTAGGAGAGTTGACTTAATGGCCCTCTTCCCCCTAAATCCAGGTAGAGAGTAATCAAATAATAACTTTGAGGGATGTAATGGAAGGGAGCTCAAAATGTAATAAAGTACAGACATAGAGCCTTCCTACTTATGACATGTCCAGCCTCATCTCCTTCCCAGTACGAGGGGGGTTAAAGCCCTTTGGGGAGGCATATGCTCACCATTCCCCTCTTCTTAATCCCCTGTCCTGATGGATGTAGGTGGTTAAATGCTCACAATAAAATAATAAAATAAAATATTAAACCCTTCCTAACCCTGCTGCCGCTTAATCCCCTAGATCAGTCTTACAGACCCCTGAATACCAAGAGGGTTGAAATAAAAACCACAGTCTGAGCTCTTGGAACCCAAAGGGTGCAAGCTATTGGGAAAAAGTTTTACTTACTATTTGGTGTCACCAAATATGATTTGCAGTTCCATTGAGTCCTTATGCTCAGGCCATTGAAAGGGGCTGTCCATAATGATAATAATAATAATAATAAGTGTAAAAAGAATACATTTCACACCTGATGACAGCAGATTCTGAAATGGTTAGCGGCTGTCATATATATAAACAAGCTTCTATGAAAACCAACAGTCATTTAAGAATCCACTGCCATCTACTCTTATGTAGCAATGTTATACAAGCAACCTGCAGAGGGTGCTAGAGAGTTCAGTGTGAGTTGTAGTAACTGTGGTTTGGAGCTAACCAGCTCAGCATGGCAGTTGTATGTTATGAAGCTATGCATAATAAAGAAGCCTGTTTTACACTTAACTGAGAGTGCATCAATCTATGCATAGGAGGTATCAACACACCTTAATCCCACTGGACAGGAGATAAGGGTAGAGGGGGACAGATAGAATATATGCCTCCCAAAGTTATTATTTTATTGATCTCTACCACATTGCACATGGAGTGCTGAAAGTTTGTGCACTGGTCGGCCTCCTCTTTGTTAGTAAGGGGTCAGGAGAACCCAAAACAAATATAATAATTATACATAATAATACAGAAGAGGTTTACTGGTAAATTCACATGTGTGTGGGGTTCCATCACGCTCCCAAAAAAGTGATGGCATTAAAACTTAATTTCACTTAATCAGACAGATGAACTTTTAAATGGTTGTCTACAATACACAAAGTTTAAGTATGTCCACTAGAATGTCCCCTTTAATTCTTGTTTCACTTCAGACATTTCCACCGTGCTTCACTGCTCACCATGGATGTTAAATGTGGCCTTTAAAGTGTTCCTTTTGGCAGATTAAATTTAACTCAAATAATATTTCACAGTGTGACCACGCAATAAAATAAGAAATGTTCCTAATTGCCTGTATTAAAACTCCGTAAACATGTTATTGAACAGAAAACATTTTGTTTACCGCTCTATAAAAAATAAGCTTGGATTCCAAAAATGAAATAACAAAGCATGCTACTGTTGGTTTATTTCTGCAGTTATTGCTGGGGAAATGTTATCTCCCTTTTTTTCCAATACAACGACCACTTTTACTGCATGCGCACCATCTACACGCCTTAAGCCTATTTAAAGTGAACATGCTATCCACATACCTGTAGACAAAAGAGTCTGCTAGGTACAGTATAACATACTATCCATGCCCTGGGTTAGTTATGTAAGTCATATTTACCACTTAACTAACCATACAACCCAGCTTTTAGAACATAGACCCAAAGAGCACACTGTCTATGGAGGGTTCTGTTCATTCATCACAAGCTATTAATTGGGAAATAAACCCCCCGCTACCAAGCAGATGTACCTCCAGAGCACCGTACCAATCTCTCAACTGGTTTTGAAGAGGCTGCCAAGGTTGTCTGTGTGGTGTCCTTGTTTTCTGGAGATCTGCCTAGAGGCCTTTAAAGCCAAAGCTGGCAAACACATAACACGGGTGCATGCCAGCTCCGTCGGCACAAATGTACAGCTAGCAAAAGTGCACCATGCTGACGTTGCAACCTTTAGCAGAAGCATTGGTATCATGTTTGCTTTCACAATCTTTCATAATCTTTTTTTTATTAAAAATAAAAAGGTACCAGCTCGGCTGGTTTGGAGCTATCACTCATTAGGTAGACTTACGTTATAGGCCTGTTCACTGATGTCCACACCTGGGAACTTTCTAAATGAGCCAGCCCTTCTTGAAATATTAGTCCTTTAATAGCCCATCCTGAAGATTTTATGTAGGGAAACCAGATGTGTTAACCAAACGGCTCAAATACCAGCCCTCGTGGAAACCTTGACTTCTCATTATTTAAAGTTACAAGTAATTGAGTCACCAACATTCAAGCAGGGATGTCAACTATAATCTATTGGAAGCAAAAGCAGTCTTCGGTATGATAACAGCAGGGTATAATAAAAAGAAGTCAACTCCTGACTCTTCAACCTCAGTCCTTGAGCTTGGCGCAATCACCCTGAGACTCAGGGTCAAACCCTGAGAGTTCCCATGTATGCTGATGCCTTATTAGCAATAACATCTCTTGCCTGGTGAAGCATACGTCTAGATGGACTGCAGAGGGTACCATTACAACCCTTGCAAGATTTTACCTAAGATGAAATAGATTGTCAGCTGCTATGACCCCGTTAAAAATCCTGGTCGTTTCTCATTTTTATCTGATTTTGTTTCATCTATCTCATGGTTAGTAGCACATTGTGTTCAGTCTTCTTTTGCCTGGTGTCATCTTCTAGACCTACCCCAACAGGTTCTAGAACCTAATGCAACCTCTCGTAGCTTTGCACATTTTCACATGCTATTCACTTTTAACCAATTCGCTTGTCAGGGACAAATGAAACCCATATGGAATAATGCTAGAGAGCTAAACATACTCTCCAGCCCACAATATTTGAGGTAGGTTGGAGGCAGGTAGGGGCTGAGTTAGTGGCAGGACTCTAAACATACCGTATTAGCACATGTTTTTTTTTGAGCCAGAATGCTAGGATATGATGTCATACCCCAGTGTACAGCTTCAATGCGAAAGCACAGACCGCAATCGATTCCCCAGCTTGGCAGGCTAAAGCTGAAAATTGGAGTAGTTTGGCAGGACAGTAACGAAAAATTGTGACTGTCCCATGGAAAACAAGATGGCTTGGAGGTATTCTGTAGTTAAAGTAGACTTAAAGTAAAAATGGAATGCATGCACCAATTTTAGCATTACCACATAAGCCTTGTTTTCCAGGATATGTATAATATTCCATATTGCTGACCTACGCATGTGAAATGGTGCCTCGCTGTGTGCGAGATGTATAAACTCAGTGAAAGGAACCGTTACACAGTTATACATCTCATCCACCCCATGAAAGCACTTTACATGCACTGGTCAGCAATCTGTAAAAATTATATTTATCCTGGAAAACTTGGTTGATGTGGTCACCCTAAGTGATATGCTTGCAGTAAAATGCATTGGAGTACCTGGACTCCTTTTGTATTAACAAAAAAAAAAAAAGGGCAATCGGAATGTCCCTAAAAGGAACTGCAGCCATAGCTAACTATGTTACAGCCCTGAGCGATGATGACGCTGACTGCATAACCATAACCAGGAATGCCCATAATGCATGAGTGGCCAGTTAACAAAACGTAACATAGCTCATATGCATCCATCCTCATACAACTGCAACTAAAACTTGCACTGGCCCTTAAGTGAATTAACCTATATCTTGTGCTAACCAAAAACATATATTCCAAAACAAATCTAATTAGCACTTTTTCAACCTGTATGTTATGGCTTGTATAGTTCATTGTCATTAGTGAGTTAGATGCTTCCTCTCCAGCACATAGGTTGGGTGACTCTCGAGCTAGTGTGTGCTCTGCCACTAGATGGCAGCACAATGTTTTTGTGTTAATGTTTTTAAGAAGGTTTAACCCCTTAAGGACCAGGCTGTGTTTTACCTATTGTACCATTGGGACCGAGGCTGTTTTAATACTTTTGCGGTGTTCGTGTTTAGATGTAATTTTCTCTTCACTCATTTAGTGAACCCACACAAATTATATGTTGTTTTTTTCAGGACAAGAAGGGCTTTCTTCAGATACCATTGTTTTAATCATATTATCTAATTTCCCATAAAAAAAATAATAAAATATGATGAAAAATGTAAAAAAAAAACACATTTTCTGACTTTTACCCCAAAAATCTTTTACTCATCCAAAAAAGCTAATGAAAAAACCTACTAAATATATTCTACTATTTGTCCTGAGTTTAGAAATACCCAATGTTTTTATGTTTTTTTGCTTTTTTCTGCACGTTATGGAGCATTAAGTACAGGTAGCGTTTTGCTATTTCAAAACCATTTTTTCCAAATCTGGTAATTCTTCCCCCCATGTGCCATTTCGGGTATCTTTGAAGCCGGCCAATGCAATTTACCCCATCAAATCATATATTTTTGAAAACTAGACACCCCAAGGTATTTCAAATGCTAGTATTTTAACCCTTTCCATGCATAAGATTCTACCACCAGCCTTTGCCACACTTTGTGTTAGTATTTTTTTGGTATTTTTTTTTACACAAATTGTACTTTGGGTATACATTTATAGCTCCAGGTATACGTCACTATCAAACAACACCCTAATATGTGTTCAATAACATCTCTCGAGTACAGTGATACCACCCATGCATGGGTTTGACTGCTGTTTGGGGTTAAAAGGCCACATTTGGGAAGTGCGCTTTTTTTTTCCCCCATTTCGGTCAGTCTGTGCCTATGCCCTATCTTTGAGCCCGGCCACTCCAATTTACCCCATCAAACCATTCATTTTTTTAAATTAGACACCCCTTGGGTATTTGAAATGCTTTTATTTAAATTTTTCCACGTCAGGATTTTTGGGAAGATACAGCGCTAATTTTAGCACTTGCTCATAATAATAAACTTTATTTTTTTATTTTATTTATTTTACTCTTTTTGGACTTTTTTTTTACATTTTGCTGGAACTGGATAGTGCCTCTAAAGCATAATAATTTTTAAATGTTACCATGTTTTTTTTAAGCTTTTTCTTTTTTTCTTTTTTTTTTTTTAAATTTTTTTTCTTTTTTTTTAAAATATTTTACTAATCACATAATGATTAGAAAGCTGGCCTCCATTGACTTGCATGGTTGAATGCAGTACCTGTATTCAACCAGCAAGTGGAGCCAGAGTTCTCTAGAAGGTCAGGAGACTGTCTAGCGAACTTTTTCAACTTTATTATTTTTTTCCCGGACCGCCGCCATCTTGCGGATGGTGAAGACTGCGTGCAGCTGCGGCTGTGACCGCTCTCCGGAGCGGTCACAGTCCATCAAGAGGTAAGTGTTTGGTGTCGCTGGATGCCTCCTGATCGAGGCATTCCAGCGACACCATTGAAGTTTAGGAGGTGATCGTTGATCGCCTCCTAAACGCTTTTAAAACGGGCGTCCGCCGCCATACAATGTATGGCGGCTGTTGACGCCCCGGGGAGGGGCCAGACATGGCCCATCATGCCGATCTCGGTGTTGCTGAATGCCTCGACATCGAGGCATTACAGCAACACCGTTTAAGCTTAGAAAGTGATCATTGATCACTTTCTAAGCTTGTTTAAGTCTGATGACGTGTCAGGCACGTCATAGGTCGTTAAGTGACCGTTTTGCATGACGTGCCTGACCCGGCAATGGACGTTAAGGGGTTAATTCAAATACAAAGACACAAATCCTTTTCATTTGTAAGGATGGCCTACTTCAGGCCAAAAAGAAGCAACATGTTACAGAATTTAAGAATTATTTCTGGCAAGGTATTCAACAATACTAGAATGATGATTTTAATGCTGCATTTACGGTAATTGATTTCAGTAGAGAAAGTTGAAGAGCACCCTTAAATGTATCTATGTCTAGACATTAACAAGGTAAGACACTTACCTAATTTCTGGGGTATAATTTCACTTTTCACAGAAAGGGTAACACATGAATTAAGGTTGCGAGTTGAGGTAATGAATTGCAGAACTAAAGTATAGTTAATTGAATAAATCACCTCTTTACATTCAAGAGCTTTCAAGGCCAAGGAGAGAGTCTACAAGTTGACGGTTAATTGCAATGTATGCTCATCTAAAATGCTTAATTCAAGGGCTACCTGGTGTCACATTGACCCAGCAAGTTTCTAAAATAACTCTTAAATGCCATCAGTGCTGTGAAATATGATGTCAGTATGGAAATCTATGAATAATAAAAAGCTTCATTATTAATAGGGCCCCGGGCAAGCATCTAATTCTGGGCCTACCAAACAACAGAGGTTCTTAGAATGATTATGCTGCATCCTAGGTCCTATTTTCTTCCTTACCTCAATCACAACTCATCTTCCTTTGAGGGATAACGTTCTTCCCAGATGAGTAAAAGAAAAATTATGCATTTGTTGAAGACTTATGTGACCCAAAGTGGGAAGCTGCTGTTTTGCCCTGCTTTAAAGGAACAGTCTAGTTCCCAAAATTGTAGTTCATGCATATTGGAGTTTATTGTATTTGAACTCAATGCTCATCACTGCCATCAGTGGGAGCTGAGCTGCCCTTTAAATCATTGGGGGAAGCGGCAGCCAATCACATGCATGCAAGTAACAACAGTGTTTAGATATTATACATGTGAGGGGCTGCTGCGACTCCAATTGACTGCGGTGGGAGCTCAGCTCCAGTTGGCTAGAATGGGGAAGTTCCTGAGCATATTCAAGCGTGCATACAAATACTTTATGCGTTTAGTAGAGACAGCAGGAAGGACTTAAACCAGAAAGAAGTCTAATTTTCTTATTAGAATAACTAAAGAAAGCCGGCACTGCCTTACATGTAGTCCAAGCACAATTGACTCTATATGTATTTAACATAGACCTTTCGAGATTGCACTGCTTTAAAAATCTGCTTGACATGGCTAAAACTTAGAGGAGCTTGAAAATTCCAAGTTTTAGCCAACCTAAAATGCTGCAGTTAGGGAATATAAATTTAAATCTATAGGGTTCTATAGTACTGTCATGGAAAAAATGAAACATGCTTTATTTGGATTTGTGTAACAGAAGGCCTATTTTAACATTCTCGCCTAAATTTATCGAAGGTTTCAAATATTTGCATTCAATGTGAATGTTTGTGGAACTGGGGTAATAATGTGGCATGCAGGGAGATGACATTATGTTGGCTGATTTTCAAACCCTGAAAGATGGATAGCAATACAGAGAGGTTAAAATTCTTTAACTTTGTATTGTTAGAAACAAAATGCTAAAGAGTTTGGGGCTGTTTCTGTGATAAATAAGGTTTGGAAATCTTCCTAGGGGGATCTTATATCTAAAATATGTTATAGGTCAGTGTTTTAGAAATATACATCCTAAATAAACTGATTTTCTGGGGGGATGTTGAAATACAAATTGAAAGCACAATTTATCTTCATACCCAACCCTGCTGGAAATGAATATATGATGCCCCTATGTAAGTTTCTGGTGATTTACATCTTAAATAAAATCAGTAACGTTGGATTCTTTTCAATGTCGATAAAAAAAAAAATCAGCTTATAAAACAAGCAGTGAATTCATTAAGAGCATACAATCGAGCCAAATACTGGCTTCTTTTTTTTTAACCTTCAGATAACAGCTTTTCTGTTCACTACTTAGCATTATTATAAGAAAAAAAAAACAAAGTATCCATCACACTTAAAGAAAACATTAAGTGACAGGCACTTTTTCAGGCGTTTTCTTGATTGGCTGTAGATCCTTTGGTCAAGTGGATTTGTCACGTAGACCAACTGAAGCCTTTATACGCAACAGACGAACTGATTGGAATCTGAAACAGACACAAGACCTCTAGAAAAACTTGGTAAGTCGGTGCCCTGTCAGTAATGAACACCCCACAGTCGCTAAGTGGGAGCACAAGAGAGAACCAGCGTTCATTTCCATAGATGCCAACTGTGCCCGTGAACTGAGTATTAAATTGTAATTATTACAATTTTCCTTTTTTTTATGTTTATTTCCAGATGCCACAATGATAGTATACTTAATATTTCCCCCACATCTCCATTTATGTTCAGTTACCGATAAAGGGGCAGTCCCTGTGTGTCACCTTGTGTGTAGTGGTGGCCCCTGACATTCCCCTAACAACACATTCTAAGGGCAAAAGGGCCCTCTTTCAATATTTGAGATGTTGATCTGAATACCTAGATCTTGGGTTGGGACCTCTGGTGTATACCTGATCTTATATTTCAGTGTTTGTATTTATTATTTTATGCAGTTATTTTTTATTTATTTGTTCTTTTAGTGATATGAATTGTAAATTGTGTTTCAGCCTTCACCATAGGATTTCTGTAGTTTTTGTCTTATAATTATGTGTTTCTGGTAGCAGCTATTTATGTATTTATTTTATGTGACAATATTGCTCCCGTTTGTGGTGATACCAGTGTATTGTACAAGTGTCAACGCGTATTTCATTTAAAACCCCTAGCCAGAAAACATGTAAAATCAGGCAACCCCATATAAGGAAATACACTAAACCATTTTGTGTTTCACTTGTCTATTGTGGTATTTAGTAAACAATCTGGAATATGTTATTTCTCTTTCTATTTTGACTTAATTGATGAGTACATTTTTCGCAGAGGAATAGTGGCTTTTAACAACCACAGACATTTAGCAGCAACAGGACATAAATTACTGTTTTATATGTTTTCAAAGGGTGCTTCTAAACAGCAACATTCAGCAGGCAAACATAATGAATATTTTTTATTACAGTTTTTTATTATTGGTTTCCTTTCTAGCAACAACATCCTTAAGGTAAATATTGTGTGTTTGCTGCAATTCTGGTTCTTGACAGTACAATTAACATAAATGCCACTGTGTTACATTCGTTCAGTGCCTTATTGTATGTTCAGATGGGTCTTGTGACCTAAATTGCAGTTGGGATTTGTAATAGCCTCCCTTTCCTGCTAAAACATACTATTTTATTTTTTTGTAAATATGTTTTTATTAAATTTCAAAAAGAGAAAACATACTATTTTAATGCAAGCCCATAAATAATATTTGTATGAAGCTATGAAATCAGCATTGTCCAAACTTACCACCCCCCGTACAGTTCTATCCTGAGGTTCAGATTGGTGTATTATTTGGCTCTTAAACTCCCTTGGGGACAAACGCAGCCACATGGCCCAGTAAAAATAAAACTTGTTTCATCGACTTCCCAAACATTTTTCTCTACCCACATCTACTGAAAGCACTCACTAAACCAAGTCATGTTTTACATGTACTGTAAGGAGGTTTCCCTTCACTGAGATGATGGTAGATTGTGGAACAGTCTTTCATCATAAGTGGTAGATGTTAATACAGCCTATTGGGTTAGATCGACTTTGCAGTCTGTTTCTTGATTAGAATTAATTTCAATTAAAGCACTGAAGGGTCCCGGTCATATGCCCAGCACAATGCTTGAATAATATGAACAGAGTGTGGTATAACCATGTTACTGGATTAAAGAGTTGATAAAAAGGACTGTATCTTTTGAGAATGTCTGGAATTTCCCTCTTCTAGAGCATGGATATCCTTGTGCATTTAAAGTCCCAACAGCCAGACAAGCAAAAGACCCTAAAATCCCAGGGGTCATTTTCGACATCTTTAGCTCCATTGCTTTACATTCATTTTTTGTACCTAAGTAGGTAATTGTAAAGTAAACAACCCTAAAATAACACGATGTCTGTTTAGTTTGAAACTCATGGTGGGTGCAGCTTCTTTAACCCAATTCTTATACTCATAAGAACAAATAATGTGGTAGGACTCCATCATTAAATTCAATACATTTAGTTGTTTTGTCACACCAGTTATGCAGCAAAAACATTTTAATCAGAAGAATAAGTACACCAGGCACATTCTATGTACCAGATATTAGTTCATATGCAGAAAACTGCAAAAGGCTGGGTGCAGGAATTGCTGGTATTTGCCACCATGCAGATGACTTGGTCTTGGAAGTGCTAGACCGTTGGTCTATTTGTGTGTCAATTTAATAACACAATGTAAGTCTGATGAAGCAGAGTCTATCAGTCTATGGAAGGCGTACCCGAGCGAGGAGTTCTGACAGGGCTAGGCAGTACTTCAGTACATTGTTACTAAAGGTACAGCTGAAAGTTTTCATACACCTTGGCAAAAGACATTCCAGCGCAAGTTTTTACAACATTTCATGTCCCCATACATTTCTTTTGGCAAGTCAAATAAGGCTTCTACTCATTTGAGAGGTAATTGTAAAATAATCGATTACAGACAGAATTATTTCAGCTTTAATTCACTATATCGGAATTCCAGAGGATCAAAGGTTTACATACAGCAAGTTGACTGTGTGCTTAAACAGTTGGGACGATTCCAGAAATCTATGTAATGACTTTATAGGACCTCTAATTGGGCAGTTGTCATAATTAGGAGTTAATTGGCACGTATGACTGTATTTACAGGCCTACCTGTAGAAAAAATCTCACGGCCTTCCACAAGTCCGGTTCCTCTTTAGGATAAATTTTCAAATTACTGCTGTTACCAAGATCAACTGTACAAACAATGTGATGCAAACTTAAAAAGCATGGGACCACACTGAATCATTCAGGAAGGAGGCACAAATGAACTTCCAGGGCTGAACGTACTTTGGTCTGAAAGATTCAACTGAACCCAAAGACTACAACAAAGGGTCTAGTAAAGGGGTTGGAGGTATCGGTACCACAGCATCTACATCCACCGTTGAGAGTCCTACTTTGCCACAGCCTAAAAGGCTCTCATCCCAGGAAGTCTTGGAGTGGCCATCACAAAGACCTGAAGCCCATAGATTCGGTGGACTCAACTGAAATAGTGTGTTTGAGCAAGAAGGGCCACAAACCTGACTGAGTTACTCCAGCTCTGTCAGGAGAAATGGGAAACAATTCCAGTGGTATTGTGAGAAGCTGGTAGAAGACTACCCCAAGCATTTGATTCAGGTTAAGCAATTAAAAGTGTATGTAAACTTTTTGAAAGAATTTTGTAATTTATTTTTGATTTTTTCTTTTTAGAATTACCTCTGATGTGAACAGAGTAGATGTTACTTGCCAAAATAAATTTATGGTAACATGAAGTGTGTGGAGTTTTGAAAACTTCAGCCTGAATGTCTTACCCTATTTTTATGTACTTTTGGTCTGAACCGAAATTTGTGTTTGCTAGGAGGCAGCTGCTATTTGGTGTTGTAGGACAAGGGTTAATATAGGGGTACTTTGTTGGATCACATGCCCATGGAAGGGGTGAATAGTGTTCATTTGATGTACAGATATTAAAAATAAGAGTCAGATCACAACATACCTTTTTAAATACCATGTGAGTTCTTCAAATAATTGTATATTGTTAACAAATTTGCCAAAAAATCACCTCCAGAAACAGTCCAGAAGACCCTTACCATGATTGACATTGATGACATCTATCGCATATAAATTTCTCTAGTTTTATACTTATATATAACTTATACTAGTAAGTGGCCCTTCATCCTTAATAGCTGTCAGGTAGAAGTGTATCGGCAGTGGTTTCAGTGCAGAGACAGACAAGGAAACAGAGGAGCCTTCCTCAAATATTACAGTGTTTGTTTGTGCACTAAAATAACATTTTTGACACTTAATACATTATGCTGTTTCTTTGAACAGCCTGAGCTCCCTGGTAGCTCAGTCAATGTTTATTTCACCAGTGGGGCAGTGGATGGATGAGCTCTAGGTTGGTTTACATCAGTCTCCTTAAGATTTCCGAGTATCTAATTTTATTATAACCTATTGCATTCTGTACCTGGAATATGTTTTTTTCTGTAGTCACCTGGCTCAGTGTGAGTTTTACTGTCAATTAACACCTTTTAGTTGGTACTTTTTTAGTAAACATTTGGTCACAAGGGTTAAAGACAAAAACAATGCTGGCACTGTACGGAATCCGTGTCTGTTTTGTTTCCTGTAATTAGACATAACCTGCTTATAATGTAAACCTGGGACAATTACGGGTTTTTATTTTGGGATAACATTCACATCCCACACCCAGTAGATCCACACAGTGTGGTTTTCCCGGATTCTGCGTTACTGGCCTGCTTGTCTGCGAAACTAATTGACACTTGCAGAAAAGTAACAACTTGTTTTCATTGCTAAATTTGGCAGCAGTGGTTAAAGGCATTGAGAAAGGGTTTCTGGGCTCCATCATCATAAGCGTGTGTCCCCCCCCCCTTAACTTAACCCTTTAAATGCCAGAGCTGCAAACATTCCTTTGCATCAGAGCTCCTCATGAGTTAAAATGAAAGGTTCAGAACCCTGACCATAGGGAATCAAAGATAGTAATGTACTTTTCTGACAACGTTAACATATATAACATTTTCTCAATGTATTTTTTTTAAAAGAGTATTTTTCAGCTGTCTTTAGGATATGACGGAGTATCCCATGGTATGCCAGATTTAATAATAATCTGTAACCAGGAGATCCTGGTCTGGTTGGGTGGGCATGTCTTGCGTGATCATTATGGAAAAAGGAGAAAGAGTTAAGTGGTATCTGCTACGTCCTGTGAACGGCATGTTCTGTATACTGCTGTTTTGCTGTTTAGTTTGGATATTTTGGTTTTGAAGCAAGATATAGACTATAAAGTAATCTATACACAAAAGGGGCCAAATAATTCTGTATGAGCCTCCGGTACCGATCCTTAAAAGAACAGTAATGTCATTTGCTTTAGGTAACTGTTTCAGTGCATACTGTTTGCTTTAGCGACCCTTTTAAAGAAATATGGTTCTTGCTGCCTAAGTGGTTGACGGTGCATAAAAACATGCCTGAATACATTTTGTATATTTGAATGAGTACAGATAGCATAATATAAGGTTCTTGGGGAATTATAGCGCAAAAGCGTTGTCTAAAAAGAGTCCCAAATTTAAGCTTCTTTTTTTTAAAAAAAAATCTTGAAACTAAATTTGTTATCATTGGGGCAGTTTTCTATTTTAGCCCAGTTGTATTGTTTTTTCTTCTTGTTAGTAGAAAATTCTACCTTTATCACAGCTATGCTTTTGTACTCCCCCTGTCTTCCAGGTTTATGTAGTATAATAGCTTTAGGTGATGGTATGTCGGTTTGCAGCTGCAGAAACCTGTCATTTTGGCAGTTGGACATTATTTAGTGAATGAGACACTTTACTGCAATTTAGACCCTGTTTTATACAGCCTGCAGTTTTTCTCGGCGTTAAAAACAACTTAGCGTTAAAAGCAAAGTAGGGAATAAAATTGAGCTGGTGAATGCTGAATAACTGAGGACCTTTATTTAAGTTTCCCTGTCCCCGAGCCTTTTCATTTACAATCGTCCTTGAGAAGGTCTCCTAATACTGAGCTTGTGTATCCTTGACAGGCCTCACACACAAGGAACACTCCTTGACTTACAGAACCTGAAGCATCTCATCATAAAATGAAAGGAGGTTTAACACATTTTAAGGTTAAACTATTTCTCACGTATGTTAACTTTAATCATTTTCATCTGGCGCCAATTATACAACAGACTGGGGAGGTTACAGAATACAAAGGAAAGTTTGCAAAAGAGCTGTGGTTTTAGCTCCTTCTCCCACCATTCATTATAAAGTGCAAGTTCCTCCAGCTAGAAATGTCCAGATTGGAAAAATGTCACTGATTTACTTATGCATTTCCCAGGGCCAGCCAAGCCCTTTATGTAGCAGAAGCTTATTGGGTATGGGCCTTCATTACATATAGTAAAGACAAGGAGTTGAAATCAACTCTTTTACCAACCCTTTAGTGTATAGACCCCAAATAAAAAGTGAGCCGCTATAATGCAGGTAAAGGGAATTGGCTGGTTTTAAACTCTCTTCATTCAATGCATTTTGTAGCTGCTATGCATTCAGTTTCGTGCAGTCCTGTTGTTACTAGTGTTTACGCATTAGTAAATAGGTTTGATAAGAAAATGATCATCTTTTAGAAATAGGTTTTATTATTCCCACAGTGTCACAGTGTCTGACACTTCATAAAAGATGGGGAGTATAGGCAGTTGTCTGTGGCATGAAAGTGTAGTTAGCGAGAATGGACAGCAGATGGCAGTGCTGATTCTAGTCCCATTTAAAGAGGCAGTGGACAAAAGGAGGAGGAGCCGCATGTGCTGCCGAGCGTCATGCTTGCCTTTCCATCCCTCCCTCTGTTAGAGCAGCAGTGACCGGTGTGCAGACAGACAGGCTGCTGCTCTCATGCACATCATTACCACCCTCCTCCCTTCTACTGAGTCACCATCCCTTCTAGATGCCACATTCATATACACTCCGACAGAGCATCCTTTAACGCACACACAGGCTTAGAGGGGTAATGCGCTAGAATCACAATATACAGGACCACACAGGCTGAGCGCATTCATTCACTGGATACTTACTATTGTCAAGGAAGCGCTGGCTTTATGACACTATATGCAAACACGAGAGAGAGACACCACAATACATATACAAACATTCAACGCATCACGCAATACACAGACAACTGGATGTAGCGATTCACAGTCAGATTTCCACACACACACATTCTGAGCGTAGACCAGTGTTAACGCAAGTGGATCTTTATACATTGTCAGTGCAGCAAATGGCTCTTTGTATACATGCATAAAAGCACAACGCTTTTCTTCAGCTGCGGCAATTCATGTCCACTTTTCTCCAAGCAGCTGTATAGAGAGCCAGATAAAACACACCATAAGTTGGCACGACCTCCGCACCCTACAGCAGACACCCTGCCAAGCTGCGTTCGCACGTAGTCCGCTACCTGCGCTTTTCCCCTCTCCTGCACCTGCGGCCGGACAAAGCTATGAAGCAGGCTCTTCTGGAGGTAATGAGGATGAATCGGATCTGCCGGATGGTGCTGGTCACTTGCCTGGGATCCTTCATCCTGGTCATCTTCTATTTCCAAAGTATGTTGCACCCAGGTAAGGCTTCGTGTACCCTCCTCATCTGTTTCTATGCTGGCCAGAGCTAGACATATAGAGTGAGATGGGAGATGCATAGATATTGCCGCTTAGGGAAGTTCTTCGGTCGGCCTTTGATTTTCTAGCAGTTTCTGGGTATACGCTTCCATTACGCTATGAACAGCGGCAGCGGCAGAAATAAAAGTTGTATATTTCCCTATCTATAGGTCTATGAAAATCCCAGCGCTGATGTATGTTTGGGTTGGCGACCACGTTTTAATATAATTTTATTGCGGGATGATGCAGATTTTTTTTTTAACTTTTATTCTGTAAAGAATGCTAGATGCACCTGGTTAAAGATTTAAATACTTCCATGTCCGTTATAAACGGAGGCACTGTCCCAGCATCTGAAATCCGTCTTACTGTACGCTATTAGCCATGCTTTTTGTTGTAGCGGTCTGCCGAGAAACCTGCTATGTATTCAGTAAAAGTACTCTATTTTCATGCAAATGTCATGCAGGTGTTTCCGTTTGAAATCATCATTTGTTGTGGCATGTTTCATATATATGATATTTATAGCCGCGGCATGTCGTTTGTGGGTCCCTTACTTGTTTTTGAACTGCAAGCCTCATCATTCTAATCCGCCTCTGCGTTACATTCTGTATCTGATATATTGTGAAACGTGTTACAATGAAGTTATTTTACTTCTGCGGTCACTAATGTACATTGTATCGAAATGAAGCCGATGAAGTATATGTGAATGTAAACATGCATTAACTGTTACCGTAATAACCCGTGCCCTGCAATTAATAAATAACTATTTTCACTTTGTAGGTTTGTAACATTTGATTTTTTTTTGTTAATGCAGAAGGAATTTATTTAAATAATTGTCTATAGAAATCCATAGTGTTGAGTGTGAGAGTCATAGTCTTATATTGTTGATCTTCTGCTTTGAACAGCATGAGCCTATTTAGAATGTTAACCCTTTCTAGCATAAGTTAGGTTAAACGTCATTGATACGAAATTATTTTCCTCAAGTATATTTGCCAAGAGTATTACGAGTATTCAAAGAAAAAGATGATCTTTTCAGTACTGAATGTTTGACAGTGGCAATGTTTAACCATTTTGGTGCCGGTAATGGTAAAAAAAAAAAATTACAGATATGTTGTGGTCGCTAAACTACCATGAATATGGGCAATATACCTGGCCGGTGGACCGAGGATCTTACGGATAAGACGGAGCTAATAGTGTTACAGAAACACTGTATAAATCAATATTACTTGTGTTCTATTTGTTGCATCGGGTCTGTTTTTATTTATATTCCAAATGCATTAAAGTATGCACAATGTACAAAAATAATGCCTAATATTTTTGTGACTGCCAATCCCCTTTTACTTACTATACGGGTAAAAATGAAATTTGTAAGACCTTAGCAGCCGGTGATGTGTTCCCCATGAGTAGGAATCTTCTAATGTGCTGTTTGTGCATAAATCATTAAGTGCGAAGGGTATTAGGGACGCTTCGAAAGTGAAATGTTTAGTATTATTTGTTGTTTTTATATAGCGCCATCATATTCCTCATCGTGGTACAATGGGTTTTTTCGTTTCTCATTTCTGCTGCTTGATTTATGCTGCTCATTTATGCTGTCCAACGTAGCTTAATATATAGAAACACAGAATTTGTGGGCAGAGAAGGACTATTCGGACCATCTAGTCTGCCTGTTTTTCCTGCCGTAAAGATTTAAACCTTCATCGGTCTTCAGTCTTGTCTTAGATTCAATGTATCCGCCTTATATGCCTATCCCGTGCATGTATACATTCACTCGCTGCTTAACCTTTCCCACTTTTGCAGAGAGGCTGTTTCACTTATCTATTACCCAGTCAATAATGTAAAGCTTCCTTACATTACATCTAAGCCTCTGACCTTTTGGTTTTAGCAAATATGGATTTTTTAATAGTTTTCCATAGTTTCTTTCAAACGACTGTTTCTAGATTTTTTTTTTTAATAAGCCTGTCTTGTCTTTGTACCATTTAGGTAAATTATATCTGTTACAATTGAACCACAATAGGCATGTTACTTTATAAACTGTTATGGATGCTAATGAATGCATTGTTTAAAAACTTTCTTGGTGGAATGCCGAAACGTTGTTGTGTTAGATTAGCCAAACATATATGGACCGATTGCCAAGCTGGCACGTCTGCTTCATTTAAATAAAGGCAGTCCTTTTTGATTCTAGTCTTTAAAGGACCAAAGACACCAGCCTTTGTGATAAAAAAATTAATTGAGACAATGATTTATTGTTTTATATAGCGCCATCAATATTCCGTAGCACTGTACAATGGGTAGACAGGTTATAGCAAATAACATAACAAATTGACTTACAGAAACAACAGGTGAAGAGGGCCTTACATAGAAATGACGGCAAATAAGAACCGCTCGGCCCATCTTGTCTGCCTATTTTTCCCTGATGTAAGGGGCTTAAAGCCTATCAGTCTTTGGTCAGATCCTAGAGCAGACCTGGGCAAAGCACGGCCCGCGGGCCACATCCGGCCCGCTGAATAGCTCGGACCGGCCCGCAAAGAGTGTCCTGGTGACTCACCAATGAGTCCGGTGTCCCCCCCCGCCCCGGTCACTTACCTTAAACTCCTGTGTTGGAAGCGTTTGTCTCGGGTGCCGGCGCTTTACGCTGGGCGCCGGCATATGACGTCAGACGCCGGCGATCAGCAGTGAAGCGCCGGCACCCGAGACAAACGCCTCACGCTTCCAACACAGGAGTTTAAGGTAAGTGACCGGGGCGGGGGGGGAGATCCTGAGAAGGGGGGGTTAGGGAGTTAGAGGGGAAATACTGAGAAGGGGGGGTTAGGGAGTTAGAGGGGAGATACTGAGAAGGGGGGTTAGGGAGGGAGGTCTTACTGTGTGTGTGTGTCTTACTGTGTTTGTGTGTGTGTGTGTCTTACTGTGTGTGTGTGTATCTTACTGTGTCTGTGTGTGTCTCACTGTGTCTGTGTGTGTCTTACTGTGTCTGTGTGTGTCTTACTGTGTCTGTGTGTGTCTTACTGTGTCTGTGTGTGTCTCACTGTGTCTGTGTGTGTCTTACTGTGTCTGTGTGTGTCTTACTGTGTCTGTGTGTGTCTCACTGTGTCTGTGTGTGTCTCACTGTGTCTGTGTGTGTCTTACTGTGTCTGTGTGTGTCTTACTGTGTCTGTGTGTGTCTCACTGTGTCTGTGTGTGTCTTACTGTGTCTGTGTGTGTCTTACTGTGTCTGTGTGTGTCTTACTGCGTGTGTCTTACTGTGTTCATAGCTTATTCAGTTATTGTAATAAATATTTTAGCCCATTTTTTAGCTCAAAATATTTTTTCCTTTTTTTTCTCCTCTAAAATCTAGGTGCGTCTTATCAGCAGGTGCGTCTTATAGAGCGAAAAATACGGTATGCACTCCGAAGCCTTGTTCATTTTGTTCACTTCTGTGCTGTGCTAATAGTTATTCAGGCCTTACTTATTCAAGCACCTCTACCAATGACGTAGGCTTGAATAACTTTATTAAACAGCACATAAGTTAACAAAATGGACAAGGCTTCGGAGTTTGTAGTTTGTAGAGGTCTGGCCCTCTAAAACCATTCCAATTTCTCATGTGGCCCCATGGGAAAATTAATTGCCCACCCCTGTCCTAGAGTGAGGAAAGCTTTACAGTCTATCCCATGCTTGTTTAAATTCCCTCATTGTATTAGCCTCCACCACTGCTGCTGAGAGACTGTTCCATTTATCTACTACCCTCTAAGTAAAGTAGAACTTCCTTACATTACATGTAAGTCCCTGATCCTCTAGTTTTAGACCATGAGCTCTCGTGCTAACATTGCTCCTACTTTCAAATAAGCTTGCCTCCTGTACTTTGTTAAATCCCTTTAAGTATTTAAATGTTTCTTTTGCATCCCCCTCTCTCTTCTTTCCTCTAGGTTGTACATATTAAGATACTTTAAGCTTCCCTGATTTCTGTCCTGCAAACCACTTCCCATTTTTGAGATGCTTCATTGCATTGTCTGCTTACCTTTAAGTCATCATAAATGATTAATCCCTCTCTTCCATTGTCACTGACAGTATCTTGCCACCAATGCTATATTCTGTTTTAGGATTTTTACATCCAAGTGCATTATTTTACATTTATTAATATTAAAGTGCATCAGTCATTCGCCATTTGAGTGGTTCCACCCGGAATGTCTACCCTGCTTCAGACCTTTATATCATGTGCAAAAAGACATATCATACCATAAAAACCTTCTGTAATATTACTGATAAAATATTAAAAAGTACAGGTTCCAATACTGATCCCTGAGGTACCCACTAGCGACAAGTCCTCCTCTAAATATACACCATTAACTACAACCTTCTGTTTCCTGTCACTCAACCATTGGCTTATCCATTCAACTATTCTGGCATCCATACCCATAGACTGCAGTTTATTTATATGTCTTCTATGAGAAACCGTGTCAGATGCCTTACTAAAGGCGATATCAACAGCTCCTCCCTCGTCTATTATCTTAGTTACCCACACAAAAATATAGTTAGTTTGACAAGATCCTTCTGTAGTAAACCCGTGCTGTTTCTGATCATGCAAACCATTTGCGTCCAGATTTAACAATCCTATCCTTTAGCATGGTTTCTATGTTACTTGCCAACTACTGATGTAAGCCTGACTGGTCTATAGTTGGCCGAGTCGTCCTTTACTAGCTTTTTGTGCAGTGGTACTACGGTTGCCAATTTCCAGTCTTCTGGAACTCCTCCTGTCATTAGTGACTGGTTGAATAGATGTGCTAGTGGTTTTGCCAGGACACCCCAAGCTCTTTTAATAATTTATTATTATAATTATATTTTTATTATTGTTTTATATAGTGCCACCATATTATGCAGCGCAGGACATTTCAAGTAGTATAAAACATGACTTACAGAAATAACAGGTGAGGAGGGCCCTGCTCAAACGAGCTTTAATGAGAACAATTACAAAACCGAGAAGAGTTCTATTAAATTTGGTCTGTTGTAGATGTAGAATCTTGATGAATCCATGGAAAATATATGGGTAAAATACAGAGCATTATTGTAAAGACTGTAAACAACTGTTCCCAACATTAACCAAAGTCAGGGTTGCTCACCTGATTAGTAACGGCTGACTCCTTTCTACTCACCTGATTGCTATTAGCCAGAGCCTTTCTACTCAGTCCAGGCTATTTAAGCATAAAGGCTCATTACCTCCGTGGCCTTGTGTTGTTTCCAGATACCAAGTGTATTCCCTGCTATTCAGTATATTCCCATGTATGACCTCTTTTGGCTGACTTCCCTTCTGGCTCCTGATTACTGGCTTTGATTCTGACTTCACCGATCTCCATACTCCTGACCCCGGCTTGTTTGATTACCCGCTCTGGCTGCTGACCCTGGATACTCTCTTGGATTACGATTTTGGATCATTTTTATTTTTATTAATAAAGGTCTTTGCATCGTACTATCTGTCTCTGGCTGGTTCCTAGTCCCTAACAGAGTTCTTAATAGCAAACAGGACACTTTTTTTTTAGTTGTGTTCTTCATTCAAACTTGGATAGAAATTAGAGGCTCAAGAACCGTTTAGAAAGTGGTTTGTATGTGCGAGGGAAGATATGTATCTTCCCTAACCCTTACATATGGCTCGTCCGGCTTCAAGCTCGTTTTTTTTTCTTTTTTTCTCAGAATCATATCCTTAATCAGGTTTGAAAACAAAATGGCAGATTTAGTTTAACATAGCGGGTGAGTGATTTGCACATTTTACACAGATCGCCTAAACCATCTGGGGAAGAAAGTGCTGAAGCTGGTCGGGGGAGCCCACGTAACACGAGGCATTTGTCACAATAAGTATTCACTATACTGCCTTCCACTGAACGTGCTACGCATAAGGGAAGTTTTAGCATACTGCAGTGACACTTGAGCGTACTTTAAAGAGATGCTTTGGCAGTGAATAGCTTTCATTAAGTTCTATAGCTGAACAGCTGAAGAACAATGCTAAATAGGCATGGATCAGAAAGCACGTAAGGTCTTTTATGATCTGTCGGTGTGACGGTGAGCTACAATTTGATATTTTTCAGTGGCACAAATGGGATTTTGGTCTCTACCAAATGGGTTGATTTACTTGAATTCAAAAGTTTGATCAAGAATGGATTAAACCAAACTTGGTGGTTATTTTGTATAGAAGGAGTTAGAATTGGTTCAATTAACATAGCATGATTGGTCCACTTTTACCACTTTGGTTTTTGCTCTTCTACTGTAAAACACTTAACATTTATACATTTCACATGCGTATGTAAAAGTATTCTTTTGCAAATTTCCCTATTAAATATAATGCAAAACTGCACACTGTATAAAATTAAGATCAAGCCAATGAAGATTTCAATCAGAAAAATATAATCAGATTCACCCCGCTGTTGGTGAGCATGTTACGACCGCATTGAAAAGATGTACTAAAGGCATTGTTTGATCTGTGTGTGAGAGGTACGTAAATGCGGTGTTAAATGTCTGATAGCACTAATAATAGAGAGCTCATTTCTGCTATCTAAACCTTCTGGGATTCTATACAGATGCAGAATTCTAAAGCGTCTTATGCTCCCTTCAATGGATTATGCTGATGTGCAGTCTTGCAAGAGATAGCAAGACCAGCAGAAGGGGAGTTATGTTATGAGAGGCTTTCTGTTAGACAGATGCAGGCTTAGTCTGGTAGGAAGGGGTCATTGCATGGAATAACATGTTAACAATGCTGGGTAATCAAATGAAGACATCATAGTAACTAGGGCAGAATAGTAAGTGATTGCTGGCTTTACCCAGTGGCTTTAATCTGCCCCTAAAACATTAACCTTCAGTGTGGTGGTTTGTTAAACCTAAATCTTTGAGGTTTAACCATTGCAAATGTTTATTGGTGTCATTCGGTTGCTATACGTTTTGGCAAGTAATACAACTCCCAAGAATCCCAAAAATAACTAATGGGGTTCGCGCTTGAACAACATGCCTGATGTGATACCTGTTGGCTACTGAATTTACACATTAAACTATAGGGGGTGGCCGATGTGTAATGATGTTGTTGCTTAACGTTATAAAGAGGGTAAAATGATAAATTGGGTATTTCCTTCAAACATTTTTAGATACTAACAGACGTCAAAGGAGAGCTTTTGCACAGAGATATGTGATCTAATGGCGTGTTTTGGGTTAAAGTAGCCATCTGCCACCGGCAGCGCTAACTAAAACCTAAGACTTATCATTTCATATGGTATGGCAACACTGCTGCCATTCACGACTGCAATAAAATCATTTATATGCACTTTTATGTATAAGACTGATTACCCTTGACCAATGCAATTATAATATGGCATGCTGAAAATGAAGTTAATGAACCCTGCCAGTAATGGAAAAGCTAATCCATGTACAGACGTGTCTCTTGATGAAATTATAATCAGTACAACAATGTGTTGTGTTAAAATTACATTGGTATGATAGATTTCTTTTTAATAACATGATGGGCTTCCTTAAATGATGTTGCAGTTTTGTTTTTGGTCGGATACTGTTGCTGAGTCCATACAAACCGTTGCTTAAGGCAAAAACTGGTGCCTCGTTCTTCGTCAACGTTTCTCATTAGGGGTTGCCGCGTGACTATCCATCAAGAGTCCGTTATTCCCATCTTATAACGTAGATGCTCTTATTAAGTCATACGTGGATAGGGTAATGGGAAAATATGACAGTATATGTTACATGGAAAACAGAGCACTGTATATAAATCAATCTGCAAGATATATAGCAATCCCATAAAGTTGCTCCAGGCTGTCTTGCACTTTAGTCCATACCACAGCATATATAATTAAAGTCACAATTTAATCAATAACTGCACAGTGTAACACATAATCCCAAAGATCACATGATAAACGTATCATTGTTACCGAAATGTTGAGATCATTCCTGCTTATCTGCTGTTGTGTTTTTGAGGTTACTTTCACTATATATGCAGTAGTGTGCAGCTATAGAAACCACATTTAAACCTTTTCTCCAGTTATATACAATCGTATGCCCATGCATTCAAGTAAAATTGAATTTATCTTCTTGGTCATCATAGTGAGTCTGTTCTAATCTGACCTTCAATACTCCTGTGCATGACTGGGTGAATTATAGCGGTCAAGTAGCCATCACTGTGAGACCTAAAAACATTCGTGGTCCTTAAGTGGTTAAGTCTTTGTTTCCTTTCCCTAAAAAAGATACATTTTCTCAATTTTACTCCATTTTCTTCATTTTCAACTCCAACATTTCCTGTGGTGTCAGCTGTGACGATGCAGAAAATGTATGCCTGAACGTCTGTTTGGTCACTTAATGGTAGATTGTATGTTGTGATATGGCTTATCGATGTAACTTATTTAATACATTAAGAAAACTGTATTTATTTAGATGATTTTATTGATAATCATATTCCTCCTATTTCTACATATCATTGCCACTTTCAAGGCTGCACAACGTTTTGATACCCTCCTACTCATTCTGAGCTTGCAGAAGAGCGATATCATGTGAGTAAAGAGGAATAGTTGGAGATATGTGCATGTAAAGGATACAATAAGGCATTTTGCAGTTTAGGTTGTACTAATGGCCCTTAAAAGAAATCTTGTTAGGAGCTGGAAATATTCTAAATGAAGTTGCCTATATGCAAGCAGGAATGTTTCATTGTCATGTGTCAATATGATAAAATGAGATCACAACAAGAGTCAACTCTTTAACTTGTCACCCTAAGATTGGGAATCAAACTTGAGAATTTCCAGGTAGGATTATAAAACCTCAAATGAAGTCAGAAGAATTTGCTGATTATGCACTACATAATACATTGTCAATGAGAACCTAAAGTGTTTATGTGGTTCTAGAAGCTGATGCAGAAGTGAATTTCTGAATGAACCTCACTCATGTGCTTCCATTAATGCGTTGTACCTTTACCTAATCATTTGTGCTTTGTACAAAGGCTACTGCTACCAGTAATTTACAGAGTGCTGCGTTGACTGCCATAACTACAGGGCACATCTGACCTACACCAACTGCGAGGAAGCTGAGTGAGTTCATAATTAGCTTTGTTGTCACAAAACATAATTATGTTGGCATAATGAAATTTACTGTTCCTTTGTCACGTTTAATAATGAACGCCTGGTTCTTCCTATTACAGGCAATCTGGTATGGCAAATTTAATAAATCTGAAAGACACAGTAATGAAACTGGTCAGGTGTGAATGTGTGCATGGAACAGATTGACATAGCTCCATAGTCTTTGTTCCAAAGGTGGTTGAGCAGTGCAGAGCGAGCTGTCTTAGAGTAGAGGAGGCAGATAATGACGTGCCCTTGTATTAGGTGCAATCGCGTTGTATAATTTGCAGTGAAGGCAGGCATGCTTTATTTTTACTAGGCTTTGGGGAATCAATTACCATCTGCTGCTTCTAGCTCACTACAGTAATATGTTCTTGAAGAAAAGATGGCAGCTTTTTATTTTATAGACTTCTTCTGCTGCTTTTTATTAGATAAACATTCTGCTCAAGAAGAAAGTTCTTTAACCAAAATGTAATTTGGTAATTTGCCCTGTTGAATACTTTAATTTAAATTGAAATACGTATAAATGCCAATGCATTATGACCTTAAGCAACATAGACTGTTGTATTCTACCATCAAACATACCTATGACGTCATACAGTTATGTTATAACCGGATGTGACCAACTGTAAATAGAATATCATCTGATACCATTACTACTATTGGGCCAGCTAGAGCACATTTTTCCATTGAGGTAGCAAAAAATGAATATAGAATCCATTCATGGTTTCTGGTTTTTGATTGATTGTGCTCCTTGCTGGATAGTTATTGAGAGTAGGATTCCGATTGAATGAGTTAGAAGACCATGAAAACAAAGCCTTTAAATTATTTTTGGTGCCTTAGAAATAATACCAGAGGTTAAATTAGTATTATGATATATCAATGGTAATCTCATCTTTATAACCCCATTTGATGTTAACCCCATAATGGCCCCGTGCTTGAATTAGATATTCCTTTGCTTAATATTTGATATCATTTAAACTATTCTTGCAAGTGGTCTGCCTATGTGCTAAGTGCCCCACCTAAATTGTACATTTGTAAATTGGCATTTAATAAAAAAAATAACTGTAGAAGGATATCTACCTGCAATTCCAATGTGTTCTTACGTGTAGCTGCAGACTTCACTTTGAGTCTAGAAATGGTGTGTGGCGGCAGTCTTCATAGTCTCCTGCCATGTAATTAATATTTAATAAAAATACTGAATTGAAAGCTGTGTCCGCTTTGCAAGCACTTTAGGATATTTATAATCAGAATTCTTAATGTCTGAATGTCTTCTCCATGTACTGGTCACTTGTTGGATGTCGGTAGCTATTTTATCATTACAACCATAAACTGTACTTTTCAAGTGCTTTGTCCTGCAAAACTTGCCCTATAAGAATAAACGTACATTGTCTACATATATTGCTTCATAAAGCCATACATTTTTAATTACAGCACATAACGCATTCCCGTAGCGCTGCAGGCCGGTTGTGCGCATGGTGTGATGTTGGTGACAAGTGACGAGTTTCCATGACTACCTGTAATAATTGTAGCAGTGTCTTGTGACTGGTAGTTTATCTTGTCCATTAGGATGATCTGTTCAGGATAAGACACATAGAAGCTTATGGCACATTGGCAGCATTAATCCGCCATTCAACTTTTTAGTCATAGGCTAAAAAACATTTTGTATAATTTTGCATTTGCCTCGTTTTGGTTAACACTTTCTCCCAACCCTCGCACCATCTTATTATTGTGTTTATTAACACTTCTTTCATTCTCCAGCAACTATGTGTTACAAGTGAGACATTTTGTCAATGTTACAGAAGCGGCACACAACAGAGTTAAGATTTGTGTTGGTATAATTTTGTGTATGTTTGTTGAATGCACAAAACACCAAGAGTGAGGTCAGATTCCCAGCATGATGCTGTGGTCGATAATAGCAAAAAAATTCTCCTGGAGTATCCCATCAGTAACTAGAGCAGCCATGTATATAGGGTTAGGGTATTGACGTTCCCATGCACTCATGAGCCACCTTGAGATCAGGGATACGTTGTAAAAGCACTGTCTGGATCTGAGCATAAACAGAATAGGGCTTCCAGAGATTTATCTAGAAAGGCGGAATTCGCAAATGAAGCTCCCTTGGTTCCCACATAATCCAGTTCTGCTTGGCTTCTCCTTTGAACCCATGCATAGACGAGGAGTTATTATCTGAGGCTGAAGCATGCTGCCCTTCCAAATCTTCATATCAAAAGCCTTCTCTAAGCCAACTGCGGGATACTTTTTTTACATTTATAATTAGAACGTCCCTTCAAAAAAGAGAGAGAGAGAGGACAGAAGGAGGTCTCTATTGTGATACGTGTGTAAGTCTTGCATATATCTTGTTCTCTTTCATTTGTAATCTTTGCCCCAAAGCTTGCCTTCTCTAAATACATTTGCAACACCAGTGTCATGGTTTGTGGCAACTATTTTCCACATATAAGAATATTATATACTGTATGTATGTATAAAAAAATCACAAATATGTTTTTTTTTCTTAAACAGTTTTAGTTTCTGTATATTTGTTTAAATAAAAATCCCAAGTGTCTCTCTTTTTGTAACATTTTTATTTTAAATAAAAATATTGGACATGGACTGAGCAAATCTACATATTAAGGTTTTATCCCCTGTGATGTAATAAATGTGAAAATAGAACCATAAAGCCTGCTTTTTAGCAAGGTGGATACATTCGATCAAAAATGTTCTGTTTGTCCAGTGGGCAGAGTATTTCCTATGTTAGTCTCTGTACAGACAGTGTGAGAGATCTTCTTTAATAGTAGAATAACTTCTTTCAGGGCTTACAACATCTCTTGTGTTACTTTCCATTACCAAGCATTAATTAAATTAAATGTAAAGGGCGTAAACCAGAGGAAAATTTTTTTTTCTGTTTGCATTCAGCATGAGTATGTGCATTAAGTATATTAATACACTGTAAGTTTCCAGCACATATTCCTTTTCATCAGAGTCCATAGATTTTAAGCTAATAGGATAAAATTCATAATCTCTTCTTAGCAGCTTCATTTTAACTTTTTTTATTTTACTTGTGTCTATTTTGCATGACAGGTTTTAATGTAAAAATAAAATCCACATTCAATGAAATATTTTCAGATATACATTGTAAACCCTGTGTACATATATGTGTGTGTGTGTGTGTGTATATATATGTGTGTGTGTGTGTATGTGTGTATATATGTATATATATATATATATTTATATTTAAGAAATGTCACTTTAAAGATATAGCTCAGATCATATAGTGTGCATTACATATTGATGCTCTCAACAATTATTGTTCAACAGCCACTGTATTTTACTCCACCATGGTAAACCCTACTCGATGAAGAAATTTGCAGATTGAGGGGCTTGCGATAGAATGGGATAGTCATTTATTCGGGGTCCCATCTGTAATACAGACATCCCTGACAGAGATAATACCTGTGCTTGGTAATTATAAATATGCTGATTAAGAACGGATTTCGATTTTACTGAACAATCCCAATGGGGACAGGCTCTACTTGGCTTCTCCTACTGCAAAATGTCAGTGGGTATGTTAACCTTGGAGAGAATTACCATACTATCTTTTTTTTGTTTTAAAAAGACTTGTAATAACTTATTAACGCATTGCTCATTTTTTTATTCTATTTTTATTAAATTTATTTTATTATACAAAAAAAATGAATCATATTAGCTTTCCATAATAATAGGCAATACAGAAAGATAAAAAAATAATCTAACGATAAATTCAAATGTGCATTCAAGCACGTAAGTAGTTTTCGTTTACAGCAATGTTGCTGTCATGATAAATTGCAGATTGGGTTAGGAGTGATCCTCCAAAATGTCTAGGCGCTGCAGTATTCACCTAGGAGGTTTTTCGTAAAGGTTGGGCTCAAGAATTGAGTCCTTGTTTGGTTGTTTTATTATACTCTGTTCACAATGCTTTCCTTCAATATTCAAGCAAAGATGTCAAGAATTTGAGCGTGTTATGATTGCATGCTCCAGTTGAAATAAAAATATACAGAGGGTCAAGGTTCCTAGGCCTAGAGGGCTGAAGCTGGTGTCTCAGCGAAAGCCGGCTTTTAGTGAATGGGTTTGAGTAATGTGATGAATGTTCTGTGAAGTGCGCTAACCCACCCGTGTGAGAATTCTTTGTGTGGAACTGAAAATGTATCCCCAGTCTTCTATCCCCACGGGCCCAAGCTGGAGGAAAACTAGCAGTAACTCTTCAGTATCAAAATTAGTTGGGGTAAACCAAATAAATGGAATCCCTGCAAATCTGGTTTAAAGTGAAAAGGTAAAGTGGCCATATAAACTATACCCATTTCCAATAAAGTGTGTTCTCTTGCATCCTGGCTGGTGTCGTTACTGGTGGCATGGGTCTTTTGGAGACCCTTTTCCCCAGAGGAACCACTTCACTCTGTGAACTGGAATGTCCACGAGGGTTGCATCCATTGCCATGCACATCTCGCAAGACCCCCCTGATTCCATTTACACTGGTGGCAGCGGTGGCATCTGTTACTCCTCGTACATGGTTCAAACCACAACCTGGGTCACCAACAGAGACAGAATGGATGCCCAGAAATATGAAACGGACAAAGAACTCATCTTTTGCTGAGGGGTCCTAAACCACCCCAACAGCTAACTATATTAAGTGTATAACAGATTTTCCTGTTTGTTACATTGTATTGATGTTTTTTCATTTACCAGTATAGGCTTTTAGAGAGACTGGAACCATCTCTTTTAAAAACTTTTTCCTTCACCCTATGGTAGTTGTGAGTCACTTGAGTATAAAGTGTCAAAAATTAAGGGTAAAAAAACACAGATAAGGAGTTATAGAAAAACTAATAATGGAAACATAAAAAATCTGTTGGTAGCATTATGAATGTGGTGAGAATTAGTCATTATACTCTTGCATAGGGCTGAGCAACATGCTTTATACCTATGTCTGTTATTGAGCTGTGTATCAAAAAAAAGCTGAATATGCTACAGTAACTAAAATAAAAATAAAAATTTTCAGAGCAGCTTCTGTATGCACCACAAATGATGCCTTCCAAGCTTGTCAGGGCAACTTTTAGCAGGTTATATAAACTTACTCTCTGTGTTTGACATGGTCAGTACTAGCAGCTTCCAGTGACAAAGACATATCCAACAATGAGTCTTAGCCTTAGGTACATCAAATCTACCTGGGCTAAGAACCTCTTTAATGACAGTATCATCCTGAACTAGTGTATCATGTGGAATTATCCTGCTATAAACCATAAAATATGCCAGATTTCCATGACGGCACAAACAAATCTCTCTCTATTGAGCTATTTTTGTGACTCTTGGGTATTGAGCTGAATAAGTATGAGAGGCTCATTTCTGTTTCTTGTTCATTCAGTAGCACAAAGATCTCTCTATCTCAAAGTGTGAACAATGTATTCACACTTATATGTCAAGTCAACTTCAAATCTTTGCCGTTAAGGCAATTGGATGACAGCTCATGTGATGAACACAACTCGACTAACCTTTCTTACCCCTATGGCCCCATTCTCCAACCCCAATGTACTTTGTGAGCGGAAGGATAGCATTTTCTTCATTTGCACCCAGAACCAGTTTTCATAAATATCTATGAATGCTGCTGCTTATGTATTTCCAATTGTTGGCCTGGTTTAGTGCTTCTCTGAATACATGAATAGCTTCTTTTAGCACATATATTCCAGATCCCCATAAGTAAACACAGCCAAAATCATTGCTGTCTAAAAGCACTCCCGCAATTCCGGGCAACTGTATAGATCATTTTTGCTGCATGTTCAAATAAAGGCTTGTTAACAGTGACAGTATTCTTTGGTTTCCTAAAAGGAGCCAGCCAGAGAAATTCTTATATAAAATGATTTGGCTCGCTATAAGGCATTTTGCATCATACAGACGGTAAAAAACAAGATACTGTGTCTGTGTGTGTATGTATGTATATATATATATATATATATATACAATATGTGTGTGTGTGTATGTATATATATATATATATACATATATATACAGTATCTCACAAAATATTTTATTAAATCTTTTCATGTGACAAGTGAAGAAATGACACTGCTACTCACTTTTGTTGCCAAGGTTTAGACATTAATGGCTGTGTGTTGAGCTATTTTGAGGGGAAAACCACATTTACACTGTTATACAGGCTGTACACTCACTACTTTACATTGTAGCACAGTGTCATTTCTTCAGTGTTGTCACATAAAAAGATATAATAAAATATTTACAAAAATGTGAGCGGTGTACTCACTTTTGTGAGATACTTTATATAAATTAATTTATTGTTACTGTATGTGTGCTATTTAGTAGTGATAATGTAATTAAATAAATCATTTTAAAAAATGGATTTGTGCAGATGGTGAAATCTTGCTGGTTTGTATTTTAAGGAAATCTACTTGTTTTTCCTAATTTATTGTTACCATATACAGCTGCAGCTTGAAAGTTGTAATACATAATAATGCAGCATAGGAAGTGGAGTGCTTGTGTCTCTTTGTTGCTGAAATTTATTAGTATTAGAAACTTAGCGTATTGAGAAGATCAGGTTGTTTATTGGCCGGACGTGGAAAGATTTAGCAGGTGCCTTTGTCAGCTGCCAGATTTGACCGGGAAAGCACTTTTTATGGCCTTCCAATTTGCATGGGCAGGAGGAGTTGAGAACATTGGGTGAAAAAGGTTCTTTTCAAGTCATTCTGATTAAATGACCTAAACACATTTTTGGGCGAACTGACTTTCTTGGAAGTGGTACCCCACTGAAAAATATTTATGGCAATGGTCTGCCCGTTGTATGTCTTAATCTCTCTTTTTACTGGATGCAGCAAATAGTCATAATTTCATCTCAAAACTATTGTTTTCACCACTGTACTGATGGAAATTAAGACCGAATTGTTGACACCAGTGGAACTGTGATATATGATATCTGCTAGATTTCTGTGCTATAGGCCTTTTCTTCTTAAAAGGGCACATCAGTCACCACATCTACTATAATGCCTATGATATCAAAGTTCCTCCTTTTAATTATCTTTTGTTCCCTTTGCAAATGCATTGAGGGATTCAGCAGAATCCTCTCTGCTACTTCCATTTGCTTGTTTTTCTTCCTTCAGCTTCTTGGCTTGCGGTTGGTACCGAATGCATCTCCCGATGTTGCATACACATGCATGCTATGCTCACTGCCAGTCTGATATGTCTGATATGTTACTGTTTCTTAGAATCTTCTTTGATCCTATAAAAGCTTATTTTATTATTACTAATGCACCAATGATTAATGGATATTAAAGTATTTCGTTAGTAGTAGGACATTAGTATAACCCTCCCAAAAGAGCTGCAGCGGACCCCCTCCCGAGACTCAATCTGGTAAGCAGGAGATATATTCCATGGAACGCATCCCCCGCCAGCCAAGAAGATGGGGGAAGGGAAATGTATAGAGGGGATTCTGAGGAATCCATTTGTACGTTTGCATGCCAAGAAATAGGCCATCATATGCCATTAAGTGAATGTGATTGGCTGGCATGTACCTTTACAAATAACGTATTCTGCTATGTTTGGCCAGGCAAATAATTGTATGATCAGAGACTCAGTGGCAGTTGAAGGGAATATTTTATACTCTGAAATACGTATGTAACAAATAACAGTTTAGATGGAAAGTGTTTCTGTATGTAATGTCACTCCCTCACAGCTAGTTTAAGGAAGGGTGTATTGACCTATGTATTGACCCCTACGTCATACCCATAAGCTTTTATTGCTTATTCAGGTTAGCATGGTGGGATAGAAGCTTGGCTCCAGCCCTTTTCAACAATTCTCTAAAATCTAACCATATTAAACAGATTTTTTTATATGTATCGAACTGCCGTAATGCTTAATGTAAAATATATACTTTAATATTTACTGCCACAATATGAAACGTAGTCACCATCATGTCGGCGCAACTTGAATCACTGCCAATACATATTGGGTAGACCCTGAATATTTCAATTATTTTTTCCCCTTGGCTTCAATCTAATCTAATCTCAAACACGCCAGGAGCTAAAGTCTGACTCTCTAGTCAAGGGTAATTTTCCAGCCTATAATCGATGCATGTTGCTCAGCTAATGAATGTTTTCACTCACATGATCTGGATGAATGTAGTGGCATCTCCATTAATTCAGGTACGGATTCTAAAGTGTGCTCCACTGTTAACAGCTACTGTTGAATAGCCGAGGATTCTCCTCACATACTCTGTGAAGGTCTCGCTATTGTGAATTAGTAGACGGGATTTCATCTGACAGCCGTCAGTTCAAATACAAAGGGCATTCTGCATTTCTGGAAACTAAAGGACATGTGTGCATTGATAGGAATGAGTACAATACTGATCAGAAGCTGGGCTTCTTGTAAATGCACTGTGCTAGTCAGCGGAGCTGTTTTTTCCTCTTGTTAATACAGAATACAAATAACGAAAGTTGCTCTACATCATATTTCTGATTTCTGCTTTTTTCTAAATATAATGTGCTTCGAAGAACTGATGGGTTTATCGGCTTGGTAATATATATATTTATATATAAATATTAATTCCAGCCCGAAGTGAAACACTTGTCATTGACTTACATGTCAGACGGCATCCCTGCTTCAGTGAATCAGGTCAGCTCGCATGCACACAGCCCACTGTGTTGAAGTGCGCAAGCAATAGGACAGCAATTATACACACCCAGTGCAAGTAATTGATCATGATTGCTGTGGCTGCTGATTTAACAAACAAGACACATTTATTAAGCTGATGAAGGCAAGGTATAAATTGGTATGCGGAAGGCAGTATAGCAAGATTGTCAGACTCCCCTATCCATAGTCTTTCACTGGATTAAGTCTCTAGCTAGGGGAAAATATTACGGTCCATAACCCTCCTGGTGAACTACATTTACTCGCTTGCTTTAGGTACGCGTGTGCGAACACCACACGTACGTCATTCATACATAGACGGTTCATGGAGGCCAACAACGAAATCCCGCCGCACACTAGGATTGGATTTTGATCGAACAGCAATATACTGAAGTGATCAAATACATCTTCAGACAATGAACTAAAATGTATAATAATTTAGCAATACTGTATTTTTGTGCTCATAATATGTAGGACATAAAAACTGATTAAGGACCAAACGTAAGAAAGATGCATACAATCAGCCTACACAGACCCAGTAGATAATTATTATTCATCATATCTGGTAGAAATATATAATAAAAAAGTCATTAACTCATATAAGTGGCTTACAATGGTTTACAAATTATCTCACTCATGGATTCGGACAGCAGTTCTTCTGGTCCCTGCGATATAGCTGTCATATATCTTTTTTTGTTTTTCCTTCATAAAGTCTAAACAATATTACATCGCAACAGAAATGTGATCTATAGGAAGCTTAGTGACTAAATGCTTTAATATCCTTAACATGGGGGGGTTGGATAAACCCCAGGAACCAAATAGTCATGGATTATACAGCACTTGGGCTCTCGGATATGAAAGAAAATACATCTCTATATTGCAATGCATCTTACCCATTCAAAATTACTATTGTGCCTCTTTATAATACATAGAATATTTTATGAGGCTTTTGATATTAATCAAGCCTACTTGAAAATTGTTGCCCCGGAATAATGCTGCATGGATTTTTTACCCATACTTTTTGGAATCAGATATTTACCTCTGTAATTTAACCTACCAGCTCATATTACAGCCTGACTTCTGCTAGAAATACAATCACTTGCATGATAGCTGCGCCTAATCAGAACCGGCTCATGCCTTGTGTCAGACTAAAAAAAATCGCAAAATCTGCCTTTATTAACAAAACAATGCCGTTCTATGCCTTAGCTACATTCCCATACCTGTCTTGTACATAGAAAATGCTCTTAAACAAGGAATATACTAGGGTGACATTAAGGGTATTACCATTGTGTGTCATTCATGCAGCTCTAGTCTGCAAGATAAGAGATGACATGTTCTTCCGTTTGAGTAATTCACTTCACTCTCTGCAGGATAGTTATGTCCTCTCGCAGTTTAGCGTGATTTGCAGCAATGTAGTGTTTTTTGTTCTTGAAAGCAAATCGGATTTGTAGACCACTTCATGGACAGCACGCACAGACACATGTTGTTGTTATTCCCTGTAGTTTTTAGAAGCTCTTAAGAGGCATTAAGACGAGCCATTTTACTCCATGCTGAGATTGTTTGCCAAGGCCACCGTGGTAAATTGCAGTTGAGTTGTCAAGAAGGTGCCAAGAACCAAGTCACTGAACCAATTCTTTAAACATTATGGCTTCTACTCATGGACCAATGAGAATTATATCTGCTACGACTGTCCGACACAAGTCATTTTGGGGAGAGCCATTGCGCACCATTTCTAATTATAAGCAGTGAGAAGACAATATAAGAGGCACATGTCTGGTATTTCTGCGGTTACCTTTTTCCACCAGGTTACCAGGAGTGTTGTTGTAAGCCAATTTGGGGAGCAGAAACATTTTTGGATATGGCAGATAATGTTTAATGGCAAATGTACCAAAACATAGATTTTTTTAAACAGTTGGTTGACAGATTTCTTTCCAAAGATGCAGGAAGTTTTGTGCTTTAACTCTGTCATCACCAACATGACGACATTAGGGGGTTTCCTCTAGTTAATTCTATATTTAGTTATAGAAGTTCTTATAGTCTAGTGAGAAATGTAAAAAGGTTTGTTTAAAGAATATGTTATTTTGTTTTGATCTACTGTGTGACAGGATGGCTGCCCTCTGATGCATGAAAGAATGCATGAAAATGAAACCCACTTACAGTTTTGTAGACTCTGACAGTAGTTGAACTCAAACAATACCACACAGGGGGAGCGTGATCCTTTCTAAAGTCTTTTATTATCAGGTACAATTAGAAACAGATTTGGGTGTCCTGAAACGGTCCTGTTATGTCAGAGAATATATCCTTTGGACAGTTAGTTGAAGCTCAGTAAACTGTATCAAGGAAACCAAGATGACATTTGGGAGGGGTCATGAAACATCATACAAAGAAAATTACATATTACATGGTGGGAACAGCAAAAAGAACCTAAGAGAAAAGGGATGAATATGACACTCCCTGTCTGGTATCAGTAGCTACCACTATATAATAATAAAAGCAAGTTAACAAACATACATAATACTTCATAATGAGACAATTCTCTTCTGGAAACCTACAGAACAAGAAAGAGAAACATAACATGCAGTTTTTTAAAGGCCATGATATTTTCACATGAACACTCTAGAAGACTAGACTGCAGTGTAGGGCTAGCGCTGTCTCTTGTTATCGTCTAGGTCTGCACATTCTCAAGTGCTCTGGTTATCACATTTATGTGAGGGAAAATAAGTACCAGTTCTGTAATCGGTCTGATGAAAGTCTTTATAGTGCCTCCATGATGTATTTACCTTTACTTTACGAATTTTCTCATCTTCACTTGGTGTAACCTCGATGTTGAGTCCCATTGGCCATTAATTTCGATGAACAACTTTGTCTTTTAGTAGGACAAGATCTCATACTTGTATATTCAGTCTGCTTGTTTGCCAGTTACTGTGACCTTGTAAGGTGATAAGGTACTCTCGTCGCCATTGATTCCAGTATGAGTTGGAAAGACGCTGGACATGTTTCCACTGATCTTTTGTAAAGATCTTTTGAGTCATGTTTCGTGAGAACAATATATCTGTTCCAGTCTTCTGAGTAAGCAGAGTAGTGGGAGAAACATGTTATCAGTGGTCTTACATTAATTACAGCTGACACTTCAGCTAAGAATGTTGTTAAAACTTCATGGGTGAGCCAAGTGTGTCTTGTGTCAAACAGTATAGAGTACAGAATGCGTTGTGCAACCCCATCAACCCCAAGAATCTTTGCATTGCATTGATAATACTCGAGGTATCCATTGTTTCAGTTACTTCAATGGGAACAGCACGAAAGCTTAGACAAGTAAACAGAACGGCCCATCTTTTGTTGTTGACTAACCACGGCCCAACGACACCAAGGCCTGCATATGTGAATGGAGGTTCTGTACTTGTTTTTTATGCGCTTAGACAATCTCCCGTGCCGGCGGAAGTGCCGGCACCGGAAGTTGTCCACTCGTATTGCGTAGGTGTCCCCTGCCGGCCCCGCAAGACACATGGGAGTCTGCTTTGGTAAGTCGGGGGGGGCACATCTTTGGGGCAGAGTGGCAGCGTATCTCGGGGGGGGCAGAGTGGCAGTATATATCGGGTGGAGGGCAGAGTGGCAGTATATATCGGGTGGAGGGCAGAGTGGCTGTATATATCGGGTGGAGGGCAGAGTGGCAGCATATCTATTCTACGTTTTTTTTTAACTAAGAAAAAATTTTCCTTAAAAAAGCACCTAACTTTAAGGGTGCGGCCTATATCCGAGCCAATACAGTAATTGGTTATCATTCTTGTGATATCACATCGGAAGTAGTTAGTTCCTTCTCATTTCCTTGGGCATTGAGACAGTGGAACATCTGTAGGCTGCCATTATTCCTACTTGTTGTTTTCTGAATTGAATCAGTACTCCTTATAGACTGTTAATGAGGTTAGGTCCAGTATTATTGTGCGCTTGAGTGAAACACCACTCTGATTTGACCTGATATGGATGATACACACACAAAAGACTGAAGATACCAACATTATTTACCTTCCTTCAGTGGTGGAGCTAGTTCATGTGGCTTCTGCCTCTGCACATGCTTTAATAATAGCTGAGTTTATAGAAGAGGAGATTGTGCTAGATTTGGTAGAGCACTTTGATTATGCAGGGTATGTTAATTTGACTTCTAGCAGGTCATCAAACCTTTGCAGGTTAGTCTAATTTAAATGGGTTTTAACTTGCTGTTTTGATGGCAAAGGGTGGTCACAGCAAATAGTGATTTGATTTAGACCCTTCCTTTGTTCACTCACTTTGTTAAATGATAAAAATAAGCTATTAATATGTCTATTTTTTAAACCATTCTTACTTTACAGCATTTTTGTTTACATCGGCCTAAAACTTTTGCACAGTACTGTGTATGTGTTAGAATGCAGCTTTGGTAAACTGTACGTTTTGAACCCAGTAGAAAAACATTAGAAAACATTATTTGTTTAGAAGTTTGTCGTATATTGAAACAATATTAAACATTTTTTTTTTTGTTTGACCTTATCTACAATATTTACATATGGATTAAATGTGTCAAGTAGGATTCTTTTTTTTTACTAGACTCCTACTTAAATGGGAAAGGTTTCTAACATGCACATCATAAAAACAGGAACTTGTTGACCTTTTGAAGACTAATGTCTAGACATTATTGTGTTTTTTTTTATATACCTAAGTATTCCATAGTTTAAAAAAAAAAAAAAAACAGATGAAAACCCTCAGTAAACAACATGTGGCCAATAAAGTATATGAATTGTATTAATTTCCTCCTGCCAAAAGGAACCAGCGATGTTCATCTCAGCGTGTGTTGTGTCCTTGTTAACAGCTGTGATCATAGCCTTGTTTGGAGACAAATTCCTTGGAGCGATGCTGAAGGTCGGCCAGGGGAAAAGGGACATTTTATACTGTCATGCTCAGGGACATTGATTGCACTGTCTAGTCTTCGTGTTCATATAAATGTGCCTCCAGTTGATTACTTGGCCGCCAAAGTATATGAATAACCATTTTCTGTGTGTTTTTTTTTTTCTTTCTTTTCATCAAGCTATTTGTTTTAACCCTTAGAGTACCAGAGAAGCAAGATGAATGTTGTATTATGTTTCTTGCCACATGGTCACCTAAAGGTTAAACAGTCCATAAACCATCACAGTGTTTCTAATTTCCAAATGAATGGCACTTCTGTTTGCCATGGTGCAAATCTGTAGGCATGTTGCAGCAGCCGCTTGGCTTAATTGCAGTGTTATTACAGGGTCCTTGGTGGTTAAGTACTATTTGTAAAAACAGACGTGTTCAACTATGATAACTGCCATGCAAATTATGTGATGTTTTCCTGAACGCCACTTAAAAATCTTTGTGCTACATGGCCAAATATAAAAAAAGAAGGCTATTGTATAAATTCTTATGCGTTTTTAATATGAGATTACATAATGCATCTGGTTAGAAGAATGTCTAAAATACACACTTTCCAAATTGAAATCTTTTAAAACAAGTTACTTGAGTAAATTTCACCATCTGTAATACATTTTAATAATCCTTTTGGACCAAAAAGCAAAATAAAATGTATTTTTTATCTGAATAATCTGTAGCACTGCTTTCTAAGAATTCTGTCTAGTTTTCTTTGTTGTTTCTACTAAACTAATTAATTTCTTGTATTGTGAATTTAATCTTGCTCTTATGTGTAATGGAGCATTGTTTTCTCACTATGTATATGCTACCTGGTGGTTCTAGTACTTATTTTAAATTAAATGTTTACTTTTTATGATGGTACCTGGAAAACATTTTTTTACCGTACCATCTGTCTGTCCCTCTGTCATTTGGATACCTTTAAATCATTTCCAGGCACTACAAAAATGGTTCCTTATCTATTATTGGCATGTTTTCCAATAACATACTATTTTGCCAAATGACACTTACTAAAACACACATCACTCTCGGCCCCACTCAGCTGCGCACCCTATACCACCAGGCTCAATTCAGATACACCACACTCATACACATACTTGTTATGGGCATCTTTCCCTGCTCAGGAAGCACTCTTTTAAACATGTGGTGTGAACACCATGACTGTGGGGGTGCTTTCCTAGGACACCTGTCCAGTATCTTTAATCTCTAGGGCATTGGTCTGGCCATGCCAACTCTCCACCCAGGTTCAGCTTACTCTCCATCTACACCCTGCTAAATATCTACCTACTTCATGCCCACTAAAGTCTAACTGGAGTTAGCCCTATCCCTACTCTCTGATAAACACCCCACCTGCCAGAAGAGGTGGTGCTCCAGGTAGAGAACCCTAGGAGGTTCCCAGGTATGGTGGGGTCACATTGTGGTGCATGACTACAATGAGCACCTGGATCCTGTATGTTAATGGCCTTGCTATTGCATGCCAAGCATGCAGTGGCGACTCTAGAAACAATATATAGGGGGGGGGGGGGCACACAAGATACCACAGTCAAACTGGGGGGGCATTAATAATTTCCACCATTAAATCATACCACTGAAAAAACACATATATATATATATATATATATATATATATATACATACACCGGTATATATATATATATATATATATATATATATATATATATATATATATATATATATTGCCAAAACTAATGATACTTTTGTTATTGGACAATACAATACTTGATCATTCAACATGGGAAGCCTGAAGCCACAATTTAGTACGACTAATCCTTGAAATCCTTTAAACAACACAATACCTTAACTTTTGCACTAAATGATTTCAGGGCCTAATATTAGATCATGCTGCTGATATATATATTGTGACAGTGTAAACCCCAGGGAGATGCTTAGTGTGGCATTTGGGTATAGGTGCTATCCAGATCATAAATATGGGTCCCTGGGGTGGAGCAATTGGAGAGCAGGGTGGGCCAATGCTCCGTTTCCCCATGCTGTGGAAATTCCATGCCGGGTTTTCCAGGAGGCAAGAAATCTGCAGGATCCGGTCCGGGATTCCTATGGGGACATTAAAAACCCCTGGAGCTTGATACTCGGAGAGACTGTTGGGGGAAGAGGAAGTTCCCTGCGCTCCCAGGGGCAAGGAGAGGCCCTGAAGAAGACAATCCCTGAGCCAAGTGAGGCAATACCTGCCTGGACATTTTGTGTGCTGTCTGGGGGAGGTTTTCCAGAGCCTGGCATAGCTGAGTCTGGCTGGGAGGTTGAGGTAGTGGGTGATTAGGCTGGTCAGTCTGGACCAGCATAGTTCAGTTAGAGAGGGCTCCAATTGGGAGCTAGGTTTTCTTTTTATGATTTGCTTTTCGGGGGTTTCAGCAATTAAAAATAAAGATTTGTTTTGTTACAAGCTGGTGTTTCCGAGACTGATTGCCCTAGAGGACTGTGCTTAGGACCCCTAAAAGTGACATATGTGGCCCTCCTGCTATAGGGTTTGTCACAATATATTAGCCCCTGCTGCCCATATATATTAATATTAGTCCCTGCTGCCGATATATATATCTAAATATATATATATATAAATATTATATCCTGCTGCTGATATGAGGTATAGATCAACACATTAACACACAAACCCAGCTTTGCATGTATAGATCAATTGAAATTCACTTGTGATCTCAACACTGAAGGTATATATCAGATAAACAGAATCAGACATACAAATCCTGTATTTGCAGGTATACAATAATAATATATGAAATGTAGCATTGCAGGTATAGATCAAATAAATACATGGAAACAGCATTGCAGGTATTAATCAACTGAACAAGACATACAAACCCTGTACTTGCAGGTATACATAAATAATGTATGGAAACACAGCATAGCAGATATGGATCTACAGAATAACACGGAAAACCAGCTTTGCAGGTGTAGGTCAATTGGAATTCACATAAAAACACGGTATTAAAGGTATATTTTAAACCCCCTAAATTACATAGAAACATAGAGACATAGAAAGTGACGGCAGATAAGAACCAGTAGGCCCATCCAGTCTGCCCAACCTCTGAGTACTTTCCTTTAGTACTTGCCCTTATCCTATATCTAGCTTGGCCTTATGCCTATCCCATGCTTGCTTAAATGACTTTACTGTATTAACATCTACCACTTCTGCTGGGATGCTATTCCATGCGTCCACTACCCTTTCCGTAAAGTAATATTTTCTGATGTTACCATTAAACCTTTGCCCCTCTAGTTTATGCTTGTGTCCTCTTGTTGTGGTAGTATTTCTCCTTTTAAATAAACTCTTTTCCTTTACCTTGTTGATTCCCTTTAAGTATTTAAATGTTTCTATCATATCCCCCCCTGCCCCGTATATAGGTTAAGATCCTTTAACCTGTGCTGGTAAGGTTTATCTTGTAATCCATAAACCATTTTCGTAGCCCTTCTCTGCACTTTCTCCAACATTTCTATATCCTTCTGGAGATATGGTCTCCAGTACTGTACACAATACTCCAAGTGAGGTCTCACCAGTGATCTGTACAACGGCATGAGCACTTCCCTCTTTCTACTGCTAATACCTCTCGCTATACAACCAAGCATTCTGAGTATTAACTGCTGCTCTACTGCATAGATCACAGGTTGCACACCCCAAAGTCAGCCCTGGCGTCCACACTGCCCACATAGAACCTGGCCAGCACCCAGATAACACACATAAGATTTGCGATCTTTGCCCCATACACACCCTGCCTGTGCCATCTTGGTCCCCAAGGCTCAAACATCCTGCTAGTGCCATCTTTGCCCTTCCACAATTATACATCTATGATACACACAAACACATTAACTCATGCTCTCCCTCATTTAGACAATTCATCCACATATTAACTCATGCTCTCCCTCATTCAGACAGTTCATCCACATATTAACTCATGCTCTCCCTCATTCAGACAACTCATCCACATATTAACTCATGCTCTCCCTCATTCGGACAATTCATCCATTTTAAGAAACTACGCCCCTTGGAACTTCAAATGAGGGGCTACATGTATTTCTAGGACAAAAGTTGACTGCACAAATAATGATAGAATATGTCGTTTTGGCTAGAAAATATGTTTATTCTAACCATAGCGACATGTTCATTTGTGTCTTGCGCACTCCAGGTTTGTACTAGAAACACATACAGCCCCTCATTTGATGTGCCAAGGGGTGTAGTTCTTGCAAATGTGTACTTTTTGTACCATAATTTAACTTCCTATGTGAGCAGTAATGCCACGTCAAGGCTTCAACCCTAATTACTGATCATTCACACGCCTTTCATATCTCCATTTACTCACAGAAGCACACACCATACTTTCCAGACATTTACTCACAGAAGCACACACCATTCTTTCCCCTTACAATCCCAAAGAAATGATGGGAAAGGGAGAAAAAAATCACTTTTACAGCAAAAATAAGTTTTGCAGCAAAAATGCAAGGAGCTCCATGGCTGATTTTATTAATATTTGCAGTTCATCAGGATTTCAAAAATTGCCTCCCTCTACCGTTGGCTAAATTTAACCCCATGATCAAAGGGATCATGGGATTAAAAATGAGTATCGGCCATTTTAAAAAAGGGAATGTGACTTTTTATAGCTATATGATCACTGTGGTAACATTGGCTACCACAGTGGATCATTTAGCTAGAATACTTAAACTTTTTTTTTTTTTTAAGTTAAACTACTTTATGTTTAAATAATTTTTTTAACTTTTTTTTAAAATTTTTATTTTTTTAACTTAACATTTTTTATTCTTTTTACAAGCCATATACCGTTGGAAAGGTGAAGTAATTACCTTGCCAACGGTATATGTTGGGGGTCTGTAGCTGCTTAGTTTGAGGGGCGGATCACCGGGGTAGGTGGTGATGGAGGTCCACAGGTAGTGCAACAGGGGGGGCAAGGAATATCCTAGGGGGGGCAATTGCCCCCCTGTAGCGACGCCACTGCAAGCATGTCTTTTTCTGTCTGCAAAACTAGTACTATAAGAGGGTCTCTCTATTGCGACACCAGTTTCAGGCCCTGAGCCCATGGACCAATTTCAGTAGTTGCATTACTCAAGATAAATTGCTGCATACTGGGCAATATATGGAGATTTACATACTTCCTTTGTGCATAAAATGAAAGAAAAACAAAATACTGATATTTTTAGTTTCCCTTGACCATGGGTTAATACAGTTTCTGGCGGTATGCTAAATGAATAAATATTCTTTCTAAGTGAGCAACTGGGGTGTTAGAATAATACATATGTCTGTGTTTTTGATAATATTCAATTTCTTAGCAACCTGAAATGCCAGCCAACTGGGATATATAGAATTGAAGAACCAGTATCTTCTAGTCAATTAATTCTGGGCAATTTTTCATGTTAAAAAAATGAAAGCCAATGCTGGCATTGTGCTGCGATATAATGCAGCAGTTAAACAATTTATCCATTTTAAATTGCTGTCTCCCACCGGGAGTCTGGTGTGTAATGCAGCCTTGTAGTGCCATTACCTGCAAGACCAGAGGCATCTGAAATCATTTTTCTAATGAAGGAGGGCAAGGACATAGGAGGACAGTGACAAAAGATGACATTTTGAGCCGTGTTTCCAATTTCTGTGTAGAATGTGCATAGCCGAGGTCATGCTGAGCTCAAGAGAGAAGGATGTAATAAAAAAAAAAAGCATTTCAGACTGCGGTGCTACCGTTTTTTCCTGTAATAAGGCCAAGATGTCAAAGCCATAGGACGCTTTGCAATGATTAATGATGCGTTTATTCTACTTAGTGACCTTTATTAGTCAGCTGTTATTAAATGCTATGGAATCTTTTGAGAGACCATTATATCTTAATTTCCAGATTAAAATGGAACAAAAAGTTAAAGTAGCAGGGACTATATATCATACGGTACACCCAAAATGACATTTCTTCTGTGCTAAGGCAGATGCTAAGGCAGTATGGTGGGATAAGGTTTGGAAACTATGTTTACTTCTGGTAGATGCCAATGTATTTATTCACCATACACACTGAGGGGTTATGTGGCTAAAACAACAAGTCATTGTTAAGCTAAAAACATTTCATGAATGATGGTAGCCATTTTAAACCTAAATGCCTGTTATTTGTTGTCCTTCACCACGCTGTTTAGAAAGGTACAGTTTATTCAGGATTGAAAAACACATACGCACACCAAACCAAGTGTTAGCAGGGGTTCGACTCCTTGGTGCTTACCACCTAATAACAGTCTGTCACAGGACTCTGCCCATATGTTTCCTCTGTCCTGTCAATCGTGACAAATTCTGACACATTTGGTGAGGTTAGGAAAACAGAAACATTTGGCTCTTGAAGAAAAGGAACCTCTAGAGAAAGGTGCTGGAAACATTCAGTTGTAGGAAAAGGTAATTGCATTTGCCTTTCTTGTGTAGACGTAGAAATACCACAGGAATGGATTTTGCTGGCCCCCTTCTGCCGACAGTAGGGCTCATATGCCAGTTGGGGAGATCTTCTGATGTCTTCTGAGCAGTCCAGGAGAGGTCTGTGCTATAAAATTTCAGCTCCCAAACTGAGCACTCTGAAGCTGAGCACCACAAGCTGGCTCTTCACATAAGGAGGGTGGGTGGCCACGTTTCCAACCCTCCCTACTTCTGAACCAACTCTGGTCCCCATTGTCCCGATTTGGACACCTGAAATGTCGAAGGGGTCAATTATATATTCATATGTAACAGGTAATGCCGAAAACTACAAGACTGAATTATTAAATATTGAATCTCACAGCAATTCACTGTTTAGGCGGATAAACTCCAGAGGTTTAACTCCCATCTCTCAAAATTAGGACCCTTTTCTTTCAATGTCAAGACAGACCAACACTTTTGAACATTTTAATTTATTTATTGTATCCTTTTCATTAAAATCGCACCCTGCAGCGATGGGTCTGTCCATGTCAGTGACTATGCGATATTACATGGCATGACATAGAGTATGAGCTTAAAGCCACGACACCAAACCCATTTTTACCACTTAAAAGAACAGAAAACCCATACAGTATAATTTGTATCCAAGTTTAGCTTCACTGATGAAAAAGAAACTTGACCAGTTAGGCTTACATCTTGTGACAGGATGCTGCCCCTGCATTTGAGACTTATGATAATTTCCTATTTTAAATTTACATCTTGGAGTACTATTAGTGTGCTCATTGCATCTACATTTTACATGAGGTGATTTACTTATTTTTGCCCCTTCACGTGTATAGTGGCCGTATTTTCAATTATGAGAATTTAATTTAGAGGGAGCTTGATCTATGTGATTTAGACAGTCTGTGCAAACATAAGAGTGAATCAAATACTGTGCAGCATTAATGAGATCTTAGATTAGTCCCCTGAACCGGTCAAGTAACAAAAATGAGGTCTGGTTGTATTTTATAAGCCTACTTGATAATGTGTATTTGTTCACTTACAAGCTCTATCTGTAAAATAATCAGCTTGCCCTGTTTTATAGATATGGGACAGGAGAGACATTGAGAATAATGAATGGACTTGAAGGCCCTATGTTTTTATTGATTAAGTTGTCCATTTGGAAAGCCAGGAGCACAGCTACACTGGCCTACCAATTAAAGGCTCAGTCTTGTTTGGTTTAATGGAGTAAGCAACGTAGCATTGAATCGGCATTCAGCAAACAGGGTGTCTTGTCATTTTCACACTCTGACTAAGCTCATTTTTGGTTACCAAGACTAGTAAACCCTATTCCAACATTCTGCAAAGGAGGGTTTTTTGAGTGATATCTTCTAAAACTCTTGACAGATGTGCCAAACTAATTCTGTTGAGCACCTTGTAAGCCTGTGTGTGTGGTGGTACCATACAAGCAGCTCAAGCTTTCCCATCAGAGCAGTAAACTTGAATGAGGCAGAAAGGTGATAGGTCTGTTTGTTGTATAACGGGCAAAAAAAAGCAACAAACTTGTTTGATACAAATAGCCTTTAAACCAGACTGGAGTATATATGTTTATGTACTCTTAAAGCAACATCCATTATACAACTAGCTTCCCAAGAAGGTCTGTAAAATGCCACACTATTCAATCTGTCACCAACTGAAGTAAAACCAGTAGCTCAACACCAAGGTGTGAACTTCCTCTGTTCCCCTTATTGAACTATTAAACTTCAAAGATTGTAAGCTTGTGAAAACTAACGCTATTAAACAGACATGTGAAAGCTAACGCCGTTAACAAGATATGAAATGAAATCACTTTTTATGAATTCATCTATATCTAGCAGTAGTACACAGCAGACTTCAAAATGAAGACAGTAGAAGGCCTATAATAGGTGTAAAGTTTCACTATAAAACCAGACCTCTCTGTGCTTCAAATCTTTGAGGGAGAAGGACAACTTACAGGAACCATCTGGAGGGAAAACAAAAAATGTCCTGCAGTATGTGGTACTCAAAATGGAGTCATTTACTCTAATATACAAATTAAAGGGCCCAAATGTGTCTCTCACCATGGTTAGTCAGGTATAAGGATCTGCAAATCATATCGTATGGGCAGTGAATCTTCCCCCTGGGCACTGGAAAGAATATACTCGTATACTGCTTGGAGCTTTTATTCCTATTTATTTTTTTTACCTCTATAACAAATAAATTACTGTGTTTTACGAAAGCACATTAGAAGCATTGGGTCAGTCATGATGCATGAAGAACCACGTACACAAGGGTGATGTACAATACACCTCAAATTCTATATCTTATATTAAAGTAAGACCTGCTGGTACTCCATACAGCATCATCTAAGGTTGTTACTATTACATGTAATTAGTATACAATTCAACATTCATACATTAAAAAGCCCAGTGGTGGATCCTCTGGACATTCACACTAACACACCCAGACACTCAGACTTACACATATACACAGAGGCACTTACTATAACACATACACTACCATACCCAGACATATTCACACTTACACTAGCATACCCTAATATACACTTACACTGACATACTCAGATACACACAAACTAAAATATCAGGCTCACTACTTACTTACCCTGTGTAGCCACAGCCTGTCTTTGATGGGATTTAGATCTTTATACCTACTCCCCATGCGTACTGCCATCTTTTTGTTTTGGGGGGGAGGAATTTGTCCATTTAACCCCACCCTGGATACACCTTTTTTGTAATGCAAACTGAGCTAAATCCATTACACAAATGTATTCTAAAGTTCCTAGAACTTAAATTGAGCAGGCATCGGCAAGTGTTATAATATGTAGTTTTTGTTTAGAAGACTTGGCAGAAATAATTCGAGTTTTTCCTAGGAAAGTTATATTTATTTGCTGTTTCCATATAAATTGTATTTCCAGGTCATTTATAGAGGAGAAAAAATGAGTCTAGCAGTTTTTAAAGGAGTCTGTCATGTTTTATTAGAGACCCTGTATTATAGCTTACTGATAATGGACTATTTCTAAATTATGTAATGAGCTTAATGTATGAAAAGAATGGCAACTTTACAAACAATACAAATGTATATTATTGAGGAAAATTATACAATAAACACAAGTAAAATCAAAAATACCCTTAGGAACAAAATGAACAGAAAGGTTCATCCTATACAAATATGGAGCATGTTTAATAATTTAACTTTCTAAAATGTGACTTTATTGCATTAGTAAGGTTTCTAGTATTTATTACTGGTAACATGTTCTCTAAAAAGAAGGCTCTCAGTCCCAGTATATGTTAACTTAAAACATATCATATTGTATACTGTAGATGTCCTTCAAGCTTATAATGGATGTCAGTAAATACAGAACAGTTTGGTTCTGTAAAAAACTAGTTCAGGTTTTAGTGCTTGGCTCTCCTTTTATATTTATTATAGCTGTACCGTTTTTGATTTTTCATTTTGTAACTTTTGGGACCATGTTTGTAACTGAACGGCGTGTTTGATTACATAATGCATGAGCAGGGAAACTTAGAAGGCAGTTAAGAAATAATCCCATGCCAAAACCATGTTTTTGTTTCTAGAGAATGAATTTTTCCCCCATTTACCTCTTCTAGGGTTGGGTCACATTGAGCAAAAACATTGACACATACTCATGACATCATGTGTTTGCCTCACAACACGCATGGAAACCGTTGCATAAACAGTCAATTAATGCCTTGCCAGAGAGCTGTAGGGAAATAGCTTTTTTGTCCAAAGATTGTTAAACGCCAAAGAAAGTTAGAAAGATGACTTTTACTAAAGATATGCTGTATCTGAGAAATGTTACGCGTGAAAGCAATATTAAGCAATAACAGCTTGTATAAGTTTTGGGAAATTCTAACCAGAGTGCAGAATGGGAACTGAAACTGCAGCAGTCTCCCATACAGCAGCTGTTTGAGTTCCCACATACCCACACTAAGGATTGCGTTATATGCTGCTAACCTGGCTACTTATTTTCTATAACACTAAAACATGTTTCTACCATGTTACGCAATATTGGCTATTTCATGGATATGCTAGGCATGTATCGGTCATTGTAGATGTTTTGGTGCATGCCTGCATTTCCCTGGTACCATTTTGCACTTGTGCTGATCAAATGCTCAGTTGTGAGCAGGATCTCTGAATTACCTTTCTCTGCGCGTTGCTATGCTATGTTTATCTATGGCAAACCGGTTTCCCAAATATCACATGGGTATACTTAGCAATTCTTTGCACTGTTGTACTGAATTTCCCATTGCCTGCTTTGCTGTAGTTTTAATATGGTTTTATAAGATATTGAAGTTTATCATTTTCTTAGAAAAGACTAAGGAAACCAGAACTGAGCTGCAGTGGTCTGTGAGGGAGCTGTTACCTTTTCAACAAGGAGCATGCAAAAGTACTTACTAAGTACTTTAATACAGTGGTCGACTAATTTGGTTGGGATTTAGAAGCCAACCAAAAAATGTGGGAGCCAGTTTACTTTCTTCTTCTTCTTCTAATTACTAGTCAACACACATACTAACATACATACACACATTAACATACCAACACACATACTAACAGACATACACACACAGTAACATAGTCATACATACTAACACACACTCATATTCACATACACTAGTTAACACACACGCTAACAGACATACACAAACAGTAACACACCTTCCTATACATACTTACACACACTCTGTAACATATTTACGTACACAGTGTCAGATATATACATATTTTTACCTGTGCCTTTGTTGGGTGAGGACACAGTCCTCGCACAAGGCTTGTATCTTAGTCACAGAAAATGATGTCTTACTCAGCGCACAATATGCCAGGTCGAGTGGAGGAGGCTTATCAGTTCTAGCCATGGGAGCTACCCTGCCAAACCCTAGGTAATTGGAAGAGATTGCTTGTTGCCATGGTGAACTTGCCCCTAGTGTTTGTCAATCATAAATGCATATATTGTTCGTGAGGCAGTAGACTGTCCCTTTAATACAGAAGTAAACATATATCCAATTGAATATAATTTCAACTCCCGCCGTACATTTATGTGTGCATTTTTTATTTTGGTCATTAGATTAAAATAACATCTTCTCTCATATGACTGTTATGGTGTCATTCCGAGCTTGCATTGCATCATTGTCATAACTTGCATATGTCGCTGTGCTTAGTTCTCCGTTTGATGTCCATGACCTTTTGGCTATAGGGTTACTGTCGAGAGGTGTGAATAGGTTCCTAGCAGCTGAGCATTATTTGTGGCAGGGCAGGAGAGTTGTTTTCACATATGTAGCAATTGAACTTTGTTTTTTATTATGTGATTTTTAAATTATTTTTTACTTTGTTTTTCAGTAAAACATAATTCTAGGACCTCCTCTGATGTCTGTTTGCTTTTCCCTTTACTAGAGGATAAATAACAGTATGCAACTGAGGTCTCATTAATAGGGATTTTTACATATGGAACACTAAACATACACATTGTTTTTTTTGTTTTCTTCAAATTTTTGTAAGATGCTACTATATTAAGTAGAATATTAATGGGATATATGTATGTAACAAAAGAACTGTCATATAGTTACTGTACTTGATGACTTTACCTGAAATCTCTCTATTGTGGGGTATCATTTGATGTTGGACATTTAGTAATCTATGATTATGAATCTCGGTGGACTGACTGTACTGTGACACATCTTCTTATTAAGTCTTTTGCATTTATTATTCAAAAGCTTCACTTGGGGGGGGTTAACACCCAAGACCTGATTTGCCCGAGGTGATCTTGCAGTTACCCCAAAATGAAACATGAAACATGACATGCATTCAGTTTCTAAAATACACACGCAATAAAGGTGTAGCTCTGACACTACCAGTCCATTCACAACATGGATAGTAGGAGCACTTAACCAGACAGGAAAAATATCGCAGACCCCCAAATACTGCATTTTCTCTACATTTAGAACCCAGAGCACAATTTGGGCCTGTTTTGTCTTGTAGCACATTGTAAACAATAAAGGTAAGAATAATATGTTTACAGTGTGTGTAACTATGCCATAAAATTAAGACCCAGCATTCAACTGAGCTAACTGCAGGATTGCAGGCTAAAGTAAACATGGAGGCAGTCAGTCTGGAATGCAAAAGTCTATTGAGAGGGGACTTTTCTGATATGTTTTCTGTTACGCTTATTAAAAAAAAAAAGAACTGGGTCAGGGCTCATTAACTAACTAGTAATAACTGCCTAAACTTCAGCTTTGTATTCACATAGGAGTTGTCAGGGTTCTCTTTGGCAAACTTCAGGATGTTTGGAGAGCAGCAGCTTCCTTCAAGGTGTCCTGCCATGGACTTGATATCTTTTTACCTCCTTGAGCATTCTACGCTTTGCGCTTGGAGTCATCTTGCCTGGCCACACACTTCTAGGGAGAGTAGCCACCGTAGTAAAGTGTTTCCATTTGTGAACAATTTTTGGACTTTGCAATGAATTTGTATGCCATTGTACAGCGCTGCAGAATATGAAAGCGCTATATAAAACAAATAATAATAACCCTTTCCATCTTTATGCAAATCAACAATACTTGATCTTAGGTCTTCTGGGATTTATTTTGTGCAAGGCATGGTTCACATCAGAAGATGCTTCATGTGAATGGCAAACTCAAATTGTTTGAGTGTTTCATTTATAGGTCAAAGGAGCTCTAAAACATACCTCCATTCCCGTTTGAGTGACTCGACGTTTGCTTACTCTAATTAGCTTTGAATTCATTAGCCTAGGGGTTCACATGCTTTTTCCGACCCACACCGTGAATATTTGAATGATGTATTGAATATGGATGAGAACAATAACCATGTTCTGTTAACAATTGTGTGTTATTAGTTAAAACATATTGTAGTAAAACATAGTGTTTGTTCATTATAGAAGCTTGAAGATCAGAGCATATTTTAAAAAAAAATGTATAAATAATTGTTGGTAATTCCAAAGGGTTCACTTACTTTTTTTGCCACTGTGTTTTTTGCAGAGTATTTGTAAGTACAATATATAATTGCGTATAATTGTGTTATGTTAGTATAGTGTAACAGGTACATGATAGGGTATATTCACTAAAATAGGATCTGGCAACAGAGTTGTTACAACTTCCCCAAATCATAGTTGCCAACTGTCACGCTTTTTCCTGGGACAATTTTAGCTCTTTCATGACCAGGAAAGGAATCATAGTTTCTTTATGTTTTTATATGTATATTTATTCAAGTGAATTTTATTGGGGACGTGTTGTGAATCTGCTGTTTTTAATCCGTCCTGTCCACATGCGTGACGTTAGATGCTTGACCACATGTCACGTATGACTAAAGTTATACTGTAGATGACTCAATGTTAAACTATGCTGAAATGAAACATAAAATTGTAATAGATATCCAGACGCAGATGTAACCAGTTTCAGATCAAATGAAGTCATTTGTACAAGAATGTGCCCACCCAGCAATTCTTGAATTAAACATTGGAGGCTGGAAGTGATGGGAGTTTTTGTTTATAACAATAGGAATAATGGAATTATAGATTGTGGTGCTCTGTCTGCGATAAGTAGTATTTTCTTGAAATAGTGAGTAATACACCACAGGTTTTATTCTTTGTGCCAAGCCTGTGAGTGCTTTGTTATGAATTACCATTAAAATGTGTCAAAATACCTTATCTGGAATCAGCTAAAACACACTCCTGGATGTCTTATTTTGTCATTCAGTTTGACAAACCAAACATTGAAGGATCTGTTTTTTGGAACTTGAAATCTCTGGGATTTTTTCACCTGTTAAACAAGAGGTATTCATTCTCCCGGTGTCTCTGCCATTGGGCTTCATTCATTAAACAGCATGTTGCAGGGTCAGACGAATAATCTCACGTGGCAAGTATCTTCTGAAAGGTTGGTTTGCCCTTTGCAATGTATAGCAAATATAAGAAAATGCAGCTACTCATCTTATTGCAGCTTTGTGTTTAGTGAACAAGCCCCATCGACCTTGAGTTCAGAAAACTGCTATTCAAAACACATCTTTACTTGCCTCTGGCCAAGGACATATCTGCCCATATCTGGCAAGTTGCCAGGAATGCTCCCCTAAACATCCCTCCTAAGTGTCCCACCTCAGGAGGGGCAGTCCCTCTTTGGCACCTAATATTTTCTTTCTTCCCCCACTGTCCATCTTTTCTAGGAGTTCTGAATATTTGCTGCATTTGAGTATAATACGGTTCTCTACAGACCTAAGCATCACAATATTATGTATGGAGTCATCAGAAAACTGGTTTATAGTGTAAACACTGTCTTCTTCTAACTAACTTTGTAAGCTACATAAATAATAATTATCAATAGACCAGATAAAGATTCAGGATAAATCTGCAACTCTAAACAAACCCATTAAAACAAATGTCCTTTTTTGGCTTTTTAAAACTTTGCAAATTGTGCACATGACTGCAACTCGATATATGAGCGGAAAGAATGGCGGGGTAACCAAAGGTATGAAGTACAGGTTCGGCAGTCAGCTGCAATGATGGAGCATCAATGGTGGAGGAGTAAAATGTTAGCCTCCATCTAAAGGTTGGGGTCTCCATGGTAGATCCAGAGGGTTCTCAGTAGGGTGGCCATGTGTCGCAGATCACCTGGGACAGCTCTGCATTTTGAAACACTGTCCTTCTCAAAGTAAATGCTATTGTTAATTTTCTCTGTCTTCCTATTGCTTCCTAGTGCTACATAATCTACTGAGAGATGGGGGATTTTGCATTGGTTTAAATCTATTATCGATATCTGTATATTCCATTGAAAACCAGAGATGGCACTTAAACCAGCTCTTAAAGGGTTAGTAAGAAGCTTTTTTTGTTAATGCGTACGTTAGTGCTTTTATACCATCTGGGATATAAGGATATCCTCTTCTGCAGATGAATCATTAATCTGTAGTAGGTTACCGGAAATGAAAAAGATCCCCATCGGTGATATGACCTTAACAGAAAGCTGTTAGTCGTCCATGCGAAGCTTGTGTATACTGCGAGCTGCAACATTCTTATAACAATAAATTCATCTCTGGCCTATTCTAGGAACTCATTGCCAAACTCACATTTGACATTTTTGGGGGCTGCCTGGTGCTGGGAGTAATAGTAACCTGCATCGTATTCTTCTTATTTCCAGTAATATAGAACTCCTAGATTTATTGGTTCCTCTATCAATATCGTGAGGATGATGACTCCCATATTGCAATGGAACGATGAGGATGATGATTCCCATAATGCAGTGGGACGATGAGGATTCCCATAATGCGATGGGACAATGATGATTCCCATAATACAATGGGACAATGATTCCCAAAATGCGATGGGACAATGAGGATGATGAATCCCATAATTCAATGGGATGATGAGGATGACGATTCCCATAACGCAATGGGATGATCAGGATGATGATTTCCCTAATGCAATGGGACGATGAGGAGGATGACTTCCATATTCCTGCTATAATGTACATTTAACTTTAAATGGACATTGGTTTTTTTACAATTGCATTGCGCAACATTAAAGGAAATTTGTCACAGTTTATTTATGGAAACTTTATATCTACTGTGCTTTTTGTTTGTAAATCAGAATAACTGTTTTGGTGACATTTAATTTACTTCATGAAGTCTGAGATCAGTAGCAGCCTGTGGCAGAACCGCTATTATCTAAACAGTTTGCTATCCTTGTGTGTGTGTATATATGTGTTGTATAATTGTAAACATATATTATATTGGGTTATTTTGTGTTATTGACATTAAAGTAAATGGATTGCCCACAATTAAGTTAACTTAGGTATTAACTTGTGTGCAGTGTGTTCTACCACCAGCCTTTTTTGGTCCAATATGTTTAAATACAGTTTGCACAGAGAATTTTATCTTTTTGGTGGAATTTGCTTGGCTGCTATTCTTGGCAGATGGCTAAAATACTGGACACCAATAAATAAATGTATGTCGCCAAAGGCTTTGGTTTATAAGAAGCAATATATATATATATATATATATATATATATATATATATATATATATACAGTAGTTTTCAAACATTTTGGACATTGAAGAGACCAGTAGCTGTTGCTCAGCTTTAATATTAATTCAAAGCAATCATAGAAAGTTCCTTATAAACAACGTGCACATCATTACATGTGTAAAGAAACAAAAGATCCCATATAGCATGTCATCTTTCATGGATTTTAATGCCTAATAAAATCCCTGAATGACGTCACACAGTGGACTGTTAACCATATGTTACAACAGCAGCTCACGTCTTTTGTAGTATATCAAATATGACATGCAAAAGACTAGCAGTCACTTAATATGTTAATATAAAGTGAAAAATGAGGGCAGATGTATCATAGTAACCCACCGTGGTTTCCCCCCGACCGAACGCAATCACATCAGAGTGGCTCACCTGTGCTCAGACAGGGATAATTCTTGATCCCTTGAAATATGGGTGGAAAACTGTTTCCCCAGTCACGTTTAATCCTCATTACTAACACATGGAAAGCAGTTTATTTTCCATGTAGTGCATCCAGGATTTTCTCCTTACAGCAGGCTGTTAGCTCACTTGCAAGCTCCAAGCAGCTTTGGGGAAATCACAACTGTGTTCATTTTTGCTTTCCAGGCCAATGGCAGAAAGTGACAAAGGAGGTTTGGAGTGTTTGCAGTTATTGTGTTACAGTCATTTGCTTTTGTGTTTTTATCCGTATTTATTGTTTATCTAGTTTAGATTTTATAGCAGCGTGGTAAAGCGAGCATTGGAAATTAATATTATCAATGTAGTCGCTTTACGTATTCTGTATTAAATCTCATTATATTAATAACATTTGAAATTGGTAATTATGTGTGGGTTTTAGCTCTGGGTTTGGCATATATATAATGTTTGCGTGCAATTTGGTCATCTATAGTGTATATTGGAAATAAATCACTTAGCTATCCATATATACGATAGCAGTCATATTCTCATAGGCAGTGACCAGTGGGTCACATAGTTACAAAATACCCATTACTCATTTCTTTGTCTAGCATGCTACTGAGAAATATATCAGCAGTTCTCTCCACATACATCTCCGTTGCTCCATGAAATGCCACGTTAAACATAGCACCTCCTTGGTTCTTCACAAGTCACTGCTGTTTCTGCACAAGACATTAGTTCATGTCAATAATGAAATAAGATCTCTTTGTGTTGGATTTTGGTCAGCGGCCAGATCATCCTACATAGTCATTATGTAAAATCTGTGCTATCGCTTATAAAATATTCTGTGTGCTTGATTGATCACTAAAGCCTCTTCATACTGAAAGATTACAAGACCTTGGATTCTTGAGCCTCAAATGGAGTGTGAATGGAATATCAATGTTCAGACGGTGCTGGGTCCCAGAAGGTTTTGGTATGACCCCTTCATTCATCACTACCAAAAGCATGGCATCTAGAACAAAGATGTGACATTTAAATCAGGTGAATGAGACACATTTACTTTTTGGAAAAGAGGACTCTGATTCTACACAAGTGTGATAGTCTCTAAAATAAAGAATAATGCCTTCTGCTAATAAGATAGTTCACGGGATGACTTTTTTTCTTAAAGGTGCTGTTCCAGTGAGATGAGACATTATTTACACACTCTGGTATGTTAAGCAAATAATCCTTAGCAGAACTGTCATTTTATTTTTTTCCTTAAAATCACTTAAAAAAACAAACTTGTGGCACTTAAGAAGCTTTTCTGGTTTTTATATAACATCCTATCAGTGACTCCTTTTGTGGTTTTTTGTGACAAATATTCCCAGCAAAAATGAGGCAAAATGTTACATAATTAAATAATAACTTTTCTTGAAAGATGTTGGACATTAAACCGTATTAGGAATGATGCTTAATTGGAAAAGTGTTAAATCTAGCAGAGTAGATTGGATAGCATCATCAGTATTCCATGCATCATTCAGTCAATATCCAATATATAGTTTACTTGCATTAAATGGTGGTTGGATCTAGTACTTAAGGACATATTTGATTGATAATATTGTGCATAACTAGAACAGCCTTCCAGAAGAGGAGGTGGAGGTAAAAACATTGAAGGAATGTAAGCACACATAGTATAGACATTAGGATATCCTGAATGCTGACAAATTACAGTGCTGTATTAGACATGTGCACGGGCTTAGTACGCACACAAACTTTACCACACTGCCATATGTGACGTACTCTACCACACTGCCGTTAACAAATGAGACCTTCACAGTGCAGCTACTGCTATGGTGCCAGCGGGAGTGCCCTGCCAGATTATCCATCAGCACATCTGGATCCCCAGAGATCAAGGCTCCTAAGCACATGCCTAGTGCACCTAATGGATAGCCTGCCAGTTGTACAGACAAGATGGACCATCCAGTTGTTCCTCAATACATTTTGCTAGTACAGAGCTTCCCAGCTGGGGGTTGTGGGAGCCATCTGGTCCTAATTGGTTGCCTACTTGCCAGGATCAGTCATTCCAAATGAGTGTATTAGGCAGATGGCTAGGTTATCAAGCAACATATCTTTATACATTATATGGTGGTATAAACAAGGTGAAGAAGGCACACTTCAGGCTGTTTAACCATGCAACCCACATGCCACAGATGTACGTACAGAATTTTCCTTGTATCGGTATAACAGCTTGTAACATATTACCAAATTTCCTTTCTAAAAAATATGTGTGTGTAGATATGTGTAAGCAGTTCTTAACACAGGGATTTAAACCTAAATTGAAACATGCGTTTTTTCCCCTACTCTTCATGAAACTGGTATAGCTATCTAAGCGTAATATATTTAAAAAGGTATACCAATGTATAGAGTTGCCACCAGAGACTCTAGCAAGGTAGCTTTCCTGCAGTCAAAAGGAACAGATACAACGAAAAAGTATTGTTTCATTGTCATGTCACCTTTAAAACTAATCACCGAATAAGCTTTTTCCTCCGCTAATAGAAATTATGACTGTGCAATGGATTGCTTGATTGCGTTGTCTTAAACCGCATGTTCTGCAGCGGATCATTGAGTTCCGATGGTGCTTTCCTAATATACGGCAGTCAGCTGTAGCTGCCAAACATTACAGGAAAGGCTAGATTGGAAAATGTGTCTCACACTTTATTGCTGGCTGTATTACAGCTAGCAGGGTTAGTGCACATCCCTGAAACAATGAGCCTGGAATTTCAATGGAATACACTTTATAAAGGTTTATAAACCAAATATTCTTCATACCCTACATGCCTTAAGACTATATGAAAAGGCAGCAGTAATAGCCAAAAGGGAAACCCAAAAGAGCTCAATAGAAAATAGTGCTTTTATAATAATTGCTTTGTAATTATTACTTTCAATTAAGGACCAGTCAATTCTGTACCACTTTTACAATAAGGGAGAATATAAGGTTAATAGAAATAAGAAAAAGTCTAATAATATACAAAATGAACAGTAACAGAAACAAGTCTGGTCTTGCAAGCTTAGTTAATTAGGAAGTTTGGAGTATATGAGACAGAAGGTGAGGGACAGCTTGGGATGATTTGTTTGTAGATACGGTCATATGGCAAAGTCATTGGCCTGGAGATCTTGAACAGGATGGTAGAGAGAATTGATGGAATGATTAAAGAGGACGGTATTTGGAGATAAGATCAAAGATCTATGGAGCACGGTGTTTTTCTGGACTGTCAAGGCCAGGATTTAAAATTTTATTGAAAAAATACTAAACAAGTTCACCTTTTCCAATTTTAAATAATTAATAGCACATAAAATGGGTAGCTTTATGGATTGCGCCCATCGTGATATGCTGAAGTGTTTGCAGTGTTATGTCAGTGTTGCGGGTTACTTTCCATTATTATTCCTGCGTAGTGGTTTCAAGTGTCCTATGAGAGTACACACCCAAAGTGCCAGGACTGGGACTAGAATGGCTGTATAAGCCTTACAGACTGGAAATGCATTCTCGTTAAGTCATGCGCCTTACTCTATCTGGGAAAACACACTGGGGCTGGTTTTGGAAACAAAGTTTATTGGATGGACAGCTTTCAAAGTATTTTTCTCACAAGCAACATCCAATATTATTTAAAATGAGTTGGGTTAGTGGAAGTTTGGTTGTTATAATACTGAACCAATAAAGGAGGGTCCATGTCGTTAAACAGAACGATCTAATATGTGTTTAGGGTGTGTCATATAATCAGCTTCACTCACACTAATGTGCCAGATCCAATTACGAAATTAAATAAAACCTAGAAAGTTTTGGAGCAGGATCAACAGTTGACTTTCTAAGAGAGAAAGGGGAACTCCTAGCATTTTTTTGTATTAGCAGTATTAGGTTTTTTTTATCATGTTATCTTATCCCAGTCTACTAGCACACATGAACAGTATTAGGTTTTTTTATCATGGTATCTTATCCCAGTCTACTAGCACACAAGAACACTTACTATACTATATGCTGTGCTGCGGAAAACCCACAAGAAGAATGCAGCCCTGACTACAGTACTGCTCTGTGTCATTAACCATACGAGTTAAAGCATGGACAAAGGGACATTTTAGAGCATGGGGATAGCATATGGTGATTACATGTAACAGCTCAGTAATATAATAATATGCTCCCAGCCACTTAATTCAGTTTTTAATTTTTCCCTCCCAACATGTAATTTTGTAAAGATGGTTACTTTGTTTAGTATTCTTTCTGGGATGAGGTTTTTTTGATCTGAAGTGACTGCTTCTGAAAACTGGAACAGCCTGTATTTGTAACGAAACGCTAGCATTCACTGGTGATGGACGAGCATATTTTTTTTATCTCTGTAATATTAAACTATATAAAAACAACCCACTTGTCAGGTTGGATTTGAATTCCAAGTAAATTATGTTTTAAGCCACAGCATAATGTGTTCATAGCAGTCTCATTGGCAGACCGGGGCACCAGACGCTCTTGCCAAAATATATGACTCACCAGCCTAAACACCCTCTTTTCATTCATGCCTCACCTATTAGAGGCAGCATGTATCACAATGTCTCTATAATGTTAGCTCATTTGGTCACCTATATCGAGTATATTCTGAATTGGAGTGTCCCCAATATTTGATAACTTTATGGTTAGAACCGTGCATTCGTTAACTTACAGAGTGCTCACAGCCATCTGATTTACACCCGTAAGATACCCGACTGGGCGCTCATAGGCAACTGATGTGAAAGTACTTCAAGAAAGTACATCGTCCGCAGCCATCTCTGATTCTGGTAGGACGCTTGCTACAAAATTTGAGGACAACCTGCATTGTACGCACAGTGAAAACACTACATTTCTGTGTGCAGTCTTCATTAGACCATAACTTTATTTTGTTGTGATGAACATTCAATACGGTAGAGGAGGTCTGGCAACATTTGGCCAAGGAGGCAGGTTCTTTCAAATGGACCACTAATAAAGCATCCCAGATGTATTTGGTAGATTTAATGCTCGATGTACAGTATCCAGTCCTGCCCAAAGGATTTTTACAGAAGCCCCATAAGGACCCAACCAGTGTGTGTAAATGCTGCATAAATTCCTAATTACTATTGATAGCCTAATGTTTACGGGAATTACAAGTAAAACACACCACAGCGGTTCAGAGCAGCCCAGCGGTCATTTTCCCCGTTGCCAGCCTTCTCTTGCCGTAGGGTGACGAACAAATGCCTTAAATGTTCAAGGTAATCATACATGATCTGTAGCCTTGAGGATCCCACCGGAGGGATATGGGGTTGGGCAGGGTGGACATACTGTAGCTTCTTGCATTTTGCAAATAGCTTTATTTAAATGCAGTTTGTATTAATACACTTTGTGTCAGCAGTTACTCTTTATTTCCCTAGAAGGCCGTAACTATGCCTTGGTGATTTCAGCCTGGCATATCATTTACAGTATCCTCCCTGAAACTCCGGTGACGTTATGGCTAATTACCACTGATTCCCTGCAGGTTTATACCCGGGAGGTTACTGCACTTTCTCCTTTCTGTCACTCTTTATGAAACACTTTATAAAGAACTTAATGGACCTGTCCTTTTCTCTTCATTGTCTTCTTTCCCTCTTCTCTTAGTCCCCCTCCAAAGCAAGTTGTCATTATTCTGCTTAAAAGTACATTATGTTGGCCGTTCTGACAGGACCGACACTGAGTTGAAAATATAGTACGGTCATCATTACATCGCAGAAAAATAGTGCTAAGCACTATATTCTAAATATTTTGCTGCTTCCTTCACCTATTATGTATTTTTTAAACATAATAAAGGCCATGTGCCTTCTGAAACCATTGCCTTTATTTGTTTCTAACCCCAAAGCCAGCTCGCTGCTATTGTGTTATCTGCATCACATCTTATGAGTGCCTTGCTTTTATTAAGTTTGTTGTAAGGATCAGTCCAATATGTGGCCATTTTTGACAGGTTTCTCATCTCTTTCTGGCATTGATAGAAGTTGACAAATGAGTTGCTTGCATGAATTTGATAAATGATAACTAGATAAAAAGCAAAATGAATCCTAAATGGTATCGGATGAAAGCAGACAAGTTTCTGGACTATAACTCCTAGCTTTCTCTACACGCAAGTGTTTCTGAGCACTAATGTTGGCTGCGATGGGATCAAGTCAAGCCCTTGAGGAGCGTAGACCTTACTGTACTGATACTCAGTATTATTATTGTTAAATTCTATGTAAAAAAATCGATCCTAAGGATATCTGTTCTTTAGGATAAACAGTCCTCATATGTAGTGTAGACCATTATTGGTGGTCCACTGACTACATACATATAGAATAAATCAAGTACTGTCACTTGGATATTGCAAGGTTCTGTTGAAATTGTTCACATGTGTCTTTGTAGATGGCGTGCACCATATACTTCGCCATTCATCTATGATAGACACACGCTGAGTACAGTGACAGAACCAGGCCAAGGTAAAACACGGGAGGTTTCCAGGCTTCACTAATGTTTATTTGCCTTATAAAATTTCATCTATGCCCGCGGAATGTATAATGCATGTGTCCCATTTTGTTTGGTGGTTGATATAAACTATAGAACACGAAATGAAAGGAAGCAACTGTTATCCATCTTAACATATGGTAATCCTTCTATTTATGATTTACAAAGTGTAATCCAATGTATTTTGTTGTGGGTTATATAAATTCAGTGTGTATGACGGTCTATACCGCCTTCCTGGAATATGGTGAGGCGCGTGAGATAGTTTGTGGTTTTTATTTCCACAGTCGCCCTCAGCGTATCTCCATTCACTTTGTATTGTGGTACAAACAATTAAATAAAAGTAACACAATAGCTAGATCTTTTATATTACATGTGGTATTTATTTATGTGGTAGTTTTATTGCCAACAGATGTTTCTCATTTTAGGCACTTAGTATTTTTTTTTTAATATTCCTCTTATTTTCCTTATTAGCCGAACAGCAGCTTCATAGCTGAAATACTGTATGTGAAAGTGTGAACCTGATGAACTCTTTTACAGCTTTAGACTATAATGCTGTGAAACAATGTTGTGTGATACCTTCTTGCTGTCCCAAAAGTTCTTGTTTTTAGGGGGAAATTGGCATTTTATTTTTGTTTGAATAAGCAGTTTTACAAATGATTTTGCTCTTGAAGCTCAGATGGTGGAAGCAAACAGAATAATGTATATTTACATGCATATGGTTTCGAGATTTGTATCTGCTTTGTTTAATGTATTCATGTATGCTGTCATTGGATTGTTTACTCAAATTGATTTTATTTATTTTGCAGTAATGCACAGAAACCCGTTTGGAATGGACATCTGTTGTCGGAAGGGGTCTCGAAGTCCATTGCAAGAGCTCTACAATCCAACACAGGTCTGTGTGTTATATGCTGTGTTTTTGTCGTTTACACCAGACTAGGGATGACTAAGAGGCCTTGTCTTTTTAAGGTCAGCGGCTGCCAAATGATATGCGCGTGGTGCGGCTGCGTAGATCCAGCCTACGGCCACACTCTACCGGTTGGGGTTGGGGTCCGACCCTGAATATTCCCACACCTAAGAGGTTTATAAAGACGATCATTGCAAAACAGTTCAATTAAAAGCTTTGCATAGTAGTATTTACATAGACAATACAAGGGCAAAGCTGTGCTAATTGAACATTTCTGGGTATTTGTTCCCCATTTTGCGCTTTGGGTTTAAACTGGCCGTAAACATGACCTGGTGTCTAAATTGTATTGTTATTGTGTTTTTTCAGTTAATTGTATACTTTGATGAAAGATTTAGCAAATATGTAACCTGCCCCCCACAAAAAAAATCACAGCTGTAGGATAGAGGAGGATGGGTGTTGGAACCCTAAAGTGATTGGCATTATTATGCTCCATGAGACAAGCTGCATGTTATGCGCAGAGCTATATTTTCTCATCCGCATGCTGATTCTTATCCTCCTGTGGTTTTAGTATCTATTACCCTTATCAATTAACACTTAATTAGTTCAGTCTCAATTCATTAGGTCTCTGTTGCAGTCTTAAGAGAAGCCAACATCACACTCCAGATCAAACATTTATAGCCTTGACACATGCCTTTCATTCATGCTTCACAGCATAGGCTTACTGTTGTGAGGGGTCAACTTGCTGCTTAAATGCTAAATGTATTTTTTAATGTGGTTGAATTTGACTTATCTTGAAAATTTTCCTCCCCTTTTTTTAAGTACATATGCAATAGAAACCGAAATCAGTTCTAAGTTTCGTTTTGAACAGAATTTTGTGATTTTGGCAAATTCAGCTTGATTATGCAGACTATGGCTAAGGATCATGAGGTTATAATTCCAGACATGTTTTCAAGCAGTGTAGTATATCTAATGTAGACCTGTAAGTCATCACTATTACTGTATTTGCTCGATTATAAGACTAGGTTTTTTTCAGAGCAAATGCTCTGAAAAATACCCCTCGTTTTATAATCGGGGTCGTCTTATAATCAGACCTCAAATAGGTCTGACTATGAGACAAAGATCCAGATCCCCTGCAGCGCTGGATCCTCTTGTCTGGTAACCCCCCCCCCAAACTTACCGGTGCTTCTGATTTCCTGATGTGTAGTTGGGGCAGCGTGTAGATGTCTACGCGATTTGCGTAGGTAACTTCCGCTGCAGCCGGAAGGAATGCTGTTAGCAGCGGGGGTTGTCTGCGTCCATCACGCAGACCTTCCACAGCTGTCAGAGAGGAGAGTTCCCCGCTGCATGGAATTCTCTCTGACAGCCGGGGAAGGTCTGCGCGATGGATGCAGACAACCCTCACTGCTAACAACACCCCCTTCCAGCTGCAGGGGAAGTTGTCTACACGCTGCCCGGACTACACACCAGGGAGTCAGAAGCACCGGTAAGTTTGGGGGGGGGTTAAATGGGGGGCATAAGGCATTTCTGTAGGCAGAGTGCTCAATGATATGCCTTTAAACCCCTTAATGCCACTCTGCCTCCAGAAATGCCTTTTAACCCTCTATACACCACTCTGCCTCCTGAAATGCTTTATACCCCTATATGCCACTCTGCCCCATGATATGCCTTTTAACCTCCTAAATGCCAGTGTGGCATATAGGGGTATAAGGCATTTCTGGAGGCAGAGTGGCACATAGGGGGTCAAAAGGCAGATCATGGGGCACAGTGGCATATAGAGGGTTAAAAGGCATATCATGGGGCACAGTGGCATTTAGAGGGTTAAAAGGCATATTATGGGGCACAGTGGCATATAGGGGGTATAAGGCACTTCTGGGGCAGAGTGGCAAGCCTGGGGGCAGATGTGCATAACTGGGGGGGCAGGTTGGAAGATAAAAGGAAATAAAAACAAAAAAAACTATTTTTCTCAATCATAGCTTTTATTAAAAAAAATAGTTTAGATGAATTAACATTTACTGGTAAAACTTTTTTCCTATAGGGTCGTCTTATATTCAGGCTTTTTCTTTTTTTTCTAAATTAATATTTTGTGGGGGTCGTCTTATAATCGAGGAAACACGTTGGCAATCTAAGCACTGCTTTTCTCATCCTGCTGCTGTTAATCGACTTACATCCCCTTCTTTGAAATATCAAAGTCGTTATCCTACCTTTTCGTGAGGTTACAGCGAATTTCCTATAACTGCATAGTCTGACATAAGCCCTCAGAAGTCCATTTTGGAAATCTGGGCCAGCTTCACAGTAGAAACAGATTGTACTGTACCAAGGAAAAGACAATTGCACGGATTTACAGCCACAACAATTTTTTTCTCCCCTGCAACAACAGCATCTCCTCTCCATTAAAATTGCACTATGGTGTTTCATGCCTTTATTGGATTTGTCGAGGCGATGCTCGGAGGACTTAAAGGGAAATGGCTATCAAAGAAGGAGGCTGTGCATTGCAGTTACATTTTGCAGTTGTAATAAACAGCACAATGTTACTTATGTAGGTGTCTAACACACATATTCCAGAGTAGTCATCACAAAGATATTTATGGGAAACAATTTGTGAATTTAAATGTGGTACCTTGATGTGTTCGCATCAAACAACCCATTCTAGTCCAAGGTGTATACTGTATGTATATGGTGATAAAGCTGTAATTCTGGATCCAAAAGGTGGAATAAATCCCCTCTTTGAACACCTCATTTAAGCTTTTCAAGATAGGTTCCTACAATATCTAAAAATGGGATTTTACGGGATACAGTTTAGATTCTAAAACTCATCCTGCTCTTTGATGGCATACCATCTTCTCTTACCTGTTCCCTCTCTTCCTCCTGGTTTGACACACTATCAGATTCCCTTTGTTTTTCTTATTTTTGTCTCTGTAGCGCAAAACCTCTTTGTGTTTCTGCATTGAAGTACCCAAATTGCCTTGTGTCTAGAAAATTCCCTTTCGCAAACCATTATTACTTTTTACATGGTTCAGGTTAAAGGTAAATTTCAATTGGCTAAATCACATTTTTTGTACATAGCATGGGAAACCGCAAACAAACACCCATCTGGTATATTCCTTCCAATTTAACACGGTTTATATTATCATTACTGTTGAATTCACCAGTTCTTCTTAAAAGAAAAGAACTTGAGTAAATAGATGTACGATGAAGAATTCACAATAATTATCATTACATAGTATCTGCTTCTTGTTTTAAGCAGTTGAAATTGTTTAAGGTACTAACAATTGATCTATGTCAATTAGTTACCATGTAAGCTCAATAATGTGACATGAGAAGTAAAGTCAGGCCATACTTCAGAAATAATTTAGCTGTTTTCCACTAACTCACTATGATCCGAGGCTTTAGAGGTCACCAGTGTATCTGTTAAACTATCAGGCTGCAGAATTGTATCTGGCATCACAGATAATGATTATTTCATTTAGTCCTTAAATACTTTTATTTATTTATACTGGTTTTAAAGAAGAAAGTAATCATAAGAACAATGAAATTGGCCCGTATAATTGTCCACACATTTGAATATGTAATTGGCTTTATTTAATTTTTTTAACTATTATTTTTTTTTTAACATCTCCAGAATGCATGCTAATACAAATTCCTTAGGGATTGCAGAAAGCATTTCTTAGACTAGTTCCATTTCTGCATGCCCTATAACTGCGTCCAAATGTCCAAATGTTTCTGGATCCAAAAATTACCCCATACAGGGGTTTCAACAAACAATAACCAACGTTTCTTGTTCTAACGTTTCTTGTAACACAAACATTTATATACCTTGCCCGCTCCTGGCACATAGCATCCCCACCCCCAAGTCCTACCATAGCTGTCCAGCATCTCCCCCATCAGTCTGTCCTCTACAATCATTTAAGAAGGTAATACAATAGGATTTTTTCCTGAAGCGTTTGATATCTGAACCATGATGTGTCTTGAAATGCCTTCTCGATCCGCATCTTGGTACTCTAGTCTAGACTATTGACATATTGGTGCTCCAAGTGATGTTTTACGCCTATCCAAAATGTCTGGAATTGTCTTTATCTTTATTTAATGAAAACATTATTTTGTAAGATTGGCAGAATGTACAACGCCTTCTGCATGTCCTCTTCCATTCTCACTTTAGTTATCATAACTGGGTAGTAGTAATAAAGCAGATATCCGTTTTTACTTTCTGCTGCCACTAAATAATTTTTGTATTGTGTCACTTTGTATAAGTCAAACAAAAAAATGTGTTCTATTTATTGTACTATAACATAAAAATACAATCAAAGTGATGAATAGGTACAAAATCTAGCCAGGTATTTTGTATCATTCCATTTACACATTTATACAAAACATGTTTTTAAGAATAAAGGCTAAGGTACATAATTGCTATTCTGTGTACAGATTTTTGTACAGTTTTTTTTATACATAAAGGATACTAAATTAACATCTTTTTCTCCATAGGTCTTCATTTGCTTTTTTTTTTTCTTCTTTATTTTTGTCTTCAGAAATCACAGCCATCCATTGTGTGTCAGCTGTATGAATAGCAAACTGCAGCTGCTGTAGTAGAACTTGAAAGGGTCACTTGAAATCTTCCTACATTCCTAGGAATGTGCTAAACACTAATTATACTCTTTTTTTGGTGCCTTTTTATCTTAATAGAACAGAAGGAATTGGCAAATTATAAAGGTTTAGGAAAGAAAAAAGGACAAAGAACCGTCTTAAACCGTGAGCAATTTTCATCAACAAAGGGAGGATGAGTCAATTGAATACAATTATCTTATGTAGCCATTTCAGAAAACTATGTAGGGTGCTCATCATAATCCCAAATGCTGGAATTTATACAAAATACAAGGACGTTTTTTATTTAGTTATTTTATTAAGTTAATTTGGAAATAGATTATTTAGTGTAACTAGCTCTTTTTTGTGCAAGTGAAAGTGTGGTCAATTACTGATTTCAATTTGCATGTGATCTTCTCTGCTGACCCCTCAGCGGGGCTCCACCTTGGTTGACAGGAAGGGTTCTACTGTTGGAGACATTTGCTGACACCTTTGTTGTATTCGTTCTAATTAAATGGCCTGGAGGCGTCACAAACAGAAACAGGACATAATAGATGTGACAAGTAATGGCACGGAAGCAGGAGTGCAAAGGAAAGATAAGCTCATTTATCAAGAGTCCTTTCTCTCCTTTCACTTGTCATATCTGTTTCCCTGCTACAGATGCTTCCACTTCACCTGTTAAACTCCTTTGTTTACATAGTATTTCTGTACAATCATTTCGTGCACAGCCAGTGATAACGCAAAGAGGGCTCTCAGTACGTGAGACATTTGTCATTTGGCCAAAAGCTATTAGTGTATGTGAAGAGAATCAATATTATCCAGCCCATGTGCAAAATGATATATTATATAAAATATACACACTATATGGACAACACTATTGGGACACCTTACCATTACACCAACAGGGACTTTTATGACATCACATTCTAAATACAGACATTAATATGTAGTTGGTCCAACCTTTGCAGCTATATCAGCTTCCGCTCTTCTCGGAAGGTTTTCTACAAGATTTTGGAGAGTTTCTGTGGGAGTTTCTGCCCATTCATCCAGTAGAGCATTTGTGAGGTCAGGCACGGATGTCGGATAAGAAGGCCTGGCTCAGCAATATCCGTTCCAGTTCATGTCAAATGTGTTTGATGGGGTTGAGGTCAGGGCTCTGTGCGGGCCAATCAAGTTCTTCCACACCAAACTTAACATCCAACCATGTCTTTATGGACCTTTCTTTGTGCACTGGAGCACAGTAATGCTGGAATAGAAAAGAGCTTTCCCCAAACTGTTCCCACAAAGTTGGAAGCATAGCATTGTCCAAAATGGCTTGGTATGCTGAAAGGGACATACCTTTACCACAATTCTTTCTCCTATTGAATTTTTCTGACGTGTATTGGAAGATGTAGTTGTCATCTTTCCTAATCATTTAGATAAAACCTTGCATGTCTTGTGTTTTCAGACTTGCTTTGTGCCTGTCCCAAAAAATGCCATCGCTGTGTTAGCCTCTACCATTTCATTTTTTGTTTATCCACTACCCTGTTAGTGAATAATGTAATCTAAAGAAAGTCTTGTAAGCATAGCAAACTCTATGATATGAAAGTTTGACTGTCTTCTTGTTCATCAAACCCACCTTGTAATTCTCTTTTGATTACAGTCGCTAAATACATGAATGCACAGTTAAGTAATGTGCAGAGAAAGGAAGAGAGTGTTCAGTTTCCCAAGACAGAATGTGACTCAGTAGGTGGAAAATCAGTCCATTTAATACCCAGCATGTTCAGCACAATTTTAAGGTTGAATTTCACAGAAGCAATGAAGCAAAACAAAGTCCTAGGTATTCTGTGTCCCTTTGATAATATCTCGATGCTAGTCCGTTATCACTGTAATGGTTCAGCTTTCCACCAGCCCATTATTATAGCGTAGGTAATAAATCAGACCCATGAGTATTGTATAGGAGGAAGCTGCGTTTCTATCAGCCTCAGGTCATCTATACACTGGCATCATACCAGGCAGGCTTTTAAAGATTTACTGTTTAGAAATCTAAGCATTCTTTTAGATGGCGTGATTACATATTTTACATTTTGTAAAGCAGGCTAACAGACTTAATTTTCCTGGCCATCACTTTAAAGTTTGGCCTATCTTTTTATGTTGATTGTCAAATGCATTACGCACACACACTTCAAATGTTGCATCATTCTAGACTAATTGTATTTTAATTTTAGGTAATCATCAATTCATTTTTTTTCCTTTTGGTCTTCCCATTTATATACCTTAAAATTATTTGCTATTCTCAACAAATTGGCTATTTTCACAAATTGAATAGGTCAGCAGTCTCCTGAATCCTGCTCTGATCAGGGCATATCAAATGCTTCTGCGGTCCAGGGGCCACCAAGGATTCTGTTCTTCAATGGGGAATGATGAAGAAATTTAAATAACTACATTAAGCAAATATCTTACGTGTAAGTGAATATCCTACAATGTGATATACTGTTCTGTCATTTCAGGACTGTCTTTTCATGATTCTCATAGTGGTTAAGTATTCCTTACTACCACTGGCACTATTAACTATTTGTAAAGGGACCAGATTTATTTTTCAATACAAAGTAAAATAAAAGAAGAGCTAGTAGCCTTTATCTTCTAGCTTCCAGATAGATTATCATTTTACTGCATATATTTATACTTATCTATTACATTTAATGTATTCTTGCTATATACACCTACAGTAAAATCACTAAAAACACTGAAATGTTAACACAGATGCATCAAGATATATATATATTTCGTAGTACCTACCTCAGGGGGGATTCTAGATAGCAGCAGTATATTTTTCCATTTCCCTTTTTGGTGATTTCACTAGCACACAAGCTAAATTTCAGAAAAAATGCCTTCAAATGCGTATATTTAAGAGAATGTTTTATCTTTGACATTACATCAGACCCTGAAGAGTATTTTTCTTGCTTAGATCAGCTTATATACTAGTCTTTTAGATGCAAACAAAAAACAAAATAAGGTCATTTAGGATAGCTTTTTTTTGCTTTTTTTGCTGTCAGCCAGGAAAGCCTGAATTCCATACCAAGACATAAAAATATCACATCTTTTTTGTTACAATATTACTAATGTGTCATATAAAGTGTGATCAGAGGGTGTTGCCAATTAATATGTAAACTCATTCTGTTTGATTCAGCTGCTAAAGTTGTCCACCCTCTTGACCTTCTTGAATGAGAAGATATGTGTAGGTTAAAGAAAGAAGAGAAGGATGAGATGTGATAAAAACCTTTAAATACATAAAGGGATTTAACATAGTACAGGAGGGACATTTATTTCAAAGGAGACATGTTACATGAGGCCACAGTCTCAGACTGGAGGGTCAGAGATGTAATGTAAGGCAGATTTGCTTTACTGAGATGGTGTTAGATAAAGGGAACAGCCTCCCGTTAGGAGTGGTAGATGCTAACGCAGAGATGGAGTTTAAACCTGCATGGGATTTTTCAGTCTCTACATCAGGAAAAATGGGACTAGATCAGCCAAATGGTTTCTGGCTTCTGTAATGTTCCATGTTTCTATGAGGCATGTTAGAAAGATCTAGAGCTTTTCCATGACTGTGAAGGGTGCCAAGAAAGATTGCATATTTTCGGTGAAGTCTCACTAAATTTTATTGTGTAGTTTTCTTCCAAAACCATTGTCAGCCTGAAAGCTCTTAACTGGTTCATTATTCTTTCATCCCAATACAACAGCATTCTTTTCTACTTTTAATTATTGTCATTTTATATACTGTTTATCTGTACTTTCAATCTGCTATCAAGTAAATACACCACTTGTTATATTATAAGAGCAAATAGTAATTATATGCTGAAACTCACCCGTTTTGTCAGGTTCTAATTTGCTCTCTTTAAATTATTTGCATCAAGTATCTGTTGTTCTAAAATTTCAAAATGATATGAAATGTTAACATAACAACAAACAAACAGCAAGATTTTTTTTATCCATTTTTCACTCTTGCTATTCTTGCTTCATGATTATTGATATGAAATTTGTTATTCTCAATGTGCATCTTCAGGTTTATCCCATTGAGTTATACTGAAGGGATGCTATGGAATTCCAGGTGTTGTCTGCCTGTTTCCTGAACTCTTTTCATCCTCCTTTCTTATTCTTTGATGAGATGATTGCTTGTAAGACAACTAGCAATTACTGTTCTTTCTAGAGCATGGGTGCACATTTAAAGATTACGATGCTGGGAGGTATGCCGCAGACTGATTAGATGCTGTGCACCATTCTAGCTTATTTTTAGTAAGTGGCTTAAAATGTGCAAAATGTGAAATTTTACATGTCTTATTATATGTGCGGTCTTCTACTACTCAGTTCATTAAACTACGTAATCTGCTGAATGCCTTGATTACCTGGATTCTGATTACCCAAGCGTTAGAAATATGGAATGTTTCTTATTATTACAGGAAAGCTTCATAAACTGATATTCCATAATATGGACTTTGTCTTGTATCTCCCTTGTTAATGCATGGTGTAGAACCCTAACACCCCCCCCCCCGGCTATTTCTATTGCAGGAGATGTATTCAGCATTAAACTATTAATTAACTTTAACTATTTAAATAGAAATTACATTAAATATCTACATTCAAGTGTCATTATGTTCCGATTAACTCTTTGAGGTCTTAACATTTAGAAACAAATCCATTCGTTTATATACAAATGCTGTCGCTCCCACCAGTGAGATAAGGTGTGTTTAGATACTATACAGGCTCTGTTTTATTTACATGCTTGTTTATTAATTGTATACATATTATAAGATTTTTAGGAGGATAAGGGAACCTTGCATACCCTACCTCCTATAATCACAACACGCAGCCTATTGGTACCAAATTTCATTTTAAAGGTCATGGTATTCGCTAAATTTTGCCTATTATAAATCTCCTGGGAAGCTATTCTTTTCCATCTGTAGTATGATATACGTAATATAACTATACTGTATGTTAAATGTATGTTTTATTTTCTCTTTATTTATGGTTCATAAATACAGCCTTTTATTTTGTAGGCAGTTTTCTAACTCAAGTAGGCAAATATGTGGCTTGCAGGCATCCCAACAGTGAAATTAATCCATTTTAATACACTTAAAGTCATCACCACAGACAGTTTTACCAAAGTCAATATGATTTTACAAATTTCAGCCCAGTGGTGTTAAGACCTAAGGCATTGGCAGGCATAAGGAAATAATTAAAAAGGTAAAATGTTGGAATTAAGATGGAGTACTGTTTGCCTTCAGTTTAAAATAAATGATATTCAGATACCCTTTGTACAGTAAAAATATAAATTACATTTTGTTCTTAAGACACTCTGGTGTCTCATGCAGCCTTACCAATGAAGAATACATATGAAATAAGTACTTTAATGTGTATTCTACAATATGTTAAAAATATTAATTTTTAACGTGCCTTTGGGTCCTGTTTTTATGCCTCCAAAGAAAATAATACAATATAAATGGATTCATCCGACGCACTCTCTCTCCCATACACGTGAGTTCAATGTGAATAAAATAAAGCCAACCTATTGTTATAATGTATGTTAATGCTTTGAGAAAAGTATAAACTGTCAATACCCTAAAGTGTCTTAAGTAGTAATTACAAGTTTTGTGTGTTCTACAGCAATACATCAAGGCTGTAATTAAACGAACACACTTAAGTTACCTAAGAGAACATGTGGAAAATATGCATCAAATAATGAAATCTAATTTTCTAAATATTAAGCACGGCTCAAATTGCATTAGAAATAGACAGCAAATCTTTTATTTTAATTAACAAATCCAATAAACTTGATTTCAAATGATAAAGATGTATCCTCAAACTTTGCAACGTCTTGCTCGATTCCCATTATGTTTACAGCACGTGGATACTGATTCTAAACATTTCAGATGTAATATCAGCAGGGCATATACTTTGTACGGCACCATCCTTCTTCCTAGGTCAACCATCTTGATCTTAAGGCTTCTTTATGTTTTTTTTTTACAAAATTACATTACAAGATACATTTTTTCTGAATTAGTTTCATGTCAGACTAAGCATTTTTTCCCTTGCTTCTATGCTGAGGAAGGAATACTATGCTTTGCCGCAATACATATTCATCAGATAACGTGACTGAATGCAGGGCCTTCTGGGCACATTCTAGCCATTATAAATAAAAGTGCTATGGACTTAATGCTCAGTGTTATTGTTCAGGAGCCGTGAGCACGGAGAAACACGGCAGCAAATAGTAGTTATATAATTATAGGGGGAAATGTGTGTCTATCACATATACAGTTATTCATATACACGAATACACCGGATGCCTGTGATTTTAATTTGTATAAAATATTAGTTGAGAAATCCAATAGAAGCTTATAAACTGAATTAGCGTGGACTGATGTCATGTGTGTCAGCGTTTCAATTTCTTGCGTGGTAGGAAGTCATTCTCTCCTGTTGGGGGCTGGGGAATTGTGATAACCAACCATATCTAGCAATCGAATGCACGAGGAATGATTGTAATACAGAGTCCGGCATGTGATTCGCAGCATTGTGTAAAAGAAACAATTTGCACAGGGCAATTGGCTATTACCCAGGTGAGCAGAAGTGCACACAATCTCATTTAGATATTAACAAGAACAAATTTGCAGACAGGTGGAACAAATTAGTGCAAATAGACATAATTTCTGTATGCAAAGTGCATTAGCACATCTGCTTCTAAAAATGTTCAGGGTTTTTTTTTTAAATGGTAACATTACTGAGTCAGACATAAATATCTCATTAACTCCCTTTCATTTCTGAAATGTTAAGAGAAGCATCTCTATACGAACCTGAGCTTGAGGAATAAATAATCTAGTGATAAAACCCCGAAACATGGGTGCTCCGCTGTATGGTGCTCCATTGATGCTTCATCAATGCTGGCTTTCTAAGACAAGGCACCAGGCCCCCTGTTCTTGGCCGGTCGCACTTCACTGCATGCAATTAGGTTTCTTCTTTGATTCCCCATGCCCATTGACTAGCACACACTTATGTGTAGCTGGGTTATGGGGTAAGACATTTTTTAGAAATGAACTCACTTGCCAGGTGTTCCCCAAAGAGGACAAGACACTGCTAGACATCAACCCTGTGCTCCATTCCTATTGATGCATGACTGGGAACCCTGGACAAATCCCTTATTGCTTAATGGCTGTAACTGTTTTTATGTATCCACAACATATGTTTTGTGGTGCAACTTTCCACTGAATCCTAAAACAATGATTCGTATACATAATTATTAATATACTGATCACATTTTTTATTTTTTTATACAGCTTTTTTTTCTTTGCGTCTGTATTATTTTTCTTTCTTTCTTTCTTTTGGCATGTCACTTATACTTTACGCTTATCTGAATGTATCCGTAAACTCAAATAATAAAAAAAAAAAACAGTTCAAAGATGGTGGTTATAATAAAAAAATCTTACTACTTCATCACTACATCATAGGAGCCCTGAAACAGGATTATGAGTAATTCGGAGTAATGATAAAATAGGTATTCTGAGGTTCCATGTGCATTAATACCAGCCCTGTAGGAAATTCAGTTTCTTGGCAAGGATTCTGTCGAGTTACTGTCAAGAACTGGACTGTTGATGAGTTGGCATTAAGTCTGTCAGTCAGGTTTGTCATGCAAGTGGGTGGTTGAGTCTTAATTAAGTTGGCAGCCAAACTTGCAGTGAAATCAATTATCTCTTATTATTGAGTCGCTCACTTTCTACTTTGTATAGATGGAGTCCCTTTTTTAACTGGACTATCTATTAGAATTTCTGGGAATAGAAGAGATGCTATGTTTTTTCATAGTAATTCTCTGTGAGTTTGCACACTATTTTGAACTGAAGCTAAGTTGGTATTTGACTTTTTCTTGGTAAATACATTTTTCAGCTAATTCAGCCAGGTCCGTCAGGTAATGCGAGTCCTCTGCCCACTGGACAATCTTGAAGCTTAGTGAATATACCTTGAGTATGCGCGATCTAGCTCATCAAGTTTCCAAGACTTGGGGAAAATAGATGTATGAATAGAATAGAATATGAATAGAAGATGAAATGTTAACTCAATATATTGACATGCCTACAGACAGCAGCCTGAGGGTCTGCAGTTAAACATAGTTTACCAGAAGAACAAGACATAAATATTTTCCTCCGTAATACATTACGGTATACAACACTGTAGTTAGATCTTAAATAAAAATATATTTACTAGAAGATCCATGGATGTGCATAGGATATATTTCAAAGACTAGCTATTGTTTGCAATTGCTTTGAGTCATTAAATCAATCATTTTAGTGTATGTAAAAGGCAAATAGCTTTGGGCAGTAAAGAAAGAATTAAGTATTTTCTGTTTAACATGATGTTAACAGAACAATTGCTTAGAGGATACAGCTGGAACAGTATTTCCCTACAGCATTCCCTTTCCCTTTTGTTCTTATTAGAGACAGCATCTGACTGTATTCTGTGCTGATTTTTAGGCAACATTTAGAGAACGTCTTTCGGCAGTGTGGTTTTTTAGAAAGAGGGCAACGGGAGCCTTTACTACCCCTGGAGCAGTGTCATACTAATGCTACAAATTCAGCATGTTTCCCCCTAAAATCATACACGTAATCGCCCTTTAAGTCCTCTGTGTTTTTATGCTCAGGTAACGTGCCGCCAGACATATCCAGCCACACGCTGCAGCACCGAATCTGCCCTGGAGGGGCAGATCAGGTGAGTGTGTGGCACAGCTGGCCACCGGCCCACTCGGCATTTGCTTTGTGCGCCAGATAGCCAGTCCGGGCCTGGCTACAGCATTTCAGTACCCTGATATTCTGCGGTGCTTTTCAATGGACAAACAGGAACAATTGACGAGGTGTTGTGATTCTGCCGCTTCATGCTTCCTTGCTTCCTTACTTCTGTCTCATATCCCTAAACATTGCATTTCATTGTAAACTTGTCAGTGACAGTGGTACAAGCTGGTAATGTATTAAGTCTTTCTATTGCCTCAAGCTGCTAAAAACTGTAACTGCCCTGGGGTATATGGCTGCTGGGCTATGCATAGCTCAAAATAGCTCCATTCGCTAATGTGGTTACAGAAATGTTAAGTGTTAATATATGAATATAATTAATAGATCTTATTAAGGTAAATAAAGCATGCTTGCGGGCAGCTACTTTAACAACGTTTCTATATAAACAAATCGTATAATGCGCTCTTGTTCAGCTTTTTTTTTTATTTGACAGCCTGCTGTGTAAAATGCCCTTTACCCAAATAAGAAAATCACTATTCCATCAGCACACCCGCCAGGGTCATGTTTATGAAATAAAACTTGGCAAATGCTTGTAAGGTCAACCAGGGGAGAGCTTTAAGTGCTTCTAGCAAACAGTAAATGGCTTACAAGTTCCACATAAGTAGCCGATAAGATTAGGAATCACTCTATAGGTTTGTTTTTTTTTTTACTTTAGTGTTCAATGTAAAGTTCTCCTAGGGGACCTTTACTCTTTCATGGACACACAAAGATTTTGTATTTTCTCCTAAATCTTCCAAAAATCCATATGCCATTAATATTAAAACTCTTCTATACAACATCAAATCATACAGAAGAAAGATCCAAACATAATGCAATATGGAGCAACATGAAAAATGCAATCAAGGCAAACAAAGCATGGGTTTTTAAGCGTGCCTTTGTAGTTTTATCTATTGTTATTTGGAAACTTTCAAATGCTAAACTACTGCTGCTCTTATACAGTTTCAGATTTCCAGTTCAAAGGGAACTGGTTAAGAAAGCGTTGGGACTCACAAAAGGGAATCCTTTAGTAAGCAAAGAAGCCAAAGATTAAATAGTCTCAAAAGATGTTCTGTGTGTTGAACTTTAGGTGTTCTTTTGCTGTAGGATCTTGGGCTCTGTCTTTCCTAATGTCTCATAAATTATACCCTGTAACTGTATATTACTCATTCTAGGCAGTTTAAGATAACATTGCTTCATTTTGCTTAGCGGTAAAATAAATATGATCCTTTGATTGATGCACCAGGCAGCTACCCATACCTCCATCCTGCTGCTGTATGACATTGTGGCTTTGTTACAAGTGGAGCAGATCTGAAGAGTTATTCTTTGTGGAATAGAATCACTGAATGTTTCATAGTGAAATGGAGAACACATAGCAAGTATTGTAATAAATATAATATACTGGTATGTTACTCTCCAAATATGCCACAGTTTAGTAGAAAATGATTATGTCTGCACAGTGTAACATAAGTTCAAGATGAATTTATTTGTGTAAAGGAAAGAAAATAGCTAAAAGAGAAGGAAACCGAAAAAGGCGTAAAACAAATTATTTTTTTCTCTCAATCCATTCCCTTTTTCTTGTGTTTCTTCGACCATTCCATCCATTACTCTTATCTGTCCCACCTGTTATTTATCTCCTGCCCATCTGTAGGGGTATTGCATACATGGAAATTATACAATGACTTTAGATTGGGATTGAGAATTCACTCAATGTACCGTTCTTAAAGCCAATACTACCCCTTATGTTAGCGGTACATATCAATGTACATTCCCTCCATGCATTAAGAAGGCTTCGTCCTTGACTTCTACACTTTTGGGTCAAAACGGAGCACCAAAGTCCATATGATGGCCTTCAAACTAGTTTTCTGTAAGGGATATACAGTCGAGGATATACAAAGTTGCGCAGTACTGGTCTAACGCATTCAGATATTTTTACATTATGAGCTGTAAGTGTAACCGCTGCTATGAAAGAAGGTGTTGGCTCTATATTTATTACAAGGTGTTTCATTTCTGTCATATCCTTCTCTTACATTAGTTTTATAAAGGTGTCGTAAAAATAAAGAGCTAAATGTAGCGATAAAAAGGTTGTTCAGCCAGATATGTATTCTACATCCCGGTAATGCTTTGCTACTGTCAAAATCTTATGTTTTACTCTCTAATTTAGGACACTTAAGGTGGATTCATATTCTACACATATACAAACTATCATGACCTACAAATCAAGTTTTCCTGAAACTTTAGTTGTAAATTAAGCGTACGTATTATATATACGATTTTAAGGTATGGAATCATGATAAACGCTCCAATCACGTTGACAAAGTCACATTTCCCTTGTTCTGTATGAAAAACCTGCATTTCCAAGCTGGCCGCTGATTGCATGCCTAACCTCTACCCCCTCTGCCAAGATTCATTACATCCCAAACGGCGCTGGCACAAAGCAGAATGGCTGCCTCTCAGGTTTTATGTAACATTCATTAGCGTAAAATTGTAGTTGACGGCTTCTAGAGTTCTGTTCCATACAGCATCAGTCTCTCGTATCACGTAACTGCTCTAAATACAGAATCGCTATATTGCTATACAGAACGTAATCTTTAAAAATGTCTGAAAATCAATTTCCATGTGTAAAACATACATATTCTTTCTTGCAGTACTGCAACTTTAAGGATAGAAAATAAGCATACATGTATGTATATGTATATATATATATATATAATACACACATCACCCAAGCCTACAAAGGTTAAATATAAGTAGAGTTTGCAGTTAAGTGATGTGTATAATGTACCTTATCATAATACCATGTAATTGAGCATGTTAAAGTCCTCAATAGATCATTATGTTTGTACAGTTCACTTGAGAGCATACAAATACACTTCCATTTACAGATTCCATATGTGAGAACTTTAAATTAATAGGCAAAGCGTGTCTGCTTTGGCTTAAAGGAACATTTGGCATTCAGAAGAGCCTGATGCAACATAAAGACAGCCTTTATCCCTCTCGTGCATTGCTCGAGGAGCAGAGATTGAAAGAGTAGCAGAAACAGAGCCAATTTGTTAACTTTTGGTACATTTCCATAGTGACAGTCTAGAAACTTTCAACAGAGATGTATAATGTTAAGGAGCTGTATAGTAAGTTGCTTAATGCCTTGCCACCACAAAAGTAAAATGCTTTACATTGCGTCACCTGGGACGGTTTGCACAGATCAGCGTTGAGTGCGGAAATGTACCTTCCCAACACCACAATATAGACTCACACAAGGATAGAGTCGCAGTGGAATTACTATGTACAGATGGGTATTCTCTTTGCTGCAACAAAATTATGTTGATAAGCTTATATTCATAAGCATATACCAGTGCTTTATATCAGCCAACACAATAGCATGACCAATCATTGACACATCATTAGCTTTTTGGAGGATCTGAATGAATATTACATTACATTTATTTATATATATATATATATATATGTATTATATGTATATATATATATATATATATATATATATATATATATATATATATAGCGCCAGCCGATTCCATAGTGCTGTTACAATAAGAGGGGGTGATAATAAATGACTGTTCAAAGTGACATAACACACGTTAACACATACTGGTACTCAAGGAAGAGAGAACCCTGAATAAGCTATGGAGTACAGTTGTGTCTTTCATGGTTTGTTTCGCCCTACCATTTGTGCGTTTTACTTTATGATCTAAGCCACACAAATGTAACATGCTGTGCTTTTAATGTCCGACCGAACCCCCCGCAATGTTTGCGTATTACTGTAACATTAAATGAATATGTGACTAGACCAAAAACTCTAGGAAATTTCTTAGAATGTAACATTACTAGCGTCCATCTATTGTGTGCCAGAGTTTCATCTTTAATTACCATGACATATTGTAATTTAGTATTTCTATAAATTATGAGTTGTTCTCTTTGATGGGCACATGTATGGCTTATTTTAAGAAACAGCAATCATGTTTAAAAATAAAGTTAGACCAGTGCTGTAATTTAACGTTTGTATAAACCATGCACTTTGAAAATTTAATCTGTCTCCTTTCTCCTACCTTGTGTACTTAAATTGCAGGGAATGACTTGAGATGGGATTATATATATATATATATATATATATATATACTTGATATCTTTATTTCTGGCTGCCATTGCCCATTGATGGACAGCCATTTGAACCCACAGGACCTCTTTAAATCATGTACATTGATGTTTTTTTAATGATAATACATAACTTCCATCAACAGAACCGGGGGATAGTGTGGCAAACAAGAAGTTTTGTCTTTTTTGGTCACCTTCCATATTGGCTAGTTACTATTAAAAGACATACATGTACTGCTGGAGTTTTAAATCAACCCATCAGCCACAAAAAATGTTGACAGAAGATCAAGATAATTGTTTTGCAATGCTAGATTGCAGGATTATCTATAGGCAGGTAATAATGAAAATAATTAATATATTTAATTAAAACATTTTATCTTAAGCATTTGAGTTAAAAAAACAAACCCTGCTTGCTTTCGCTCTCTGCCAGTACGGGCACCGTCAGTATCACTGCCGGTGCCCGTACTGTTCGAGAGAGAAGGTAGACAGCAGCAGTAAACAATACAAATTTTACTATTAATGTATTGGAGGTAATACAGAATTTTCTTTTGCTTAAAATAACAATTGCGTAATCCTTTTCATATAAGTAAGGTTTCGCTAATTGTTTTGTTAAATATGAAAAATAAAATGTAAGTCGCTTTAATCATTACTTGTCTCAAAACTGAATTGGAGATTTTTTCCGTATAACATTTTAAGTTGCCATATTCTCCTTTATCTTTAGTCAGTGACTTGTACTTACATTAGGAAAATACCTCTGTTGGACTGTAGACCAGAGTGTATTTTTTTTTTAGATTTAATGGGTTTCATTTTCGCCATCAATTTAAATTTACAGGTGAGAAAACCATCGGTAATCTCTGACAATTCCGTGACACGTCGAGTGCCAGACAAATAGCCATACATTTAGAACAGTATACTGTTCATTCAGAGAATTTTAAGAACACACAGTCCGTGAAACCACACAGAGTAAATGACATTATGAAAACAAACCGGTCCTTCATTCTGCTCACAAAGGACATTGTATTTTTTAAACAAATTAATGTGCTATTATGTGTTTAATAAAAAAACATTGAAAATACTACTAGCCCTGTTGCTAAAATATAGTTTGTGGTAAAAGGTTCATATACTGCACATTTCGGAAGTTAGGAGCCAATATAAAGTTTGCCGGGCCGGTGGAATTTGAGTAAATTATGACAAGTTTACTATAAGAAAGGAATTCCCTGTTTAGAGTAACTTTGGCTTGCGGTTACGCTAAAAATAGAGCTCAGGCTCTGTTTTTGGAGTGTTTTTATATCTTTTTTTTCTTATTTTTAATCAAAATGTATAGTCATTATATGAATGCTTGCATTTCTAACAGACATCACATTGGTACATGTAATTATTAATGTACTGCTATACTGGCTATATTTGTTATCATAATTAGCTGGCTGGATCCAGCCCTGTAACTGTGTAACACAGAGACATTTAATGTAAAAGCAGTATGGTTGATTCAGATTCACAGCTGATTTGATAATTGCCAAAAAAAAGTTTACTGCCTCTTAATGTGAACACTGACTGCCTTTAAACTGAATTGGATCTCTTCCAACTTCACTGTAAAGTTTATGGTAAACTCACTAGATTGCCAATTGGGGCTTAGAAAGGATAGATTTTAAAAGTCATGACAGATTTATCTAATTTTATGTGATGACTGCAGCACCAGAAGTGCAGCTGAGCTTCAGTTGGCCAAATCCGTATCCAAGACTTATAAAAGGTAGATTGTGGCAGATCCTTCAGCAAATAGCCCAATGACCATACTTAAAAACTCTCCAGGTTATACCCGGAGTGTCTGAGATCGCTGTCCTCTCGCTCATGGTAAGTGTATTGTGTTCCGACCAAACCCTTTCCCTGCCCAATTCCCCTTCTAACCATGCCCCCCCCATCCCCCCCCCCATGGCTAACCCTGCTACTAGCACAACTGACAACTCATACATACACAGCTAGCCCTGCCACCTCAGTTATCCAGTCCCACAGAAGAGGGAGCGCTCCTGGTAGCCTGCCATGGGAAGTTCTCAGCTCTACCAGAGACTTCCATAATCTGTTACACAGACACTGATACCCTGGAACAGACACTTCATCTACCCCTGTTATCCATGTAATGGAGGCATACTATTATTGTTTAATGTAGCTACATACTGTTTACATTTTAAGGATTATGTAAAATAGTAGGTTGTGTAAATCAGAAGTCTGTGGAGCCCCCGATGCAAGAACATTTTCTGCTTTATCACCTTATTAACCTAAACTGTTCACTAGCTTTTTGATCTATCTGTACCTTCCTTATAACGTTGTGGGGTTCCCGTCCTTCCCTTGACTACTATACCAGCAATGTGGTGGCGTTTATTTCATTTAAACAGTCTTCCTTGGACTTGAGCCAAAGGCCATTTGCCGAAGCTAGATCAGCAGATTAACCCTTTGACCCGTTACTGGTCTGAGAGATGCACGTCTTCTGGCAATCAGTAAAACCATCTGTATTCAGATACCAAATGCCATTTTAGCAAGATATAAATATAATTAAGGAGTTTGTCGCTTGCCGTTATGCACTGTGGCCAGGATAAAGAAGTTGGTTTCATCCAGATTATTTGTCTCAGTCTGGCAGCTATTAAAGGATAAATGTTGAATTACATGTTATATATATGCATATACGGTAATTGTTTTGAAGTATATTCTTTACATAGTTTGTAAAAAAAAAAAAAAGTTTACCGAAAATGGGTCTAGCAGACAGCATAGATGTAGACAGGCACTCCTTCAGAAATATTGGGTCCAGTACAAACCTAAAGAGAGTGACCCCCTTGCCCCATTCTGCCCCCATCTTCCTCCTACCGTTCTGCCCCATGTTCCTGCCATGTCTCTCTCATACTGTCAATGGTCCACCTGGCCCCCAAAGCCAGCAAGAGCCCAGAAATGGGTAATGATCTGCGAGTGCTCAGTCCCATCTATCTGGCTGCAGGGGGCCCAGTCCCTGTTTCCCTGGGCCCCAGACTGATGATACCCCTGATCAGGTATCCTGGCTGAAAAACATTAAGATAAGATTATTCCATGATAAGATCCATTCCACAACTAGTCTTCGTGTAAAAGTCTCTGTTTTGTATTCTTCAGTGCATTGTGTTGCAATTGGACAGAAGCTCAAATAACCATCCTTTAATACAGGTGTAATTACACACTGAATCTCTAGCGATCCTAGACCTTCCGAAAGCCCACGGTAGACCTGCATGACCCTTTTCCTACTGCTTTACAACACAAAGCAAAGCACATCATTTTAAAGATTTTGTTGGACAGATTTTATGCAAGCCCTAATTGGAAACTCTTTTGCTTGGGCATTTGTTTACTTGCAGTCAACCTGAAAACAAATGGAATCTCTTCTCGGCTGTAAAACAAACTGAATGAAGCAGTCAAATGTGTTACAGATGTTTAGAGAGCTGTTCATACACCATTCCGAATCGTTTGGATTTTCAGTTACCCGACCTAACTGGGAGCTGTAATGTTTCTTTGTCGCAATACAGAACCAGAACTATAGTAGAAGTATTTCATGTAGCTTTGGAATAATAAAAGAGACTGGATGCTCAGGTTCATTTCAGGTAACATTGGATGCAACAAAGTTATTAATGAGCTCGTAGCCTTCCAGGGGCCTGTCATTTTCAATGAAATTTTAATTTGTTGTTTGCGTTGGCCTGTAGGTTGAAAGCTGTGTAACCTTACAGTGTACGCTTTGGGCAACTTGTCCTTTATGGAGCTCCCTGTGCATCATAAGACCTGCAGGTCATGCACAAAAGACTAATAAAAAGAAGGTTTAGCCCCTTAAGGACCGAGGCTGTTTTAACACTTTTGCGGTGCACTTTGTCAAACTTTGTAATAGTAATTTTTTTTATTTTTTTTTTTCACACGAATTGTAATTTAGTTATAAATATAAAGGTCCTGGTATATGTCACTGTCAAACAACACTCCAATATGTGTTCAGCAACATCTCCTGAGTATGGTGATACCCCACATGCATAGGTTTGTCAGATTGGCTGGTAAAAGGCTACTTTTGGGACATGCGTAATTCAGGTAGTCATTTGGTCAGTCTGCCTCTATATCCTCTTTGGAACATCTTTGAAGCCGACTACTTCAATTTACCCCATCAAACCATATATTTTTGAAAACTAGACACCACAAAGTATTTCAAATGCTGGTATTTTAACCCTTTTATGCATGAGATTCTACCACCTGCCTTTCGCAAAATTTAATTTTGTATTTTTTTCCACACAAATTGTACTTCAGGAATGAATTCATAGCTCCTGGTATGCGTCACTATCAAACAACCCCCCAATGTGTGTTCAGCAACATCTCCCGAATGCAGTGATACCCCACATGCATGGGTTTGTCGGGTTGTTTGAGATTTTAAATCCCACATTTGTGAAGTGCGCTTTTTTTCTCTATTTTGGTCAGTCTGTACCTATGCCCTATCTTTGAGCTCGGCCACTCCAATTTACCCCATCAAGCCATTTTTTATTAAATTAGACACCCCTTGGTTATTTGAAGTGCTTTTATTTTAACTCTTTGTATGTTGAGATTTTTTTTAGAAATTTTAGCACTTGCTCAAAATAATAAACTTTATTTTATTTTTTTTATTTTTATTTATTTATTTTTATTTTTTACACATTTTGCTGGTACTGGATGGTTCCTTTGGTGACATCACTGCATAATTATTTTTAAATGTTAGCACTTTTTTTTTAAGCATTTTTTTCCATTTTTTTTTTTTATTTTTTATATTTTTCTAATCACATTGTGATTAGAAAGCTGGGCTCCATTGACTTGCATGGTTGAATGCAGTACCTGTATTCAACCTGCAAGTGGAGCCAGAGTTCTCTAGAGGTTCTGGAGACCATCTAGCGAACATTTTCAACTTTATTATTTTTTTTACAGGGCGGCCGCCATTTTGCGGATGGTGAAGATCACCGGCAGTGGCGGCTGTGACCGCTCTCCGGAGCGGTCACAGCCCGTCCTGGGGTAAGTGTTTGGTGTCGCTGAATGCCTCCTGATCGAGGCATTCCAGCGACACCATTGAAGTTTAGGAGGCGATCATTGATCGCCTCCTAAACTCTTTTAAAACAGACATGGCCCCTAATGCCGATCTCGGCGTTACTGAATGCCTCGACGTCGAGGCATTACAGCAACGCCGTTTAAGCGAAGAAAGTGATCGTTGATCACTTTCTAAGCTTATTTAATTTTTTTACGGTTCAGGACCGTCAAAGGTCGTTAAGTGACCGTTTAGTGACCGTTGTGAACCGGCAAAGGTCGTTAAGGGGTTAAATGTCATCATACAGATGCTAGGTGGCTTCTTGAATACTGCTGTTTTATGTTTATATATGATAATAAAGATGGTATAATGGGCTGGTGAACACTAGGCTTGTGATAATATAATGTATATCATTTAAAGTTTATTTTATAAAGACCACCCTAGACCTTAATCTAGTCTAGCCCAGCATACGCCATTGGGTAGGCCTCAAATGAAAAGCAGATATTGGGCTATTTGGAATGACACATAGCCACATATAGCTAATTTTTATAGCGAGCATGATAAGTCGCATGAGAGAAAAGTACACACTAAACTACAATAATTACCGTAAGACTTAACCACTTAACACCGAACACAAACTCTCTTATTTTATTTCAACCTGTTACTTACTTGGGTTAATATGCTCTTGTCATATTTTTGTTTGTTTTTACATTGTTAGATGGGTTAACATGTTACAAGTCAGTTAAGGGTGAGGTATTATGCAACAAAAGTTCTCAAAATCTAACAGTTTAAACAGATACATCACCTACCTTTGTTCGGAAGCAATAAAGGGAATAGAAGATTTCAATCTGTAGAAAGATCGTGAACAAAGTTTTTGCCAAGTCACTGCATTAATATTGCACTAATAAACTCAATTTTCCCTTCTGTATTATCATTGAAACTTGTGTAAAATGTGATGTGCTAATCACTGACAATGTTTTCTTTTCTGTACAATTAAAATGTCATTTAAAAATTCTAATAAAAAGAATGTTGAACAAATGAAAAGGAGATCATAGATCTTCTTTCAGGGCCCATTCTTGCCCTGAGAGCACAGGGAAACTTCGTCATAATTCTTCCTGAATCCGTTGCAGGCTCCATCAGAGTCTTGGACTGGACTTCCAAAATCTGTCCTGGACCTCCAGTCTGTTGAAAAGCTGGAGTTGGAGCATTGTCCAATTTGTCTCCAAATTGCTCCACCTCAGGGGCTCCTTTATAGGATTTGTGGAGCACTTGTGCACAAAATTCAAACAAAACACCTCCAAGAGCCTTTAAATTCTCACTGTAGATACCGTGTGGCATATTCATTTAAAGATCAAAGTCCTAGAAGAATTTTACAATTGTGCTTATAATGAAAACATAAAATCCAGTGTGTCTGATGAGTTGGAGTTCAGCACCTTTGAATATGTTGCCAATATTTGTTGCATGATTAGTAATATAACACAATGAAATCATCTTACATATATAAGAGACAGTATGATTCACACTCCAATTGAACATTTAAATGCAAGCTCTTTTTTTAGCATCAGCGACTCCAAACACTTGAACCTTGGGCTTACTCTTCTGTTTGATGTGATATTCCCTGTCCCTGAAGGGAGTGTTCTAAATCTGGTACTGTTGGATTCTTTTCACTCAACACTAATAGTTTATATTGAATGTTCTGGCTCCAAGTTTTGCGCCTCTTTAAATCACTATTCGACAAGTGACAAAACAGTCCAAAAACATTTGCTCCTTTGTCAACCGATCACACAGTAAGGATGCCAGTTATCTGAGCAATTTATGGACTTGCAAGGAAACAGAATATCTATCTATCTATCTATCTATCTATCTATCTATCTATCTATCTATCTATCCATCTATCTCTTATCAGTCTATTTAGTCTTATTTTAAATTCATAGATAAAATAGGAACGACTATGCAATGTGTGGTTGTCTTATATACGCTTATGTTCATAGACCTAGGTAAATACATAGAGAACATTTACACATATAGCTATCCTTGATGTACTTGGGCATGGAGATTTTTTGCCATTAAAGCTTGGGTGAATGGCAATGACATAAAGAACCTCATTTCGCTATATATGTACTAGAAGAGCCCTTATATCCCCTCCTGTGGAAAAACTGTGAACTAACCATACATTGTGAGTTGGCCCCACATAATGCATAGGTCATGCAGTGAGACAATATTTAGGGAACCGGCCTCACTTTCACTGAACAAAAATTAGGTTTCATTTGTGCCACTGATCACAGAACTTTAGCTGTGATCCAGATTATCGGCAGATGTGACCCTTGCATGACCACAGAGCTGCTGACAAGGGCTTGAACCCAGGTGGTTAAAAACAGTGAGAAGGAAGGTAAAATGGTCACCAGGAGCTGAGTCTCAGTGCAGTCGAGACAATAAGGAGCTTGTTCAACAATTTCAGTCGAAAATCCTTTTAACCTTTACAGCAAAAAGGTCCCCGGTGCCCCGCTCCGTGAGTGCTCATGCAGCAGGCTGTTTTCTTGTGTTTACAGAACCCAATAATAGGCTTTTCTTAGCACTTTCCTGATCTTGTTACTATTCAGACACACAGCAACAATATAATGTGTGTTTGTACTGCAAATATTGGAACGTGGCTCTGTCTCATTTATCATCCTACAGTCTTCATCTACATGCATTTTTTTGGTTCTGTTTTTTTTTCTTACTTAATCCATCTTTAAGGCCAGGTAATGGGCACCCAAGCATTGACCTCCCTATGTAGCTGTCCATCCTTTTCCTTCTCCAATACACTCTTCCCTTTCAAATCTTCTTTTCCTGTTGTAATTACAAGCAGTCACATCCTCTTTCAGTGATGACCAGCCAGATAAGCCCTGAATGTTCACACCTAGCGTCACACATGTTGAGTGCCGTTGGTTAATTTCACACAATGTGGAGTGTTAAAACTTAACTTTAATAAATGATTGGAATGGACACTCTGTGTAACCATAGTTTATTGTACATTCCGGATGTGATCGCTCCATAAAGCACACTAAAAGTCAAAGACCGAACACATAGATTGCATTGAAATGATTCATTACAATATTATTTAAATGAATATTTAAGTAGAAGTACTTCAGAGGTATAAGAATTCCAAAAAACAGCTTGAGGCATCATACGGTCTCTGTTCTATGCAGAATGTCAGTCTCCGAGTATGATTATCATTGAGGATTACCAGTAAACAGGAAGCATTATGTAGACAAGTAAATCTTTTTCATGGTATATTTTATGTTCATTTTGTGTTTTTGGCTATCAGGCAATACAATAATGGTTTCAGCATTAATCAATGTTCACGTTCTTCTATTAGACAACTGATTTTCAGTATCACGTAATGACGAGAGAAAGCTTTTCATTTGCTGCCGATAAATCTGGAGTTTTTAAGATCTGTTTTACGATGAAAAAGCCAAACATTGTAGATAATAATGTTTGATTTATTATTTCCTGATTGAGCTGTAGTTTTCTGTTTCCTCCGATATGCAGTGCGTTTGGAAAGATGGGTGCCAGGTCAGGAATAGGACAGATGAAAGTTTTATCGTGGCATCTCTCATGTGAAATATTAAACAACAATAATGGAAAATTAATTAAACCAGCCGGTTCATTTTTAATGAAGAAATCCCGTAGAAGGAGATCTGTTGAGTTTTTATACTGAGTTATGTGAATGGATTGATAGGTGATGTGTGTCGCTATATCAGGAGGATTAGTAAGAGCCAGGTTACCTGTGAAGAATAATTACATTCAGTCTGAATAGTGTTATTTCCTTCCATAACTAACAACTGGAGTCCTCAACTAATGACCTTTATTCCAGTGAGCGTGGCTGGGGGAGAGAAACTGTCAGCTCCCAGGAAGAGCAAAAAGCCTAACGTTAATACGGTCATCATATCAGGCGGAGGGTAGTATTAGGCAGTCACTGGGCAGAACACATATGTAAACCACTAGTTATGAAAATACATGCAAGCGATAGCTGACAAAGACTGCGTTTAGCCATATTGTAGTGACCAGCATCACAAAAGTACAAACCAAATAAATAGTAGGTTCTTAAAAAGTCACGTGTTAATATGTATGTTTCTAAAAGCATGTGTTTTTCTTTTTTACGTTTTTAATCTGATTTAACTGAACAATCACAATGACCCCCCGTAGAGTGAGGGGTTTGTGTACTCCTTATGTAATGCTTTACAAATTTGTTAAAAGTTAAGGTTTAACACAGCTTGAAGAAATCTTGATTTATTAAACTATTTAAGTGTTTCACTTTAGTACCTATTTATTTCTTACATATTTGTGTAGTTTGATTTTCAGCAAAATAGCATGCTCGCAAAAAATAACACGTATCTAAATGTAATTCTTGCCTAAATTATGTTTTTGTTTGTTTTAAGTCTGAGAATGGTGCAATAATTACTTCTGTATCACCAAAGAGTCCTTGAGAAGTCGTCGATGGGTTTCCCAAGGACAGAAATGTTTCATGGGTATATTTACTGTCTCTGCGCATTCACAGTTCCTTACTGTGTCACAGGGAAACCAAAGCATAATAAACAGGAGCGCATGCATTATTAAAATGTATGGATTTTCAGGTGAATGGTGTCATTATAGGTGGTTAGTGAATGGAACGAATATGCTGAAAAATTTAATGGCTTTAATACAGGACAGTGGAATAGAGAAAAATCAGATCATTTTTCAGATGGATCAAATAAGACCAGGGGCAAATTTTAAAGTAGTCTTCTTCTGGAGAACAATGGGAAATACATTTTATTTTAGATTGCACTACATTTATTTCTATACCACCCGCTGTGGTGCTGTTACAGTAGGGGGCAGTGAATTTATTTAATAAAGATAACTTAAAATGACAATATTGCATGTCAAAGCATACTGGTACAGAGAGAGAAGAGGGCCCTGCTCATGTGAGCTGACAATCTATCCATAATATAGGACATTAGCTTTAAAAAATGTGTAGTGGATTTTGTGAAATGTATAGTGGCAGTGTTCTGTTATTTATGAATTATATTTATAGATTTATATATGTTATATGCGGTATTATACATTCCAGGAGCCTTAAGCTCAAATACCTCTGGAGCGTCCATATGCTCAAAATTGCTCTCTTTTAAAAGGGTTTAGGGTTTCTATGTAATTTAATGTTTCTGGTGGCCACTTGATTTATGCCCCAGTATTATTCTGCTTTATGCCCTTGGGTTTAGCAGGTTATAGTCTACATTATACTGTATTTAGAATTATTCTGTTCTACACTATTTTGGGCAGGAGTGACACCTGTTGTCATTTTGTAGCTATGTTTCTTTATCTGTGTTATTATGCAAAATCTAATAAACTCAGATTAAATAAAAAATAGTGGGTAATATTGTGTAACTTCTCTGTCCCTACTGCTTCACACAGGATTTGACAGCAACAATATGTTACATTATTCTGTATTTTATTGAAATAATAATGTGCTATTGCATGTAGTGGCCGTCCTGAACTACATACACCGACCAGCCATTACATTATGACCACCTGCCTAATATTGTGTAGGTCCCCCTTTTGCTGCCAAAACAGCCCTGACTTATTGAGGCCTGGACTTCACTAGACCACTAGACACTAGCAACATATCCTGTAAGCTGCAAAGTGGGGCATTTATGGGTGCATCCTGGTTCCATGTGTTCTCCAGGTAAGCGACGCACCTGCACCCAGCCATCCACATGATGTAAAAGAAAATGTGATTCATCAGACCAGGCCACCTTCTTCCATTGCTCCATGGTCCAGTTCTTATGCTCACGTGTCCATTGCAGGGGCTTTCAGCAGTGGACAGGGGTCAGCATGGGCATCCTGACTGATCTAGAGCTAAACAGCCCCATAAAGAACAAACTGATGCACTGTGTGTTCTGACACCTTTCTATCAGAACCAGCATTAACTTTCTCAGCAATTTGAGCTACATTAGCTTATTTATTGGATTTGATCACACGGGCCAGCCTTCACCCCCCACGTGCATCAATAATCCTTGGCGTGCCATGACTGTCCCCAGTTCACCTCTTTTTCTTTCTTGGACCACGTTTGATACGTGCGGTCCGAGAACATCCCAGAAGAGCTGCAATTTTGGAGATGCTCTGACCCATTCGTCTAGCCATCACAATTTGGCCTTTGTCAAAGTTGCTCAGATCCTTACTCTTGCCCATTTTTCCCGCATCTAACACATCAACTTTGAGGACGAAATGTTTTGTCAGTGTTATTCACTTCACCTTTCAGTGGTCATAGTGTTATGCCTGATTGGTGTACATTTGCTGTGTGTTCACAACATAGTGCTTTAAATAGTGAGGCAGCTAAAACCTGCCAATCCACGAGCTAACCCCTGAATCTTATTTAACAATTATTCTAATCAAATAATTATAAGTATTTACCATAGTGTAAAAAAAAGACATTTATCCCATACATGGTTATTATGGACAGTTCAAATGGTGACTTCGGAATCTTTAATGTCTGACAACTCCTGCAATTAAATCTTGAGGCAAGGTCACTCTTGCTCTCTCAATGTATTAAACTAGATGCCTCCTTCTACTGTGTAGCCTTGTCTTTGTGATTTATCATACTGTGGCCAAACAGATTGGATGTTATTGAAATGTATCCAACAAAGGCACTCTTTAGTTGCCATGTTGAACTTATCCTTTGCATTGTTACCATTTTAAACCAGCCATCATAAAATAAAAATAAAAATCCAGTGTTGTATAAGTACATTTTGGAAACACAACTTTTCGTATAATATATACAAATATATTAATATGTTTATATTATTGTCCCTACATTGTTTTTCATTGTCTACACATCATTCTTTTCCATACATATCAATGGAATTTTGAGTTTTTGAATGATGCATTCTTTATTGGGGAAATTATCTTAAATATTAGCAGTATAGAGGAAAGTAGAATTTTTTTTACTTTTTAACACCTAATAATGTTGGCTGGGTTCAGGCTTTGTTTTGTGGTAAGAAAAAGTAAGTCACACCTTTTTAATTTACTAGAAACACAGTGCCTTCTGTGTCGATTTCAGAAATACAGAAAACTGGATGCAATTAACACGTACAGACTATGAAATTAACTTCAGGGCCCTAATATATCAGTTGGTCTTACTCTGTCAGTTCTTGTTTAGTCATACCCATTGACTGTATGTATTGTAAGAAGTGCAGACAAAATGTTTGGTGATATATAAATAAAAGATAATAACTGACTGCAAATTGTAGGCAAATTCACAGAATTCATCAGTGTACAGAAATAGATATTGTGCAAAGCAATAACATTTACAAAATATTCAATAGATGATTTATCAGCATAAATCCAGATAAAGATCGATGTATCACTCACGTCTAAATATTGATTTGTGTGAAAAGAAATCAGCTGTCCTGGGAAAAGGGTGATAAGTACATGTATTTTGTGACTATAAAAAGCTAATAAATAGTTAGGCTATACTGTATCTTATAGCTAACACCTGCTTATAAAGTGTAAATTACAATTTCTTCAAGACAGGGGAAAAACAGTGCATTGAAATGTTACCCATATGTGTTAGTATTACACACTTTTTTTTTTATAGCCGAAAGAGTCACCTTTAGCTACATATTGGTTTAAAACTTGTCATGCCAGATTGTGACACTAATTTCTTAAATGGTTAAAATGGATCTAGTGCTTAAGATTATATTCATACTTTTTTTTAAACACACCATGGCAGATTTTAAGATATGTGTAGTAAATTGAACGATAAACAGAAAAGGTGTATATTGATATTTATCAATGTATATTAAAATACTTCTGCCATCAGGGACACCGCACCAATGCCAGCCTAATACATGGAGTCAGTTTTGATTTTCATCCTTGGCTTGTAGTAAAAATTGTTTTTATTATTATTTTTACATTGTTATTATATTTTATTTATAGAGCCTGTAGATTCTATAGCTTACAATTAAGGGAAAATACTAAAATGTACAATAACCTTAAAATGAACAATATATAAAATGAACAATAGTATGAACACACAAAAGACATACTTTGTGTGAATTTAGAATCTATTAAATGTAAACATATTGCTCCTGCATCAATGGGTTAAGCAAATATATTACCTACTGGGACTGGATGAGAGAAAAACATTATTTGCATGTTGTTTAACAGCTTCATACTACCCGCAAACAGGCAGATTATTAGGATTAAGTAGGTTTTGGTTGAATAAACCTCTCTGGAGCCGTTGATAAACCTGTGGATTTTAAAGTAAACATCTCTTATCAGTGACAGCAGTCCGCTGGGTTTCTGCACACATCAAGTGTGGGAATGGAGACCAAATCCATGAATTCTTAATGAGGTGACAACTGTGAGCTTTCTTGGACTGGGCTGTGATGTGAACATAATCCATTTCCCTATGCAGCTCCTATAACTATAGAGAACACAATGTTTCCTTTGCTTGTTTTGTTCTTAATACAATTTTTGCAGACAGGACAAACGCGCTTTCACTTAACAGTAGGTTACAAATGAAATGCTGTGCCTTATAATGATACCACAATATTTTTCTTTCAGTGTCCATATTCCATGAAACACATCAAGATCAAAATATTAAATAAATGGCCATTAACTAAGAATGTTGTAATCCCCATTACAGGGTTTATTTTGAGCAGTATTACTAGGTGGCATGCTGTAGAGTACTTAGAATCCATGCTTGCCAAACATCATGGTTTTCATGAAACAGCCCCAGTTTTCTGATCTCCTCTGATCTCTCTGGATTGGTTCAGGTAGCTGTAAAATGATGGAGGTCTGTGCTGTTCCAGCATGTAACTCCATTTTAGCTCCCACATGTCCACCTCATAATGCTCTGTAGCTGAGTGCCACAAGGGGGCTCTTCAAGACAGTCACTCCCACCTCTAGCTGCACTACAAAGAAGTCCCAGTTTGGATGTTCATCTTTAGTGAATGTTAATACCTTTTTATTGGGCCAACATAAAAAACAGATCTACCTACAGGTCCACTCACTAAGCAACATAAAAACATCATTAAATAGATTTATGTAGTATTTTAAACTGTACAATTTATTATTGGGAAAGGTTAAATATCTGTTTTGAGTACCAAAAAGACTAAATATTCAGTATTAACTAAAATGAACAAGTATTAAATTAAAAATAGACTAGCTTAACATTGCCTAAGAAGATATCATGGACTTTAAATAAGGCTGGCTCTGACTTACTAATGACGCTATTAGAAAAACATTACATTTACGCAAATCCCAAATCAACAGATCTAAATACTTACTTATCTACATATTTATATTGTTTTTTGGTATCTATCTGCTTCTTACAGACAGACAGTCTGAAGGCCATCTTGCCAGTATCTGCTCATGTGTCTGAAGCAATTGTCTATAAGTTGTTCATCTATTGCCTTTTTCATGTTTGTTTTGAATGAAATAGAACTTCTTGTGAATATTGTCAGTTATTTATAATTTACTAGATGATGGTCCTTAAATATCTATTTAGGAGCAAGATCTCCCAAAGTGTGCTGTTTTATTCTATTTTGATTAAAATGACTGATAATGGAAGTGGCTGGTGATTTTCAATCAGTATAAACTGTGCACTTCTGCTTAAAAATTGCCATTTTTCAAACACACACAAAAAGTTCAATTGCATTGTAGCCTCTAAAAGAAACTGCTAACAACCATAACTGTTAAATACCTTTTTTAGATTACCATCTGACCTTGCAAAAAAATTTTTTTTTTAAAAAATATGGACACAATATGCTAAATTACATTTAGGAGATGTTAAACATTTAAATTGTGCTTTTTTGCAGTAATGCTTATTGTGCTATAATGAGACTTTCTCATAGTCTGAAAAGCCAATGTCAGGCTTAGATGCGATATCTGCTATACATATGTTGGTGGATCTAGAGCTAATCTGCTCTACTGACAACATGTCTGAAGTCACAGAGTTAAGGCTATATTTATGCTCTTTTGGAGAGTTAGATCCTTAACTTTCGGTGAATTTGAATATTTTGTTTCAGGACATTGAAATGGATATACAAAGTGGTCTATTAAATTAGAGAATGCACTTATTTTAGAATCAAAAGTAACATTGAAAACAATTGATGTTTCATTTGAAACTGTGTTTGATTCACAAAAGTTTAAAGAAGCACTGTCATCCCTGCACTGTCAGTTGCTTCTAGCCATAAGATTAAACTTGTCTGGCAAATCTTTATGGTACTGCTGGCAGACTTTCAACCTTGTCATAAAAGATTGCCTGAGCAGGAGATGACCTCTGAAAGACTGAATCACAATGTCCTGTAAGATAGACAGGTTTCTCCTTGACTGCTATATTTCTTAATGGCAAACCCTTTAATTAGAACACTGATTTATACTACTGCTTAGAGAACCAGCCAAAAAATGTATGACTTAATGACAATAATGTCCTTTATTGTCAAAGTATGAAAAATAGACCAGGAAAATCAATGTTTCTGGAGTGTATTGATTTGAATTTAAGCAATTTATTGTATTTGTTTTGTAGAGACGGGAAGGAGACATCAAAATGCCTATTTATTTGTACGGTCAAAGTGTAGAAAATTTCCAAATTATTTATATCTTAGTAAATAATCATGCCACTGCTTCGAACTAAAGATAATATTTTAGCTGTCACACATGAGAAAAAAAGGACATGTCTGTGCTTAATCCCAATTTACTGGGCAGTATCAATAACATGACACCCCTTATCACTTACTCTAACACACTCATTCACTCTAACACATGCACATTTACGTTATCACACATGCTAACCTTGTCTCAAAGGGGAGCTAATATGGCCCCCCCAGGAATGACTGGGCCCGGGGAAGCTGCCCCTTTTGCAGCACATTGAAGACAGGCCTGAGTCCATAAATCATTCATTAAGAGATGACTCTACAGGGGCAGGGAAATTCAGATTTATGTTTTCTGACTAGCACCTAGTCATGACATGTTGGAGATTCGTATTGTTAATTAATAGGACCAGAATAAAAAGAGGCACAAAGAAAGTCGCAATGTCTTGGTTAACAAACCCACTGTTTCAGAATTGTCTGATATCATTGTCACCCTTGGTTTCCTTGAAATATAAGGAAATACATGCTTGCTCATTCTCTACATTGCATGCAATTTTGCAATTCTGAATTAAAAACATTTTTGTTAATTGTAAGGCATCTACAGCTTGACAAAAGAGGCATAGGCATGTTCAGAGAAAACCTGATCCCACTGTGTTAAAGCAGCTAAGAGAAATTTCCCTAAGGCTTATTATGGAGATTTACCTGTAGGTAGCAAATTTGTTGCCTAACTGTCGTGAGTCTTCAAGTTGATGGATGTCAATTAGAAGCTGTGAATGCCCCAAAATTCTCTGCCACCTGCAGAGCCTGGGCTCAGAAAGTGCCCCATTACCTGGCAGCTGTGTGCTGCCTAATATTTAGCAAAGTACATGCACAGCAGTCTGCCATAACTCTGTCTCTTTGGACTAAGCTCACAGCTCTGACTATTATTTCTAATTTGGCTTCTTAACTTAATGTGGCGTTATTTGCAGAACATGGCCTTGTGTCTGTGACTATACGTCAGCTGTAGGAATCTGAATTTTTAAGGCACTGTACAGCAATAATATGCAATGATTCAGTATTTTGTCACAGGATCTTAGGCAACTTATACACTTTTTTTGAAGAATACAGTACTACAGATTACAATTGTTAACATAAATCTATAAAATTTAAGTAATTCAATAAATATTAGTATCCTGGGTTGTTTTTAGAGTTTTGCAAAATTTTATGCCCATTCTTGCCCATAGCAGAATATATCTCCCAGCACACATTTGGTTTGTCCATCTCAACTGCTAATTGCACAGGTTGTATCATTAAAATCTTTAAAATCTTAAAAATACCATTGCATGATACGCCCCTAGCAGTCTGGATAATATATGTGCTTTTAAAATATAAAATCATTTGATTGCTGAATAGTTTTGTTGATTCCTTTTTACTAGTTATAGTGAATGGCAGTATATGATATGTAGAGTGGTGCCTCAAGTTCAGCTCTGCCTTCCATTAAAGTCAGAGCTGGTCACTCCATATGTGCTGCTTGAGTAATCAATGCTTTGGAGGTGGTGGATGATGCCATGGCCAGCTTTTCTACACTGGTTAGTGAATTCATATGTCTTGAAATACACAAGGAATGAGTGGCGTAGACCATATGTGTGCTCAGGGCCGGCCTTAGGGGTGTGCGACCTGTGCGACCGCACAGGGCGCCATGGTTGCAGGGGCGCCTGACCGGGACTTAGATTAAAGCATCGGTTTTTTTTTTTTGGTTTTTTTTAAACTTATTTAACATCATTCATGTTAAATAAAGTTTAAAAAAATAACGATGCTTAAATCTAAGTCCCGGTCAGGGGCGCCGATCGGTTGCTCGTGAAGTTCTCGGCAACCGCTCGGCGCCCCTTACTCTCCGTGACTCCGTCGCTGTGCCGGCATCTCATGTTGAGCGCCGGACTATTCCGGCTCTCAACATGAAATGCCGGCACCGCGGCAGAGCGAGAAGACGGATGCCTCCCGCTCTCACCGCAGGACTCCGGCAACAAGGTAAGTGGGGGGGTGTAGTTTGAAGGGGCAGAGGGGGGGTGTAGTTTGAAGGGACAGAGGGGGGGTGTAGTTTGAAGGGGCAGAGGGGGGGTGTAGTTTGAAGGGGCAGAGGGGGGGTGTAGTTTGAAGGGGCAGAGGGGGGTGTAGTTTGAAGGGGCAGAGGGGGGTGTAGTTTGAAGGGACAGAGGGGGGGTGTAGTTTGAAGGGGCAGAAGGGGGGGTGTAGTTTGAAGGGGCAGAGGGGGGGTGTAGTTTGAAGGGGCAGAGGGGGGGGTGTAGTTTGAAGGGGCAGAAGGGGGGTGTAGTTTGAAGGGGCAGAGGGGGGGTGTAGTTTGAAGGGGCAGAAGGGGGGTGTAGTTTGAAGGGGCAGAGGGGGGTGTAGTTTGAAGGGGCAGAGGGGGGTGTAGTTTGAAGGGGCAGAGGGAGGGGGGTGTAGTTTGAAGGGGCAGAGGGGGGGTGTAGTTTGAAGGGGCAGAGGGGGGGTGTAGTTTGAAGGGGCAGAGGGAGGGGGGTGTAGTTTGAAGGGGCAGAGGGAGGGGGGTGTAGTTTGAAGGGACAGGGGGGGTGTAGTTTGAATGGGCAGGGGGTAGTTTGAAGGGGAAGAGGGGAGGGGTAGTTTGAAGGGGTAGTTTGAGGGGCGGTAGTTTGAAGGGGCATGGGGGGGTAGTTTGAAGGGGCAGAGAGGGCGGGTAGTTTGAAGGGGCAGAGAGGGGGGGTAGTGAGGGGGGGCGCCAGAGGAGTAGTCCGCACAGGGCGCCACAACGCCTAAGGCCGGCTCTGTGTGTGCTCTTCTGTTGCATGCACTATACATTTGAGTGACCTTGCAGGTGTTGGCTCTGGTGTGCAGGCAGAGGAGATATCCACAGAGAATCAGTTTGGGTGGAACAGGGCCCCCCAAAGAGATGTGGTCCACCTAGGATTCTAAAAACCCCAGAGTCAGCACTTACCCCAATAGACTACAAACTGTAAAGCTGCATTTGCTATAGATGTAAATTATCTGTTTGCTTCATAGACTTTAAGTTAAAAAACACAAAGCTTATTATTATGTTACAGAATCTCATCACCATCCTTGCCAAATTAAGAGGATTAAAATTTCTTTAAAGTAAGAATATTATTAAAGTGGATGACGCAGCCGTCACATTTTTGTCTCTCTTGGCATCTCGTGTCAAGTTTGTTATGTACAAGGTTGATCTGTTTGCTTGAGACTGTTGTGCTGTAGAAGACAGTGGGGATTTATCATGAAGGAAAATGGAAGGGAAATGACAGGTGTTGAATGCAATATTTCCTAGTCTAATGTGTGATATAGATGCATCCTGTTTCCAATCAGAAACCCAAGCTCATAGCAGCTACAGATGGCTAAAGACTTTCATCAAAACGTTATTTCCAGTAAAGTTGCTTTTCTTTGCATATTTGCTTACATATTAGTACAGATTGTATCTGTGTGTATATATATATATATATACCATATTTGCTCAATTACAAGACGAGGTTTTTTCCAAATGCTCTAGGTCTGACTCAACTAGGTCTGACTATGAGACTAAGATCCAGATCCCCCGCAGCGATGCAGGGGACCTGGATCCTTCTGTATCCCCCCCACCACCCACTTACCGGTACTTCTGAGTCCCCCGTGCTTAGTCCGGGCAGCGTCTAGAGCTCTACGCGATTCGCGTAGACTTCCGCTGCAGCCGGGAGGAGGTGCGGTTAGCGGCGGGGGTTGTCTGTGTCCATCAAGCAGACCTTCCCCGGCTGTCAGAGATCACGGGGAACTCTGATCTCTGACAGCCGGGGAAGGTCTGCGCTCTACACACTGCCCGGACTACGCACCGGGATCTAAACTTGATTTTTGTGCAGGTGTGGCTAACAGTCTTTAATTTTGTGTTTCTACAGTTGGAACTGTCCGGCACTGCTGTTTTGCATCAAATAAGACGAGATCAGGTTACGGACATGTGCCGGGCAAACAGTGTGGCGGACAGGAAACGCCGTGTGCTGACACCCAATGACCTGAAACACCTGGTAGTGGACGAAGATCACGAGATGATCTATTGTTATGTACCGAAAGTAGCGTGTACTAATTGGAAGAGGGTCATGATGGTTCTTACTGGAAGAGGTAAATACAACGATCCGATGGAAATACCAGCCAATGTGGCCCATGTATCATCTAACTTGAAGACCCTCAACCAGTACAGCATCCCAGAGATCAATCACCGCTTGAAAAATTACATGAAGTTCCTTTTCGTCCGCGAGCCTTTTGAGAGATTGGTCTCTGCCTACAGAAACAAGTTCACACAAAAGTATAACACCTCTTTCCACAAGCGGTATGGAACCAAAATCGTTAGACGTCAAAGGAAAAATGCCACTCAGGAAGCTCTGCATAATGGCAATGATGTCAAGTTTGAGGAGTTTGTAGCTTACCTTATCGACCCTCATACCCAAAAAGAAGAGCCTTTTAATGAGCACTGGCAAACAGTCTTTTCTCTGTGCCATCCGTGCCACATTCACTATGACCTCATTGGAAAGTATGAAACTTTAGAAGAAGATTCCAATTATATTCTAAAGCTTGCAGGAGTTAGTGACTATTTGAAATTCCCCACCTTTGCAAAATCTACCAGAACTACTGATGAAATGACAGCCGAATTTTTCCAGAATATCAGCTCAGAACACCAAATGCAATTGTTTGAAGTCTACAAACTTGATTACTTAATGTTTAATTACTCAATGCCAGCCTACCTAAAAATTGAGTAAGGACAGCCACTGTTTCCGTTGAAGGATTTTGTTATCATGAGGATAGATGGTTATTTTGTAAATTAAAAGGGGTGGGATAGGTCTTTAATTTGTGCTGCGAGCAGCATAAACAACATTATTTAAATTTCTTTTCAAGGACAAGAGGAAATTTAAGCTAGTATGAAAGATTACAAACTTCTACATTGTTCTCAGTTTCCACAGCGCCTTTACTCTCTATATAAATTATTTATAGTTATTTAAGTTACATCTCATGGCACAATTGTGTCTGTCAATATAATATATACATATATACAGTAAATGTGTATATAGATATGTGTGTGTATGTATATATATATATGTACATATTTTGAAAAAGCCAAATATTAAGCAAACCATTTTCATGTTTAATTTTCTACGTTTTTGTTTTTTTTATTACATTTACTGTATTATGAAATATAAAAAAAGGTTAATGTTGAAATGAAAAATATGACAAGTACAAACATTTCTCTCAAATAAAAGAATGATTTGTAATATTCACAAAAATACAAATGTATAAGCATTTTAAGCCGTGACAGTACTTAGTTGCCGTGGACTGATACTTTGGCAAACCTTGTAAGCTGTGACTGAAGCTGCCGTCGACATGATACAGCTGAATGAGGTCCATCGGTAACTCTGCTTTACTAACAACCTTGATAATAGCTGAGAATGTTGTATAATTACCCCAAAGATCCCAATATCTCAGCTAATTTGAAGACCTCTAAAACAACCTTTGATTCCCAGGTTGGGAAAAATAGGTCAAAGCACTTTCCACCTTCATCCTGCTCATTTGTGTCTAGCCCTGGCCCTCAGCACGACACATTCTCCTCTGGCTGAGCTCTGCCTCTCCAACGTGTATGTATTTATATCATTTTGAGAAGTAGACATGCCACTTTTGAGGTATGCTGTCTTCACTTGTCCTTTAACAAGGGTTATAGCCTGGACCCAACCAAGGAGTGTGCTATACCGCACATTGATGTCAACATGGGGGCATGTAACGTGTAGCAGACCCAGAAAAATCCTTTCGCTGATGTCAGTGGGCTGTTGCTGTCAAGAACAGTCTTCCACTCAGGAAAGTACTGAATGGGGATTGAAGGGAACAGGAAACGATATTTTGACTAGGAGGGGGATGAGGAGGCTGAAAAAAAGGCTTAATTACAAGTATTAGGCAAAATTGGGGTCCAAGGACTTGTATGTAGTACCTAGTGGCTAATATTGGAGGTATGCTAAAAGTATATTCTGGTAATCATAGAAACTCACATAAATCAAGTTTAAATGTTTAATTAAATTTAATTTATCATTATTCTGAAGCTACAGATTGTAAATATGGTTATGATATAATGTCCTTTTTTTCATGTGGGACTTCCTGTAAATGATTGATTTTATTTCTCGTTCATTTTCTTTTCATGTACTAAATAATGTAGCACAAGAAAATAATGTTATACCTTAAGGGGGTTACCAGAGAATCAAGTGGTTGTGACAAAATGTTAATACTTCCCAAGTCTGACACGGCTGCCTTCAGATCCACCCATAAATTATTAAAAATTCATCCCCGATACTGAGACTGTGATTCTATTGTTGAATATGGTGAACACATACACACACACAAACTTATTTTTAATACAAAATGACATAACTATATGCAGTGCTTTTAATCCCTACTCCAAACAAAACCTTTTGCAGTGTTAGCTTTGCCAACTTTGTTTTCTCATGTGTAATTGCACTCAGGGTTCCATGAATCCTTAGCATTTGTAAACACATGTATGTGGCTTCCTGTGAGTAAGAGTGTTACAGAAACACAAGGAGATCAAGTCCTTAATATAATCACTGTATTTTGTCATTTTTATCATACCATTATGTATAGGGCGATCATTCTACCTGTGAACTCTGTATCTGCATTTGGGGCAATTCTTCATCTTGCGATAAGGAGGGCTCATCTCACTCCTCGTCATGACTGGCACTTTTCGTGGCGTCTTTCCTGCCTATAAGGGGCTAGCCTCAATAAGCAAACACAGCTAGCTCCATCTCACCTGTGTAGCTCCCATAATGTTGGGAGAACTGTGGGTAAACATCCCTGCGAAGTTCCCAGATATGGAGATCTTAACCTTTCACTGCAAGAGGCCTACGTTAGGAACGAACTTCCTAGGCTGGCTGACCAGGATCTCTTCCTCTCCTGCTCCATATGGACAAAACGGTCACCTTGTTTATGTATAAAACTTTTTTGTTTTAAATTCTATTTCTACCATGATATGTCATAGTCCATTTTGAATATCGAGAATTTAGGCCCTACCAATGGACAATGACTCATTCATCAACAGGCCTTGAAAAGGACTTGGGGCAAGCGCATATGACTTTGTATTACCTGCCTGAAAACTAGTTCATCCCCTCAGTGTCTGCACAAAGAGAAGACCTGCAGTCTGTCATGTCAACAGTGGCTAAATGTCATTTTTCTGCTGGTCAGTCTATAAACAGAAATGCTTTCTTTTTGTTCTGAATGTCGTTCATGTCTGTCATCATCTAGGAAAAAATGTTGTAATATGTATATTACTGATAATTTGAAACTATTATCTATCCCCTTGAGGGCCTCTCAAGTTAGGTGGTGCTTTGTCATTTTGTACATACTGTCCTTTCGACCTTTTGCTGCTTCAGGGTCCTGCATCACGTTGCAGAGCGGTGTTTTGCAGGTGATCCAAGTTTAAAAGGTTTAAAAGCATCTGTATTCTACTAGAATGGCCAAAAGATAATTTATTTTAAAAAAATGTACTAAAGTGTAAAATTCATTGAACAAAATAAATCCATTACTTATGCAGTGACCTCCTGTGGTATTTTCTTACGATAGACGCCGCATAATGGATTCCTTGGGTTTGTATGATCTGTGATTCAATGAATGAAGCCACTAGCGCAAGACAATAGGGAAGGCAGGTAACATGTATTTAAAGCAGCAGAAGTAGAAAGTTCTTTTTCTAGGCATCAGTGACGCACAAAGTGTTTCCAGGGTGACCATGGTGCCAAGTGCCAGCACCCCCCCAAAGGTCTGGTGTCTGCTTGGGCACTACAGTGCCTCCATGATGTGTAGCAAGTTAAATTTAAGCAACAGTGCGGGTCACAATCTTTACACAACTGTCCTCTTAAGTGTTTTTCAAACTATAGTGATCTGCAGCTGTACCAGTAAGGAATGTGGAAGAATATTGGATTTCATTTTGGTTAAAATAACATTTAGGCAGTGCCCGTTCTGCCAATTAAAAAACCAAGTGGCCCCCCCTTTGCTACTGAGCTGGAAAATCATAAGGCTAAATCAGCAACGGGCAGGGGAGCAACTACACTATCAGAGCTGCCCTCATTTAAAGAAAGATTTTGGGCCACTGCCTGAAGCCTCCTTGAATATTGTATTTGCAGCTCCACACATATCCACTGGGTTTCCCTGCACAATCAGGCAACATCTTACACATTGTTCACAGATTCTTTTATTGCTCCTTCGTGAATGTCTTCTTAGGGAATGTGTCTTGTACATGGCTGTTGCTGTAGCCCAGAAATTGCATACTTGGCTATGTGGGCAAGAGAACCAACAGGCCCCAAGGGGGCTTGTCTTACAACATTTCAATTAGCAGGAGTTTTAGGAGGTGTGGACCAGACTCATATGTGGGGCTTTCACCCAAATAATTATCCCACACCTCAACCCCTTATGACTCTTAACCTGTATGTGTACACAGTATAGAGTACTCACAGAAACACATATCCTCTGTACATACATCACACACGCGCTACACAACACACATTTAACGGCCAATAAACATTTTACTGGTCTCTAACATTCAGACTGTAGCCATTTGATTAAATGAATCAAGTATCAGACAGGAGTAGATTACAATTATTTTTTTTTATTTTTTTTGGCAGCAATAAGCAGAGCTGCAAAATAAGCATTATTGTTATTCTCATTATATTTACCAATTAAATGATCCAGAGGAAGGCAAAGAAAAACCTCAGTGAAACTCCAGCCAATTATGTTTCATGAGAGAAAAAAAATTCCTTCCTGACCCCAAACGTGGCGATCGGTTTTCTCCCTGGATCAATTGCCTAAGGCGTTTACCATGTATTGCTATATGCATTTACTAAGACAAGGTAGATCCCTGCTTACAGAACTAATTAACCCTGGGCCGAGTCAGCCTAGGCCAAGATAAGCCACTGGGCATAAAACATTTTAAAATCATGCTATTGAGTCCATGTCTTATGTCCATAAAATAAAATAAAGATATACCTACTCAACACTACTGAATTCTTTCTTATGCTCTCATGTACCATCGGCCCTAAGTAGACTTCATTACTAAGCTGCTAGACTACTTTGAAAGATGTTATACAAAGAGTGAGGATCTGCAGAGTATGCATGTTACTGTTTCTGTCTGTGTATGCATGATAGTGTCTCTCCGTCTGTGTATGCATGTTAGTGACTTTCTGATTGGGTATGCATGTTAGTGACTCTCTGATTGGGTATGCATGTTAGTGTCTCTGTCTGTGTATGCATGACAGTGTCTCTCCGTCTGTGTATGCATGTTAGTGACTCCCTGATTGGGTATGCATGTTAGTGACTCTCTGATTGGGTATGCATGTTAGTGTCTCTCTGATTGGGTATGCATGTTAGTGTCTCTCCGTCTGTGTATGCATGTTAGTGTCTCTCTGTCTGTGTATGCATGTTAGTGTCTCTCCGTCTGTGTATGCATGATAGTGTCTCTCCGTCTGTGTATGCATGTTAGTGACTTTCTGATTGGGTATGCATGTTAGTGACTCTCTGATTGGGTATGCATGTTAGTGTCTCTCTGATTGGGTATGCATGTTAGTGTTTCTGTCTGTGTATGCATGATAGTGTCTCTCCGTCTGTGTATGCATGTTAGTGTCTCTCTGTCTGTGTATATATGTTACTGTTTCTGTCTGTGTATGCATGATAGTGTCTCTCCGTCTGTGTATGCATGTTAGTGACTCCCTGATTGGGTATGCATGTTAGTGACTCTCTGATTGGGTATGCATGTTAGTGTCTCTCTGATTGGGTATGCATGTTAGTGTCTCTCCGTCTGTGTATGCATGATAGTGTCTCTCCGTCTGTGTATGCATGTTAGTGACTTTCTGATTGGGTATGCATGTTAGTGACTCTCTGATTGGGTATGCATGTTAGTGTCTCTCTGATTGGGTATGCATGTTAGTGTTTCTGTCTGTGTATGCATGATAGTGTCTCTCCGTCTGTGTATGCATGTTAGTGTCTCTCTGTCTGTGTATATATGTTACTGTTTCTGTCTGTGTATGCATGATAGTGTCTCTCCGTCTGTGTATGCATGTTAGTGACTCCCTGATTGGGTATGCATGTTAGTGACTCTCTGATTGGGTATGCATGTTAGTGTCTCTCCGTCTGTGTATGCATGTTAGTGTCTCTCTGTCTGTGTATGCATGTTAGTGTCTCTCTGACTGGGTATACATGTTACTGTTTCTGTCTGTGTATGCATGATAGTGTCTCTCCGTCTGTGTATGCATGTTAGTGTCTCTCTGTCTGGGTATGCATGTTAGTGTCTCTGTCTGTGTATGCATGAGAGTGTCTCTCCGTCTGTGTATGCATGTTAGTGACTCTCTGATTGGGTATGCATGTTAGTGTCTCTCTGATTGGGTATGCATGTTAGTGTTTCTGTCTGTGTATGCATGATAGTGTCTCTCCGTCTGCGTTTGCATGTTAATGTGTCTGTCTGCGTATGCATGTTAATGTCTCTGTCTGCGTATGCATGATAATGTCTCTCTGTCTGGGTATGCATATTACTGTTTCTGTCGGTGTATGCATGTTAGTGTCTCTCTGATTGGGTATGCATGTTAGTGTTTCTGTCTGTGTATGCATGTTAGCGTCTCCTCGTCTGTGTATGCATGATAGTGTCTCTCCGTCTGTGTATGCATGTTAGTGTCTCTCTGTCTGGGTATGCATGTTACTGTTTCTGTCTGTGTATACATGTTAACCCCTTAAGGACAGTGAAACTCCAGCCAATTATGTTTCATGAGAGAAAAAAAATTCCTTCCTGACCCCAAACGTGGCCATCGGTTTTCTCCCTGGATCAATTGCCTAAGGCGTTTACCATGTATTGCTATATGCATTTACTAAGACAAGGTAGATCCCTGCTTACAGAACTAATTAACCCTGGGCCGAGTCAGCCTAGGCCAAGATAAGCCACTGGGCATAAAACATTTTAAAATCATGCTATTGAGTCCATGTCTTATGTCCATAAAATAAAATAAAGATATACCTACTCAACACTACTGAATTCTTTCTTATGCTCTCATGTACCATCGGCCCTAAGTAGATACATTGTAAAAAGCACCCTCCATTTACTAATAATCATACTTCATTACTAAGCTGCTAGACTACTTTGAAAGATGTTATACAAAGAGTGAGGATCTGCAGAGTATGCATGTTACTGTTTCTGTCTGTGTATGCATGATAGTGTCTCTCCGTCTGTGTATGCATGTTAGTGACTTTCTGATTGGGTATGCATGTTAGTGACTCTCTGATTGGGTATGCATGTTAGTGTCTCTCTGATTGGGTATGCATGTTAGTGTCTCTCCGTCTGTGTATGCATGATAGTGTCTCTCCGTCTGTGCATGCATGTTAGTGACTTTCTGATTGGGTATGCATGTTAGTGACTCTCTGATTGGGTATGCATGTTAGTGTCTCTCTGATTGGGTATGCATGTTAGTGTCTCTCCGTCTGTGTATGCATGATAGTGTCTTTCTGATTGGGTATGCATGTTAGTGACTCTCTGATTGGGTATGCATGTTAGTGTCTCTCTGATTGGGTATGCATGTTAGTGTTTCTGTCTGTGTATGCATGATAGTGTCTCTCCGTATGTGTATGCATGTTAGTGTCTGTCTGGGTATGCATGTTAGTGTCTCTGTCTGTGTATGCATGACAGTGTCTCTCCGTCTGTGTATGCATGTTAGTGACTCCCTGATTGGGTATGCATGTTAGTGACTCTCTGATTGGGTATGCATGTTAGTGTCTCTCTGATTGGGTATGCATGTTAGTGTCTCTCTGTCTGTGTATGCATGTTAGTGTCTCTCCGTCTGTGTATGCATGATAGTGTCTCTCCGTCTGTGTATGCATGTTAGTGACTTTCTGATTGGGTATGCATGTTAGTGACTCTCTGATTGGGTATGCATGTTAGTGTCTCTCTGATTGGGTATGCATGTTAGTGTTTCTGTCTGTGTATGCATGATAGTGTCTCTCCGTCTGTGTATGCATGTTAGTGTCTCTCTGTCTGTGTATATATGTTACTGTTTCTGTCTGTGTATGCATGATAGTGTCTCTCCGTCTGTGTATGCATGTTAGTGACTCCCTGATTGGGTATGCATGTTAGTGACTCTCTGATTGGGTATGCATGTTAGTGTCTCTCCGTCTGTGTATGCATGTTAGTGTCTCTCTGTCTGTGTATGCATGTTAGTGTCTCTCTGACTGGGTATACATGTTACTGTTTCTGTCTGTGTATGCATGATAGTGTCTCTCCGTCTGTGTATGCATGTTAGTGTCTCTCTGTCTGGGTATGCATGTTAGTGTCTCTGTCTGTGTATGCATGAGAGTGTCTCTCCGTCTGTGTATGCATGTTAGTGACTCTCTGATTGGGTATGCATGTTAGTGTCTCTCTGATTGGGTATGCATGTTAGTGTTTCTCCGACTGGGTATGCATGTGTCTCTGTCTGTGTATGCATGTTAGTGTCTCTCCGTCTGTGTATGCATGTTAGTGACTTTCTGATTGGGTATGCATGTTAGTGACTCTCTGATTGGGTATGCATGTTAGTGTCTCTCTGATTGGGTATGCATGTTAGTGTTTCTGTCTGTGTATGCATGATAGTGTCTCTCCGTCTGCGTTTGCATGTTAATGTGTCTGTCTGCGTATGCATGTTAATGTCTCTGTCTGCGTATGCATGATAATGTCTCTCTGTCTGGGTATGCATATTACTGTTTCTGTCGGTGTATGCATGTTAGTGTCTCTCTGATTGGGTATGCATGTTAGTGTTTCTGTCTGTGTATGCATGTTAGCGTCTCCTCGTCTGTGTATGCATGATAGTGTCTCTCCGTCTGTGTATGCATGTTAGTGTCTCTCTGTCTGGGTATGCATGTTACTGTTTCTGTCTGTGTATACATGTTAACCCCTTAAGGACAGTGAAACTCCAGCCAATTATGTTTCATGAGAGAAAAAAAATTCCTTCCTGACCCCAAACGTGGCCATCGGTTTTCTCCCTGGATCAATTGCCTAAGGCGTTTACCATGTATTGCTATATGCATTTACTAAGACAAGGTAGATCCCTGCTTACAGAACTAATTAACCCTGGGCCGAGTCAGCCTAGGCCAAGATAAGCCACTGGGCATAAAACATTTTAAAATCATGCTATTGAGTCCATGTCTTATGTCCATAAAATAAAATAAAGATATACCTACTCAACACTACTGAATTCTTTCTTATGCTCTCATGTACCATCGGCCCTAAGTAGATACATTGTAAAAAGCACCCTCCATTTACTAATAATCATACTTCATTACTAAGCTGCTAGACTACTTTGAAAGATGTTATACAAAGAGTGAGGATCTGCAGAGTATGCATGTTACTGTTTCTGTCTGTGTATGCATGATAGTGTCTCTCCGTCTGTGTATGCATGTTAGTGACTTTCTGATTGGGTATGCATGTTAGTGACTCTCTGATTGGGTATGCATGTTAGTGTCTCTCTGATTGGGTATGCATGTTAGTGTCTCTCCGTCTGTGTATGCATGATAGTGTCTCTCCGTCTGTGCATGCATGTTAGTGACTTTCTGATTGGGTATGCATGTTAGTGACTCTCTGATTGGGTATGCATGTTAGTGTCTCTCTGATTGGGTATGCATGTTAGTGTCTCTCCGTCTGTGTATGCATGATAGTGTCTTTCTGATTGGGTATGCATGTTAGTGACTCTCTGATTGGGTATGCATGTTAGTGTCTCTCTGATTGGGTATGCATGTTAGTGTTTCTGTCTGTGTATGCATGATAGTGTCTCTCCGTATGTGTATGCATGTTAGTGTCTGTCTGGGTATGCATGTTAGTGTCTCTGTCTGTGTATGCATGACAGTGTCTCTCCGTCTGTGTATGCATGTTAGTGACTCCCTGATTGGGTATGCATGTTAGTGACTCTCTGATTGGGTATGCATGTTAGTGTCTCTCTGATTGGGTATGCATGTTAGTGTCTCTCTGTCTGTGTATGCATGTTAGTGTCTCTCCGTCTGTGTATGCATGTTAGTGTCTCTCCGTCTGTGTATGCATGATAGTGTCTTTCTGATTGGGTATGCATGTTAGTGACTCTCTGATTGGGTATGCATGTTAGTGTCTCTCTGATTGGGTATGCATGTTAGTGTTTCTGTCTGTGTATGCATGATAGTGTCTCTCCGTCTGTGTATGCATGTTAGTGTCTCTCTGTCTGTGTATATATGTTACTGTTTCTGTCTGTGTATGCATGATAGTGTCTCTCCGTCTGTGTATGCATGTTAGTGACTCCCTGATTGGGTATGCATGTTAGTGACTCTCTGATTGGGTATGCATGTTAGTGTCTCTCCGTCTGTGTATGCATGTTAGTGTCTCTCTGTCTGTGTATGCATGTTAGTGTCTCTCTGACTGGGTATACATGTTACTGTTTCTGTCTGTGTATGCATGATAGTGTCTCTCCGTCTGTGTATGCATGTTAGTGTCTCTCTGTCTGGGTATGCATGTTAGTGTCTCTGTCTGTGTATGCATGAGAGTGTCTCTCCGTCTGTGTATGCATGTTAGTGACTCTCTGATTGGGTATGCATGTTAGTGTCTCTCTGATTGGGTATGCATGTTAGTGTTTCTCCGACTGGGTATGCATGTGTCTCTGTCTGTGTATGCATGTTAGTGTCTCTCCGTCTGTGTATGCATGTTAGTGACTTTCTGATTGGGTATGCATGTTAGTGACTCTCTGATTGGGTATGCATGTTAGTGTCTCTCTGATTGGGTATGCATGTTAGTGTTTCTGTCTGTGTATGCATGATAGTGTCTCTCCGTCTGCGTTTGCATGTTAATGTGTCTGTCTGCGTATGCATGTTAATGTCTCTGTCTGCGTATGCATGATAATGTCTCTCTGTCTGGGTATGCATATTACTGTTTCTGTCGGTGTATGCATGTTAGTGTCTCTCTGATTGGGTATGCATGTTAGTGTTTCTGTCTGTGTATGCATGTTAGCGTCTCCTCGTCTGTGTATGCATGATAGTGTCTCTCCGTCTGTGTATGCATGTTAGTGTCTCTCTGTCTGGGTATGCATGTTACTGTTTCTGTCTGTGTATACATGTTAACCCCTTAAGGACAGTGAAACTCCTGCCAATTATGTTTCATGAGAGAAAAAAAATTCCTTCCTGACCCCAAACGTGGCCATCGGTTTTCTCCCTGGATCAATTGCCTAAGGCGTTTACCATGTATTGCTATATGCATTTACTAAGACAAGGTAGATCCCTGCTTACAGAACTAATTAACCCTGGGCCGAGTCAGCCTAGGCCAAGATAAGCCACTGGGCATAAAACATTTTAAAATCATGCTATTGAGTCCATGTCTTATGTCCATAAAATAAAATAAAGATATACCTACTCAACACTACTGAATTCTTTCTTATGCTCTCATGTACCATCGGCCCTAAGTAGATACATTGTAAAAAGCACCCTCCATTTACTAATAATCATACTTCATTACTAAGCTGCTAGACTACTTTGAAAGATGTTATACAAAGAGTGAGGATCTGCAGAGTATGCATGTTACTGTTTCTGTCTGTATATGCATGATAGTGTCTCTCCGTATGTGTATGCATGTTAGTGTCTCTCTGTCTGGGTATGCATGTTAGTGTCTCTGTCTGTGTATGCATGATAGTGTCTCTCCGTCTGTGTATGCATGTTAGTGACTTTCTGATTGGGTATGCATGTTAGTGACTCTCTGATTGGGTATGCATGTTAGTGTCTCTCTGATTGGGTATGCATGTTAGTGTCTCTCCGTCTGTGTATGCATGATAGTGTCTCTCCGTATGTGTATGCATGTTAGTGTCTCTCTGTCTGGGTATGCATGTTAGTGTCTCTGTCTGTGTATGCATGATAGTGTCTCTCCGTCTCTGTATGCATGTTAGTGACTCCCTGATTGGGTATGCATGTTAGTGACTCTCTGACTGGGTATGCATGTTAGTGTCTCTCTGATTGGGTATGCATGTTAGTGTCTCTCCGTCTGTGTATGCATGTTAGTGACTCCCTGATTGGGTATGCATGTTAGTGACTCTCTGATTGGGTATGCATGTTAGTGTCTCTCTGATTGGGTATGCATGTTAGTGTTTCTCCGTCTGTGTATGCATGATAGTGTCTCTCCGTCTGTGTATGCATGTTAGTGACTCCCTGATTGGTTATGCATGTTAGTGACTCTCTGATTGGGTATGCATGTTAGTGTCTCTCTGATTGGGTATGCATGTTAGTGTCTCTCCGTCTGTGTATGCATGATAGTGTCTCTCCGTCTGTGCATGCATGTTAGTGACTTTCTGATTGGGTATGCATGTTAGTGACTCTCTGATTGGGTATGCATGTTAGTGTCTCTCTGATTGGGTATGCATGTTAGTGTTTCTGTCTGTGTATGCATGATAGTGTCTCTCCGTATGTGTATGCATGTTAGTGTCTCTCTGTCTGGGTATGCATGTAAGTGTCTCTGTCTGTGTATGCATGATAGTGTCTCTCCGTCTGTGTATGCATGTTAGTGACTCCCTGATTGGGTATGCATGTTAGTGACTCTCTGACTGGGTATGCATGTTAGTGTCTCTCTGATTGGGTATGCATGTTAGTGTCTCTCCGTCTGTGTATGCATGTTAGTGTCTCTCTGTCTGTGTATGCATGTTAGTGTCTCTCTGTCTGTGTACGCATGTTAGTGTCTCTCTGACTGGGTATGCATGTTACTGTTTCTGTCTGTGTATGCATGATAGTGTCTCTCCGTCTGTGTATGCATGTTAGTGACTTTCTGATTGGGTATGCATGTTAGTGACTCTCTGATTGGGTATGCATGTTAGTGTCTCTCTGATTGGGTATGCATGTTAGTGTCTCTCCGTCTGTGTATGCATGATAGTGTCTCTCCGTCTGTGCATGCATGTTAGTGACTTTCTGATTGGGTATGCATGTTAGTGACTCTCTGATTGGGTATGCATGTTAGTGTCTCTCTGATTGGGTATGCATGTTAGTGTTTCTGTCTGTGTATGCATGATAGTGTCTCTCCGTCTGTGTATGCATGTTAATGTGTCTGTCTGCGTATGCATGTTAATGTCTCTGTCTGCGTATGCATGTTAGTGTCTCTCTGTCTGGGTATGCATGTTAGTGTCTCTGTCTGTGTATGCATGATAGTGTCTCTCCGTCTCTGTATGCATGTTAGTGACTCCCTGATTGGGTATGCATGCTAGTGACTCTCTGACTGGGTATGCATGTTAGTGTCTCTCTGATTGGGTATGCATGTTAGTGTCTCTCCGTCTGTGTATGCATGTTAGTGACTCCCTGATTGGGTATGCATGTTAGTGACTCTCTGATTGGGTATGCATGTTAGTGTCTCTCTGATTGGGTATGCATGTTAGTGTCTCTCCGTCTGTGTATGCATGATAGTGTCTCTCCGTCTGTGTATGCATGTTAGTGACTCCCTGATTGGGTATGCATGTTAGTGACTCTCTGATTGGGTATGCATGTTAGTGTCTCTCTGATTGGGTATGCATGTTAGTGTCTCTCCGTCTGTGTATGCATGTTAGGGTCTCTCTGTCTGTGTATGCATGTTAGTATCTCTCCGTCTGTGTATGCATGTTAGTGTCTCTCCATCTGTGTATGCATGTTAGTGTCTGTGTCTGCGTATGCATGTTAGTGTCTCTGTCTGCGTTTGCATGTTAATGTCTCTGTCTGCGTATGCATGTTAATGTCTCTGTCTGCGTATGCATGATAATGTCTCTCTGTCTGGGTATGCTTATTACTGTTTCTGTCTGTGTATGCATGTTAGTGTCTCTCTGATTGGGTATGCATGTTAGTGTTTTTGTCTGTGTATGCATGTTAGCGTCTCCTCGTCTGTGTATGCATGATAGTGTCTCTCCGTCTGTGTATGCATGTTAGTGTCTCTCTGTCTGGGTATGCATGTTACTGTTTCTGTCTGTGTATACATGTTAACCCCTTGAGGACAATGGGCAGTCCCTAAACCCATTGAAAACAATGCATTTTGAGCCCGTACATGTACGGGCTTTGTCATTAAGGGGTTAGTGTCTCGCCGTTTGTGTATGCATGATAGTGTCTCTCCGTCTGTGTATGCATGTTAGTGTCTCTCTGTCTGGGTATGCATGTTACTGTTTCTGTCTGTGTATGCATGTTAGTTTCTCTCCGTTTGTGTATGCATGTTACTGTCTCTCTGACTATGCATGCATGTTACTGTCTCTCCGACTGCGTATGCATGTTAGTGTCTCTCTGTCTGTGTATGCATGTTAGTGTCTCTCTGACTGGGTATGCATGTTAGTGTCTCTCTCTGACTGGGTATGCATGTTAGTTTCTCTCCGTCTAGGTATGCATGTTAGTGTCTCTCCGACTGGGTATGCATGTTAGTGTCTCTGTGTATGCATGTTAGTGTCTCTTTCTCTGTGTATGCATGATAGTGTCTCTCTGACTGGCTATGCATGTTAGTGTCTCTCTGACTGTGTATGCATGTTAGTGTCTCTCTGACTGAGTATGCATGTTAGTGTCTCTCTCTGACTGGGTATGCTTGTTAGTGTCTCTCCGTCTGTGTATGCATGATAATGTCTCTCTGTCTGGGTATGCATGTTAGTGTCTCTCCGTCTGTCTATGCATGTTAGTGTTTCTCCGTCTGTGTAAGCATGTTAGTGTTTCTCCATCTGTGTTTGCATGATAGTGACTCTCTGATTGGGTATGCATGTTAGTGTCTCTCAGAAGGGTATGCATGTTAGTGTCTCTCTCTGACTGGGTATGCATGTTAGTGTCTCTCTGAATGGGTATGCATGTTAGTGTCTCTCTCTGACTGGGTATGCATCTTAGTGTCTCTCTGAATGGGTATGCATGGAGTGGAAATCTGCAGAGGATACATCCTCTCTAAAGAAAGACACAAATGCAACATAGAGAAAAGCATCCCCTGCCCTGTGACATACAATCTAACATGATGAATAAAATACAGGAAATAGCTAATTTGCCTAGACAGTTTACCTTTATATCTCCCAACATGCTTCTATAGATTCTTGTAGAAGAAAGACATACATTTATGTGGAAAAAATAAATCCTCTTGGAATTCTATGGTTTTAAATATCAGGCCATAATAACAATCATCTGGGTATGCAAGTCAGCAGGTATCTGTCTGTGTATGCATATCAGTGTCTGTCTGCCAGGGCCTGCAGATCAGTGTCTGTTTGGGTATGCATGTCATTGTCCATTTGGGTATGCATGTCATTGTCTGTCCATCTGGGTATGCAAGTCAGTGTCTGTCCGTCTGGGTACCCAAGTCAGTGTCTGTCTCTCTGGGTACGCAAGTCAGTGTCTGTCTGCATGGGTATGCAGGGTCAGTGTCTATCTGTCTGGATATGCATGTCAGTCTCTGTCTGGGTACGCATGTTTGTGTCTGTTTATCTGGTTATGCAAGTTTGTATCTGTCTGTCTGGGTATGCATGTCAGTGTCTATCTGTGTATGAATCTTAGTGTCTGTCCAGGTATGGATGTTAGTATATGTCTGTCTTGGTATGCAAGTTAGTGTATGTCTGCCTGGCTATGTATGTCAGTGTCTATCTGGGTATGCATGCTGGTATCTGTCTGCCTGGGTCTGCAGATCACTGTCTGTTTGGGTATGCATGTTATTGTCTGTCCGTCTTGGTATGCAAGTCAGTGTCTGTCCGTCTGGGCATGCAAGTCAGTGTCTGTCCGTCTGGGCATGCAAGTCAGTGTCTGTCCGTCTGGGTACGCAAGTCAGTGTCTGTCTGTCTGGGTACGCAAGTCAGTGTCTGTCCGCGTCTGTCTGGGTTTGCACGTCAGTCTTCCTGGATATTCATGTCATTGTCTGTCCGTTTGGGTATGCAAGTCATTGTCTGTCCATCTGGGTATGCAAGTCAGTATCTGTCTGTCTGTCTGTGTTTGCATGTCAGTGTCTGCCTGTGTGGATATTCATGTCAGTGTCTGTCCGTCTGGGTATGCAAGTCAGTGTCTGTCGATCTGGGTATGCAAGTCACTGTCTATCTGTCTGAGTAGGCATGTTAGTGTCTGTCTGCCTACGTTTATGTCTGTCTGCCTGGGTATGCAGGGTCAGTGTCTGCCTGGATATGAATCTTAGAGGCTGTCTGTTTGTCTGGGTATGCATGTTGGTATCTGTCTGTCTGGGCATGCATATCATTGTCTGTTTGTGTATGCATATTAGTGTCCGCCTCGGTATGCACATCAGTGTCTGTCTGACTGGGTATGCATGTTAATATCTGTCTGTCTGGGTATGCATGTCAATGTCTGTCTGGATATGCATGTCAGTGCCTGTCTGTCTCGGTATGCAAGTCAGTGCCTGTCCGTCTGGGTACGCATGTCAGTGTCTGTCCGTCTGGGTACGCAAGTCAGTGTCTGTCTGTCTGGGTACGCAAGTCAGTGTCTGTCCGTCTGGGTACGCAAGTCAGTGTCTGTCTGTCTGGGTACGGAAGTCAGTGTCTGTCTGCCCGGGTTATGCATGTTAGTGTCTCACTTTCTGGGTATGCATGTCATTATCTCCCTGCCTGGATGTACATGTCAGTGTCTGTATGTCTGGGTATGCATGTCAGTGTCTATCTGTCTAGGCATGCATTTAACTGTCTGTCTGCCTGGGTATGCATGTCAGTGTCTGCCTGGGTATGCAAGTCAGTGTCTGCCTAGATATTCATGTCATTGTCTGTCCATCTGGGTATGCAACTCAGTATATATCTGTCTGTCTGTCTGTCTGTCTGGGTATGCAGGTCAGTGTCTGTCTGAGTACACGTCAGTGTCTGTCCATCAGGGTATGAAAGTCAGTGTCTGTCCATCTGGGTATGCAAGTCATTGTCTGTCCATTTGGGTATGCATGTCAGTGCCTGCCTGTCTGGGTATGCATGCCGGTGTCTGTCTGCCCCGGGTTATGCATGTTGGTGTGTGTCTGGGTATGCATGTCAGTGTCTGTCTGTCTGGGTATGCATGTCAGTGTCTGCTTGGGTATGCATGTCAGTGTCTATCTGGGTATGCATGTCAGTGTCTGCCTGGGTATGCATGTCAGTGTCTGCCTGGGTATGCATGTCAGTGTCTGCCTGGGTATGCATGTCAGTGTCTGCCTGGGTACATATGTTTGTGTCTGTCTGTCTGGGAATGCATGTCAGTGTCTATCTGTCTGGGTATGCATGTCAGTGTCTATCTGTCTAGGTATGCATTTCATTGTCTGTCTGCCTGGGTATGCATGTCAGTGTCTGCCTAGATATTCATGTCATTGTCTGTCCATCTGGGTATGCAAGTCAGTGTCTGTCCATCTGGGTATACAAGTCAGTGTCTGTCCATTTGGGTATGCATGTCAGTGCCTGTCTGTCTTGGTATGCATGTTAGTGTCTGTCTGTCTGGGTATGCATGTTAGTGTCTGTCTGTCTGTCTGCGTACGCAAGTCAGTGTCTGTCTGGGTACACATGTCAGTGTCTGTCCGCGTCTGTCTGGGTTTGCATGTCAGTCTGCCTGGATATTCATGTCATTGTCTGTCTGTCTGGGTATGCAAGTCAGTGTCTGTCTATCTGGGTATGCATGTTAGTGCCTCTCTGTTTGGGTATGCATGTTGGTATCTGTCTGTCTGGGAATGCATGTCATTGTCTGTCTGGGTATGCATGTTAGTGTCTGTCCGCCTCGGTATGCACATCAGTGTCTGTCTGCCTGGGTATGCAAGTCGGTGTCTGTCTGCATGGGTATGCATGTCAGTGTCTGTTTATCTGGTTATGCAAGTTTGTATCTGTCTGTCTGGGTATGCATGTCAGTGTCTATCTGTGTATGAATCTTGGTGTCTGTCTGCCAGGGTATGCATGTTAGTGTCTGTCCAGGTATGGATGTTAGTGTATGTCTGCCTGGGAACGCAAGTCAGTGTCTGTCCGTCTGGGTACGCAAGTCAGTGTCTGTCCGTCTGGGTACGCAAGTCAGTGTCTGTCTGTCTGGGTACGCAAGTCAGTGTCTGTCTGTCTGGGTAGGCAAGTCAGTGTCTGTCCACGTTTGTCTGTGTTTGCATGTCAGTGTCTGCCTGTGTGGATATTCATGTCATTGTCTGTCCGTCTGGGTAATCAAGTCAGTGTCTGTCGATCTGGGTATGCATGTCAGTGCCTGTCTATCTGTCTGAGTAGGCATGTTAGTTTCTGTCTGCCTACGTTTATGTCTGTCTGCCTGGGTATGCAGGTTCAGTGTCTGCCTGGATATGAATCTTAGAGGCTGTCTGTTTGTCTGTCTGTCTGGGTATGCATGTTAGTGCCTCTCTGTTTGGGTATCCATGTTGGTATCTGTCTGTCTGGGCATGCATATCATTGTCTGTCTGTGTATGCATATTAGTCTGTCCGCCTCGGTATGCACATCAGTGTCTGTCTGCCTGGGTATGCATGTTAATATCTGTCTGTCTGGGTATGCATGTTAATATCTGTCCGTCTGGGTACGCAAGTCAGTGTCTGTCCGTCTGGGTACGCAAGTCAGTGTCTGTCTGTCTGGGTACGCAAGTCAGTGTCTGTCTGTCTGGGTATGCATGTCGGTGCCTGTCTGTCTGGGTATGTCTAGTGGTGCCTGTCTGTCTGGGTATGCCTGTCGGTGCCTGTCTTTCTGGGTATGCATGTCGGTGTCTGTCTGCCTGGGTTATGCATGTTAGTGTCTCACTGTCTGGGTATGCATGTCATTATCTCCCTGCCTGGATGTACATGTCAGTGTCTGTCTGTCTGGGTATGCATGTCAGTGTCTATCTGTCTAGGCATGCATTTAATTGTCTGTCTGCCTGGGTATGCATGTCAGTGTCTGCCTGGGTATGCAAGTCAGTGTCTGCCTAGATATTCATGTCATTGTCTGTCCGTCTGGGTATGCAAGTCAGTATCTGTCTGTCTGGGTATGCAAGTCAGTGTCTGTCTGTCTGGGTACGCAAGTCAGTGTGTGTCCATCTGGGTATGCAAGTCAGTGTCTGTCCATTTGGGTATGCATGTGAGTGCCTGTCTGTCTGGGTATGCATGTCAGTGCCTGTCTGTCTGGGTATGCATGTTGGTGTCTGTCTGTCCTGGGTTATGCATGTCAGTGTCTGTCTGGGTATGCATGTCAGTGTCTGTCTGTCTGGGTATGCATGTCAGTGTCTGTCTGTCTGCATATAGATGGTTTCCTTAATGTTGGGCTGGTTAGGGAGATCAGTGATTTCCTCAACCAGTCCTGGAGTCTGCAGCTGCTGATAGGGCGGATGTGTGCCCCTATGGCCTTGGGTATGCATGTCAGTGTCTGTCTGGGTATTAATGTCAGTGTCTGCCTGGATATGCATGCCAGTGTCTGTCTGTCTGTCTGGGTATGTAGGCCAATGTCTGTCTGCCAGAGTATGCATGTTAGGTATGCATGTCTCTGTCTGGGTATCCAGTTAGTATCTGTCTGTCTGGGTATGCATGTTAGTGTCTGTGTGTCTGGGTATGTATAGCAATGTCTGTCTGGGTATGCATTTCAGTTTCTGTCTGCCTGGGGAGGCATGGCAGTGTCTTTCTGGCCGGGTATGAATGTTAGTGTCTGTCTACCTCAATATGCATATTAATGTCAGTGTGCCTTGGAATGCATGTCGATGTCTCTCTGTCTCAGTATGCATGTCAGTGTGTGTCTGGGTATGCATGTCAGTGTTTGTTTGCCTAGGTATGCATGTTATCGTTTATCTGCCTGGGGATAAATGCATGGATATTCATGTCAGTCAGGGCCGTAGGGGCACACAGCCGCCCGATCAGCAGCTGCAGCCTCCAGGACTGGTTGAGGAAATCACTGATCTCCCTAACCAGCCCAACATTAAGGAAACCATCTAAATGCATAGGCACTCTGGGCAGTTGCCCAGGGGTCCAGCGTTCTAGGGGCCCCATGGTGAATTACATTGCTGCCAGCAATGTGATTCACAACTAAGCCCCTAAAAAAATAGTAGCATCTAAACTTGCGAGCAGGGCTCTCTCCACCTAATGTATCGGTTTGTCTTACTCTGTCAATTCTCGTCTTGTCATACCCCTTGAATATATGTATTGTATTAAGCGCTGCGTAAATTGTTGGCGCTATATAAATAAAAGATGATAATAATACTAATAATATAGGGGAGGGGCGATCAGAGAGGCCACCTCCCCTGGGGCGGTTTTCAGGGGAGTGTGAAGGCAGCTGCACCATTGTAATGTGCTGTCCTCAACCAGCCCTGCTCATCGGGCGCCCCGTGGGCATTGCGCTGGTCTGGGTAGGAGGTGTCTGATGAGCAGGGCTGGTTGGGGAGATCACACTCCCCCTCTAACCGGCCCAACATTAGGGAGTGCAAGGAGTGTCAGTTCAGACCTCGGCTTCCGTGCTCCCTAACCACTACGCGCCGGCAAATGATGCAGAGCGCGGGGATATGACGTCACCCCAGCGTTCTGCATCAATAGCCGGCGCATAGCGATGAGGGAGCACTAAAGCAGAGGCCTGGAGTGACAGACTTCACGCTCCCATGACAGCATGGAAGAAAGAAGATGATGCAGGATGATTGAAGATGAGAAAGGTAAGAAATGGGAAGAAGGACTGTGTATATGTGTATATAAAGAGATAGTATGCTGTGCCCCTCCATGTGCCATCCCCAGCCGCCGCAAGGAAGCACTGATTGACGTGTAGGAGAGAGAGGGGCAGCGACAGGTCGCTCAGGAATAGGTTTTCAGCAACCGCTCGACGCCCCTCATTTTCCTCCGCGAGGCCTCTGTCTTCAGTGTCTTTGTTGCGGTGCCAGGGTTTCATGCTGAGCGCCGGAATATGACCTCATTTACAGGCGCTCAGCAGTGAAGCAGCGCACACCGCGGCAGAGCAGGGAGACAGAGGCCTTGTGGTCCCACCGCAGGGATTCTGCAAGGTAAGTGAACTACAAAGGAGGGAGAGGGGGTAGATAGTAAGAAAAGGGGGGAGAGGGGATAGATAGTGAGAAAAGGGGGGAGAGGGGGTATATAGTGAGAAAATGGGGGATGTGTAGATTGTGAGAAAGGGGGTAGATAGTGAGAAAGGAGGGTACTAAGAATATTAAAATAAAGAGTGAGAATGAGTGAGAGAATTATTGAATTAATGTGTGGATACATTGTGTGAATGAGTGAGAGAATAAATGAATTCATGTTTGTATGAATTGTGTGAATGAGTAACAGTATGACAAAGTTGACTCATGCTGGGCTGTTTGGGGACAAAGATGGCACAACCTATGTATGTATGTAATTTGGGCGCTGGTCATGTTCCCTGTTCGCAATGTGGATGCCAGGGCTGACCTTTGGGGTGTCCAACCTGTGATCTATACCTGTAACTTAGTGGGTTTTATCTATATCTTCAATGCTGAGTTTTTATGTGATTTCCAATTGATCTATACCTGCAAAGCTGGGTTTTTGTGTAATTCTGTTGAGCCATATCTGCTATGCTTTGTTTCCATACATTATTTATGTATACCTGCAAATACAGGGTTTGTATTTCTTATTGATCAATACCTGCAGTGCTCTTTCCATGTGTTGTTTTTTTTATCTATACCTTCAGTGCTGAGGTTACATGTGATTTCCAGTTGATCTATACCTACAATGCTGGGTTTGTTCTGTTGATCTATACCTGCAATGTTATGTTTCCATACATTATGTATACCTGCAAATACAGATATTTTATGTCTTATTCAGTTGATCTATACATGCATGTGCTGTTAACAGGTGTTGTTTATTTGATCTAGACCTGAACTACAGGGAGTAAGTAAAAGAGAGCTGTGGTTTAGTGAATGAGGGGACAAAGGGACTCTGGGGGTGATTACGGGGGAGAGAACCTCTCAATGTTATTGTAGGGTCAAGAAATGCATTTTTATCAAAGTTTTTTTTATTCTGCTGCTTGTTTTTAACATTCTGTTTGTTTATTAAATTATTTTAAATAAATGAAAAATTTACATTAATTTTTTTATCCGTTTAATCGAAAAAAAATAATCGGCCAACTAATCGATTATGAAAATAATCGTTAGTAGCAGCCATAATTGGCAGCAGGGGCTAATAATTATGTATATTGTCAGCAGGGTCTAATATTTATATATATCGTCAGCAGGGTCTAATATTTTTTATATATATCGGCAGCAGGGTCTAATATTTATATATATCATCAGCAGGGTCTAATATTTATATATATTGGCAGCAGGGGCTAATATTTATATATATTGGCAGCAGGGTCTAATATTTTTTATATATCGGCAGCAGGGTCTAATATTAATATATATATATTGGCAGCAGGGTCTAATATTTATATATATCATCAGCAGGGTCTAATATTTATATATATTGGCAGCAGGGGCCATGTTAGTGTCTTTCTGACTGGGTTTGCATGTTAGTATCTCTCTGACTGGGTATGCATGTTAGTATCTCTCTGTCTGGGTATGCATGTTAGTGTGGAGAGTGGAGTAGAGATCTGCAGAGTATACATCCTCTCTAAAGACACAAATGCAGAATAGAGAAAAGCATCCCCTGCCCTGTGACATACAATCTAACATGATGAATAAAATACAGGAAATAGCTAATTTGCCTAGACAGTTTACCTTTATATCTCCCAACATGCTTCTATAGATTCTTGTAGAATTGGAATTCTATGGTTTTACATTTCAGGACATAATAACAATCATCTGGGTATGCAAGTCAGCAGGTCTAAAAATTAGGAAAATATAACCTCAGATGAACAACAACACATGACATGACACAGTGTGAAAAATCACAAATATAAGTAAAACCATAGAATTCAAAGCGCTTTTACTTTCTATTTCATGCGACTGTAGACATACCTGGGACCACTCCGGATTTGAGTCAGAATTCTACATCACCTTCCTCATTCTCTGGACAGGGGAGCAACATTAGGCCCACTGAGCTTACACTTCTTTCCTCTTCCAAACTAACACTGTAACATGAAGTAATGACAAGCAACACAGGAAAATAATGAGCTTACATTTGCTTTCTGTGCTAAGTGTACATTGTCTGAACGTCTATTCACAAAACAATGAATGCATGCAATTTGACAAAAAATGCAAGTATACCCCATCATTTCTACGAGTTGAACTAAATGTGCATGTTTACTACTGCCAGTCTAAATTTCAACTCCTCAGGTTCTTGTGAGTTAAATATAAATTAATTAAAAAAAAATTTAATATTAAAAGAGATCCCATTTTAAACACTGATTGTCACGTATAATATCACACTATCAATTATATATAAATACTAATACACTTTTTCTCTAAATCAGAGAATTTCTCCTAACTCAGATTCCAATGTTTAAGTTCTCTTACTTCTTCCAAAATAGTCCTTAATCACTGGCGTAACTACAGGGGTCGCAGCTGCGACCAGCCCCGGCGCAACCCCTGCGACCCCTTCTTCCTGTCTCCTCATAACGGTTTGAAATAGTTTAGAAAGGGCCCTTCCAACACGGACCGCACCAATCCAGGTCGGAAGGGCCCTTTCTAATTAGAGGCATATCTAGGGTATGGGTATCGAGGGTGAGCGGCTTTTAAACGCTGCCTTTTTTTTTAATGCGGAGGAGAGCAACCGCTTGGCGCCCCTCATTCTCCTGCACAAGGCTTTTACCTCCGTCCCGGTGCCGGCATTTCATGCTGAGCGCCGGAATATGACGCCATATTTCGGCGCTCAGCAGTGACGCAGCGGGCACCGCAGCAGAGCAGATCTAAAGGTTAGAGAACTACAAAGGGGGAGAGGGTAGATAGTGAGTAGGGGCAGGGAGAGGGGTTAGAAAGTGATAAGGGAGAGAGAGAGAGAGAGAGGGGGTAGAAAGTGATAAGGGAGGAAGAGGGTAGGTAGTAAGAATATTAACATAAGTAAAGAGTGTGAATTAATGTGTGGATGAGGGAGAGCATGAGTTCATATGTGGATGAATTGTCTGAATGAGAGAGAGCATGAGTTCATTTGTGGATGTATTGTCTGAATGAGGGAGAGCATGAGTTGTCTGAATGAGGGAGAGCATGAGTTAATATGTGGATGAATTGCCTGAATGAGGGAGAGCATGAGTTAATATGTGGATGTATTGTCTGAATGAGGGAGAGCATGAGTTAATAAGTGGATGTATTGTCTGAATGAGGGAGAGCATGAGTTAATGTGTGGATGAATTGTCTGATTGAGGGAGAGCATGAGTTGTCTGAATGAGGCAGAGCATGAGTTAATATGTGGATGAATTGTCTGAATGAGAGAGAGCATGAGTTAATATGTGGATGAATTGTCTGAATGAGAGAGAGCATGAGTTAATGTGTGGATGAATTGTCTGATTGAGGGAGAGCATGAATTGTCTGAATGAGGCAGAGCATGAGTTAATATGTGGATAAATTGTCTGAATGAGGGAGAGCATGAGTTAATATGTGGATGTATTGTCTGAATGAGGGAGAGCATGAGTTGTCTGAATGAGGGAGAGCATGAGTTGTCTGAATGAGGGAGAGCATGAGTTGTCTGAATGAGGGAGAGCATGAGTTAATATGTGGATGTATTGTCTGAACGAGGGAGAGATTAATACCTGCAATGTTGTTTCCATGTATTTATTTGATCTATACCTGCAATCCTACGTTTCATATATTATTATTATTGTATACCTGCAAATACAGGATTTGTATGTCTGATTCTGTTTATTTGATATATACCTTCAGTGCTGAGATTACAAGTGAATTTCAGTTGATCTATACATGCAAAGCTGGTTTTGTGTGTTAATGTGTTGATCTATACCTGCTATCGGCAGCAGGGTCTAATATATATATATATATATATATATATATAAAACACTTTCAAAAAGAAGGTCAGCACTCCAGGTCTTTAAATAGACAATTTCATTTTATTCAAAGTCAAGTCGACGTTTCAGTCATTACTGACTTTCATCAGGACATGACTGATGAAAGTCAGTAATGACTGAAACGTCGACTTGACTTTGAATAAAATGAAATTGTCTATTTAAAGACCTGGAGTGCTGACCTTCTTTTTGAAAGTGTTTTACATGGAAACTGCTGGTTACTAGCACCGGGCTTGGAATATTTGGAATGGTGTGCAATGGACTCTGTGAGTAAATATATATATATATATATATATATATGGGCAGCAAGGGCTAATAAATGGGTTTAAGATATTTCAGTAGATACGCCTCTGTTTCTAAACTATTTTGAACCGGCACAGGGAGACGGGAGCGTATAGGGCAGGGGTTCTCAAACTGCGGCCCTCCAGCTGCTGCAGGACTACATCTCCCATACTCCTCAGCCAGCCCCTTAGCTGAAGGAGCATTATGGGAGATGTAGTCCTGCAGCAGCTGGAGGGCCGCAGTTTGAGAACCCCTGGTAGGGGGTCACATGATGTCACGTAACCCTGCAGTGAAACGGAGGCTGCACACACAGTATGCGTGAGCTGCCCGAGGGAAAGCCAGGGGCGTAACTAGAAACCATGGAGCCTTGGTGCAAAAAATTGCCCCGGCCCCCCAACTTCAACAGCTGGTCCTTGCCCTCCCTTCCAACATATGTAAACACATTTACTTATACTCACTAACATACACTCCATCTCACCCTACTTACACAATTACATGCTCATACAAACACACAATAACACATCTGTGCTCACACACACAAGTACACAATCATGATCAAATACACACAAGTGTATATATATATATATATATATATATATATATATATACACATAGAAACACATATACATAGATCCCACCGCCCTCGGATACCTCGCCGCTCTTGCAGCTTTCCCTCTGGCTGCTCGCGCACACTGTGCGGGCAGCCTCGGTTTCGCAGCGGGGTCGCCTGACATCACGTGACCCCGATACGCTTCTGTGTCCCCGTGCCGGTTCAAAATAGTTTGGAAAGGGCCCTTCCGACCTGGATCGGTGCGGCCCAGGTCGGAAGGGCCCTTTGTAAACAATTTTATACCAGTACGAGGGGACAGGAAGAAGGGGTAACACTGGAACCCTTAGAGGCAAGGGCACGGCCGCTGCGACCCCTGTAGTTACGCCAGTGAGGACAGATGCAGGAGCGGTAAGCGGGGGGTGAACATGGATGTGTGTGTATGTGAGAGCATGGATGTGTTATTGTGGTGAGATGGAATGTGTGTTAGTGAGTATGACTAAGTGTGTTTACATATGTTGGAAGGAGGGGCAAAGAAGGCACAGACCAGCACCAGGGCCCCGCGGTTTCTCATTGAGCCCCTGTCCTAAATAAACCATAAAACATCTAAACAAAATCTAACTTTAAACCATAAATGTAAAATTGAAAAAGCAACCAATCTCTGTTGGGTTGACTCGACTCAGCCATGCGGATTGCCTCATAGGGTTATGTCTTTGCTGTACAATGTCACAATGTTGTCATGAAGACGCCTCAAACAGAGATTTTCAGAGGATATGGACAGACTTCGGAGAGACGGTTGTACACTATCATCTCTTTTCAGCACTGAAGGACAGATCCTACTGTGTATCATGGAATCTACTATTGTGATGTCATCAACTGCCGTGCATCTTACCTGTGATCACCATCATGATGCTATAATCTTTGTGTTTACATTCGCAGTGACAAAAATCATATTTAAAAGCCTTACTAAATATTTATTTCAGGCAGTATTTGCCATACTTTCCTTGCTTTTTAAAATGAATGTAGGAATCACACAATAATATGAAGTACTCTTATTATTGGTACCATTATAATATCCATGCATGCAGTGTTTATTCAATAAACTGTATTTCCCAAGGTTTGAAATAGCCTAATAGGGCCATTTCTTTTTGGGGGGGGGTGGTTAGAGATCACTATAGGTGGCGGTTACCGAATCTGACACATCTTAAATTGTGGTATTGTATAAAATGTGTCCATTTATACATATGTGCCTATCATGCGCTGCTAATTCTCATTGTAATTTATACACAATATATACCTTATACACATTATTATGATGTTTAAGGATCTAGAGCAGGGGTGGGCAATTAATTTTCCCATGGGGCCACATGAGAAATTGGAATGGTTTTAGAGGGCCAGACCTCTACAAACTCCGAAGCCTTGTCCATTTTGTTAACTTATGTGCTGTTTAATAAAGTTATTCAAGCCTACGTCATTGGTAGAGGTGCTTGAATAAGTAAGGCCTGAATAACTATTAGCACAGCACAGAAGTGAACAAAATGAACAAGGCTTCGGAGTGCATACCGTATTTTTCGCTCTATAAGACGCACCTGCTGATAAGACGCACCTAGATTTTAGAGGAGAAAAAAAAGGAAAAAATATTTTGAGCTAAAAAATGGGCTAAAATATTTATTACAATAACTGAATAAGCTATGAACACAGTAAGACACACGCAGTAAGACACACACAGACACAGTGAGACACACACAGACAGTGAGACACACACAGACACAGTAAGACACACACAGACACAGTGAGACACACACAGACACAGTAAGATACACACAGACACAGTGAGACACACACAGACACAGTAAGACACACACAGACACAGTAAGACACACACAGACACAGTGAGACACACACAGACACAGTAAGACACACACAGACACAGTGAGACACACACAGACACAGTAAGACACACACAGACACAGTAAGACAGACACAGTAAGACACACACAGACACAGTGAGACACACACAGACACAGTAAGATACACACACACACAGTAAGACACACACACACAGTAAGACCTCCCTCCCTAACCCCCCTTCTCAGTATCTCCCCTCTAACTCCCTAACCCCCCCTTCTCAGGATCTCCCCCCCCGCCCCGGTCACTTACCTTAAACTCCTGTGTTGGAAGCGTGAGGCGTTTGTCTCGGGTGCCGGCGCTTCACTGCTGATCGCCGGCGTCTGACGTCATATGCCGGCGCCCAGCGTAAAGCGCCGGCACCCGAGACAAACGCTTCCAACACAGGAGTTTAAGGTAAGTGACCGGGGCGGGGGGGGACACCGGACTCATTGGTGAGTCACCAGGACACTCTTTGCGGGCCGGTCCGAGCTATTCAGCGGGCCGGATGTGGCCCGCGGGCCGTGCTTTGCCCAGGTCTGATCTAGAGCATCTAGGCAAGAAAGAGGGAGAGAAAGATTTGGGCCCCAGTTAAGGACTGTCCCTCCCGCAAAGGGACACTTTGGTGGTGTACCAAACTGAAGTAGATTGAAAAAATCTTCTATTTGTGGTTGGCTCCTAGGGACCACTTATGTTATGGGACTAAAAGGGTTAAAGCATTTACACATACTTAATATAACTTTTCAACTATTGAAGACTTTCCTTGTACTACCCTCTGTCAATTGAAGGGAAATACAGAGTGACCAGAAGTCCCAGTTTTCAGGGAACAGTCCCTTAATTGAGACCCTCTAAAATTTAAATACCGCTAAAGGTGTTTACCATAGTTTTGTGACACAACAGAAATCCCACTTTTATTGTAAATAATGCTTATATCAGACACAGATTATTTCTGATGATGGATGGTTTGATTTAATCTCGCATTACGTACTGTATACTTGCTGCTCCTGTTGCTGGAATCGTATGAATAAAGCATAAAATGCACCTGGTTTCAATTAAAACAAATCTGGTCATTTTAAGGAAGTAGCTAATATAAACTGCCAAAAATAATATCTGGGGGCAGTTTATGTTATTATATCATTAGCATCAGAACAGAACGTGGATACATGCATAGGTTCTATATTCGTTATCAGAACTGTGGGCAACGATGCTTAAATATGTAATTTTCTTAAAATTCTGTGTTAATGATAGGTTCTTTATGCATGATATTTAATAAAATGTCTGGTTAATTATGGTTATTGTGGGACATCTGGTAACCCTAATCTAACACTCCAGATGGAACTCTGTTATGGTAAATATCCAACAAGACAGAAATATTAGTAACTTACCTGCAGATCACAGTTTAGTGACACCCTGTTGAGTTTGAAAATTGGAGAAATCACACATTTAAATAAAAATGCAGCCATGGAGGGGTTTTTTTTGTTTTTTGTTTCTTTTGGAGGATAAATATGGACTTACACGTGAAAATGCGGTTTAAAATAGTGATTTTGAAATCAGGGATACGATTTTTTTCTTCCTAGACAAATTATGTTTCTGTCATCCCTTCTTGCATACTCTTAAAGTGACGGCAGCACACCCTAGACAGCCACCTAGTTTGCCTAAAAGCATACCAGGGAACCTCTAGGATTGCCTCGGAGTTTCCAGGTGAAGCTCTGCTTCCCCAGGTCTTGGAGACAGTTTCTTCCCTATCTGCCATCCAGGGGATTTTTCTAGCTACCGTTTGGAGCTACATCTCCAGACCGGTAACCTGTATAATTTTAGCACCTGAGCTGGTCTCAGTGCCAATGTTCTTGTGGGTTAATCAGGGCCGGCCGAAGACTTAACGCCGCCTGGGGCGAAGTTTAAAATGCCGCCCCCCGCCGACGCCGGGGGGGGGCGGCATTATCTACCCCCCCCGGTACTTACCCTTAAACAGTCCTGCGGCGAGTCTCCCTGTGCTGCCACGGTGCCGGCTTGTAATGCTGAGCGCCGGAAATTCGCGTCACTTCCGGCGCTCTGCATTACAAGCCGGCACCGAGACCGAACAGGTAAACTCGCCGCAGAGGAGAGAGAGAGGGGCGCCGAGCGGGTAAGCGAAAATCACTCGGTGCCCCTCTCTCTCTCTCCTCCGCTTCAAAAAAAACCGCTTGGGGCGGCAAAGTGCCGCCCCTTCTGAAGTGCCGCCTGGGGCAATTGCCCCAGTCGGCCCCATTGTAGGGCCGGCCCTGGGGTTAATAATACATTGTATTCAGATTTTTAACTTTGATACACTATATTGTGCCATGGAGTGTTTTCTGCTCTTCTTCTATATGTCCACCCAAGACTACCAGTCCTATTGTTCAGTAGCATTGAGGATATCTTCCACACAAGACAGAGAGCTCCAGGTATCTACGCTGGAAGTTCCCCATATGATATGTAAATGATATGACACATATGATATGTATGGTGGTATGCATTTGCTCTTATTTAAGAAAACAAGTAAGCTCATGCTACATCATGATACTGAGCAGGTAAATGCAATGTTTACAATCTCATATATTGATGTTCTTTATTGTTTGTTTGTCTTGGTTTCAGGGCCGGCCAAAGACTTAACGCCGCCTGGGGCGAAGTTTAAAATGCCGCCCCCCGCCGACGCCGGGGGGGGGCGGCATTATCTACCCCCCCCGGTACTTACCCCTAAACAGTCCTGCGGCGAGTCTCCCTGTGCTGCCACGGTGCCGGCTTGTAATGCTGAGCGCCGGAAATTCGCGTCACTTCCGGCGCTCTGCATTACAAGCCGGCACCGAGACCGAACAGGTAAACTCGCCGCAGAGGAGAGAGAGAGGGGCGCCGAGCGGGTAAGCGAAAATCACTCGGTGCCCCTCAAAAAAAAAACGCTTGGGGCGGCAAAGTGCCGCCCCTTCTGAAGTGCCGCCTGGGGCAATTGCCCCAGTCGGCCCCATTGTAGGGCCGGCCCTGCTTGGTTTTATCAAAATGCACTAGAGAGTTTCCCCCTGCAAATAGATTTTACTAACTTTCCTGTTGCATAACACAAGTGTAAAATATTGATGAGCTGTGGTTCCTTCAAATAAGTCCAAAAGTTCTATATTTACTAGATGCAGGATCTGTGTTAACCAATGCATGCAAGTGAAGCTTTCTGCAAACTAATTATTTCTGTCCTTACAAAAAAAACAGTGGGTGAGACTTTTACTGTTTAATTCTCAGAAATACATCAATTTCTTTATTCCTGTTATTCTTTACATTAATATGATTTAAATATACAAAGTAACCTTCCTGCTACTTCCCGACTACGGTACCTTCAATGGTCAATGTCAGAAAGTACCCAGATCATTCAATGGTCAACTGGATATCATGTAAGGATAGGGACTTGCTCTCTCTGATTAAATTATGTTACAGACACAAAATAGTTGTCATGGACTTTTCAGAGACATATCATTGAGTGACAATGTGTGGAAAATGAGTCAGTGAGAGAAAAGCAGTTAATTCACAGTATGTCTCTTAGGAATCTAGTTAGTCAGACCATGGATGAAATGATTCAGCTTAGTACTCTGGGTCTAATTTATAGCCATAATAAACTTAGACAGCACCCCAAGGTAGTAAACAACATACACTTGTGCTCCACAGAAGAGGAAAATGTTTCTCTGCTAAGCCTTCTAGACAATAAAGATTACTCATCCAAGAGCAGACTTTTAAGACTGGCTATTGGTGATTCACAGCTTAAAAATTGCTTACATGAGTTGGTTAACTAATGACAAAATTAGAAAAGAAGACATTACCTGTGGGCTTTAAATTTGGTATCATGTTGAGATCACCACCATGTAGGTTTACCAGATGACTACTTTATCAGTGGACAGATATTTAAACTGTAAAGCTTCAATGTTTCTGATCATTGTTTTTAACAGGGTAACACGAAGTAGACAAATATTGTGCTCATCACAGCACCCTTAGCATCCATGGGACATCAGTGAGCAAGTGTCAATAGATGGCCCATCTGATGTGTTTAAATAATCATCCGTGATTTTAGCAATCATGAAAAATGCAACATACATAAAGATGAGATGAAGTGGGAAAAATAAATTGTTATTTTGGAAAACTCTACAGGTTATTAAATCATGTTTTATATACCATATCACAACCCATTGGATTGTGTTTTATTAGTTGATATCTTGTTACCATTTTCTGGGCTTAAAGAAAATAAGGCTACTAGGTTAAATTAAGATGTCTTCAGAATGGCCTTGTGTTACAAGCTTAAAACTGTGAAATCTATTCCTAAATGTTGGCCTTTGAACTGAGTTATCAGGTTATGTAGCTCAGACCAACTCAGCTGAGTGACTCATATACTTAACTCTGTCACAGCTCAAGTAAACTTGACAAATGTGGAGTCAACTGCAGCGAGTTATCATGAAAAACATGCAATTCACAAGTATATGACTTGAGTCAGGATAGCAGTTGGGTTTAAAAAATGCTCCAACTTAACAGAATCAGCTTAAAAAGAAGGAGAAATGAACGTAAACTGTGTCCTTTGGTCCAATGTCAACTTGCCTGCTACCTTGACTGACAGACATATGATGATTCAACTGAAACTGCAGTTGAGTTGAACTTAATGAGGCATCAGGCTTTATTGGAGGTTGCCGATGCACACCTTTCAACTTGGCACCAATTTAGCTTTTTCTTAATAAACAAATTGATGTAGAGTGGTTTTAAGTACTAACTCAATTATTTCTGTACTTCTAGCTACGACTAGAAGTACATGCATGTGAGTCAATAAATATCATTATTAAGAGTTATTTTGGTAATAATAAATTTTTTCACAAGGCTCTCTGGTAAAAGGGAGAATTGTACCCCAGTTATGTTGTTCACACATAAGTTTGTCATCCATATATCAATTAGAAGGCGTAAACAGTTATCATAATCACATGTATCAGAAGAGCCTTCACTGCTGAGTATTCTGTATTCTGAATTAATCGAGGAAACGTCCATGCTGTATCTGTACAACACTTAAATCCTCTGTCAAGGATAAATGTGCCATTTGGTATTATTATCTGAAATTAAATTACTAAAACCAAGGCAATCTCAGAATACAAAGAAATATGTAAGAGAACACATTTGTTAAAATGACATGCGCTGAAATCTATTGTATTTTAAAGCACATGTCACATGCCTTCAGATTTTTGCCTTTAATATGAATTTGGTGTTAATGAGCCATTCACATTCCATAAAACATCTTGCAGTAATAGAATTTATTTTTATCGCTTTAAGTATGTTATGTTCTTCTGTTGAGGGCTGTACTCTGGGGAAATACAGTTCTTCGATGAAAATGTTCTGGAATGAACTTCTCTATGTTGTCTAGCAGGGAGGCTAATCTGCTTTAGAGTTTGAAATCAAGAGTTACCACCAAGAACAAACTAATGAGCCAAGGAGTATTTATCTGCTCAATGTGGGAGAATTCACAGTGTTTCTTAACAGGACTGCTATACAAACATTCATTCGTTTTGGGTAGGGAGCAAGGAAAGACAAAATGTATGTGATTGGCAATTACCATATATGAGTCAACAAAAGCAACACGCTGGCCCATAGCATTAACCATGAAGAAGAAAATACCTGTACTATGTATGTGATAAATGCTTAGTGCCCAGAGCACCCATGTTTCTTATACAGTAGCTTGGATCACTATTGTGCCTGTGGACTGCCACTAGTGGTAGTATCAATGGCTGGTTTATCCAATAAATCACAGTGGTCCCTTGAAATGGAGGGCACCTTGAAATAAATACTGCAAGGATCATGAGGACCGGTACAACAGGCATTGTATCAAAACAGTGTACATCAGACAAGGTAGACAGAAGAGAAAGGCAGTTCGCATGTGGACAGCATACGCGTGCATCGTACATCAGATACCTCTAAGAATGACAACCAACAATAACAGTCACAATGCATTCAGGTCCAATAAACAGAAGTCCCACTAGATAGGCAGCACAGAGGACTGAGTAGGAGGAACATCAAAATGGATAACAGAACAAAAACATAGGTAAAAACAAAAAGGGAAAACTAACAATGCACGGAAATAAATGGAAGATTGGTTCGCCAAATAGATGGTAACCTAGAGGAAGGCGGGAGGGAGCCGGAAGGTCAAAGGTCAAAAAGTAGGATCACCCCCATAGGTGGGGGAGAAGTCCCAGTCGTCACACGTCCAAGTCGGGGGGTTCGTCAATAAAGCTACCCAAGACGGTCTGGAAAGTTGAGGAGGCCAAAAACTCCCTCCAAGGAAGCCACTTCAGGCCGTTTTTATAACCGAGTCCCCTAGAAGTCATAACTAAATCCTCCATCTGGCAGATAAAGTTGACCTTCCTAAGCCAGCCGGATACGGAAGGGGTCATGGGTTGCTTCCAAAACTGAGGGATAACGGCTTTGGCAGCAGTAATGAGATGAATGGATAGTGACCTTTTATAGGAGCCCACACTGGAGGACGTGTGGTGCAGCAAAAACAGTTCAGGAGTAGCCTGGAAACTGGGATCGTCTATGACCCGTATAACCGCGGTCACTGCCTCCCACAGAGGCTGTATCAGAGGACAAGTCCACCAGAGGTGCAGGTAGGTACCAACATCGGACCCACAGTGCCAACAATGGGGAGGTACGTCCGGGAGGAAGTGATGGAGATCAGCAGGCACCCTATACCATCTGGTGAGGAGCTTATATGCGGATTCCTGCAGCCTACTAGATGTAACCCCCCGTAGTGTGAGTGAGATCATCTGATCCCATTCATCGGACTCGAACGTACGGTTCAGGTCCCTCTCCCACAAACTAAGGAAGTAGGGCTTCTTAGAGGTGCGGTGAGCCAGGAGGAGTTTGTATAAGGTGGAGAGGAGGTGCGATCGCCCAGCGGAATCAGAACAAAGGAGTTCAAACGGAGTCAGGGGCCTGATAGCGGCAGAGGCGGGAGATAGGGATGAAAGGAAGTGCCGAATTTGGTGATAGAGGAAAGACATCCTAAAGGGCACAGGAGTAGTGGGAATGAAGTCCGAGATGGGGCGAACAGAGTCCCCCGCGTAAAGGTGAGTAACGCGGAGCACCCTCTCCCCTTCCGGGAGCAGGGGCGTTATGTCAACACAGGCCAAGCCAGGAGGAAAGTCGGGGTTGGAGGAGACGGGGTAAGGGGGCCCGGGCAACTTGTGAGGGGGTACCTGGCCAGGGACCTGGCAAGGACGCGGAGCGTCGCCGTGACAGTCGGATGTCCCGGTTCGGTTAGCCGGTGGTAAACGTGGTAACCCAGTATGCTTTTCATATGCTTTATTAGAGAACCCCCCAAGAAAGACTCTCATGCATTAGTAATATTGCCCAGACAGTTGAACTGTGCTGCCCCAGTCCATGGCTAATAGGTCAAAAAGGGCAGCATTAATTGTTGAGATCCAGACAGTTCCCAAAGACGATTAACCTGACAACAGAGAAAGTTTTCAATATGAACGATTTGCAATAAGCTATTGTTGGGGTTGACACTCCATATCCCAGAACTGCTGTTAAATAAAATTACTTTCACATTACTATTCAACTGTTCATTTGACAACATTGCTCATAAAACACAGTTATATGCGTTATAAATAAAGGTTGTTATTTTACTAATAGAAATCTCAAGAAACCAATTTCCCATTTTTCTCCCCAAAGAATTTGTCAATCCTGTTGCTAAGGTTAAGCCAAACAAATGGTAGATGATCTCAAGAAGAGAAATTCTCATCAAATCATCTCTTACTGTATACTTTCCATCACAGAACATATGTTATCTTTATTGCTTTGTAAGAGTGATTGCATGATGAAATGTAGGCAATTGTTAGTAGAATATTTTTTTCCCTAATAAATATTGGAAAGTTGACCTCAGATATAATATTAAGATGCATCACATATTGTCAGGAAACTGGGTCCATACGGACGACTGTAATGACCCAGCGCGCCCAAAGATGGAGTTCAGGAGTTCGGTATGCAGTAGCGGAGTCTCAGGACAGGGCCTGGTGCGGGACGACTGCACTCACACGGGTGATGAGCATCTAGGGGTGTGCAGCCACACACCAGCGCCCAGATATAGCAGCGGATGTAGTCCAGAACGAAGTTAAATCCTGCAGGCTCCCTGGAACAGGCATGAGACATTACACAAGACTCATGTGCAGGATGCTGCAGGCTGGGAGTGTGGAAGCTAAGCAGAGGTTATAGAAGAAACATAACAAGCAAGGGATAGGGAGACCAGGCAAGAAACATAATAGGCAAGATATACATGATACAGGGCACTACATGGAACAAGACATGAACAGGACAGGACACCCCTCTACCGGGGATAAGGGACAGACTGATACACAAAAATACAGAAACTAGCCTAGGACTGGTTGATAACTATTGGAGATTCCGTCACATCTTATGGCCATAGTATGCTTAGCCCACCACTACGCCAAAGTACTCCAATGACGGTGGGTCCTAACGCTAATCCCTGCTGACAGAGGTACGAAACAAACTAAACATGTAACCCAAACACATAGCACTGAGACATACCTTTAGACTGCAGACTGAGACAAACAGAACACATGGGAGGGGCACACCTTATAAAGGAAGCAAGGAATGGGAGATCAGAACAGAGCAAAAGGAAATCCAGGAATGGATTCAAGCAAAACAGGGAAACTGAAACAAGAGTGAGATATGCAGCTCCACAGCCTGGGTAGGATCATGACACATATCTACAACAGACACAAAAAGGTTAGGTTTCAATACCCCTGATTACTGTGTATTGGTATTCTTTCCAATCACTGCAAGACATACCTGCAGTTCTATCTTACTTCCACGACTTTATGCCTTTAGACTTAAATCCCCAAGCTGTAGCGATATAATAGAGCTTTAATGAATTCCATGCAAAGAGTATCACCCATGTGTTCATTAACATGTACACATGCATCTCTGGGAACAGGCTGAGATGCGGCATGTTTGGATGAAGTTTTCTGAATCACTGCATATGAATTCCAAATCGAGTCACGACATAATTTACCAGAACCGCTTACTGTAAGGGGTCGTAACAGGGGAATGCTTTTAGCTTCTAAATATAGCATCCAAAGATCTCCAAAGAGCTCTGCTAACATGCAGCACAATTAGAAATGTGTTTATTTCCTTACTTATGATGTAATGCTTTTCTCAGCCCAAGCCATACATCTTTTTTATAAAATATGGTGGGTTGATAAACAATGCATCCATAGTTATATGATTTATTATATAACATAAATTGTGTATGAAGATATGTAAATGTTTTTATAAATGTGCACAGTGAAACTGGTATACACCGCTAACCATATGGACCGTATGGCGTACAAATTGGCTATGGAACAAGGCATCTATATGTAAAAATATCAAATTACCCTTGGCCTTAATTATAGCTACCTGTCTATACAGAATGTATAAAACTATCAGAATGCATTTTTATATAAGAACAAAAGTTTTTTTTGGTTTCAAAGTGCGATTTATTTTTTTACATTTTGACTTTTTTTTCTCCACACAACATATAACACCAGTAACAAAATGGCAGGGATTTCTTACACCATAAAGTAATCTTATATTTTGTGTTACAAATAACCAGCAAAATAATTATTCACCAAAGATATGCTCTGTTCACTTTTTTGTCATAAAACTGCTTTTTCAGGAACCTAATATTTTTGTACATTGGTGCAAATCACACTTTTGGGACAATTCTACTTTTCTTTGGCTTGAATCTCTTTTATAGATAGCCACCATTGAATTTATTTGACAGAATTCTTAAGCTAGTTGACCATATATTTTTATTTCATGACTTCTTTTCTGATAGAAATCGTTTCCGACACACGCTGAGATGTTGATATTTTCTCTCTTTTAAACAGTTAATTATATAGATTTCTCCCTGTAAATTGTCTGAGATCATAGTTTAGATTGCGGTAGAGCTTTGATTGTGTGTCCCATTTTCAGAGGCCTTGATCTATCTACCCTGTAGGCTTTCTCTGAAATGGAAAACCACTGTTGTCGGTTACATTAGTAACTAAAATGTGACAGAAAAAATATAGGTTATTTATAACAAAAGCACGATGACAAATTAAGTGGAAAATACTTCTAAAGAACATAACCAATAGCCACGAGCTCATTCTGTCATTGCCTGGAGAACACCTGCATTCAAAAGCTAACTTGACAACCGATATTTTACCGTATAACTCATGTCAAGAATGCTTTCTCTTTTGCGATGGGTCTCTTCTTATGACTATGTTCAAGGCCCAGCCCTAGGGAAAGTCATTTGTCTCAAATATTTGGAATTGGATTGTATTGGATTATATGAATTGGATTGAATTGGTTTGTATGTACTCTTTAAACTACGCACTAAAGGGGTTACATATTAATTTCCAAATTAAAAAAACAATAAAATTTATTTAATATCTACTGTGGAGCTGGAGTGAAATGGCAGACATTAATTATAAAGTTAGACAGTGTCCATGAATAGTCTACCATGTTCCATGTCTTGACAAGAATAGGTTGTGGTGATTTGGGGACATATGTGACGGGAGGTCCTGTACCCGGACTGGGTACACCCAGTAGCGTACCTAGCGGGGGGCGGGGCGGTCCGCCCCGGGTGCCGCTCGTCAGGGGGGTGCCACGGGCTAGGGTGACCACATGTCCGGCAGCATCGTCACTTTTTTTTTTTTACATGGAGGAGAGCGAGGGGCGCAGATCGGTTGCTAGGCGATGTGACGATGCTGCCGGGGATCCAGGACATGTGGTCACCCTAGCCCGTGGCAATGCCCCCCGCTAACTCCGTCGCGGTGCCGGCATGTCATGCTGAGCGCCAAAATATGACGTCATATTTCAGCGCTCAGCAGTGAAGCAGCGGCAGAGCAGGAAGCAGCGGCAGAGCAGGAAGACGGAGGCGTCGCGCTCCCACCGCAGGACTTCTGAATGGTAAGTCCAAAACCTTTAACTACAAAGAGGAAGAGGGGGTAGATAGTGGGGAGGGAGAGGGTGGTAGATAGTGGGGAGGGAGAGGGGGGTAGATAGTGGGGAGGGAGGGGGGTAGATAGTGGGGAGGGTGGGAAGGGGGTAGATAGTGGGGAGGGAGGGAAGGGGGTAGATAGTGGGGAGGGAGGGAGGGGTAGATAGTGAGGAAGGAGGGAGGGGGGGTAGATAGTGAGGAAGGAGGGAGGGGCAGATAGTGGGGAGGGAGGGGGTAGATAGTGAGGAGGGAGGGAGGAGGGGTAGATAGTGAGAAGGGGTAGAAAAGGGGGAAGGTAGATAGTGAGAGAATGAATGAATGTGTGGATGAATTGTCTGAATGAGAGAGAATGTGAGAATGTGTAAATTTATGTGAATGAGAGACAGAATAAATGATTGTGTGAATTAATTATGTGAATGAAAGTGTGAATTAATGAGTGATTGTTAAAGTGTTTGTGTGTATGATAGATGTATAATTGGTGTAGAGCAGGATGTTTGAGCCTTGGGGACCAAGATGACACAGGCAGGGTGTTTATGGCACAGGCCGGGCTGTTTGGGGACAAAGTTGACTCATGCTGGGCTGTTAGGGACAAAGATGGTAAATCCTATGTGTGTGATCTGGGTACTGGTCAGTGTGGACGCCAGAGCTGACTTTGGGTTGTGCAACCTATCATCTACGCCTGTAGTTTTATCTCGTGCTATATTTCCATACATTATTATTGTATACCTGCAAATACGGGATTTGTATGTCTGATTCTATGCCTCTAGTGCTGAGTGCAATAATAATAACTATATATATATATAGATTGTTAACAGCAATCGCACTCCTATCATGCCAAGTCAGCTAGTACATGCTGGAATCTGGGTATGCCTGGGATCTGGGCATGATAGGAGTGTGATTGCTGTTAACAATCATATATATATTTATATATATATAATATATTAATATTGTTATTGATTTTTTTTGTCCTATTTTGCTGTGTTACTTACTTTAAATAAAAGTGTGAGATTTTTTTTTATGGTGGGGGGTCATATTTGGTTTCGGACAGGTAAATGCTGGATTTTCGGTTTCAGTCCAGAATTTTCGTTTCGGTGCATCCCTAAGGCAGACAATGAAGTGGTAGGCCTACACCACATCAATGTTTGGCTTAGTATATAGTAGTAGTGATAGGAGTTATGCTGCACTATTATCAGTGTCTGGCTCAATGTATAGTGATAGGGATTACGCTGTACCGCCGTCAATGTTTGCCTCAGTATATAGTGTTAGGTGTTATGCTGTACCCCCATCAATGTCTGCCTCAGTATATAGTGATAGGTGTAATGCTGTACCACCGTCAATGTCTGCCTCAGTATATAATGATAACAGTAATGCTGTACCACTTTCAATGTCTGCGCCAGTATATAACGATAGAAGCTATGCAGTTTTAAAGTGCTTGTGGGGGTGGGGTGCCACATACAGGATCCACCCCAGGTGCCAAATACTCTAGGTAAGCTCCTGGGTACACCCGCCAAATCGTTGCTTCCTTCCCGCTGACTGAAATATAGCTGATGCAGCGCTGATACTGTCCTGATAAGGACAGTAAGTGATTATAGCAGCCCACTCCAAGCATCAGACAAAACGAATGTTAAGGTGAAACCAACACTTTATTGTTAAAATACACAGGTTTATATACAAACTTTTTCAGATAAGGAGATAATCCCATGACCACAAACAATACCCTGCCCAGACAGCCTGGTGACACAATCAGCCCACGAAGCACAGCAATGCCCAGATAACACTAAGTTGTTGTTTTCGGGGTGAGCCAAAGGGAACTTGTGGCGATCCCGGGGTCCCTAGATGATTAGGTCCGAAAAGCGCGTTGATATGTGGACCGGACCCTGAGCAGCAGCAGTTCGAAGGTTCCCCAGGATAATCTGCAAAACAACTGGGCTGCTAAACCCTGGTCAACAAAAGGTGCTTAAAAACTGGGGTCCCCAAGGGGGCTCCCTCTTCCAACCACGTCTGAGCCCCACCACAGGTTGTATATTTGTGCAAAAGAGCGCTCTGGTGAAACAACAGGTGAGATGTAATGTAAGGAATTCATTTACTGTGATGGTGGTAGGTAAGTAGAACAGCATCCCAGCAAATATGTTACTTTATATAGACAGGGAATTTAACAAAGAATGAGGAAGGCATATCGCTATCTTAAATCTAAGACAGGTTCTTATCTGCCAGTTTTTTTCTGTGTGGCAAATACTGCAGTTGGGGTGGTACCTTAAGATGAGAGTAATTATTAGTTATGGGTAGTGAAGGTTGTATTTATTATATTAGAGGACAACGTTAAACAGTAAAACTGTATTTTTAAAGTAGGGGCCACTGATTAGGTGTGCCAGAATACTGGCCTGATAAAGTGGAATACTGGCAAAATAATACACATTTAGTAACTTGTTTCTTCCTTGTTAAATCGAAATGCCCTGATTGTGAGTGAATAAAGATGTTTACATTATAAAGATTTTTTACATTACATGAAACACAAAATAAAAAGCCTGTAACAATGTAGGTTATTAGAAAATAATGAGGTGAAGAGTCCCTCCAAATTAACGTGCTTGGCTTTTCATTCAATGTCTATCCAATAAAGGAGAGGAGTGCAATTCACTACAGAAGTCTATGAAGAGGTATAATTTGCTCTGTGCTGATGTTTGCTTCCACTTTGTGATTTTAAATAACACCTGGCATACTGAATCATGTCTACAACATTAGAAAAGGGGTAGAAAGCTATCCTGAATGTTCTCCTAAAGCATGTCTCCTGCCCGAAGGGGTATGAATACTATGCAAAATGATGACTTCACTCAAGGCTTGGATTATATTGCCTGTGTGTTTGAATGCTAGAGAATACCAAAGATAGATAGATAGATTGATAGATCTGTATATATATAATAGATGTACTAAGCTTGAGTAGTAAGTTTTTCTACTGCAGTGTTTGGGACCACCAGCCAGGGGCGTAACTAGGAAATTGCCCCAGGCCCTCCCAACAGCTGGTATGTGCCATCATTGCCCCCCAAAAACTTGTCTGTGCATTCTTTGCCCCCTGCCCCCCTCTTCCAACATACTCTCTGGCACATATATGCAGATATGCTTACACAAATCACACACTCATACTTACTAACACATACATTAGCACACACAATTACACATGCATGTTCACACGCATACACACAATTAAACATCCATGCTTACACACATACACAATTACACATCCATGCTAACAAACATACATCCCCACCTCCGCTTACCAGCTTTCTGCAGCCTCGGTTTCACTGCAGGGTCACGTGATGTCCCCATACGCTCCTGTCTTCCCGTGCCGGTTCAAAATAGTTTAGAAAGGACCCTTCTGACCTGGATCAGTGTGGTCCAGGTCGGAAGGGCAGTTTCTAAATTATTTTGCATCGGTACGAGGAAACACAAAGCAGGGGTCGCACCATCACTGGGACCCCTGTAGTTACGGCAGTGCCACCAGCCATTAGTCAGACTTTCCAGACTTTACTGCTGCATCTTGGATTGTTGGTAACTAGGCGCATATATCGTACATGTTCTATTAAAACATAGAATTGGAAGACTAGATAGGTCAAATCCGCTGTCAAATTGTATGCCTCTCAAGGCTGCACCCAGGTAAGGTTTGTTACCTTTCACATTAATCAAGGATGTTCAATCCAGGCCTTTTGGGTCTTTATGTTTTAAGACAGCTTATTACTATGTAATTAACCAATTCATTCTGTGCATTGCTGAGCAATATGACAAACAGCACCTTACAAACCTTGGAAATCGGAAGCCCTCAAGGACTGAATCTGCAGCTGGGTTAACAGAGCTATCCAGAAGCTGCGGCGAGTCTCCCTGTTCGGTCTCGGTACTGGCTTGTAATGCTGAGTGCCGGAAGATTACCTCGTTTCCGGCGCTCAGCATTACAAGCCGGCACCGAGACCGAACAGGGAGACTCGCCGCAGGACTGCTGAAAGGTAAGTACAAGGGGGGGGTAAGGGTACATAATGGGGGGGGGCAGAGACGGAGGGAGAGGAAGGGTAGATAAGGGGGGCGGCATTTTGTCTTTGGCCGGCCCTGACACCAGGACATCTCATGATAATGCCAAGGAACTTCAGGGTCTTTCTTTAAGATCATGAGATACATCACTGACAAGTAAAATGAGTGAGTGAGGCTGATATGCGCCTGCTCTCTCACACATAGACATAAATGACTCATTTTCCATAACATCTGCAGGTTGGATCAGGGCAATGCTCTACATGCAGTAAGTAATTAGACTCATCTCATCAAACTGTATAGCCATTCCTTTGAAGATTACTAATGTATCCTGAGGCAAATGATATATTACATCACATAAACATCATCTGCCTTTTATTTACTGAGCAGCACAAAGAGAATACCGTTTTCAGCAGAAAAGGAAAACATTTTGAGAAACATATTCCAGAAAGATAATTATTGCTACAAATGCTAAATACTTGGAAGCAGTATGTTAAGTTGGGGTAGAACAGCAATTAGTGCGATAAGAGTAATTGTTGGAGTCAAATACCCTTTTCGTTGATTCATTTTATACATGAGTATCTTATTTATTTTTAATACTGTGAAATATTGCAAAAACTATGCTACTGAAATAACCCTTTCACCCCATGGGACTAAAAATAAAGTAAAAAAGTCAACTGCATAGTTACTGCTGATGACCTATTACTGTCTGTGATTTTGGAGAAATGTTCCTGTTTCAGCCATATTACTGTGTCTCAAAAAATCCAGCATTATGTTCTTGCAGTCGGATTTTCCTTTAAACTGGACTGCATTAAAACCGTTAGCGTCCCAGTTAACTGCCTGTATGACCATTTTATTCCTGAATCAGGGAGGTGCAGAATACCTTAGGACTGTATAAACATGTTAATATGGACTGTAAGCTCTTATGGTTGGAGCTCCTATGCTGGTTTGCACCTGCATTTAATTTGTCTGCTGATTTGTGAACTGATTAAAATAATCAAAGGTAATCTCCTGTTACAATGTAATCAGCAAATCTTAACAGAAATGTAATATTCTTTAATGCTATAATCGTATGAATTGTTAAAGAGACAGTAAGTATTCTATATGCCTGCCATGAGAGCTACTTTTATAATCCAAAATGGATCAATTTGCTTGCATTGTTTACAAATGGTACTGTTCTTCTGCATAATCTAATCATAATATAGAAATGATTTGCTAGAAATATGAATATTTAATTAGCAAATGAAGATACATGATGTTTCTATGTGTTTATCTTCTCTTGTTCTGCTAGCGCACCGTATCATTTCATCCGTTCTGTGTTAACAATGTAAACACTGGGCATTTTAAAAGTAAAAGTTTGTTAATGGCTAAGTAACTGATCATAATTTGCATGTATTACATGTATGGAATAAAGGATGTATCACTGCAGGAACTGTAAACTAACATGTTTGGTGAATCATACATCTAATCAGAAAAGGGCCCTGTACAGGTGTGATTCATGGGTAAAATTCCAGAGTCATATGGTGGAGTTGGTGACTTCAGTGTATTGAGAACATTTATAGACATGAGTTCATGAAATGGTCAACTATTCCCTGTGACATAGGTTTAATAAGAATACATCATGCTAGGGAGCAGTGATTTTTAGATTTTAAGGCAGCCATGCAACACACATCCCAAGATAAAGGGCTGAGGACTGTGAGCTGCTGGCCATAGCCCTCCTTCCCCATCTGACATGGATTTGGCTTGTGCACAGTGGCTCTGGCATTTCTTTGGGAAATTTATTTTCTTGTAATCAAGCTGTACAAGCACTAGAATCTTGGAAAGGCAGCAACACATTCTTTGTGAAGGATATTTGACTTAAACGCCCCTATAAGCATGGACACTTTGCCTACAATCCTAGGCAAACTGTGATACGGGTGCATCATTCCTGTATGCATTTACGTTAGCACCTCTCTACAGGCTCAGCACCCAAAGGAACCATGTAGGTTCCCCATAAGGAGCTGCAGAAGACACTAATGTTGAATGCAGTGATGCTTGTTGGTCTTTGAGCAACTCTTTATGGTTTGACGTATCAGGACATACCGGTACTAACAATCATATGTTCCTTAGTAGTGCTAAAATTAGGTAAATACAACACGTGGCATAATACACCATGTCATGATTTATTCAACAAACATAAAGGCAAAATGGAGAAATTTATATCGTTACAAAGAACTGATTTTTAGGCTTCAAATGTCCTTCCTTGCTTTGATAAGTCCAAATGTATATAAATGTTTAAAATGCGTATAGAATCATTAATAGATATATATTTTTTTTAGAATTCATCCTTGTTATTGGCTAGAGCTCTGATAAATCCTTCTTAACTTAAAACATCTTTAATTTTTATTGGGCATCTTCTAACCTGCTTTATATACTTTTAATGCATTTATTTTTGTAAAAGATGCACTTCATTAGAGTTTCGTTTACGTTTCATTACACTGCATGCCGATACTTCTAATGAAACAAATATCTTCCAAACCGCACATCTTGCAGAAACTCGCAGTTTTATTAATTAAACATGAACATCACCAGATTACAGTAGTGTAAAACAGATAAAATGAATTGATAATACTGTCGATAATTATTATCCTTCACTAATTATATTTAATTCTATCTACAGATATCATGAACATTAACATAATTAATGTGTTTAAAGAACTTTATGATTATACATTAGTGAACATCACACCACAAAGATTTATTAAAATGCTTGCAGCTGCCCTCACTCTTATCCTATTTGTCAAGTTCTGATCCCCCACGTCTTTTTAATCATGATTGCTCTTCTTGTAAATCTGCAATAAAACAATGACTGCCTCCTGTGGAAGTTTAAAGGTTTCGGATTTATTAAGTCAAATATGCTATAAATTGTTTCAATCATTCTGTGTAGTCAACATAATTACAAAAATGGGTTTGATTAAAACAAAAAAAAAATCCAACCCAAAAAACAGGTATATATCTAGTTCGCTGATCGTACCTAACAATGTATGTGATGAGTCCGACCACAATATCATGGCAGGTTCTTTTAACTTTTTCGATGCGGTAAGCCACTTGAGGAACTCTGCTGAAAAATAAATTTTCTACTGATGAGCATTCTTAGATTCTAAGTAAATTATTTGAATATTTTGACATACCAAAATTGTAAACAACCTAAAGAATCATTTGTCTTATTTCTTTCCATATGTATTTGTTACGCCACAGTCTTCCTCATCTCCTCCGGTAAGGGTAATAAAGTACAGCAATAAAACTACCGTATTTTATTGCCTAAAATTTCAAGAATTTATTAAGTGTTTATTAAACACTATTTTCTAATAATTTCACTTGCAGGGGTTAAGACAGGAAAGTGTGCTTTTTGCCATTTCAAACTTGATTTTGTGTAGACAATATAGAATGTAATTTGATATTGGGTATGATACAGTAATGTAAATATTCGTGTGAAGATAATTTCCGTTTGTATGCAAAATCATACGCATTTTATTAGAAATAAAGTAACCAGATCTGGCATTTTTGTATAATTTATAACCACGCATCCGCGGTTGCCTAATATATGACATGCCCTAATCGCTGAAAGATGAAAACATTTATTACCTCACATTTGTAATAGGCTGATTTTCAGATCACTCTTTCAGAAAACTGAATCAGCCAGTATTTATAGGGTATTTATAAATCCACAATGTCACAGTGAATGGGTCTCTCTCAACACTCATACATATACCAGTTTTTTGTTAATACAAGTTAAAAAATTGGATCCATTGAAAACCTGAAGGGTTAACTGTAACTGTGTATGAAATAATATGTGTATGATAACGCATAAGGCTTACACGGACGTGCTTGTACATCTGCTTATGTACATAGATAGAGATAGAAATTTCTAGACATTGACATTTTTGTCATTGCATTTCCTTTTTTCTACCAATTTAACAATATACAAAAATGTAGCTAAAAGAAATAAGTTCATGTCTTCCCTACGTTAAACTTTGTTATAGACGTGTAATACTTTTTTGGCACTATATAGATTGAATTTTTAAAACTGACTAAAAAACTGCGGACCTGATTGCCGTCTTGGGTACCCCATGGAGGACTGCGCTGAAACCTTTACCGTAATAGCATTTCTAATAAACATATGTATGCAGCTATGTATGTACGCAACAAAACACCACTCAGACATGATATGTTCCACATTTAACATATTTATTGCCAGTTAGAAATGGGCATTATTGACTTTAATGTCCCACATGTTCCTTTTAATATTTTTCTGTTTTTCTTTTTAACCATATAAGTGGACTTCACAGAAATAACACTTAAAAGAAAAAATCCTGTAAAACATGGAATAAGGGAGGCTTGTTTCCACTTATCACAGCTCACGTTCTGCTTATGTATAAGCCAATATTATAATTCATAAAGTGGGTAAACATTTAATAAGCACCTTTTTTCTTATTTCTTGAACAAAAGGGTACAAAAGACAAATGCGCACACACTTGCAACATTCATTATGCCACCAATAGTTTTAAGTTATCTTTATTACAATAAAGCCATGGATGTGTCAGGAAAGATTTTGGCAACATTTCAATGAAACAAGTTTCTACAGCCCCAGTACCATATATACACAGCAGTACCTGTTTACTCCTCTCATTGTAAGTGACAAAGAAACAGCCTCTCGTGTGCTCTTCTATAAGATGGGCCACAGATCTCGGTGGATCAGAACTCTACAATGCTTCGGTGGCCGGTACTAACACCCTAATTTAAAGGGGGGCATGTTTTATGTATAAAATATTTGCATAATTTGCATGTAATTAACAGTTATATATGTAGGTTATGCTACATGGACATCCCCATTTTTAAGTACCAATGTACAATTAAATAAGTTACGATAACAACCTAGGAAACAAATGAGTTCTGAAACATTTTAGTTGCATAATAGCATGTTCGTTTGCTTGCAAGCAAACTAAACAAATAACTAAGAAGTAACACACGAGCATGGACAAGTTGTAATAAGCCCAAAATATGCAAAATAAAATTAATGATTTAAATTTTAAAAAATAAAAATAAATGTAAAACACAAGAGATTTAAAACAAAAATCAACTTAGATTCCACTGTTGGCAAACACAAGAAACACAATGGAAAGACACCAAATACTCTATGTGTAGAATTGCTAAATCATAAAACAAAAAATTCTTTAAGTTATTTTGTAAGGTGCATATCTGAGAAGAACCTGAAAGTAAACCTTTAGTTGAATCGCATCCGGACCGCATTACTTATTTAATATTGGTCATCAATTAAACTAATCAGATTTTTTTTTTCCTGGAACATATAACATTTCTTGGTCTTTCAGTGGGCATATCCCAGTCTCCCTCAGGAATGATTCACTTTGCTCACAATCACAAGTCTGTGTCTGAGGAATAGCTGACCTGGAACGAAATCCTTCAGTCTCCAACATCTCCATCTCTGTCACCAATTAGCCAAAGAATGTGGAAGCTGATGGCCAGTAAGGCTGTTCCTAAAAGATCTCCCAATGCAGTAAGATAGGGAATGGAAAAACTGTCTGGGTCTTTTCCTTTCCTCCAAATGTGATGCACCATCCAGTCTGCAATCCACAGAAGAGCAAATACCTGCAGTGTTTTAAAAAAAAAAATATGGAAGACCAGGTTGTCAATGGCTTGACTATTTTGCTTGTACTACAGAGACAGTGTTCAGAAACAAGGAGCCCGCTGCACAGGCTTACCCTGTGGAAACATCCTGGATTATGTGGGGACAAACGCAGCTCTGTTTGGCAGGGAAAAGGTGAAGGCTCACATGTATGGTAGGATTTGGGCAAGAAGCTGACTGACTTACATTGTGTTAAGAATAACCTTTTTAACTAGTAATAACATACCTTCATACCTTTCAATTTCAATAAGTAATACATTTCAATCTATATAACCATTCACACTTGTATATAATCATTCATACTTAGAGAATGCAAGAGAATTCTTTGAAAATATCTATAATTATAAGAAAATACATACACACGCAACATGGAAAAATATATTTTTATATAAATATAAAAAACTATAATATATAATAATAAAAAAAAAAAAATTACACATTTTTCTGGATCAAAAGATATGCAAATTCTTATGATTTACAGAAAACATCCACATGCATTTCATGTTCATCACTTAATATAGTGATTTTTCCATAACTGCATTATACACTCAGCTCAGTAATTAATTTATCTACGTTGATTCCCAGTTCATTAATTTAGTACTATTTTTAGGTTTTTTTTCCCGGCTGACAAAAGCTCGTCTCTTGCAGCTGAGCAAATTCTAATAACTATAACATATTCATTCTCACATTGTGGGGAATAGAAATTTCTCGACAGAGCTCATGTCCTTTTTTTTATGCCATTTCACAAAATAATTACAGAATATTACAAAAAAAAGCAAAATGTTCTTCTTATTTAAAAGGCAAACATTTTCCACTAAATATGCTAGAAACATTCCATGCCTTTAAATAATACACTGGATACGTATACTGATTAGCATGTACGGTGTGACCAGCTGACAATATCTTAGTATTTTAAGATAAAAGAGTATCAAAGCACAATCAGAAAACCTCCTTATTATACTGATGTCAAAAATTAGTGCATTTCCTCACAACATCTGGCAAATCAGGAAAATACCCCATGGGCTTCTATTCGCTAATGCTGCTCATTTAGCAGACCCAATTCTTAAATGTGGGGGTCACATATTTCCATAACAGATAACACTAATTATATATATATATATTATTATTATTATTATTCTTTTATTTATATAGCGCCAACAGTTTACGCAGCGCTTAATACAATACATAAATTCAAGGGATATGACAAGACAAGAATTGACAGACTAAGACAAACCGATACATTTGGTGGAGAGAGCCCTGCTCGCAAGCTTACAATCTAGATATATATATATATATATATATATATATATATATGTATATATATATATATATATCATTCGCAATTACTGTTTTTTGAATTGTGACTACAAGGGTGAAGATCACCACGATGGGGGATTAGGTCTATGCCAGATTACCAGATAAAAAGAGTTAATTTTTTCATACGACTCTTATTCCAGAGAAACTAGTTATGGATGACCCTTAAGAAGAATGTCTAATCAGGAAGATTGTGTTTTCTGCTTCCCACTGAATGTATGACTTACACATACTATGTTCTCCAGTTATGCAGAATAAAATACAGATATGACATATTGGTATATATTCTAATTTCTTCTGTATAAGAAGCAAACCAAAACTTCCATTCTGTTTTTCTTAAATTGACAAATATTTCAGCTGTTTACATGGAAAATAAATATGAGCTACGCAGACACACAAAGTCCCCTCAACGGTTTACCCCAGCTAATTATATAGTTAGGTGTGCTGACTTTGCTCCAAAGACATATTTAAGAGTGTGTTTTCTTTGGAAGACCTTTCCCTGGTGGCTGACTCAAGTCTTTATTCTCTTGTGACAAATGAAAGCCTGTGTAGAGGTGTGCTTCATATACCGGCGTAAAATAATTTAGGGTCACTGTCTAATGCAGCTGTAACATCACTTTAACCCCTTCGTGACAAAGGCTGATTTTACTTTTTGTATCCGTCGTGACAATGGCCGTTTTAACATTTCTGCGCTGCTCGTGTTTAGCTGTAATTTTCTTCTTTCCCGTTTACTGAACCCACACAAGTTAGATATTGTTTTTATGTTTTTTTTGCTTTTTTCTACACGTTATGGGGCAATAAGTACAGGTAGCGTTTTGCTATTTCAAAGCCATTTTTCCAAATCTGGTAATTCTTCCCCCCATGTGCCATTTCGGGTATCTTTGAAGCCGGCCAATGCAATTTACCCCATCAAGTCATATATTTTTGAAAACTAGACAGCCCAGGATATTCCAAATGCTGGTATATTAACCCTTTCCAAGCACTAATTCTACCATCAGCCTTTGTCAAACTTTATGGTAGTAATTTTTTTGCATTTGTTTTTTCACACACATTTTACTTGAGGTATGAATTAAAAGGTTCTGGTATATGTCACTATTATAAAACACCATTGTTAAAAAACAATATGTGTTGAGAAACATCTCCTGAGTACAGCGATACCTCACATGAATGATTTTGCCTGGCTGTTTGGGGGCAAAAGGGCCACATTTGAGGCATGCGCATTTTTCAATGTTGAACTTTGGCATTTGGGGATCCACTGCCCATGCCCGTTTTGGTACATCTTTGAGCCGGGCCATTTCAGTGTGCCCAACAAAACCATATATTTTTGAAAACTAGACACCCCAGGGTATTTTAACTCTTTGCATGCACACATTTTACCACCAGAGTTTTCCAAAGTTTGCAGTAGTATTCTTTTGTGTGTATCCCCCCCCACACACTTATTTTATGTATGAATTTACAGCTCCTGGTATATGCCGCTGTCACACGACACCCCAATATGTGTTCAGCAACATCTCCACATGCATGGGTTTGTCATTTTTTTGGGGAACTAAAAGGCCACTGGAAATTAGATGTGTGGCCATCCTTCCCCCCGGGTAATTGGGACATTGTTGAACACGGCCAATTCAATTTACCCCATCAAATCATACATTTTTTAAAAGTAGACACCCCATGGGCATTCAATATGCCAGTATTTTAACTCTTTCCATGCGAGAATTCTTTTAAGCTAATGTGCTAATTTTAGGACTTGCTCACAAAAATATTTTTTATATATATATTTTAATTTTGCCTTTTTTTTATTTATTTTTTTTAACATTTTTTTCAACTTGAAGGTTCCCCTGATAGTGACATCAGTGGGAAATTATTTTTACATTTTACTGTTTTTTATATATTTTTTTCTAATTATTATTAATTTAATTTCATTTTTTATTTTTACTAATCACACTGTGATTAGAAAGCTGGGCTCCATTGACTTGCATGATTGAATGCAGTACCTGTATTCAACCTGCAAGTGGAGCCAGAGTTCTCCAGAGGGTCTGGAGACCATCTAGCGTACTTTTTCATCTTTATTATTATTTTTCCCGGGCGGCAGCCATCTTGCGGATGGCGAAGATTACTTGCAGCTGCTGCTGTGACCGCTCTCCGGAGCGGTCACAGCCCGTCCTGGGGTAAGTATTTGGTGTCGCTGAATGCCTCCTGATCGAGGCATTCCAGCGACACCATTTAAGTTTAGGAGGTGATCGTTGATACAATGTATGGCGGATGTTGACGCCCCGGGGAGGGGCCAGACACGGCCCCTGGCGCCGATCGTGGCGTTGCTGAATGCCTCGAGGTCGAGGCATTACAGCAACGCCGTTTCGGTGCAGAAAGCAAACGTAGATCGCTTTCTGCACCCGTTTAAAGACATGGCGGTCCTGGCACGTTAATTGTCACTAACCTGATGTTAGTGCATGACGTGCCAGAACTGGCAATTGTCATTAAGGGGTTAAAAAGGTGCTGCCCCACCTTCTCTGCTGTATGTAAGACTTTTCAACTAAATGCAGCATAAGAAACATCTTCACTAGTACTGCTGAATGTCCAAATTCTTCCCAGAAATAATTCTCTAATCAAGTAAACTTGACCTCATTCAAAATCATGTGACATAGAAAGTCACTGATCGGTTGCTTCTATAGAAAGTTGTGTTTTTAATAACTAATAGCCTAATGTCAATTACGCACTCATATAAAGTGTACATTACATTTACATAGCACCAGCAGATTCCATAGTGCTTTTATAATCAAAGTGGCTAGGATAAATTTAAAATCACAAACAATAACAAACTGGTACAAAAGGAGAGGAGGGGGCCTGCTCTTGCGATCTTACAATCTAGTTGGTGGTTGAGGGTGAAGTGAAACAGCAGGAGAGGACTGCTTGGATGGGGATGAGTTGGTTGAGTCGGGATGAGCCGCCCAAGAACTGAGCCCTGAGGAACACCAACAGATAGTGGTAGGCGAAAGGAACAAGTTCCAGTAAAGGAGACACTAAAAGCACGGTCAGAGAGGTAGGATTTGAACCAGGAAGGAGCTATGGCACAGATGCCATACATTTTATGAATCTTTAACTTTAAACAATCCTAAACTCAGACCACCATAATCATATATGTAAGTTAATTCACTAGAGCTTGCAAGAGGCTTACTTCACTATGCAAGCTCTTCTTGCAGAAGAAGCTCACTGGCGTTGGACCTTTATAATACACAGCGTGGTCAGTGAGTGGACATTGCAACTCTCATCCAAACTCCCACTTCTTTGAATATATGTATTTATTCAAAATAAATTTGACCCAAGCTCAGTACAGAACCCAGATTATGAAGTTTAGATTATACAGCAAATATGTACACCGATATGCATATTTCCCACTGATCAAGTAATTTATGGTGACTGTGCAGGTCTAGTCTAGTCTATGCTTCAGCCGCTTTCATTTCTGACAGATTGTGTGCATAGTACAGATTTTTTGCTAAAGCGATGCTTTTGAAAACTTTAATCAGCCTTTTTTCTTATTTTTAAGTATAAACAATTTCTAAACATTTTTCTGTGCTTAAAATGTCTACTTTTTCAAGGTGAAAGCCCTGCATTAACTTTGAATTAAACCTTCTCTCACCTATTGGAGGACTTCTAGTTGGGATGAAAATAGCTCTTGGGCAAAGGAATTGATGTGGATCAAGTGCATTGTGGGAATGAAGTGCTTAAATCAATCATTTTAAGAATATAAACAAGCTTTGGGCCAACAAACGGAAATCAATATTATCAATCTGAAGCACTAGGTACCTTTGATAATTTGTGAAGGAGATTAGAATGCATTTCAAACCTGTCTCTATGCTTTATTGATACAGACCGGTAGATATTTAGAATGCACTATTGATTGATGTGGTACAGCAAATTCTAGTAAATATTAGATATAGTGTTAGAAAGTAACAGAATCATGCTTTTATAAACTGTTTTCACTTAAGGAATGTGTTTGTTGTAATAATTACTTCTTAAGGAAAATAGGGCTTAACAATAAACCCCTGCATATTACTAGATGTCTTAAATTCCTGGTCATCTACAGGAGGAGGAGAACAGTCACTTCTCTCCCTCTTAACCAGGCAATCATCTTTGTGTTCTGTGGAGAGGAAAGGGTTTGCCTTTTGATCCTGTAAGCGCAGCGACCCAAATCAATAAACTAAGGACTGCTGTTGTGTTCGGTAAGATTTAATGATTAGCATGCTACACTGCTATACATTCGCATTCATTCAATAGCACACTCTTTACTGATAAGTGTTCTGTTGATTAATGTTAGTGTAAAATATGACATAGAAGGGCACCATAAAGATTCTTTTTAAGTGCGGCTCATTCAGTCACCTTATATATATATGCTAAAATATGATGGCACAGAATATATCCACATAACATGGCTCCATCACGGCTGAAATATTCTTCTATTTAACATACACACTTGCCTAGATGCCTGAACTTGCTCCTGTAGGAAAAAGCTCTCAATTGTTCACGTGTTATCATATGGATACTATGCCTTGATATCTCTTTAAGACATGTAGAAACAACAGGTATAATTATCATGCCTTAATGCCCCTACCACTAGGCTTTGGTCTTTTATTTCCTACTTATATGATTGAGTGATGTCCATGTGTCACTTTTTGTCTGCAAAGCATTTCTTTGCGAAGTAAAATGCCAAGTTGCTATTTCTTACTCCTAATATGAAAGTAATAAAACAGTTCAGCTGCTAAATACACTGTTACTCCATGCTATTTGCCTGAAGTTTCTTGACACAGGTTCATATTTCACAGTTAATTCTCCAAGAGAACCAACTATATATCTAGGTAGAGATATCCATGCACTCCATCTATAAGCGACATGGAACATGAACTGAAGGCATCTATACATGGTTTTCACTAGGCCTGGGATGGATGTCAACCTTAATTTAATTGTCTTCCTAGTCTTTCAACAGAACAAATGTATTTTCCTCCATAAACTTCTGCAATTGCCTGCAAAGAAGAGTGTAAGACAATGTGTTTGGATATAGAGTGATCTCTGTATATGAAAAGTATCATTTTGCTGCTAAAGCAGGAAAGCAATATAAGAAATCTCTTAAGGGATAACACTAGGTTTATGTATAAAGGACAAATCTGGTGGGAAATAGAAGCAATCAGCAGTCATGTTTCATTGATTGCAATGGCAATTCCATCACTTTGATCACTTTCCACCAGAATGCCACATCTCTAGCTAGTTGTGTAAGATTCTGTTTGGATTTACTCACCCAACTAGTAGTCCAGGGCCCTTAGTATCGCAGATGGTATCAATCAAACCAGCAGAGCCTTATTAACTGCCCAGCAATGAGTTTACATTGTCCATATCTCACCAACATTGTACACACTGCACTAGCCCACAACCTTTCCAGATGGACATCTAATTGCATGGTCCATGCAGTGCCACAGTGCTGCCATAAGGGAAGCAGAGCAACAATCGCGACATGATATGCAGTATTCTAATTTATTCAAGAAAGCAACCCAATGAATGGCATCAATGATCATTATTAATGTCTGTCCACAAGCTTTCAATGTCACAAGCCACTTGGATAGTATCTTGCAGATTTATAAAAACATGTTTATTTTAATGCATATTTATAAAGTGGTATAAAGTGCCCCAGTCTTCGTATTTGGCTGCTAGCACAAGTTCTGAGTATCTGTATAAAGAGGTTATTTTAGGTGCTTATTAAAGAGGTTGTATAGACCAAAATCTTACAACACTAAATAGATATCAATACCAAATTCTGTGACATTCCGTCAGCCTGGCTGGGTCAGAATTTGCATTTTTACTGTACGGCAGTTATATAGTCATCAAAAGCAGTGCTAAAATGCAGTCAATTTAAGAATAGAGTAAACCCAGTATTTAGCTTTCAAGTCTTATGTGGATCGGCAATTTATAACGCAGCCGAGGGGCTGCAGCCCTCGTGTACAGCAAAGTAAAATATTTTTTCAGATATTTCCCCTTTTATTAACATGTCTACAGTTCATATGGCTTGTAATTGCACAAATGTAATGCTTTTTACACTGGAAAAAAATAAAATAAGCTGAATAAATCTGTTTATTCAGGTTCCCTGCCACAATACAGTGATTGACACCTTTATAATTTACAACAGAAATCAGAGTTTTAAAACCACACAATAATTTTGGAACCTAATGGTTTTCGTACCAATTCCATTAAGGGGATATTTCAGCAGTTTTCTGCCGAACACATAATCATGCTCCATTCTTGAAAAGTGAATTTCGACGACGTGCTTAGAAAAACCAACAAACTATGTGAAAGCAGGTACTAGAAGTTGTTTCTTTTCACTGCCTGAGGACTGTTGGGTTCATTTATCATACTGTTAACCTACTTCCAAAATGTGAAAAATATATAAATCACGTGTTTTCATTATATTGTTACTATGAGGGGTTGTTGAAACGATTACAAATACATCTAGTTTTCTGTCATTTATGCTATCCTTGCTATAACATTTTTGGTCCCTTGCAAAAGTATTCCCTAAACAATTCTTTCATATTAAGTGTTTAGAACATAGTGTCAAATTGAATGAAATTTCAATGTATTGTTGATAATTCACTAGTACGAGAAAACTTCTAAGGGGGGTCTGAATGATTTTGCAAGGTCCTGTATTCTTTTATTGCTACATATGCAAAAGCGGATTAAATTATGCTATAGCAAATGGAATATATGGGAGCTTGTTATTTTGCTGGGCAAGCATCTTTCTTTTTTATATATGCAATTTTATTACAATATTTTCAGGGTCACTTTGGGATAAAAGTAAGCAAATAACACATGTGCTTTTTGTAAAACCACGAGAACAGCACAACTGTTGCCTCAGCAAATACACAGAAGATGAATTCACATCCTTTTACATATAAAATGGAAAGTTACAGTAAGTCAGGGACATTGCATGTCATCTCTGCTATAAATTAATGAGTAAGAGGTTATGTAATGGATCAATTCACACAGTGAATGATACATTTCATTCATACATTTTATACAGTATAATACATCTGATCCAGTTTCATGAATTCTTAATACCACATATCAGACAAGCTACCAAGCTACCAGAACACAAAATTATGTTTTTAAAGGAGTAGTAACCTCCCCTTTACCACTCCACATGGTTTTGGAAGATTATGTCCTTGACACTCACAGGATGGCAATTGTCCCCCCATGCGGTCCAAAATTGTTCAAAGGGCTGGTCCAGGTCAGACTGAGAATGTATGTATAAGTGTTTTTGCGCCAGTGTGGATGTGCACGTGTAAGTGTTTGCGTGTTAGCATGATGTCTATGTGTGTTTGTGTGTTATCATGGATATGTATGTGTAAGTGGGGTAAGAGGGAGTGTGTTTGTATGAGTATGAGTAAGTGTATGTTAGTGTAGGTCTGTGTAAGCATGTGTGTATGTGTGTAAGCATGAGTTTGTGTACATGTGTGCGCCAGTGCTTATGTTGGGGGGGGGGGCAATGGGCCGATGGGGCCACTTGGCTTTACTTGCCCACCAAGCCAGAAGGTGCTAGCCCTTCCCTGTCCCTGTCCCAGCAGAGAATTGATGTAATGGTCCAGTAAGCCATTACGGAGTAGTGATCTAAAGTGTTTATTTGACTCTTGTGTTTTTCCCTCCATTTTGTTTTTAGAATAATATTAATTCTATTATGGAAGGTACAATTACTGAAATTAAGAGTTAACTTACTACTTGGCGCACCATTATTGTATACTGGATACAGTAATATTGTATTTAGTTATAAAAGTATCATATTCAGATTAGAAGTCCATTTTTAATGAGCAGTGTAGTCACTCATTAACATATCTATGATATTACAAGTCATCACAACTGTTTTAAGTCGGCATTTTCAACTGTGATTTGTCAAAATAAATTAAAGGAAAAGGGTTCCAAACTGGTGTCCCCCCAACACCATTAATGGTGTTATGTATTGAATATGATCTGAAATTGTGATGTATTTGATTATAAATCTCTATATGACATTTAGCATTCCAACAGACCTTTGGTTTCTTTTTTTGGTATGCAGCTCTATATTGTTTACATATATTAAATGTAAAATTATTATGTTTCCCTTCCTACCTGAGGACATATATTGCCGTTGTTGATAGCTGCCCCAAACATGTTTTTGTTTTTGTAATGAACAGCCATTGGGCCACTCTCATCCATACTAATTAGCAATCCACATTATTCCTTTTTACAATGGCATTAATTGGACATAATATTACACTGTGACCAGTCTTGCCAATTATGCAAATAGCGCTTATCATCTTGGCAGAAGTCAGCATTTAGTGAACAGATCCCATGGAGCCAATATAAACATGTCGTATTACATGATATGTAGAACATGAAACAAAATCAGCTTGGGCATTTAAAATCACCAGCAGCATTGTGCAACACAGCAGGTACATTCAAATCCCACGCACCTGTCAACAACACAAAAAAAAGGATAATGTTGAAAGTAAGCAAACAATAGAGAGCATGTGCACAATAGGGCTCACATTCAGACACCGCTCCTAGCATCCTCAGGTACACCAGCAAAATAGGTGCTATGTGAAATTGCTATTGGGCTTTAAAGAACTTTCCCTATGACATCCAGGTCCTGCTGGGTTTACTGCACATGAACTCAGTTCAGCTGTAAAACAGGAGTGCCGTTGAGAACAATCCGCTCTCAGCCTATTATTTTGGCCTGCACAGAATCTGCCAAAGTGACGTTCACACCTGCTATTAAACCTGCAGTCATGCTCAGTTTTTCAGTCTCTGTCTATAAGGTATCCCGACAGAGCTTCGGTGAGAAACTGTTCACTTACTTAGCTGGCAGCTCTTACCAGTCAATGGCTCTGGGTAAGTGCTTTTTCCACTGCAGCTGAGTTCAGCATATAAAACAGAGATGACATGCCTTGCAAGTGGCAGAGCAGCCTGCTAGACAGGCTTGGGTACCAGAAGCAACAAAGTGGAATGTCTTAGCGTGGGATCCATGTGTATAAAAAGTGAAAGTATGAAGGCATACACCGATCATCCATAACATTATGACCACCTGTCTAATATTGTGTAAGTCCCCCTTTTGCTGCCAAAACAGCGCTGACCCGCCGAGGCATGAACTCCACTAGATCTCTGAAGGTATGCAGTGGTATCAAGTTGCGAGGTGGTGCCTGCATGGATCGGACTTGTTTTTCAACACCTTGGAGTCATTGTTGTGTTCCTCAAACCATTCCTGAACCATTTTTGCTTTGTGGCAGGGCGCATTTTCCTGCGGAAAGAGGCCAATGCCATGTCCATGAAAGGGTGTACATGGTCTGCAACAATGTTTAGGTAGGTGGTGTGTGTCAAAGTAACATTCATGAAAGGCAGGACCCGAGGTTTCCCCAGCAGAACATTGCCCAAAGCACCACACTGCCCCTGCCGGCTTGCCTTCTCCCCATAGTGCATCGTGGTGCCATGCGTTCTTCAGGTAACCACGCACACACTACCGGCCATCTGACTTATCAGACCAGGCCATCGTCTTCCATCGCTCTGTGATCCAGTTCTTATGCTCATGTGCCCATTATAGTGCAGTGGACAGTGGTCAGCATGGCCACCCTGACTGGTCTGCGGCTGTGTGTTCTGAGACCATTCTATCAGCAACTTTTTCAGCAATTTGAGCTACAGCAGCTCATCTGTTGGATTTGACAGCACAGGCCAGGTTGTCCCCAACCTGCACTAATGAGCCTTGGCTGCCTATTAGTGTGTCGCCGGTTCACAGCTTTTCCTCCCTTGGCCACTTTTTTACTGACCACTGCAGACCGGGAACATCCCACAAGAGCTGTAGTTCTGGGGATGATCTCACACAGTCTTCTAGCCATCACAATTTGGCCCTTGTCAAAGTCACTCAGATGCTTACGCTTGCCCATTTTTCCTGCTTCTAACACATCAACTTTGATGATGAAATGTTCACTCTCTGCCTAATATATCCCACCCACTGACAGGTGCCATGATAACAAGAATATCAGTGTTATTCACTTCACCTGTCAGTGGTCATAATGTTATGGCTGATCAGTGTATAGTTGTTCTAATAGTGAGCTCATTAAAGGTATCTGGTAGGGGGGGTTGGACCAGATATCTAAGACTAAAAACCTAAGACATGTTATGTATCATCGTCAACCTGTCTAAATATTTTCACAGATATAGCCATAGACAAAACATTAACTACGCTTCTAGTATGCTAACCAACTAAACCATGTCAGCTTTGCCATTTTTCTTCCTCACATACCCTTTAAAGTGACACTTTTTTCCTTTATGTACATAATGTGTTGACCTTTGAATGTAGCACCCCAGCATATAAAATTTCTCTAGAGAGATTCAACTAATTTTAGAAAAGCCAAAAAAACCGCTAGGCCTGCAATTAAACTAAATAACACTCCAGTGTTCTAATGCACTGTATGTTGTCCAAGTTTAATTACATCCTGAAAGAGACACTGTGCTGCTGATATCATTACTTTGAAGAAGACAGGGATGTTATGGTGTTACACTGCTCTCATACAAGCGATTCAGCTGGTAAGTCTTACCTGCAGCAAAGCTGCCAATAAATAAACTGCTATGAAGATAGGAGTCAGGGAAGTGTGTCCGCTCTTCATTAAATAGATGGTGTATAAAAAAATTAAATGTCCCGGAATCACCAGGGAGAGGAGAACTTGAGCCGATTTATGGTTTACGCCTGCAAAAGAAAATATATTTCCAATTAAAGGGCGAGTGTATTGAAATTGTGTTCACTAACTTTTCTCAGCTCTTCAACATCCTATATATGTCACCATCCACTGGTTTGGAATCCACTGACATGCTTTACACACAGCATGAAACAAGGATCCCGAGTCTACATACTAATAGAAACATTCTCAAAAGGCTGCAAACATCAGAAAATAAATGTGAATAAGGAGCATTTTTGCAAAATGAAACTTAAAATTTAAGGTAAAATAGTATGTTGAAAAGAAATGCAGTAAAATAAAGTAGCAGGCAAGATGCACAGGTTATCAAATGTATCTAGATTGTAAGCTTTTATATTGTGTGTTGGTTTGTCGTCCCCATACTGTGTAAAGTGCTGTATAAATTGCTGGCACAATATAAATATTATTTATTGATTTATTTAGCACCATATTATGCAGTGCTGTACAGAAACAAAATGTAATGAGCCTGCTTAAACTACCTTACAATATATGATACAATAATGATATTATAAATCTTAATTTCTGTAAGAATACCACACTGAATGATCACAGGAGGATTTGCTTAATAATTCCTTCATTTTGGTATTTCTTCTCTCTAGCAGACTCCTGCTAAAATTACAGTTTCTGTGGGGATCTCACTCCTGCTAGGGTAGGTCTATTACGTTATTCATTCACAAATAATCTGAGAAAGGCTATATATTCTGGAATAGAAACTATAGAAAAGAACAATGTACCTGTTCCACAAAAGGTCCTGCATGGATGGTAACATCCTTTGGCATCTTCTGGCAGTTCCCCAGGTATACTGTGTAAATGGAGATAAGTAGAAATCCTGCTTGCCTGAATGGCGACCAAGTTACCGCCAATCCCTAAAAAATAAAATGAAATAATGTGAATACATCCTCCATATTTTAGAGCATTATTACAAACACGTATCTTTAAAAATCAGTATGCAGCTTTATTATTTTTGCCAACAATGAATGAATTGTAATTTTGCAATTAGGCCACAATACAATAGACACAACAAGGACTTAGAGACGGCAGAAACACACAAATTAATCTGCTAGATGATCGCTTTTCTACTGATAAGGGAGAATAATGGCTATATCTCATACAGCCAGCGTCTATGAAGACAGTCTAAAGTCACAGAACCAATGACACCAATACTACTGCTGCATTGTTAAAACAAACACCAACTAAATGCATTATCATCTTTGATTTATATAGCACCGACAATTTACGCAGCACTTCTTACAATACATATATTCAAGGGGAATGACGACACTAGAAGAGATGGACTAAGTCAAACGATACATTAGGTAGAGAGGGCCCTGCTCTCAAGCTTACAATCTAGAGGGAGTTTAAACAGAAGACGGGTACACATTATAAAGGAGAAGAAATGAGCGGATCCTCACATAAAATGGGTGGGTCAGAGACTTATGTGTAATGCAACAAATGTATTTTTCACCGAGAGATGGGTGGAGAAATTGAATTGTCTCCCAGATGAAGATGGAGATTACAAGTAATGGCGAAGGGAATAAGATTGCTTATGCAGGGTTGAGATATCATGTACGTCTGGACTGACAGACTCAGTCCTTCATATTGAAGGCATATGTAAACACTTAAGAATGAGGTATGCTTAACAAGGCATCCATAAATGATGTAAAAGGCTAACATTAGCCTTTTAAAATTGACAATTGTTGCAGAAGGGAAAACTGCCTTCCATCAAATCTCTACTAGCGGCTAAGCAGGCCTGTATTGTTTCAACTTTGATAGCATGTTAAATTTAATGTTGTGACATATTCAAGGGTTTTGTTTTATTAAATGCTTTGACAAACTGCTGAGTGATTTTTTTATCTTCAAAAAATAAAGTTCCACCAAAAAGGTCCCTGTATTTTATTCTCCACACTTCAGAACCTTGGGTTTTGGCTTTGAAGACAAGAAAGCATATGACTGCCTTCCATTCTGGTCAACGAGAATTAGTGTACAGCTGTTTCTTTGCTCATTACGTTCTATATATTGTGTGCTTTCATTTGAAGCACCACTGGTATATTATGAAAGGAGTCCGTAGGCTTCAAGCGTCATCTGAAACGTCTTTCCTTTAATCCACAGCGCAAGGCAGCTTGTTATGTATGTACAGATGATAGCATGTGCCCTCTTTTTGATGCTAAAAGCATCCCTTCTCCCAGTGGTTGTCATTCTAAGCCTTTTATCCGTTTTCATATAGGTCATCTGCTAGTGCTGAGTTTGGATCGCAAGTAGCCAGAATAAATAGCCTGGCAGCCTGCCACGGACCTCGATCGACAGTACTGCCGTTACATGAATCAAGTGGAAAGAAAACAATCATTCAAAAAGCATAAGACTAGGGGCTACAGACACTGAAATTATTTGTGCTATCGCCGGTATTTCAGGCCATTTTTTTGTAACTGCAATTTCTGAGATAATTTTTTAATCCCTTGCACTAATTAGTTTTGTCTCAGATTTACAAATTAGGGTACCGAAAATCAGTGGGCCAGAAAACCTTATCAACAAATAGTAAATTAAGTGTATGGCTGTGCAGGAACAAAGAGTGGCATAACCAACAGCAGGTGGATTTTAGCTCAGTAAAGACAATTCTGTGAGCAAAAATGTTTGGATGACACATATGTTTCATTTAACAAAATCCATAACCTCAGGAACACAACAATACAACCATAATGCACCCCACATTTCATTTATTTTTACAATCTGACGTCACCGACATCACCGTAAGCTGCTTGGAAAGGTTTTAGGAAAAAAAGCCTCTACTCCCATCCGAAAATAAACTCAGCTGACTTCAGTGTGCCAGACGCTACTGGAACTTCAAATGGGTTCTATGGTCAGAAACCAGAACCGGGTTTAGATACCAGAGACAGGTTTGGTGCAGAGAGGTAGCCATATGGCTACTCACAGAGTAGATGTAAACATACGCAAGTGGTAACATAATGCTAATTTCTATTTCCTAATAATGAAAAATACAAACTACTGAACCCGGTCAATGCTACATTGCACACTGTAGTAACATAAGCAGAATTGTTTTATATTAACATTAAAATGTGATTTGGGTTTTTAATTGCATGCAACGTATTTGCAATGTTGCAATGTTAGTTGAGAGCCGAGGACATGCCGATAGACTGACGTCCAACGCAGCTAATGATCACATGTTCTAGTTGGTGGTCCTATGTGTTAAGATATTTATGAAAGTACATTATTAGCAGGTAGAGAAAATAAGCAAGTAATTCATAAAACTACAAACTGAGAAAATGAATCACCGGGCCACATAATCTTTGCTGACCACTGAAATGTTAAAAATGTGATTCTTTTACTCAGCATGTCCAATACCATTTTTCCTTTTTCCATTAAATAATTTCAATACTGCTATTTATTTCTTAATTTACATGTTTTTACATTATACAAAAGGGTATGGTAACCACGTTAACACACGTTTCAGAAGTAGGTGGCTCTGCTCTCATGAGCCTACATCTTTCAAAATAGATATATATGCTTACCCACAAAATACAATCTGATGGACGCAGAATAGCATGATTTAGCCAATACCTGTCTAATGGGCCGGTTTGAGCTTCTGCTCTATAAACACTGAAATTTTAAAGTTTAACACAGAGAAACCTCCAAACCAAACCAACCTCAATTTCCATGTACAACACATTTATATATTTATAAAATAAATACATTTTGGGATTTCATCATACTGATAATTGTCTATCTTTAGATCAAGCCTTCCAAGTTTGTGAATCATGAACATAAGCGTTAAGACCCCCTCCATAAAAATGTATTCCTGTATTACACAGACCTGTGCACCTTTTGACCTTCAAAATTGCTACTCCATGAGTGCCCTCAAAAAAGTATACCTCTTTATTTTCAATACTTCTTTCAGTACATACTTTACGCCAGGGCTTGACAAATTTGTTGTGAATCTAGGCGCCAGCTAAAAAAGGTAGGAGCCAGGATTTTTTTAAAACTAACAGTTGGTCAGGAGTGATCTGATCATCATCAGCCCACTTACTAAACTCACAGCATTTGACCTGGAAGCACCCTGGACTTTCAGGTCAGTGCTGGGGGGTTTTTTTTTATTATTATTTTTTTGATATTTTTATTTTATTTTTTTTAACTCTTTCAATGCTGATGTTCCATTGGAGCACAGCATTGACCGATATTTAGTCCTAACAAGCTTGTGGGGACAAAGGTTAACCCCTGCAATGCCACGAATGTGTCATATACATGTCTTTTAGCGAAATACATACCTAAAATGCAACATAAAACAACGTTGTTTTTATTTGATTTTCTCCTGAGGAAGCCGACGATCCATCGGCGAAACGCGTTGAGAGACAATAAATTGGAGAGATTTGTTACAGTATACCGGATGATTTATTTTAACACGCTTATGCACATTACTCTTTGAGTTGTGCTACATCTTTATCGTAAGTGTATTTTGATCTTTTAAGATCAGCTTATAGAAGATACTGCACCATCCTGGTTTATTTTTGCTTTTACAGAATACAGATTTTAGAAGCTTCTATTGAATTTTGATGAGCCTGCCTTATCCAGCCCATTTGTGAGTGGATCTTACACCATATTAAATATTCCTTGATATATTACACTATTGGTTTTGTTTTTGTTTTCTTCCCCCCATGTATATGCGCTCCATCATTTCCTGTTGGTTTCTGTATACACTTTTAGGAAGAGTGTAATTTGGTAGCTGCTTTCATTGTGGGGAAGTATCCATTTATATTTATTTTCATTTTATTACACGTGGAATTTTTGTTTTTTTCCACTTTCGTTCAGGAAGGGAAAGCTACAAGAAACTTTGACTTAACTAAAGCTTTATAAGAGTTACTAAGAAGTCGGGGTCCGGAGACTATTTAATATTCTATTTAGGATCCAGAATGATTTAGAGGTATGTGGAGACTCAATGGCAACTTCAAACATATCTTAAATTAATCGTATGATAGGAAATTCTGACGTTATTATAAAGCAGGTTATTGATCGACGTGTTTGTCCAACGTACTGGAAGCCATACGATGTCTGCCAAGTTAATTTAGTTCCCTTCAGCCACTTCTTGCTCTATATCGAGCAACCCGTTACCACCAAACTCACTTCAGCAGCTACATGTAATTTTGTCAGATAGATGTTTCCCTTGCAGAACTGAAAATAAAATACCTCCCAAGGGTCCCTCTTTTGGACCTAAATTGACCCAATACTGCCTGTTCATCTTTCTTTAGCGCTGATTGGTGGGGATGAATGTAGCCCAAAATATGCCTGTCTTTATGAGAAATTGTGCACTTATATATATGTATAGTAAGGAATTCAATAGAAATGTTCACTTGGGTTTTAAACAATTTAATTGGTATATAATACAATCAGGAACTAGTAGAACTCCAAGTAACAAAATAGCACAAGAACCATGTGCTGATCAGTGTCACGTACCTATACCCCGAAACTTGAAGAACCGCAACTTCACCCTGGGAGATACCGAATGGGAAGGCCCAAAGGGAACACCCAGGGCCGAAGAGATATTGAGCAGCCAGAGGACAGGGTATAGGCAAAATAATATAGGCAGTCTCTGAGGAGTAGATGGCAGTAGCGTGGACAGTGAAAGTAGCACCGGAACTGCAAAACGAAGTGAAGAAATCAAGCCAGGAGTCGGTACACGGAGGAGTTACTCAGACAAGCCAGGATTCGGTACACGGAGGAGTTACTCAGACAAGCCAGGATTCGGTACACGGAGGAGTTAGTCAGACAAGCCAGGATTCGGTACACGGAGTAGTAAACAAAGCAGGAGCAGCTAGCAGCACATCAGACTCAAAGACCACACAAGGGTAAAGTGCAGCAGACCAGCAGGCTTTTTAAATTAGGAGCCACACCAAGCCACGCCCCCGGAACTGCACTGGAGATTGCTCAGGCAGCAACACCCCCAGTCATCTCCCAGCCTGGGCACGCCCACTCCTATGACTCACACGCAGGTTGCTAGGAGACGTGTGGCTAGAAGCAGCTATACTAGTTTTGCTGTTATGCCGCAAATGCGAGGAACGGCGCCCTGACAAGGATTCTCCGGAGAGGTAAGTTGTGACAATCAGTATGTATAGATGTTATAACATATCAATGAATTATTTGTCCATTCTGGCCCTCTTGCTATGCAGTTCATGGCCACTGTTTGGGGTGGCGGTTGGTGAACTGAAACTCCTCTTCTTCCCTTTTTGAACGTAGTTTTCAGGCCCATTCACTTTAACAAAAGTCCCCCCACAGGTAAGCGGATGGTATGACCATCAACGTTCCCGAGCAGAGGGTGCCCGATTTATTGCCCGCATCATGAAGCCAAACTTTGGCCCCCAAGTTCTGCAGGGACCATTACAGAGCCACCCGTGTTTTCTGCATTCAGCAACCTCTGCATAGAAATTGTGGTGGATGGAAATGTTGGCGCCAGTGATGTTATTTATGCGCTCCATGTATTTGCAGAACTCCGGTCCGTGGGCTCCATCATCTTTGTATTGGCGTGTTACAAACAGGAAAGCGTGAATCATTTCATGGAGAAGGACCTCAACGAGATCTCTCCTTGATCTCAAGCTCAATAGTGGCTTGCTGATATAAATAGTGCACACGTCTTCATTTTCCTTGTAGTAACAAATCCCGTTTTTTAGTATCATCCTGCGGCTCCATTTTACTTCCACCCCCTTCAACTGTCCCTGGAAAAACATGCCATTAAACGACATGAACAATTCCTGGAGGTTGGGGTTTGGGTCCAGCACCTCCCAAGCATGATCGATAACTGATAAGCACTCAGGATCTATATAATCCATCGTACTGGGGAAAAGCTTCCACAACTAATCAAGTTTATCACCGCAGCAGCTCCCTCTCACAGTAATCAAGTAGCAAATGCAATGACAGCAACAGTTTATGACACTATGATGTCATGGTGAGTTACAAAATGTTTACACCCAGCACTAAGCTACGTACACAAACTCACTAAAACTCACAAAAAAGTTGAATGTTTCAACTTAACCAACTTTGCTGCTATCTATGACCTTCATGAAAACTGTTCAAAGCTTTTTTTCGCCATTTTTTTTACCTTGTTCAATCGCAATTTCCACTTTTGCTATTTATTGTATCCACACAATTTATATATTATCCCGCCCCCCCGATGGAGAGATATAAGCCATCATTTAATATGAATAATATTTAAAAAAGATAAAATAATTATCAATAAAAATAAATGTTCAATCATACATACCTAATATCAAACCTCTCCTTTTCGAGGATCCAGTGGCATCACTAGAATTACACACGGGGCAGGATAAGCTACCCTGTTCCTGTCCATCTTGTGGTAAGGGTACAGCCTCACACCTATATATATATATATATATATATATATATATATATATATATACATACTGTACATATATACATGTACTATACGCTGCCTTTACGCATGCCTGCCCATACATACACACATATACTTCCCTTACACACGCTTGCTTGCACACATACACACACACTGCCCTTACACTTGCCTGCCCATTATATATATATATATATACATACACACACACACACACACACACACACACACACACACACAAACACATACATAAACTGCCCTTACATTTGCCTGTTGCTCTCATGGAGCGATCAGGCAGCAGGGGAGGGTTGGGGCTGGTCTCCACACTCATGTGGAGACCGAAGAACCCTCTCCCCTGTCCCTGAAGCTGCCTCTGGCAGCTGGGACGCAATTGCTGGTCTATAGACCAGCCATTGCAGGGGGGAGTCTCTGATGACTGCTGTAGGCTTCCATGCCTACATGAGTCATCAAAGGGCTTGTGGGGGCTCGTTTTTGCTGCAGAGCCCCGTACAAAATGGGAATTAACCCCTAAAATGATCCCGGCATTGAAGGCGTTAACGCTGCACTGTCCCTCTCATGGAGCGATCAGGCAGCAGGGGGTGTTGTGTCAGGTCCCCAATCAACACTTAACCCCCTTCCCTGAAGCTGCCTGTGGCAGCTGAAAACACGATTGCTGGTTTTCCTGCAACCGCGTTTTCAGCCTACAGGATCACTCCGTGGGAGTGATCGCAGGCTCGAAGTGGCTGTGCTGGTCTGTGGTGACGCGGGGGCAATTTTTTGTGGATGTAAGAGGCTGACAAACACCTAGGCGCCAGGACAAAATTCTCTGTCGTCATGGAGACCTGCACCTGGGATTTGTCGAGCCCTGCTTTACGCTACCTCTCATCAACCCGTATGTCCTACATGAACCTCTGGGAAGAAAAATAGCCCCCACTGTCACAAACGGACAGAAAAATAACACCCAATAGAAGAACTCCCATCTAGACTTATGGCGCCAGTTTATGAATAAATTCCCCCTACTGCTCAGGACATCTACAGAAGCTTTCATATAACTGCACGTTCTTACTTATAAGAGCATCTTTTTATTATCATATATATGACAAAATTTATGGGCAGTTAGAAATCAAGGGAAGAGAATGTTGGGTTTAATGACAAAATAATCACTTCACGATTGAAAAGAGTTGATTGTTCCAAAAATTGCATTTCCAGCTGTGACATAAACATTATGTTTTTGTCTGATGGGGTGAGTCTCACTCAGAAAGCTGGTGCTTTGGGAAACACACACTGCATTATAGGTACTTTAACAAGCATAAAAGTGGCAAGCAGGGAGCACTTTATACGTTTACATGGGATTCACGCATACTTAATCCCCCACACCAGCATCCATTATTGTACACATGAAAGAGGAATCATGATCTGAGATCTACAAGCAAGAAATAATGTGTATGCTTACCATTGATAACTGGAGTATAGACAACAATCCCAACCAGATTCGGATCTGACACTGTTGTGTCTAGTATAAGGCCACCAATGCTGAAGAAAAAAAAACATATTTTATTCACTACATTCAAGAGAATTCACTGGGAACTTCATGATTTATTTAAAATCTTGATTTAAAATGCTACAAGTTCAAATGCTATACTACATCCATTGGGATTCTTACAGCTCCTGTCACTTGCAATGCACTAAGATATGAAACTTCCTTTGTTGTATGTCTCCGCAAAGCACTCACTTAGCTCCAGGCATCTGGTTAATTAGCAGCTGAGCAAAGCCAACCGTAAGGGGAAAAAAGTCTAAGCTAGAGAAGTTACAACATAAAAAGTTGCCAAGAAATAAGTGTCTTGCATTGATTTATCAGGTGGTACTAGTGTGAAAAATATCACATCTTTATATTTCCACAGTATATACAAAAACACTGACCCTATGTATTGTATTTACAAATAATTGGACCGCTTGTGTTAGAGATGGTCCATCTATACTTTTTCCCTTATTACTGCAAAAACATTAAGATGCCAAGGTGGCGAGTATGTTGACTGACAGATGTTAGAATTGGTTAGAAGTCACAGAATGTGACCATTGGTGATTATCACAGCCTCGTGCAATTATAGGTTCTCTCATCCACAGATTTGATGGATATATAAAATTCGATAAATAGCAGCTTGCTAGAAAAGTAGCAATTTTACCATCCATTATAATTGCCATCCTCAAATCCACTTTGTTTTTCTAACATTGAATATACCGTTTCTACCTTTTTATTTTTTCTTTCAAGCAAGAACTTCAAGAGTCCTTAAGAACTAGAGCCAAGAGAGCCAGGCATGACTTTTATTTCTAGGTAGTACATGTATTGCAATAACGTCCCCATGTCTCACAACAGTTTATGAATGTCTCTGGAGTGCCACTACATATTCATCAAGCTGACAGGGTAAACGGAATAGTAATAATAATATACCACACAACCTAAGCAAGTTTAAAAGTATCAGGAAGCTGGTTTCGTAAAACACACTACAGGCATTGGAAGAATTATTATATATATATATTATATATATTATACATAACAGGTAAACATTATTCCCATAGTTTCCAATGTGTAGCAGGCATTTAAGGAAATAGAGGTTCACTGATGTTGGTGAAAAACTTAATTATGAAGCCGAGTGAACCTGCATCCTTGCATTATGAGTACATTGCATTGGCTGTTGGGTTGAGCAGCACTGGGCAGAGGTCATACCTAGACATTAGTCTTCCCCTAAACAGCCACAGATCCTCAGAGTATGAGCCCTTGAGTTGGTGTGGCCGACGGCATTTTGTTGTGTCCTGATTTGTGAAGAGTATCGGGAACATACAATAAAATATGTTGGAATTAGACAAGGGTCGAGTGAGGATGCATTAAGTCAGCCATGGTCACAGGCAAATGTCAGGGCAGGTAGAGGTTGCACGTGATCAAGCCAATAGCCGGAATAGGTAATACACACTTTATCCCTTGAAGGACCCAAGTTCAGACTTTGCGAATGAGAGGATCATATATAATGGTAAATGGTGTACACTAGGTGCAGCAACCACATACACAACCATGCCACTAGAATACAACTAGAGCGAACGCTATACTAAGTGATAAGAAAACAGCGCCAACAGTGACCACACCGATGGGTGGATGTGAATGACAAACACTAATGAACTCATTTACACATTGCCATACACATTGCACCAAGGATACCAAAGCAATGTAAAATGCAAGAGCATTTACCCATTATAGGAAGTAATACCCCTGAAGCTCTACCTCTTTCTGCATCCTTGTTATTTAATTCACCAGAACCCTGGTAACCATCTACTATTTATAGAAATTGCTATTATTTCTAGACACTTCCTGCATATTTTATTCACTTTTTTCTTTGTATATATATTTAATATATATATTTAAAGTAATTAAAAAAATGTTTTTGCCTTTGTCTGCCTGTGCAATGTAATGCATATTATTAAACTATATTCTGTGCTTGTATTGAGTGGCAATTATCAGTGATGAAAAAAAGCATAATTCTAATTTAACAAGATTTGCAAAATGTCAGCTAATGACGTAAAATCTATTATTTAGTAGTCTGTATTGTAACTATTAGTCACATCTACCTGCATATTGTTAAAATATACACAAAAGTGATGTTAATTATATTTAGACATGAGTATGATTATTTAAGTGTCTGTATTGTAGAAGTTTTACGTTGTTCTTACAGGACTGGCAGAGAACAAACATCTACTATTGGAAAACATTTATCCATTTAACTGGTAAAGCTTGTTTAAATAGTTCTGCCACTTCATTTGCATGTACATTCGCTGTTTGATGATGCAAACTATGATCAGTTGGTCCTGAACTGGAAATGAAGGACACCTCTTATGTGGGCCAGTTACAAGGGAAATCTATGATCTCCCCAACCAACATATTTCTGCTATGGAAGCTGTGCGGGCTCAGCACACCCTTCATAGACTGCATTAAAAGGCTCTGCACCCTTTTAAGGTACCACTTGCCAGTATATGACGTCATATCCTGGCTCTCCGTTTCTTTAAGGCACATGTCACCTTTTTGTGTACCGGAGAGCCGACCATAGAGGTGGAAGCAAATGGTTGGCCCTAGGGCGGCTTCAAAGGAAATATACCACTGAGCACACAGTATCAGGAGACACTGGAAGTTTATATGACTTGTTATAAAGCCATGATAATGGTGCCCCCCCCCCCCCCCTTAAGCAACTTCTATATGGATACTGGGAATAGGATGTCTTCCTCTGCTGGGGAGATTGTAATTGCAAAGGGGGTGGCAGATTAAACTTTTAAGTACCAAAGTGCTTTTCAGTACAATAAATGATAAATACCTTGCTACAAATGGTTACACAGTGAACATGATAAAACAGTCCAAAGGGCTGTTAGTAGCCATTAACCGTCACTAGTTATTAGTACTACTCAATACACGCCTTTGTGAGTAAATATATAAAGTGAAACATAGTAACTTTTATTCCACTCCCAACATCCAGAGCACCTACACCTATACAATATATGTATGAACTAAATGAAAACTAGAAAATACCTGTGAAAATATTAACTGGTTAGCAGTGTTTCCCTAATAACAGTAGAAACGAAACCCGCTCATTCTCATTAAACAGCGCATGGGTGGCACAATAAGCAAGCTACAAGAAGTGTACTAACCTGCTAATAAGCATTGCAGTAATTACTGGCTCCCAGCCTGAGTGAAGAACGGTCCTCGTGGCTGGGTGTTTAGATGCGATGACGATCCATATCGGCGTTAGAGCCAAGAAGAAGCAACCAAACAGCGGAGATACAAAGGAGTATGTATCTAGAAAACGTTGTTAACACATTTACAGTCAGATTCCACGGTTGATGTATAGAAACAAGCCCCAGCAAAAGCCTTATTCTCTACATTCATCCTGTAAATATTAAACAATGCAAACCTTTCCCCAAGTACGCAATTATGGGGAGGGAAATGGATGTCAAATTAGTTTTAATTATACCTTTCTTTTTGAGAACCTGTAGGAGAGATATTGATATATATTCCGTATGTGAAACACTCTGCAGAGAACCTAAACTCTGGCTCTTTCAGCGTGATGGGAGAATAGGTAAACTAAACAAGTGGTGCTGCTCAGTGATAGACTGCCGCTTTACTGCTCAGCAGGGTTCATGGCATGCTTTACTCATACAGGAGGAAAAAAGGGCATGATTGCATTAGTTCTAGAAATGGAGGTCGAAATGGAGCGCTGGTATGGCAGTTATAGAAACCCAGACGTAAAAGTTGGGCAACTTGCAGACCTTAACATCTTTTTTTTGTTTTTTTACACTAAATCTCACATAACTCCCAGGCAGCTGCCCTAGCATTCAGCCTAAACTTGATTAAACCTGTAGCACAGACCTCGCCTGCCTTGAAAACAATTTATTTTCAATATAATCACAGCTGCTCAAAAAGTGAGAATGGAGAACTACTGTCTCAAAGTAGTAAACTTCTTTCCCAGTAGAGATAAAAAGCTCATTTGATATGTGGAGCCTATTAAATTAAAGAAAGCCTGCAGAGGGATAGCACTCGTTAATCCATCCCCGAGTAAAGTTATTCTTTCTCTCCGTCATTAAAAGTTCAGTTAGAAATCAGAATCGATGGGAGAATTGTTAGAGGAGTATGTTTATCTCTCCTGCGTGGGTGGTAGGAGAGAGGATGGTTCACTATTAATATGTTTTTCTATTGCAATATGAATCCGTAAGCTGCTCTGATCAATGATACATTTAATGCTGATTTGATTTTGCGTATTGTCAACTGGTTTTAACATCCAATCTTTGACTTTACATACCTGGCAGACATCTTTTACAGATTTTATGGAAAGTGTCGCAATGCTGGAAATGTTTACGATCCAACATTGTAAACGTTTACGATCCACACAAAACCGCTCCTCACATGTTTACTCAAATTCGGAATGTCTCTAACCCTAGCTCTTCTGAATCAAAGTTGTGCCACTAAGTGATAAGGTTTGTTTTTTTACCGTTATCGAATGGTCCAGTTTATGAGATATTCTCGGCTCATTTACCCTATGGAGGCTGGTGTCTGGCTGGCACACCTTTACCGTGGGACCTTTACTTATCTCACATTGGGCTTCTGAATCACATATGCTCACATATGCTGAAACGTAAAGCCGCTGTTCAAAAGTATCGGATGCTTCTAGATCTCAGAGGCACGCGAGTTCTAGGGGAAGCTGGCTTATTAGTCTTTGAGTTAAAGTTTCCCGCCAAAATAAAACATTTATTTTCCTTGTTTTTCTAAACCAGTTATAAAACATACTGCAAACATTTAAACAAATGAAAAATGAGCAGCCGAGAAGGATAAAGATTCTTCAGCTGTTTAACAAAAACACATGAAATAAGTTGTTTTGTTTTTTTACTATAAATATAAAAGAAAAACAGCCATAAGGTTTGCTAAATTTCGCTCAGCATCAGAGAACGGAGAAAGAGTGTAAGGTGTTTATTGCAGATACCTGTAAAAAAAATAACATATGGTGCATAGTCCTCACAATGGCAGGGGCATATTTAAATAAACAAAAGTAGAACAGTACTTTTAGCTCGGCAGTGTGGTCTGGTTATGCTGACCTCTTGGCGCTTCTATTCCCCATGGGGTTAATCCATGATCTTATGTACGTCTATGCCCACCTCCTGCTTAGGCCCTCCACTTTCCGAGTCTCACATGGAGAGGGGAAAAGAGAGAGCACCGGGCCAGATGAATATATTTGGGCAGTTTTAATGCTCTAGTACATAATGTAAGGTCATCATAGGTGGCAGCTCCTCATTAATTCATGTGTGGTGCTCATGTCTCTGGATGATTGGTTAACATAATAAATTTGGTTGAAATCAATGATTAATGGTTCAATGATTAAGCATAACAGTATCTTAATGACATCCTCGGGAAACAGACTGACGACTTCTTTGTATGCCACAAACTCTATCTCTACAAGAGCTCAGAAAAACAATGTTCTGTCAAAAATTAGACCTTTAACACAAGTGATTTCATCTTGAATTTATATTTTCTTAGGGAACTCAACAAAAAGTCCAACAGACTTCAAAGCTGATTGATTTTATTAACATAAAAATGGAAATGTCCTCATGGCCATGCAATCAGTACCCACTTTCCCTGGAGTGGGCTTTCATTCCATATCGTGATTAAGGGCAACTTTATTTTTTTCCCTCTGATTAGCATTTAATTATCCTATTAATCTTGTTAAAAACGATCACTAAGACAACTTTATTAGGCATTCGTAGCACTGCAAATCTGTTCCGTTGACTCAAACGATTTGAGAAGGATCCTGAATTACTGCATTGCAGACCTCTCCTGCAGCAGCGAAAGGCAAATAAAAACAAAATGGATGAACAGATGAATTATGATCGCCACTCGAGTGACTGCCAACAGAATTTTTTTTGATTTCAAATTGGAAAAAATATATTTTTTTCTGGCTATATGCATTAAATAAGCATACAGGGTATCAAAGTGGCAGTGACAGTCAATTATACACATTCAAAACCACAAATGTACAAGCTATAGGAGGTTATGTTTAATTAGTCCAGCAATGCTAAAATCTGCAAGGATGAGCACTTCCTTTTAAAAGCTTTACTATAAATGTATTTGAGAGCAAGGATTACATTGACAGTGTAAGTGCTAATTTTATACGTTAATACGTTTATCTGTTTGGAAGGTTATGTCTGTGACTGTGGTGATGGCAGCCCCAGTACCATTTCTATCCATTTAAATGGCTACAGCCAAGCGGATGGAGCGTTACTGCTCCTTGTGTATAGCGAGTGTCACTGTTTTGTGATGCACACGTTCTCTCTGTAGACACGAACGCTGCAGATATTATCATTCACTATGACTTGATCAAGTGATATGTGTCACAGGTATCCAGGCACGTTATATGACCTGGCAGTAGTTGGATGGCAGCTCACACAGAAAGTGCAGCCCGCAGTGAAGACAGGGCTCTGTGCGAGGTAAGAGAAGAGATGGAGAGCTGTATGAGCTACATGGCTGATGTATGGTGTTGGACAGCGGGTGTGCACGTGTATGTGTATGGTATAAGAGTGTGTGTAAGAACACACACTGCGCGAGCAGCCTTGGTTTTAGTGCGGGCTCACAGAACATCACATTACAAGACCCTACGGTACAAGCAAGGCTGCGCACACACTGTGTGCGAGCAGCTAGAAAGAAGGCTCCGGGCGAGGTGAATGGGTAAGGAGAGAGTGAGAGAGTAAGGGAGTTAGGGAGGGAGATAGTCAGTATGTATTTATGTATGCACAGTATGTTAGCATGTGTAAGTATATGTGTATATATCTTAGCATGAGCGTGTTAGCATGAATGTGTAAGTGCATGTTAGCGAGAGTATGTGTATGTGCTAGCGTTAGTGTGCAAGAGTGTGTTAAAGGAAGAGTATGAGTACGTATGTGTGTGTTAGTGTGAGAATATGTGATTTAGTTAGATTAAGAATGTGTGCGTGTGTGTTGAGTATGTATGTGTGTGTGTTAGCGTGAGTGTGTACATGTAAGTATGAGTGTTGAAGTGTGTGTTAGTGTGAGAGTGAGTATGTGTAGATGTGTGTGTATTAGCGTCAGTGTGCATGCGTTTGTTTTGGGGAGGACAAGGGGCAGATGGTGCCACTTGGCTTTACTTGTGCAAGCCCTCCCCTGGACAGAAGGGACCTTAGGGTAGGACTGATTATTAATCCATAGTGCTGCCATCTGTTAATAAACGTTACAAAAGATTCAGATTGGCTTTTATAAAACGTCCTAAATTACATAATAAACTATGAACAGAAGCGTTTGTTAATTTAGTTCACTATATAAGGCTGAGTTTTGTTCCGCTTGTAAACTGCCTATGTTATTATAGGATGGTGGATCCCCCTAGTGGTCAAAATGGAAAATGGCAACACTAATATTTCATTATATTGTGTCAGGTCTACATTATGATGCACCTATGATATTTGGGGTGTATAAGCGATAGAAAGGATGCCAAGGGGGCCAACATCAAGCAAATCTACTCCTACTGAGAAATAATCTCGCTCCAAGAAGGCCCATATAAAAGTCTCCCGTAATAGTAATAGTGGTTCACTAGTCAGATTGGCCATTGTAGTTGGTATAGATAACAGCTCACATGCCCTAGTTGTTAATGTTCCATGTTTGGTACATGACATATACCTTCCTCTCTTTGTAACAGCAACATACTGTATCTATCCTAATCGCTCTGTCATACTGTACATCTTCCAAGCAAACAAAGCATAACGTATATTATCCAGTGACAACAGCATACTCCAACACTACTCAGTAGCCCCTCTCTAGTCTTAGGTAAGTATCTAACACACCCCTTCTACATCTTCCACATCATAGTATTTCTAAATGAAATCATTTGTCCTCATTTCCAAGTGCACTACCTCGTCTTCCCACGAGTAAACCCACATGCAAGTGAAGTGGTTAAACGGCAACCGCATGTACTGTCAAGTGGCAAGGCATAAGGGGATGGGCTGACAGCAGCCAAGAGAGTTCCTGGTCTTTCTGACAGCGAAGGTATTCTGGTGACAGCATGTGATTACTACAACATACGCTTCCACCCACAAGCCTGGAAATACTGAGAAACAACACAGAGGCACTCAATTACTGTCCTCACTGCTCTGCGACAGGCAACTCATACACTTCCTCCAGCATATGAACTACGTTTAACCCGTACCTCTTCTGTCTGCATGGAATAATGGGTTAAATAATTAACATGACGACATCTGACTCACTGCGTGCACACATGTCATATCTACATGTGAAAGGATGCGTTACATGTTGATACGTGCATGTTGCCATGATTTTTACCACTTCAATCAGTTAACAGAAGCATAAATTACATGAATAAAAATTGGAAAACCCACAGTTTTGCATTTAGTTCAGGATGATACAGGTGATCTGATGTTTTATACTTACCCTAGAGTTGATATGACACTATATATAATAAAGGTAACTCCTGCAGAAAGAGCTGCGCTTGTTCTGAATAATGCAATTCCATATGCATGACCAGCCAAGCTCTTGAAATGAGTAAATTAGTTAAATTCACTGTTAATATAACAAACCTTTTCTTAGTATTTCATGTTTTAATGCAGGATCTATATGGCACTGTTCTACTGATTGGTGGATAAGGCTATTGTGACTGTCAACTGTTTGATCTTTACCAATATATTAGTTAATCAAACTGAATCCACTCCCAAACATTAGGAATGGTGGATCCAGCTAATTCTTTGTATAAAGGTAAAATGACTCTCTCCACTAGTATATCGATACCCCTTTCAACAGTGGCGGAACTACTGGGGTCGCGACTGGAGTTCTGCCAGTCAGGGGGGGCCCAAGGGGTGCCGAGTGGTCGTTTTCTGTCTCCTCTGCTCCCTGCCATGCGGCAGTGGTGGGAGCGTGAGGCGTCAGTCTTGAGTGCCGGCGCTTCACGCTGAGCGCCGGCATATGACATCAGAGCAGCGACACAAAGGCCTCGCGCCCCCACCACAGGACTGCACGGTAAGTGACCTACAAAGGGGGAGAGGGTAGATAGTGAGAAGGGGGGGGGGTAGAGTAGATAGTGAGAAGGGGGGTAGGGAGAGGGTAGATAGTGAGAAGGGAGGGAGAGGAGTAGATAGCCTGAAAAGAGGGGGGAGGAGGTAGATAGTGTGAGAAGGGGGTATATAGTGTGAGAAGGAGTAGATTGAGTTGGGGGTGGGGGGGGCCCTTAACAGATTCTCGCACCGGGGCCCTGAGGCTTCTAGTTACGCCCCTGCCTTTTAATGAACTATACCTTACTTCCCTAAGTAGTTTCTGCTGTGTATTGTTACAGAGATTACAGTCAAATGATAACCCCAGAGGTTTCTCATTTGTTGACTCCCTCAATCTCATTTACAAAATGTGTTACTATTATTATTTTTTTATATATATGGCGCCATCAATTCTGCAACGCTGTACAAAGGGTAGAAACAAGAGACGAGGAGGGCCCTGCTCAAATGACTTTACAGTTTAGAGGGATTTAGGGTGTATTATACAAGAGGTAAGAGTGCACTTGTTGGGGATGGACTGGCCACATGTCACGCGCGCCGCCGCGGCACGTACCTTTGGGGCTTGCCCGTCACTGCCGCTGACGCCGTGCGGACGCGTCAGTGTCGCGGCTCTGCCGCGACCCGACGTCGGCAGGGCAGCCCTGCCTCTACACTCTCGGCCGGGATCGCGCCTGCACGCCGAGGACGTGCAGACGCGTCCCCTCCTCGTACCGCCGGGACCGCGGGTATGACGCAACGCAGGTCTGCCTCGGCCGCGTTTTGAAGGCAAACTGTGGTCACATGAAATACTGATATGATTTAGATGTTTCTTTGCATTATGAAAGCATTCTTACTTTATAGCATTTTTCACCTAAAACCTTTGCGCTTGTCCAACACTAGTTGCATAACATGAATATTGATAATTGTTACGTGATCTTACCAAGGCAGTAGTAAAGTCCCTGACTTATCCAGGCTAGTATGGCGAGTGTGATGAGATCCCCAAAACTGGCAGCGATAGGAGTGGCAACATTGTCTGGATTTATTCCAGTTTTCTTTGACCCAACAATAACACCAACCATGATTATACCTGAAATAAAGAGTGTAAGGGTTCTATAAATGTAATCAAGGACCCTATAGACAAATATGCATTAAGATCGTGCAGTAAAACTTTTTTCCAGGCAAAGAGTTGAATATTAATTTAATAACAATGACCTAAGGGTTACCTTTAAGTCTAATAACCTCACATCATAAAATGCTCTTGTTATATGTATGTAGACAATCAACTTGTTGACCGACAACTTCTACAAGCAAAATAGGTCTGTTTAGTTTCCATTTTCTTACACTTTCCATATTTTTATACGTTTACATGTTAGCACATGTAATTATTAGCAATAAAACCACAGAACTATAGGAGAACTATAAGAAAACTAGATTGTGCCACTACTTTGACCCCCGATTTTATTAAATGTAACATTCCCCCAGATGTACAGACAGTGTTTCTCTTCGGTGTATTGCTTGATACACTTAAATCAAGATCTAATGGCTTTCTGAAAGAAAACAGAACCTTGGCAAACGCTGCCTGAGATTGGTCCTTCGCTTTACTGGTCCATGGTGTATTGATTGTTGCTGACAGTAAATCATACCTTGCAAAAGAGACGCAATGAAGGCTGTAGCCACGCTGCTGGAGCATAGCAGTATGGCGTGATCGAGGCGATATTTTCCTTCTGGAATCCAGCCCAATATAACAGCTGCTACAGCTGCCAGAAAACCAACCACGGTTGCCTGCACCTGGAAAGACACGGGCGTAAATCACTGCAGAGTAAAAGCATGGGGTAAATGCAAGTAGACACCCTTGACAAATGAACCCCCCAGTAAGAAAGGCACGGTAGTCAGGGTACAACATAATAAATTATTTATGGTGCTACTATATAAGCAGATTAAACTGCCGCTTAGGGCCCTTATTGTTGTAAGGTGAAAGAGAGAGATCGGATTTATCATATATTAGTACAATGCAGAAACACATCATTCACCTAATGTATGTCATGTGATCCTGCCGGGCGCATCATGGCCCCCACTTTACTGCGGCAATGGAAGCCCTGGCCAATTTTTACCCCCTGGAAAACCCTGGGTGCCAGGAAGTGGTTTCTAGTCGCCATGTTGACCTTGCCCTGTCCCTGTATACAACTACAGCTCAGCACGTTAACTCTAACGAGAATCAATATAATTTGTTCCGACACAAACCTGCTTTAAGGCCAGATTGCCAATGATTAGGTTCCACTTCTCGATTGGAGAGTCCATCTTTCCGACATTAACCTAAAAGAAACATATGTGCGCTTATATGGCACTTGTGCTCCTGATCGAGAAATTACACAGGGAATTCACCAGGTACTTGTTACATGCAAAGTATGACACCCATGGATTGAAATGTAAGCAAACATACATATTCTTTAATTCACAAAAAACTGGAAAAGTGCAAAACTATATTGAAAAGATTACTTTACACCACACGCAGTCTTATTAGAAATAACTGCTAAATTGTGTCTAAGCAATTCATTTATTTTTAGTTGAACGAAATATAGCTCAAATATTATTATCATATTTTGAGGTGATCTGTCTCACTAATCCTTAAGGGAAAATGTCCCCATCATATCTCTTAGAATGACTTAATTCATTTATCAAAGCTACCTATAACTTGCAGTCTGTGCAATTGTTCTCTAGGCATGTAGTTAAAGTTAACCACAAACCGTAGCGTTGCCACAATCAGCTCAGTGTGGCGAGTCGGCAAATAAAGGCTTATTGAAGCAGGAAATGAAATAAAACCGTGTCTTCTTCATAGGTAACCTACATTACTATATACACAACTAGCATGCTCAAAGAAATGGTTTTCCATGAGTCATTTACCACTTTAATGCAATTGATAGCTTTCAATTACTACTGTCCACATGGTGGCCTACAAACTGCATGTGGCCTTAAGAAGTTTGTGTGTGGCCCACAGCTTTGCTGTATTATGGTGAGATTTGCAATGTTATATGAACCACCATTGGGGGAGAAAAAAATATGAAAGGGTCCTACTTTAAACCTTACTAATCTCAAGCAGGCTTCTGACGAGTCAAGGTAGCGCAACTATCGTTGATTTACCAAGGCCAGTACGGAAGCATAACGTTTTAGTACGCTGAAGTCAGATGATGGAAATGCGTTGAGTCTTTTTATGTCACAATCTTCTGCTATCACCTGGTTAACAAGTTTACGAAAGCGTGGCTACGGGGAACAAACTTGTGACTTTTCACAAGACTTTATTAGACTGTGCTAGCACCAACTGGAAAAACATCAATATCATGTGTTACTCGAAAGCAATTACTTCAGCATAGACCTTCTAAGTTATGCATCTCCAATACAACCGGTCTTCTGAACAACCGGGTGGACTTTTTTTTCGTAGGCGACAGATTACGATTAAATTGCTGTCCCCTCGGTTTCAAAGCACAATAGTTTTCTTGGGTCCAGTATATTATCTCTCTCACCATTTATTATTTCTACAGCGAGAAGCTCTTGTTTTTGAGAATTCTGTAGGGAACCTTTAAAGAATGCAATGTTTATGTTTGCTTGGAGCTCAACCATTTTAGCTCCATAAACGCCAAGTGGGCATAAAGCCTTTCAAACTCCAGGAATCAGTGGATCCTGGTGAAAGTTCCCACTAATGTAAAGGATCATTGTGTGCAGCTGTCAGTGTTATAATTGATGAAAGTGTAACAATATGGAAACTTACAGATTATTATCACTGAACTAGGGGTTTTCAGGAACGCTGTACTTGGCCAAACAAGGACAATTGTTTTAGGATGTGTGGATAGGAGTTTGGGATAGGGACTTTTGTCAGGCGCATGTACATGCAATTGTTACCTAATCTTGATTAGTTAGGTGTTTTTAAAAAGAATAATACATTTTCAAATGTTTGTTTTTTTACACTATTTGATACATGAACACATTTTTGGGAGATTATTCCCCCCACACATCTAACCCATGCAAGAAAGCAGTGAATCTTAGTAAGATTTCTCGGAATGTTTACATACGGCTGTTGACAGTCTGGAAGCTAATGTCATTTCTAAGTTTCCTTTAAGGCCAAGCAGCGCCGGAACCAAGATGAAAACTTCAGGGAGGTTTTTGAATACGTCCCAGTGCTGTTGAAAAATCACAAGTCAAGCGTTAAAAACTGAAATTAAACTGATTATACATTAAGCAACATAGACAGACGTCACTGAATGAGTTATATTGCTCTGTCTCCATCACTCAGTTCACCATTTGTCCGATACGCTTACTGTAATTTTTAGCTGAACTCCTACTGCATTCAGTATAAATCTGTCACACACTGTCCCTAAGCCCTGACTAGTATGAACCACAAAACACCTACAAACATGAACACTACCTTTAGATATCTCAACACTAAATCACACTTCATTTAAGAACTAATTAACATGAATAACACATTGTGATGTAGGATTATTCAAAATAAGAGGTGCATATTCTATAAATAATATATATATCAATTGAAGAGAGGTGAATCTCATCCTTTATTTAAAGTCGGCACAAGTAAGCAAATTGTGGAAAAACATCAGTAGAATTTATAATCAAGCTATATTTTATTTGGTACCTATTATTAAATGTGGAGTTGCATAGAACATGATGCAGCACTTTCTCGTAATCCTAGGGTTACAAGATACAAACGGCCTCTGCTCCCAAAGCCAGTCCATGGTTAACCCTACATAAAACAAACAGCCTGATAGACGCTCACCTGTACAATGTCTAGCACCATACCGGCTGACACAGTTCCAAATCCTGCTAGTAAAAATGGCACAAGTATCTGCAGGGCCATGGAAACACTAGATTCTTTCGGTGGCCTCTTGGCTCCCTCAACAAGTAGGTCTTTATCTCCATCTCCAGAGGTCCTGCTGTCCTGCAGCATGGCGTCTGTTTCAGATGCATCTCTACCATCACAGTAATCATAGCTGTCATAGTCATAATTTGAGCTGCAAATGTTCGAGCAGTGAGGACCGTTTCCGTGGTACGCTGGTTCAGAGAAGTGATGGTATTCCAAGTGCTGATCAGCTCGAATGTTAAAGCCATGACCAGTGGGAGTCAATCCATTAATCTTCTTCAGTCTTTCCTCTGGGTTTTTGTGGCACGCTATAGGAACCATACTCAACAAGAGAGACAGGAACCTGTCAGACTGAACAGCATTCAGGTGAATTTTCCAGTTTATGGAACCATTGCGGGTACAAACGCTTGGAGTTTTTCCATGACTGCCAGTCATTGTGTCACAGCTGTGACCCCAAATGGTACATTGATGTGGAGCTGGCTTCTGTGGAGTAGGTAACACAAAACAGGTAAGCATTGCAGCATATGGCATTTTGAAGTATATGACACATTTCATTGTTTTCTGTTTTCTCCAATGGCTTTTTGTGTTTTATAGCTAAGATTGATGGTAATTCGTTAAATTGTTATACTACACAAATGATCCTACAAAGGGAATAAAAAAGGAATATCACACATAGATCTGTCTTCGTACAGCAGCCATAAGGTTAAACCCTAACATCACTCCTGGGCTGATAAATGACTCTCAGTATGATGTCCAACTCTGCTCCTTGGTTTATGCAAAACCATCTCATCAATGCACATTTCATTGTTTTATTGAATATTAATTAGACGGATAATAAAAGTCTGGCAGGATTTCAGCCGACAATGTCTGGCTGAACAAGGCTGCCTGGGAGGCATGCAGTTGTCTAGACTTTTCAGTTCGACAATCAATGTTCCCAATATTCCCTGTATGAACTGAACAATAAACTATACCAATATTCTATTAGCAGACTCCGAAGTAAATCAAATCAGATACAATAACAGAGGAAATCAAATAATTATCGGACGCATACAGGGTTTAGAGATCACAGAGATTTAGAGGTATGCAAGGATTTTAAGTCAAGACACGGAGGCTCATATTGTGCATTACCCTTTCTTTACTCCCACAAAGCAGCAAAGAAAACATACAACAGTAAAAAGTATGAGCAGGAGTGTATACATAATAACCCCTCCCACATAACAAGCATTCCATAAAAGGGACACACATCCCAAAATCCTCCTCTTTCTTTGCTGCTCCCAGACAGCAGATAAGTATTCCTGATTTTTATTACTTTCTTGCTATATACTTGTGTTTTAGGACTGTGGGTTTCCCCCTTGTGGGGTTTTTCCTGTGGTCCAGAGATTCATTATACTTATATTTATTTATTTATTTATCTATTTTTGTTGTGTTTTGTATAGCTGCATTTTATTGTGTGGTCCCCGGTTTCCTTACCTGGGCTTGGTGTCCCGTGCTCCCTGTCGGGCCGGGCGCTCGGGGGACCTCTATCCCTTTGCCTGTCCTCCCCCCCCCCCCTTGTTTCTTACAGGCTTCTGCCTGTTAGTTCTAGTTGCCGGCGTTCCTTTCGGTTCGCCGGCGTTTTTTCTGCGACGGTCAACCGGCGTTTTTCTTCGGCGGTCCGTCGGCGTTTTGCTCTTCGGCGGTCCGCTCGTGTTTCTCTTTTGTTTTGGCGGCCCGTCGGCTCTGGCGTTTCCTCGGCTGGTGCGGATCCCTTCCGGCGGTCGCGTGTGCTTCTGTCGGTAGGGTTCTGCCGTGCTTTTTTGTTGTGCGTCTTTTGACGTCCTGCGCGCCTATCCCTGGCTCCTCCCACGTTGTTCGCGGGCTTTTCTCACTTTAGCCCTGCGACGTGCGGTGAATAGAGCCTCGGGTCGAGCGTTTTGTGTCCTTCTGGCATCTCCCATTCCTGCCTTGGCCGTTTTTTCGCTGCAGGTGGTTTTTTCTTTCTGCTATCTTTTGCCATTTTCTATTAAAGGGGCATATCCCTGTTACTTTATTTTACAGTGCTTATATACCTTTATATATATATACTGTCATGGCTGGTCGCCAATCCCCTTCTAGGGATGTATCTGATGTTGAATCCTCTCCCAGAGAGGATCTTCCTGTTGATTTGCCTTCTGTTGACCCTTTGCAGGAATTAAATAATTCGGTTTCTATGGCTATTGCTTCTGCAATGTCATCTATGACTACGGCCTTGTCAGCTTCTCTGACTCAGGCCATTAAGAAATCCCTGCCTGGGTCTGTGCCCAGCACAGATCCCCCCTCTGATTCTTCCCATAAGCCCCCTGGGGGAAAAAAGGTGTCCTTTAAGTCTCACCATACTAATATGTCTGCCTCCAGAACCTCTAAGAATGATGATGATTTTGCCATCCAAGATAGCGTTCCACCAAAACGCAAAAGAGCCCTTACTCGCCGGGCAGAACAGGCGAGGAAGTGGAAAAGTGCCAGAGCACTTTCCTCTAGCTCTTCTGATTCTGAGCTAGAATCCGTTGAGGAGGCTTGGAACTCATCTGACTCCAGTTTGGGGGATCAGTTCACTAATGATTCGGCACCACCTTCTGAGGTTGCTGCGCAGGCTAGTTCCTCGCAGTCTGGTTGCCGTTCTAAGTCCCAGGACGCTGCTGTCCTTGATCAATTTGGTGAGCCATATTTTGATCCGGAGGATCTTCATCATCCCCGTTCTGCTGAGTGGGTTCCTTCTGACCATGTGGCCCGCTATTTACAGGCCAGGGTGCGTAAGCCCCTAAGCAAAAGCTCGCGCAGCAAGCTGCGTGCGGAATGCCCACGACCTATTGTCCCAGGCAAGGTCTGTGAAACTCCCATTGTCGACCCTAAGATGGTCCAATACTTGGCAAAGGCTGGTTGGAACCCCCGTAAAGGCCTGGAATCAGCCCTCAGGGCTACGCAGGATAAGCTCCTGGATATCTTTGGTCCCTTGACCAAGATGTTCCAAATGATTGAGGAATGGGTGGCTTCCGGTTCCCCTCCAGACCCTGTAGTTCTCCGTGGCTGGATGCAACGGGCCATATGCATTGCCGGCAACACTAATACCTGCCTCTCTATTGAGCGGCGTAAGGCCATTTTGTTTAAGATCGAGCCGAAGTTGTCTAACCTGGCTCTCACGGAGATGGGCAGCGAGGCTCAGGGCCTCTTGTTTGGGGATTCCTTTATTAAGGATCTCGGGCGCTATGTGGGGGCATTCACGGCTCTGGATAAGGCTCAGTCCTCTATGAGGAAAGTCTTTAGCCCTCGGGTTTCTCCCAGGGCCGGCAGAGGTAGGAGCCGTCTGTCCGGCCGCTCCTTCACGGGCTCAGTTCGCTCGAGCCGAGGCTCCTATTCTTCTTTCCAGGCTCAGCGGCCTCAGTTCCAGGGCAACTACTCCGGCAGACAGCCTTTCTTCCCGCAACGCGGACGCCCGTGGCGGGCCAGAGGCCATCGTGGATCCCAGTTCTCCCGCCGTCCCTCCGGTAAGTCTCTTTCCATCTCACCCTTTTTCCCGCTATCCTGTCGGGGGCAGACTCACCCATTTTTTTGCGGGTTTGGCAAGCTGTCACTTCCGACGCTTGGGTGCTGCAGACGGTCAGGGGTTATGTCATCGAACTGGTGGGTTCTCCCCAGATGTTTTCTCCCCCGCGCCCGTTTCGTTTCTCCCAACAGGACGCAGAACTGGTGGATGCCGAGATATTCTCCCTGGCCGAGAAGAACGCCATAGAACGGGTTCCCCCGGGCACCCCAGGTTTCCTCAGCAATATCTTCCTGGTCCACAAAAAAGGAGGTGGCCTCCGGCCGGTGATCAACCTGCGGCACCTCAACGGTTATGTCCGCTACCGCCACTTCAAGATGGAGGGCATCCATCTTCTTCGAGATCTCCTGCTGTCAAACGATTGGATGGTCAAAATCGATCTCAAAGACGCGTACCTCACGGTCCCGGTGGCGGAGGAGTCCAGGAATCTCCTTCATTTTCACTGGCGCAACGTCTCCTGGCGCTTCACTTGTCTCCCTTTTGGACTTTCGTCAGCTCCTTGGTGCTTCACCAAGCTTCTCAAGCCTGTGGTGGCGCTCCTGCGGTCTCGGGGTGTTCGGCTGATTATTTATCTGGACGATATGCTCCTCATGGCTCAGGACAAGGAGGTCTTGCGCATGCACACCCAGTGGACACTGGACTTGGTCCAGCAGTTGGGTTTCCTCGTCAACGAAGACAAATCCCACCTTATCCCGTCCAGGAGGCTGGAGTTCCTGGGTTTCATCGTGGATTCCGTGGACAGTGTTCTTCGCCTTCCGACCTCCAAGATCCACTCCATCAAAAAGGAAATTCGAAGGGTTCTACGTTTGCGGGCGGTCTCGATCCGCCAGTTAGCCCGCATCATCGGCCTCCTAGCAGCCTCCATTCAGGCGATTTTTCCGGCTCCTCTACATTACAGGGCTCTTCAACGCCTCAAGATTCACCACCTCCGCGCGGGGGCGTCCTATGCGGATCTCATCACCTTGGATGCTCCCACCATAGCGGAGTTGCGTTGGTGGTTGGCCAACATGTCCGCTTGGAACGGCAAGGCGATTTTCGGCACTGCACCGGATCTTTCAATAGATTCCGACGCCAGCCTCCACGGCTGGGGCGCGAGATGTGGCGAGATTTCCACGGGCGGTCCTTGGTCCCAGGCGGAGACGGGTTTGCACATCAATTGCCTGGAACTCCTGGCGGGCTCGTTTGCCATACGGAGTTTTTCCAAGGATCGCATCAACTCTTGCATCCGTCTGCGCATGGACAATGTCTCTGCAGTGCGCTATATCAATTGCCTGGGGGGCACCCAGTCAGCTGTTCTGGCGGACCTGGCCAAGGATCTGTGGTCCTTCTGCTTGGAGCGCAACATCACGGTGCAAGCGGAATATATTCCTGGGCTTTCCAACGTGGTGGCGGATTGGAATTCACGCTACCTCACGGACGCCAGCGACTGGACCCTGGAGTGGGGTGTGTTTTCATCTATTATGGAACTCTGGGGCCCGCTCCGCATCGATCTCTTCGCTTCCCGGTTGAATTCCCGTCTCCCTCTCTTCTACAGCTGGAGGCCAGACCCGGACGCGTTGGCGGTGGACGCCTTCCTGCAAGAGTGGTCCGGAGGCCGTCACTACGCTTTCCCTCCGTTCGCTATGATCCCCAGGACGCTCCTTCCAGTCCGCCGGCAGCAAGTCACAGTGGTGCTGGTGGTGCCGTTCTGGCCCTCCCAGGCGTGGTTCCCCAGTCTTCTGGATCTTTTGGTGGAGGTTCCTCGGTTGCTCCGTTCCCCCAACCCTCTGCTTCTGGATCCTGCAGGGGCTCCTCACCCTTTGATTCAGGATGGCAGTCTTTCTCTCCTGGCTTGTTTGGTCTCCGGGAGTCCGGGCACTCCGCCGGCCTTTCGGTCTCGGCTCAGCAGCTCCTGGCCGGAGCTTGGGCTCCAGGTACCCACAAGTCTTATGGTGCAGCCTGGCAAGCTTGGTCTTCTTGGTGCTTGGAACGGGATTTGGATCCCTTTTCAGCTCCTCTGACCTCTGTCATCCTTTTCCTTACCTCTTTATTTGATTTAGGGCGTGCTTACAGAACCGTGAATTTGTATCGTTCTGCGATCTCTGCGGCTCATGTTGGTTTTGACGGGGTCCCTCTGGGCAAACACCCGCTGATTTGCCGTCTCCTTAGGGGTATCCGGCTTGCTCGGCCGCCTCGTCCCAGGTATTCCTCTACTTGGGATGTGTCTCTGGTTCTGCGCCTTTTTCTCTCTTGGCCCCCTAATTCTGATTTGTCCTTGCGGCAGCTGTCGGCGAAGTTGGTTATGTTGTTCTGCCTCATTTCATGTAAACGCGTCTCTGACGTTCGGGCTCTCGATTGGGACGCTCGGTCTTTTATTCCTGAGGGGGTTCGTTTCGACATCTCGCGTCGCACTAAAACCGCCATCAGGTCGGTCACTTACCCGGCTTTCCCGGCTAATGCCGCTCTGTGCCCCGTGGCTTGCCTCCAGGAATATGAGGCTCGCACTTTGGGTTTCCGTTCTGCTCTTTCGCCTCAGTTGTTTCTTTCTTTTCGCTCTCCTTATGCTCCTGTGTCGTCGGCGTCTTTATCTCGTTGGATCAAGTGGGTTATGGCCCTTGCGGGCGTAGATATCTCCAAGTTTGGGGCGCATTCTACTCGGAGCGCTGCTGCGTCCAAATCCCTGGCATTGGGGGGCCGCCTGGAGGATATTCTGCGCGCGGCGGATTGGTCCAGGGAATCCACCTTTCGAGACTTTTATTTTAAACCTATTGATCATGTTTTTTCATCGGTGGTATCCTAGCTTTGAACTTGCACAATATGAGCCTCCGTGTCTTGACTTAAAATTGGTGGATTTTACTAAAATATGACGTAAAGTCATGATTTTATGAAAGACACGGAGGCGAATATTGTTCCCTGCCCTTTTGTCTAGCCCTCCCTTGTTTCTTGGCTTGGGGTGGGTTTTTTCTTGGCAGGTTGATGGTTCCCGTGGCCTGGTAGGTTTTTGTACCTGGTTGTGTCTATTTGTTCTGTTTTTCTCATGGGTTTTATGCGTATCCTTCGTGACTGTTATATATTTTTTGGTCTGCCTCTTTCGATGTTTGGGAACTGGCTCACTAACTTGTGCCCACGATTTCTTCTCCCCTTCTGTTTTTCTTAGGTTCCTCCTTTTAATCCTCGCCTACATGGTGGAGGTTGAAGTGTGATCCGGCCATCTCCTTGCCCTCGGTGTTCCGTTGGTCGTTCGTACGGTGGTGGCGATTCCTGTTTGGCTCAAGTTGCCGGTTGTTCCTGTTTGGAGAGTTCAGTCTTCGTCGCAGCCTAGAAAGAGGAGGATTTTGGGATGTGTGTCCCTTTTATGGAATGCTTGTTACGTGGGAGGGGTTATTATGTATACACTCCTACTGGTTTTTTCTTTTTACTGTTGTATGTTTTCTTTGCTGCTGTGTGGGAGTAAAGAAAGGGTAATGCACAATATTCGCCTCCGTGTCTTTCATAAAATCATGACTTTACGTCATATTTTAGTAAAATCCACCAATTAATGGATTTGTGTTTGTGTCTACTTCTGGTATAATCTACCAATTTTAAATCAAAACACCGAAGTTGTACATGTATGTTTAACTATTTCTGTAAGACCAAGATAGTGTAAAGGAGGATAATTCAGAAACAGACACCAGTTTTTGTAGGGATGATTCTGTTTCGACAGCCAGAAAGTTATAAAATAATCCTAAATCCAAGAAAACAAACAGCAGATGAATCACCAATACGCATACATTTAGATGAAGTAAATAGTGTCATGGTGATTGCAACAGTCTTAATAACAGCCTACAGATACCAAAGCCAGAAAAAGGGACTGCTCGTCTAAAGAGTCCGGCCTAGGGCAACACACAATCCATGACTACATCAATGGCCACTGGCTGAGAAACCACAATCTCAAAGATATCAATACATTCCCATTGTAAGGAATATTCTACAGGCAATGTTGGAATTTCTGCTAAATAAGGATTTTCCCCTCTCTCTCATGTCTGCTAATACAAGCAGCCAGCTGTAATAACATATTAGCTGAGAATGGTGGCAATCTCTGAAACTCCAACTGCCAGTCCTTCTTCTATAGGAAGCCATTGCTACGTTCACTCATTTCACCTGCTAGTACATATGGTGTTGCAACTGTTTAATCAATAGCCCATATTTGTATTTCTAGTCCATGTCTTGATATGTAAATACAGCCCTAAGTAAACAAAATAGGCAAGAACCTGCTACAGAAATAGGCCACGGCATCTCCAGGAGGATGAACAGGTATAAACAAGGATCCTAAAAACAAAAATCTATATTCCGAGGGCTAACCAGAGGCAAGATATCATCACGTACATCGACGTCCACGGAAGATATTATGCTATTAATACAACAGACCTGTGCACTGGATGATCCAACAATATCCTATACCCATCATTACTTTTCAGTAACTTCATTTCTATTAGTACAAGTTGTCTACCTTGACATGGAGGTTAGAAAGTGCCAGATTAAGACCATCTGGGGTTGCTAGACATAAAATCACACACTTTACCTTAGAGACACAACCGGATTATACATCAGGGGGTTCTAGGCGCATGTTAATAGATTATCCGGCTGTGCAGTTAGTGTTACTAACGCCATTAAACTCATTCCTGCAAACATACAGTATAAGCAGAGTAACGTAATAGCCATATAAATACAGGAAACCCGTTCAGTTAAGGTTATGTCTTTACTGGTTAACTGAACAGAATTAGAATACCAGCTTTAAAGGCAATTTAGATCTTGATGAAGAAGAGACCTGGGAACTCTTGCAGGCCTGTGCTCTGATTTTCATATTCTCTCCCGCCGTCAGGGTGGCTTGGAAGACCGGTCTCTGACAACAGCACAACGTAAACAGCATCAGCGTATATTCTCTGCACAGCCTGACAGATGAACATATGATTACAGATGATAAGAGCTGCTTCCCTTTGACCTTGCAATGCAGTAACTATTACAGTAGCTGCCGCCGCAGACTACTCTCTCCCCATTTGTAAACGGGAATACTTGTGTAAATGTTTTCATCTACAATGTACAATTATAAAACATTCTCTACCTTTTTTTAGGGACAAAAATCAGAAGAGTTAAACAGAATCCTCACCTGCTGGTAAAGAACCAGGTCCTTCACAGATAAACGGAGAAAAGCCAAAAAATCAAAACCAAGCCACTTTCCTAATACAGCTATTACCCAAGAACTAGGTAACCAAACACAAAGAAGACTCCTGACCCACAACGCTGCAGATGCAATGACATGCGAAGAAGGAAGCGGTGTGTCTACTCCTGTACTCGCATATCCAGGCCGAGCAGCTTGGAAATGACAGGCGAACAACCGGTGTTGTGTAATCGATCAAGATGGCAGATAAACTGGAAACCGTATGCCTGAATGACTGGTTATTCCTGCTGATGTAAGCATGGTCCGATGTCTGAGCATAGTATGAACACAAATACAGATCGTCTAAACTTGGATATTTCTAGTAATATAAATGAGCTTGGAAAAAAAAAAAAACACGTCCATCAACTCCAACCTTGCTGTTAATCCAAAAGAAAGCAAAATAAACTCATAATAAAGTCATTTCCGACTGTGGCTCAAAAAGGGGGAAAAAACAATGTGCTTTCTCACTGGATCAATAAACTATAGCTAATCCCGTTCCTGCAACCAATTATATCGTTGTGTATTTGTCTTTGCTAAAAAAAATAAATCTAGGCCATAAGGTACATATTGAATTGGAACCACATAAAGAACCACTTTTGTGCTTTGGGTGAATATTCCTTTCTGCAAGTCTGAAAGGATGACCTGATGTTCTTTGCATGGTCCTATTAATGGAGAGGCTACTAGAGAGCAGCTCGTATTGTCCCCATATTTCTATAATACTATCATATCCCCTCAAATGGTGCATTTTTTATGTAGACAAGTGTAACTTCTCTAGTCTTTCTTCATGAATAAGATGTTCCATTTCTTTAATTCACTTTGTAGCCACCTTTACACTTTTTCAAGCTCCAATATAACCTTTTTAAGAACAGGTGCCGAGACCTGCATATTCAAGGCCGGGTTTTACCACTGGCTTACACAGAGGCACAGATATATATTTTTCTCCTGTCAACCAATACCTCTTTAAAAACCTTACTGGCCCTTGCAGCAGTTGCCTGGGAAATTGTGAATTATTTTTTGCCTACAATGACTCCCAATTCAATGTTTTTCCTAAAACAACTTCATTTAAGGTTCATATTAAATTTACAGATGTATTTCTTGTTCCAAAATGCATAACTTTGCATTTGTCAACATGACATCTCACCTGCCACTTGGTCACCCAGTCATTCGACACATGGCTTTCCACTGCAAGATCATTACTGCAGATATTAAACAACGGGCCCAGGACAGAACCCCAACCAACTACACTTACCACTTATGTCCAATTGGAGAATTTTCCCTCTCTAAAGTGTCTCTTTAAATGGACACTCCAACCATCACCTGCACTTTAATGAGTGCTCCATTTTGCAAATACCTAGGGGATTCTGTAGAATCCTCCCATATACACGTGCCCCTTCCTCACCCCCAGCTAAATCAGGAGCAAGAAACAGAGTTATTTCATATGCATGCCTCCACAGTATGGGCTTCAGGGACGTAAAACTGTGCCTTTAAGCCTGTTTTCAAACCCCGCGAAAAAAATGTTGCCTAAGCCCATCTCTATTTGTACAGTAACTTTTTACACCGGACTGTATTAAAGGCTTTAGCAAAACCCATAGGTATTGCAGGAAGATCCTGTACGTTGCTTCTTTAAACCACACAAAATAAACTGAATACCACACGGTACTCTTACATATAGCTAGACTGGATCCCTCTGCCATACCCATGTAGTGGTACATAGGTAGTATATTTTGGTCCAGGGGTTTAGTCTCCCTATAGGAACTACTGACAGCTTTAATAAATGTTATTTTATTCTTCAGGGAGATAGGGTTTTTGTTTAGTCATACTTGCTAGTGGAGGGAAAAAAAGAGCTTTAATTCCCCTAGAACTGGAGTTATTAACTCCATAAAGATATTTTATAGTAGAAAATTGAGGTTAAATGTTAAAACTGAAAAAATGAATTTTTTTTTTTTTTTAAAGCGACAACACTTGTGTCACATGTCCATATTAAATATTTACAATACATAACACCTGGCGTATGTTTATAAATCACACGTGCACATTCGTTAAAACACCGAAAGATTGTTGGGTTCACACAGCGGGTTGACGAGCATATCAAGGATAAGGTAACTTTTTTCCATCTGCAATAATAAAAAGTGTACGTTAGAGGTTCTGGATGCTAGCACAGCACATTAAATATATTTCATTCTGAAAACGTGTGCTTGTTAAAACTGGTTTGTTGTTTTTCCCTCCACTAAATGGAATGCGCACTGTGAACGACTGACACGTTATTTACAATACAAAAGAATCGTCGGTCAGGGCTCAACAAACCCCAGCCATGGCACCATCATGAATTCAGCACCCTATGCTTTCCTGTGGGGGTGTTATGTAGCGGGGGCCATGAGGCTCCCCGATGGGTCACATAATGCAGGAAAGCATAGCGTGCCAGATTCACAAGCACGGAAGATAGGAACGGCGTGGCTGATCTCCAAGAGGTGTGGGGGGGAGTAGTGTATGGGAGTGTATATACTATAGTGCCATAGTCAGTGTGTTTGGGTGCGTTTGCATAGTGTAGAAGTCAGTGTGTATATGTATCGTGCTGGAGTCAGTGTATGTGTATATACTGCAGTGTCAGAGTTTGTATATGTTTGTGAGTGTGTATACTGAAGTATCAGTGTGTATGTGTGTAAAGGTATAGTGCCAGAGCCAGAGTATGTCTACTGTATCGTAGTGCCAGATTCAGTATGTATGTGCCCATAGTGTTTATTTTTATATATGTATAGTGTTAGCCAGTGTGTGTGTGTGCGTGTGTATAAGAGTGTGGTGCTAGCGTGTATGGTGTTACAGAGTGTATTCGTCAGCATATGGTGTTAGCGCGTGTGTGTTACTGTAAGGTGTTAGTGTTTGTGAGCATAAGATGTTAGGGTGTGTAAATGTATTAGTGTATGGCAAGGCTCAACAAATCCCAAGTGCCAGGGGAAAAAAAACATGAAGAACAAAAAACTGGCTCCCAACTTTTTTGGTTGGCTTCTAAATCAAAAGAAAATGTGTCGACCCATCTCAGGTGCAAAATATACCTTAAATTTTATTACATCAATGACTAAACGCTCAACACAGACAGAGGGACAAAATAAAACAAAGTATGTGGTTCTCCGTTACTGATTCTACAGCACAAACCAGTCTTGAACCAAATGTTTTTTATTGTTCAGTGCTATTCCCACTGAACAGGTATATTATGGGTTTCTGGTTCTGACTGTATATGTTGCATAAGAAAAGAGTGTTACCTTTTTAAAGCATATCAAAAGGACAGGGTGAGGGAGTTAGTTGGGGGAGCTACTGAAAAGCTAAAAGCTTATATACCCTCCCAAGTGTCCCCATTTAGGACAATCCCTCTATGGAATCCAAATCTCTCCTCTCCTTTTCTATGAGCTCAAAATGTTTCCCGGGTGACTATATCACAGTGTTTTACCGCCCTAAGTCATAGAAGCGTGTATATAAACAGCAGAAAATTTGGACCACTTGAACCGACGAAGAACCAATTCAACGCTCCCAATGAAAGAATCTCAGGAGACGGCCATTTAAATCCTACCCTCGCTACATACTGTTACAGAATAACTGTGGCAAGCTCTCTTAGGATGCAGTAAGTACAACAGAAGTAACTATACTAGTAAACTATACAGCTAAGCGATACGAAAGTACCGACAGAAACGCACCCAGACACGCATCATTGTTATACAGGATATGTGAATGAAAGAGAAGCCCATATGGACTCAATGTGTGGCATTCTGTTTCCCATTATTGACAATCATATACAGCGATCTCTGATTCCAGTGGGAAAGACATCTAGGCTTGAAGAAGTACTTCTCTTAAAAGAATGCTCACGTCATTGTCTTTCATCACTTATAATAAATAAAGTTTTGGGATTGGGGTGTAATTTTATTATTGTCTCTCATTTTGACATTATTATTTTGCTTGACTTATTTCCAACAGGCAAAGCCATCTCTATAGCTCAGGTCGCGACCCAAGATGAGGATTTGGGAAATGATTATATCGCAATAAGATCGATGGTAAATAGATGGGTAGGGATTCAAACAAAAGCAGTCAGACAAATATAAGTGACCAAGAAAGAAAGTTAAAGGAATGTACATTTCAAGTACTAAAAAAACCAATTACTTTCTTTTTTACATAAGCAGCAAAATTATGAGTTTATACAGTGTCAGGCGGACTGTGATAAAAAACAAACACGCAGTACGATGGGGGCACAGACCATTTAGCTTTACAGGCTAAATGTATATACTAAATTTATATACCCCTAGTATAGGAGGGGTATATAAATCTGACATGTTAGCGCTGTGCGCCTGCAGCAGGGACGCTTGCCCCAGGCATACTCCCAGCGGTGGCTTCTTGCCCCTGAGGTGACAGCTCTCCACCCCGGGGGTAAAAGATGCTGTAACAAATATTCTCTATACATTCCACTAACGGCAATGACTTACTCACTCGAGAGGCTTCAAATGCACATTACCCAAAACGCGGGAGCCTGCCCATTTCTGGCGTTAGTAGCCGTCCCCTCAGGTGTGCGGACAGGTGAGAACACCTCACTCCATAGTGACAGACATGACAGAATGCTGCTCTGGGTATAATGGACGCCGGTGTACATGACTCTTACCTGTCTGACCCCGCTTGACCCCAGGCCATTGTGCCCCTTGGCCTTGTTGTGTCCCCTCTTTTTTCCGATGTCACCCGGTTCCTAAGCAGCGAAACACTCGGGAGCCCGTAGCGCAAGCGTACAGGTCACTATCAGTGTGGGGGCGTGGTTAGCTTGGCGACGTGGCTCTGACGCACTTGGAATGCGCCGACACGTTTCTGTCAGGCGACGGTGAACTGCAAACATTGTAGGCGAGGTGCTGTGAGAAGGATTAGGCCGGGAATACAGTTAATGCTAATAGAATGTAGCGCTGCTGGCTGGGTACAAGTAGGTTGGTGCTAAGGTTTAAAAACACCAGAGCATTCCTCATCCCACGCAGTCACTGAGCGGGTGTCATGGATCGGCGGCCTCTGCAGTTACCATGAACTGAAACGTCCAAAGAAAGCTGGCTGGGCGGGATGAACCTCTACTTTAACTCATTATTGATTGCTTGCTTCCTTTACGTGTCAATACATAACTTGTATTAAACAGGGCAACGAAGCAAACCGAGTACCAGCAGATTTAGAGATAAACAGTGCAGGGGTTGATTTTATTTTAAAAAAGGGGCCATCATTTTAATTCCCTGACTATTCCTTTAAATAAAGGCAATGGAGTGTTTGACTATTACTGCCTCGTTATAGTGATGTCCGGATCATGAACGAATCGTTCATTTGATCCGGTTCTTTTTAGTGATCCGGATGAGTCGGTTCACTAGACTGAACGATTCGTTTGTAACGGTTCAGTCTGTGAATCATGCAGCTGTAACCTGATCCTAGAGCTGTGAGTCATCTGCAGAGCACTCAGACAGACTCTGGGGTCAGGTTACAGCTCATTAATTCACACAGGAACGATGACTCATAGAGTCAGAGAGTCGTTCAAAGAGTCGAATGATCCGAAGAGTCGAATGATCCGAAGAGTCGAATGATTCGAATCTTACAGGGATCCGGATCTTACAAGGATCCGAATCTTACAGAGATTCGAATCATTCAGAGAATATCACTGATACCATACTTTTATAAATAAATACATTAATAATGTTCACACTGCCCCCAGGATTTAGATTCCCCTGAGTTTGCCCCCCCTTTACCTATAACTGCACCTACAGTTAACTTTATTAAATTAATTAAATTAACCCTCAGTCATCAGCATAAAATTAACCCTTATACCCCATCAACCATAACTGCCCCTGAAATTAACCGTAAAGATCCCATTAACCATAACGGCCCCTGAAATTAACCCTAAAGACCCCATTAACCATAACGGCCCCAGAAATTAACCCTAAATACTCCATTAACCATAACTGCCCCTAAATTAATTGCATGTACTCCAGATAAATAAATAATAAATTGGTATGGTTGATGGGGTCTTTAGTGTTAATTTGGGGGCAGTTATGCTTAATGGGGTGTTTAGGGATAATTTAGGGGCAGTTATGCTTAATGGGGTCTTTAGTGTTAATTTAGGGGCAGTTATGCTTAATGAGGTGTTTAGGGTTAATTTGGGGGCAGTTATGCTTAATGGGTCTTTAGTGTTAATTTAGGGGCAGTTATGCTTAATGAGGTGTTTAGGGTTAATTTGGGGGTAGTTATGCTTAATGGGGTCTTTAGTGTTAATTTAGGGGCAGTTATGCTTAATGAGGTGTTTAGGGTTAATTTGGGGGCAGTTATGCTTAATGGGGTCTTTAGTGTTAATTTAGGGGCATTTATGCTTAATGAGGTGTTTAGGGTTAATTTGGGGGCAGTTATGGTTAATGGGGTGTTAAGGGTTAATTTTAGGGGCAGTCATGGTTGATGGGGTGTTAAGGGTTAATTTTAGGGGCAGACATGGTTGATGGGGTGTTTAGGGTTAATTTAATGGTGAGGGTTAATTTAATTAATTTAATAAAGTTAACTTAAGGTGCAGTTGCAGGTAAAGGGGAATGTAAATCCTGGGGGCAGTGATTATTAATGTATTATTTATAACAGTATGGTGACATTCTCTGAATGATTAGAATGCCAATGAAGGCAGAGAGTCGTTCAAAGATCCGGATCTTACAATGATCCGGATCTTACAATGATCCGGATCTTACAGTGATCCGGATCTTACAGTGATCCGGATCTTACAGTGATCCGGATCACTGTAAGATTCGGATCCCTGTAAGATCCGAATCTTTGAACGACTCTCTGCCTTCATTGACATCACTGGAGGCAGGGGGGAGGATTCATAATGAAAGGGGCGGGGCCAATCGTTAGTGTGCCTGCACGGAGTTACTGGAAAACAGTAACTCCGTGCAGACACACTGAGTGATCCGAAGATCCGGATCATGAATCGGATCATTTCAGTGAACGAATCGAAATGATCCGATTCACTTTAATGATCCGAACTTCCCATCACTACCTCGTTATAGTCCCCGGCGCTGCTTTACTAATATCGTTTCCCTTATTCTAATGAACCAGATTCTGACTACAGTTTTAAATGTGTTAACTCAGCTGTAAGCCTAAAGATAAACACACGTGTTTGAATCCCACTGCACTTGTTTACAGTAATCACCAATACGATTAGAAGGGTCAGAAGTAACAAAAAAACAAATTGGTCTTTGGGCGCCCCACTCATGGAATGCTGAGCTGTCCTAGTCACAGCTCTCACATTATGCAATTGGGACTGTGTCGTTAAACGACATCCAAAACAAATGAATTTTTTAGAATAAATCCGTTTGTTTTTAAGAACGGGAAACCAGATTATGGTTTCCGCCTGGTCGTCATTTCCGCCCTGACTAAGGCGGGGTTTACCCTCGTTTTACAGCGTTAACGTAATCAATGCGCTGCCATCTTTCTAGCCAGCAAAGTTAGCACGCTGCACTTAACGCCGGTTGATATGGAAGGGGATGAGGGAGTCACGTCTCCGGAGAGCAGGTCACGGGAGCTGCTCGGTGTTGGCAGTGGCTCGGGAGGTAATGACACCGCTGTATGTTAATGGCTGAGGCGGTGACCGCATGGCGATTAAGCCATGTAAAGAGGGATTTTGATTCGTGGCTCTTGCCCTTGATGCCAGTAGTACTGGAGCTTTAAATGTAAGAATGGACTGTCTCACCCTGTATAATGTATGCTTTAATCAACGAGATTTCTTAATAGTCTTACATATTGAATCAGCAGGTACACGAGGTCAACTCAGACTTCAATGGCTTGCAAGTGTTGGCCTTTCATAATGATTAGTGAACTCAGTGGGCCACAACTCCCCTTGCACCTTAACAGGTTAAGTGAGTTACTTCCCCAAAATCTTTTTTTTTTTTTTTTTTTTAAATCTAGGATTCCATACCCGATCTGCTGGCCCAGTGGCACAACCATGTAACACACTTGATTCTGGCCAACAAGCCTGAAAATGGCAGGCTCTTTTAATGCACTGAAACCCCATTTAACCAAAATATTCATTAAAAAAAAAAAAAAAAAAAAAAAGCATATTAGTTTTTTGTGAATTGTAAACGTCCTGAATTTCTTTTCAACCTGACGTGTTTAACCCCTTAATGACAATTGCCGGTTCTGGCACGACACGGAAAAACAAGTCGTTTACGACAAATGACGTGCCAGAACCGGCAATTGTCAGGGGAACCTTCAAGTTGAAAAAAAATTTTTAATTTTTTTTTTTTTAAAAAGGCAAAAAAATTAAAATATATATATATAAAAAAATATATTTTTGTGAGCAAGTCCTAAAATTAGCACATTAGCTTAAAACCATTCTCGCATGAAAAGAGTTAAAATATTGGCATATTAAATGCCCATGGGGTGTCTACTTTAAAAAAATGTATGATTTGATGGGGTAAATTGAATTGGCCGGATTCAACAACGTCCCAATTAACACGGGGGGGGGGGGGAAGGATGGCCACACATCTAATTTCCAATTAGAAAAATGCACACGTACCAAATGTGGCCTTTTAGTTCCCCCAAAAAATGACAAACCCATGCATGTGGGGTATCACTGCACTCAGGAGATGTTGCTGAACACATATTGGGGTGTCTAGTTTTCAAAAATATATGGCTTTATTGGGCATACTGAAATGGCCCAGCTCAAAGATGTACCAAATAGGGCATGGGCAGTGGATCGCCAAACGCCAAAGATCAACACTGAAAATGCGCATGCCCCAAATGTGACCCTTTTGCCCCCAAACAGCCAGGCAAAATCATTCATGTGAGGTATCGCTGTACTCAGGAGATGTTGCTAAACACATATTGGGGTGTTTTATGATACTGACATATACCAGAACCTGTTTATTCATACCTAAAGTAAAGTGTGTGAAAAAACAAATGCAAAAAAAATTACTACCATAAAGTTTGACAAAGGCTAATGGTAGAATTAGTGCTTGGAAAGGGTTAAAATACTAGCATTTGGAATACCCTGGGCTGTCTAGTTTTCAAAAATATATGACTTGATGGGGTAAATTGCATTGGCCGGCTTCAAAGATACCCGAAATGGCACATGGGGGGAAGAATTACCAGATTTGGAAAAAATGGCTTTGAAATAGCGAAACGCTACCTGTACTTATTGCCCCATAACGTGTAGAAAAAAGCAAAAAAACATAAAAACACTGGGTATTTCTAAACTCAGGACAAATAGTAGAATCTATTTAGCAGGTTTTTTTATTACCTTTTATAGATGAGTAAAAGATTTTTCAACTAAAAGTTAGAAACAGTCATTTTTTTTCTAAATTTTTCACCATATTTTATACTTTTTTTAATAGTAAATAATATGATACAATCAAAACAATGTCATCTAAAGAAAGCCCTTGTCCTGAAAAAAACAATATATAATGTGTGTGGGTTCAGTAAACGGGAAAGAAGAAAATTACAGCTAAACACGAGAAGCGCAGAAATGTTAAAACGGCCATTGTCACGAAGGGTACAAAAAGTAAAATCAGCGAAGGGGTTAATAAAGGCCAAAGCGTTTGTGATGTGCTCCAAACAGATGGCTACAAGGCACATAGGTTTCTTAATTGTTAAAGTATGTGTAACGTTTTAAATTACCGTTTTCCTTTAGGGTTATATAGCAAGCTGCTGATCAACGCAAAACATGGCAACAAAAACGGTGCAGCGCCAGCAATTGTCAGAATGCCTCGGAGCAGCAGTAAGTTGAAATTCTCTCGTTAACCCTTATCTCACTGAAGAGATCATTATTCTATTGTTTTTCTGTGTTACTGCCCCTAAATAAAACCTTAATATGCTAGACTTTTAGTATCAAAAGTTTATTTTCAAATAAACTGAGTTTTTCGAGTCCTCTAAACTGTTTTTGGCTTTGCAGTTTTGGACAGAATACAAAACTTCCTACCTCAGATGGCAGAGGCCAACGAAAGTCTAAGCAAGCAAATGGAGACGATGCCAGCGGGAGCATTTGACATTGAAAATACTGATGAGGAAGAAAAGATCATTGAAATGGTAAGAACTTAATGGTTACAATGAGCAGTGTAGTTGGCATATACTACAGTTACTGTAGCTAACCTTTGTTAGCCATTGGTGCATTTAGTCACATGGATATGATGCTAGTGTTTTGTTTTGTGCTAACATGCAAATAGTAATTCTGATAACGTCTCCACAGAATGTGGCAGTGGTGGAATTGAGTGACGCTGACTCCAGTGAAGCAGAGAGCAGCTCAGATGGAAGCTCTGACGGTGACCTCGAAGGAGAGGTGACAGAAGACAACATCAAACTGAGGAAAGAAACCAAGAAAGGAAAAATAGAAGTTCTAGAACAGTGATTTCATTTGTTTGCCAGGCTGTTGTAACGGTTTAGGAGCACATCCTCTCCTCCCTAACTGGGCTCTACAGCTCGCTGTGTTGGTTTGATGTGAGTTGTTTGTTATGGGAGAATGCTTAGGTTATTAACCACACACACAGAACTGTACAATCCCTCCCAACACAGTATTTTTCGCTGGAATTGACTCTGCCCTCTGGGGATCGCTGTCAGTGATTGTACTAGAAATATGTTTTTTGAGGTTTTACCATTTCAGGATAGAAATGTCTGTGCTTTTCATAAAAGTATATTTCATACAGCTACACTATATATAGACATGGTTAAATGTCGAGCGATGCCTTAAACACAAATCGGGGGAGGGTAACAGCAGGCCCGCCCCTAGGCAGAAGCAAGCGGGGCTTGGGCCCACTTTCCCTCACGCTTGGGATCACTCCAGGTCTGAGTAATGTGGATTGCTGAGATGTCGTGTCTGACACGAGGCCATATTAGAGCAACATCTATTTCGATAGCTGCATCATATTTCACTTTACAAGAGAAGTAAATACATCAATGCATTAAAAGTGATCTAGATATTTTCCTATTACATCCTATTTACAATAGGACAACAAAGTTTATTCCTTAATTAGAAATGGTACGCTGACTCTACCAAAGAAGTGTAGCAAAATGTTTGCTGTTCCCATATTGTATGATTGTATCTGGTTGGAGCTGGAGGTATTTTAATTGTGAAAACATTTTTTTATGGTTAATGTTTGTTTTCCATATCCCAGGCCGAGAAGTAAGCCCACTTTCCTACATCTAACATTTTTGCGTCTAAATGCACCTTTGGAAACATGTTTCCTGGCACTGTTGAGTGCCCAAACCCTTCTCAGAAAAAGTCTTTACGCATGTAGAATTTTGCCTCTTTTATAGTTTTCGCTGGGAACACTTGTCATGTCCCATAAAAGCAGACACTGAGTGTTTTATCTCACTAAATGTTCAAGGGAAAGAACAAACGCCCCATCTGTGTGCAACTGCAATGCTAACTCAGGTGCGTTAATAAAAGATACAGATTTTCTTCTGCCTGGTCTATGTTCATTCTCTGTTTCTGATCCATGTCGAGCTGTATGTGTTTATCATGAAAATTAATATCTGAGTCATTGACTCGCCCCTCGTCGGTAAACAATTATCTTTTTGTGGATTTGAAAGTGTAGACTTAAAAGCCTATCTGCAAACTATTTTCTACCGTGGTACGGCAGCTTCAAATGAATCTGTCATTCAGGCTTGGTTCAGGATTAGATGTGCAAAGTTTAGATAAGGATCTATCCATGGTGTTGGCGGAGTTTCTGGCAAAACATGCAAAGAACAACGATCGGTTTGTGGTTTGAAAAAAATCTCCTGTCTTGGCTGACCTCTTATACAAATAAATTGGAGGCTGGCTTTTTTTAATGTATGCTTGTATGTCATTTATGTCTGAATAAATGTCTATTTAACCCCCTTAAGGACAATGGGTGGTCCCTGAACCCATTAAAAACTATGCATTTTGAGCCGGTACATGTACGGGCTTTGTCATTAAGGGGGTAAAGGCTGCGTTTGGCAGCTGACGGTGTCATTCTATATTTTGAACTTGTTCAATAATCTTATGTGAAAACGCATAAATCCTATTGATGAAATTGTTGCAAAACACAAGAAGAAAGCAGTTTTAATTGTTTATTTTGAAATGAGTTCATAAGAAAACCTGAATAAAATTGCATGAATGGCCGTGTACAATCATTTCCTACGCCCGGTCACAGTAGAGAGAAATTGTTGCAATGTTGCTTGCTAATTCATGAAAATTCCCTTTCCTGATGGATTGACTATCTAACGGAGTCAAATTCTAGGCACAAATGCAGATGTATAAAGATAAAAACTAAATTAGCTGAAAAAACACATTGATTTATATATTTTGCTGTGGAGGGGGGTGTAGTTGCAGTGTTTGTAACTAGGCTCCATTGACCAACATGCCTAAAAGTTATAGATCATTTTGTGCAAATGAAACCCAGGCAGGTAACTCGATTTGGGATTTCTCAGTTGATTGATCTGTTATATCTGATGCACTTGGCACAGGCTAAGTACGGTGTTGTGGTTCTTTTGCACCTCAACGGAGAACTGGATTATGACGTGACTTTTTACAAGCTGCCCGGTTTTCAGTTAAGAGAAGAGATTAGGTGAATGTTTGGTGGAAAATATAAAAAAAAAGTATTTGCGCTGTTCTGACTTAACCCAGATGCTGTGTGTATGTCCTGGCTTCTTTAGATATGGTATGTGCCACTTTAAGTTCTTTACCTGCATAAAAATGTTAAAATAATGGGTTGTCTAGTTCTTGTAGACAAACTCACATACTAGAAATCTGTGAGGCCACCAGACCTAGCTGGCTTTCCACTGATGAATCTCTGAAGGGACTCTCGGTCTAGCTAAATTTGTGATTTGCTGAAATTAAAATGTTGCACTTTTTAAGGATCCATTGCTCCTGTAGTGTAACTTTGCATAATAATGTAAATACATTTTGTTTGTGGTTGATAAAACAGGTCATGTAATATTTCCATTGAAAAGCCTGGGATCAGTATTCGACTGTAACAGCCTTTGTTCTCAGGTATTCGTGGAGAGCCTCTTCACCTAATGTAAAAAAACAAAAGAAGGATAAGCAAAAGGCAGGTACATGGGCGTCAAGTTACTATATGAGGAGGTGCTCATCAGTTGGTTGCATTTTGAATATTTCATGGTATTATGTACATTTTTTTTATATTAGTGGGCAGTTATTTACATTATACATAATGTGTGTGTGATGAAATTTATTTAGTAAAGGGGGAGTTAGCAGGACATGTGTGGTTCAACCTTTTTACTTCATTATTCATTATGAAGGGCAAGAACTGTCAGGTTTGCCCCATTGCGCAATGCATAATTCAATATGTGAGAAGGAATCTCAGTGAGTTAACTATTCATTATACAGGGCCAGCCAAGCACCTCCTTCAGTAGAAGATCACTGGAGTATATTTAATGTATACTGCAAACTCTTCCTATAGTGAATAGACCAAAGGGTTTATACTATTAAGTGATAGACCTAATTTGTGTAGGGATTGTGTTGAAATAAGGTAATGCTAACCAGACACACCAGCAAGCAGGTTGGTCAATGTTTTGTCACAAATTCACTTTTCTGACTTTAATAATCATATTTAGTAATCTTTTAGATGCAAGGGTATAGCACTTTTGCTGTTACAATCAATAATAAGGTCAGCACAGTGCTGCAATCACAGTGGCTCCATCTGTAAGCCCTGTAGATGGAGAGCTATTGGAAGTGTAGGATGCTCTGCACCCGCACCACCTTGCATGTTAATGGAGACTCAGCTTACCACGTTATGAAGTCATAAACATGCCTCGAGTCATCATTTGTATAGATGAGGAGAGAGAACAGTATATCTGTCTAATGTACTGAGCATCCAGACTGATAACGCAGACGGCAAATTCTGCTATTGAATGCACTAAATGACAAATGGTGGCTGGAGCTTCCCTTCAACAGCAGTAAATTATATTAAAATAAAAAGTATATTTACCCAAGTCCTTGCCAAACCCAGATTGTTTGAAGCCTCCAAATGGTGCTGCTACGTCAGTTTTGTTGTAGGTGTTAATAAAAACGGTCCCAGCATCTAGCTTTTCAGTGACGTACATGGCCTTGCTTATGTCTCGTGTAAACACGCCTGATGCAAGACCGTACTCTGTTTTATTGGCTCGCTCCAACACTCCATCAATGTCACTGTTTAAACAAAACACGGTGCAATTTACACAAAAACATTGCGGATTTTACATTCAGATGATAAATCAACCAGGGATACCTTTTAAGTGCGTGTTCAACATTTTTGAATTCAGGTGTATTCTACAACTGTAATGAATAATATACATATAAAAGAAGCAGCCATTTTTATAAAAGTCCATCAAGGGATCGGTTGTATCAAAAAATTACTTGACTGTTCCATTAATATTATTTCCTTTATGCCTCTAATTACAGTGTAAAGGTAACCCTAGACCAGGCTTGGGCAGCCTTGGGCACACTAGGTGTTGCCTGGTGCAAATTCCAAAATGCACCCCTTGTTTTGGTTGAGCATCTTGGGAATCCAATTCACTTGTAGTTCAAGTGCCAAATCTTGCCTTCACTGTCTCAGACAGAGTTATAGTATGAGCTAAAACTTTTTCTTGTAAAATATATTTTCCATAAGTACCCCCCAACTAATAGAATCAACAAGTCACCCCAAAATCATTTTAATTAAAGTAATAGCTTTTTAAGTTCTATGTATTTAATTTGGCTACTGTGACAAAAACAACTCAGGTACCTTCAGAGGGAAAAAGGTGCGGACAAACAAATTTGGATGATTTTTTTTTTGTGTGCCAAGAAACAGTATATAATGTTACTGCAGTAGTTTCCAAAAATACATACCCATCCTTGAACTTGGAAATGACCATTATAGGCCCAAATGATTCTTCTTGAGCAAGATACATGTGGTCTTCAACATTTGTAAAAACAGTGGGTTCCATAAAGAATCCTGAGAAGTTTAATCGAACAGTACATGACGACATTATTATTGGAGACAGTACAAGATAAATATGCCTGCTTCTCACTGGCTGAATGCGTAACATGTGCATTGATCCCTTCATCAGGGCTGGGCTTCATAAGTAAACTAGGTGGTATACTATTCTGCAATGATTTTCATGTTTGCTGTGATACATATACACATACACTATAATGTATTACATTATAGCATGTAACTGTTTACAAATTTCTCAGGATCTGCATAATAAACCTCCCCATTATGTATCTATGTACAGCTGTTTCTAAGGCTGGCCCTTCATTGTCTATACTGAAGTTGGAGAATTGAAACCATAACTCACCTGCAAACTCTTCTGCCAGCTATCACTTTAATGAACAAACATGACACAGCTCTAAGCGTCCATGATATTTACATTCAAGTCAATATCTTCAAAATTATTACATTGACAAATCAAAAGGCACTTGAATGAGGTAATACACATACGGGTAACACGCATGTCCTCCTACCTGGCCGAGGCACATGTTTGGCTCCATACACCAGCGTGGCTCCTTCTTTCACTCCAGTTTCACAGTATTCCAATAATTTCTCCAGGTGGGCACGATGATTCTGTGGGCCATGGTCTGTAGACCGATCTAAGGGATCCCCAATCTTCATCTTTTTAATTTCTTCCACCTAGATGAATGGAAGGGTTTAAATGAAAAAAAGCCAGCAAAATTAATCCTCAAGGTTTAACAACCTCAGTGCTATTCACTCTGTTTTAGGCATACCTTTCCCTACTACTGATTAAAGCAAGGGCTTTAAAGGTTAATAAAACAATCCTTAATGTGTTATGTAATATACCTAAAAAAGCAATTCCTTCTTATATTGGCTCTTTAAATAGTTCACCAGGTAGCTGCTGTTTGTAGCTATAGACCTTTGATGGTCCGGAGGGCGAGCTGATGATTATTGATATAAATTGTTATTAAGCATTTAAGCCTATAGTTATTATGCTATTTAGCTATAGCCAATCTGAATACACACTGAATTCCCAACTCAAAAAGCAAGCTAGATACAACCTTATACTCACCACATTGTGGATGAACCAGTCTACCATTAAGATTGTGTTTCCTAGAGGGACTGAACAGCCAAACCTTTACTGGCAAGTTATCTCAGTATTAACAATGTGTAAGTATTTACATGGATGCTTCACACAGAAAAATAGATGTTGATTGCAGGGTTTCTCCTCACTGCGAGTCCATGATCCACAGACAAACTCTATATGCCACTCAAAGCCCATACAAACTTTATGAATAACTGTAGAGGACTTACCACTCGTCTCACGAACTCATCATGAATGGATTCCTCAACAAACAGTCTACCGGCCGCAATGCAGTTCTCTCCTTTGTTAAAAAACACAGCTCCCATTCCCTGGAGGAAGGCAAACAGTTGTAGTTGACTGCAGAAGAGACATTCAGCCCATTTAGTCCGCTCATTTTGTCTAGGATAGCCCTATGTATGTCAAAATTCCTGCACTGTTATTATCAAATATGTGTAATCATTTACATTTACCACAAAGTAAACTGCTCCCATCTAGACTCATCTCGTCTACAGTTCCTCCATTTATACACTCCTAGTATGATCCTGATGACCAGCTGGAAATGCCCATTAGACCATAGTCTGAGGGTCACTTCTCTGCAGAGCAGGTAGAACTGTCGGTCATTTTCAGTGGAATGTCACCTAAGCACTGGAAGGTTTCTCATGTGCTGCTGGTTGTTCTAAATGTGCCACAAGGTTTCATACAATACAATGTATGGTGGTGGCGTGAAAACCACTAGAAATAGTTAATGTGACACGTCCTTCTTATTTTCTATTACCTAGTGTTCCTCTTTCTCCTCTCGTTTATGCTATCTTGTTATATCTCCTGTTTCTGCATCTCAGTCTTTGTATCTCTGTCATTTTCTGTATCTCCACCTGTCATGTTAAATGTCACAAGCAGCGTTATCCAGGAAGCATGTAATGCTCACCAGGCGTGGAGGTTTATAATTCTGTCTAGTACGATCAAATTTGTTAAGGGGATATCACAGTGGTTCTTACCATTCTCACTGCTTTGTCTAGATCACAGTCATTGAAGATGATAAGCGGGGATTTTCCACCCAATTCCAGAGAAACTTTTTTTAGATTACTGACTGCACAGCTTTAGAAAATCAAAAACAACAAATGTGTTATAAATGCATAATGACTAATAATAGCATTAATTTCTATGTAGGTAATAGCTCAATTAGACAGCTACACCGATTAGACAGCTACTCCGGCAAACGCAGGGGAAGGCCCATCGTGAACATGGAAGGTGAGTGACGCATGGTTGTGTGTAATGTGTGCTTGTGAAGTTTAACCCGTAGGTTGGTGAGAGATAAGGAAGAGATACATTTGGGTTAATAACACTCTACCACAGTTAAACAAGGAAAGTAAAGTATATTACCAGTGTATATCTATGGAACCTCATGCTTTTCAGGCCAAGGGGAAATCGCGTTACATCAGTATTCTTATACGTATTCAAATACATGGCAGTTCCCCTTTAATTAAACGTGACTACCAATTCACTGACTGCCATTAAGTGGTGGTGAGTTCTGACAATAAGCCCTGGCCTAGGCTAGTCTGAATGTAAAGCTTTTAAGTAATTACTAATAGAAGTACCTTTTCATGATCTGTTTGCCAATAGGTGTGGAGCCAGTGAAACCGAGCTTGCGAATATCCGGATGTTCAGACAAGCGCTGTCCGACAAGGCCGCCTACAGGAACAGAGCAATTGAAAAAAATACTTAGCACCAACCTTGGAACCTTTATTCAAAAGTCTTCCCCGGATGTCAGGCATCACCGTTTGCATTAAGGAACATCAATATTTTGACTATACATTACCTGACCCTGGCAGGATGTTGATAACACCCTTGGGCACACCTGCTTTTACAGTAAGTTCTGCAAATTTCAAGGCTGTCAGTGGGGTGACCTAAGGATGCAAACAGGCATTACATTTCCTATATTAACAAAAAAGGAGGTAACGGTAACCAAAAATAGCCACATTTATTTAAAACATTTTTACCTATTCATAATTGCATGCGTGTGATACCCCGTTCTGTCAGACTGCCCCAAAACTCTCTAGAATCCCACCTTTCCCAAGAAGCATACAACATTTCCTCCTAGCACTCTCAGCCAGCATCCTCTACATATTATCCTTGCTTCAATCAACTCATACTTATCCAAACAGTCCTCTCCTACTGTCACACATTCCCCCCTCAATCACAACTACATTGTAAGCTTAGAAAAGAGCAGGACCCTCTCCCCTCTATGTGTTAATATGGGTTATGTCATATTAAATTATTTATTTTAACTTCTTCTTTAAATCGTGCTATGGAATCTGCTGACGCTATATAAATTTAATGTAATATCATAACAATATACTTCACTATGTCCATGAATGCATACAATAGACAGTATCAAGTGACATTGGACATGGACAAGCCCTCTTGTTTGCCACCTCACAGCAGGGAAGAACGTAACAAGACTTGAAACGTCTGGGCCCTTTTTTGTTTCAGCAACTGCACTTTTTAAGTAATCCTCAAGGTAAAGAAAACGTAATGTACCTGTGCCGGCTTTAGAACCAATGTGTTTCCTGCAGCCAAACATGCTGCGCTCTTCCATGCCAGCATCATTAAGGGATAGTTCCAAGGGATGACAATGGCACAAACTCTGGAAACACAAGTGTATTTGTATAGGTTAAGCCACATTGCCACAACCCACACACATGCATAACATGTACTTACCAACAACGAATTGCTTACCCGATGGGTTCCTTTTTCGTAAATGTCAGATTGCGGTTCGGACGAGCCTGGTTTATTGGGATTGTAGAACCCTAAAAAACAAATAAAAAGAATATAATGCAGTCATACTGCAACCACAATTACGTTAAAATGAATAGCTCTAGGCCTATTACATCACAGCAGGATCCATAACTTTATTTCAATTCTTTTGTGTTGTTAAAAGACAAACAAGTAAACCTGGTCTAATAAATGTATTAACATATAGAGAGTAACTTTAATTCATGAAATCTGATACGCAGAACCACACAGTAAATGTGAAATATAGCATATGGCCTGCTTATCTTTCATTACTCGAACATTGTCCAGGTAAACATTTAAAACTGTTACAGTACCAAATATAGTGCAAGTACCATAACATTTGTAAGAACAGATATGTTTGGAATTATTCCAACAGTTGTGTGCAAATGTATGTGTTATACACAACTGGTAAAGACTCCAAGAAAGAGTTTAACGGTCAATGATTGACAATAAATTGATTGTGTATACTTTTAATCCAATTATTACCAGAATGTATACCATATGCTGCACATATAAAATGGACATAAATACTTAAATGAATAAATATAAAGTGATAAGACAAAGTGACAAGGGTATGTTTGCATGATAAGGGGAACACTAAGATGTTTGAAATATAAAAGTAAATACAATCATACCTGGATTTTGTCGCACCACCCTGCAAAGTACCTAAAGGTTTGCACGGACATTCCAACATGAGTCTTCAGTGCCAAGGTATACACGGCTCCTGAATCAATGGCCTCGATGGTTGCCAGTTCTTCCTGGTGTTCTTCCATGAGATCTGCAAGTCTGATATGGAATAAAAAACAAATTTACTCTTAAATTACATTCTTTGCAATCGATCAGTTAGGCAGCTGCTACAGTATTTTATCATAATCTATCAGTTCTTGAACTGTGAAATCTGGGGGATGTTTAGCGAGATCTTCATTACCGTCGGTCAGCTCCAGCAGTAGAACTGTTGTTTGCCATACTGTGTAATACAGAACACATACCTGTACAAGATTCTCCCTCTGTCTCTTGCATTCATTTTTCCCCACTCCCCATTTTCAAAAGCTTCTTTGGCAGCAGCAACTGCTTTGTCAACATCGGCTACGGAGCAATACGAGACTTTGCATATTGCCTGGAACCAAGAAAAAGAGGTTTACTGTATGCGGTGACTGTAGTGATTACCAAAACCAAAGTTTACCAAAAACACAATAATAATAATAATAATTACGGATCCATCTGTCGGGTTAATGGTTTCATATGTTTTCCCATCCTCAGCATCCAAAAACTGTCCATTGATGAAACACTGGTAAGGCATCTTCACAGTCATATTGTTAACATTTTGTGTAGCCTACATAAAAGAGAAAAACAATCCAAATTTCAGTTTTCTTAATTAATTTAATCAGTCTATTTACCACACTTGATTATGCTAAGTGAGAATGGAGTTGAGTGGTGTGAATAGGAGAATGTTTCATATTTGTGAAGGTGTCAGTGACCTAACATGCTCAGCACTAAAAATAACCCCAGATTCCAAGTATTGCTTATATTCTGCGGCTCAGAGAAGTACCCTCATGCCTGTTCTGCCTGGAAGGACTTCCATCAATAAAACTTAAACTTGTGTTAAGAGACTGAACCACAACTCACAGGGTCACATTTTATGGATACTAAAATAATCAGGTATCCAAACACGATAACCAATGGGGTTGGATCGAAAGACCAGTCAGAACAGATGCCAGGAGAGACCGGCCAAAGTAAAGGACATTGCCAGGAGAGGTGTAAGCAATGGCAATCTTTAAAATATATGTCTATGGAGTTGGAAGGGTCAACAGATGAAAGAAGAGTTGAATTAAGCAGAACATTAGCATAGGCAGCCAGGTTTAACGTTTAATTAAGTAGCTCATTTCTTCCCATCCTCCTCCCATGGGCAACACTGTTCTGTTCTACGTTCTTTTATCTACCTTACAGCCAGTCCAGGTATCAGGGAATAATTACCCTTGGGCTGCCCTAATTTAAACAAACATTTTGTTCCACTAACCAAAGCTTTTTTTATTTGTGTTTTACTTGTAGTCCCACATATAGCCACCAGAGGGTGTCTAGAGTGACAAGGACAGGCAGCATTTGTGACTTGAACCTTTGCATTCTTCTTTATGGGCTTTCTATTTCTCTTCTAAATATTTTTTGTACCTATAATCATACCTTACTTCTTCAGTATCAAAGTGATTTTTGCTTGTAGTATTAATTCATGTGAAATATATGTCAATATATATATATATATATATATATATATATATATATATATTTCAAGATCATGTGGGGCCCTGGGGAAACACTGTTAAAGGACCCCTTACAGAATATATATAAAACCCTGTTATCTGATGGTCTTTATGGCAATTCAGGAGCAGATATCCTCAAAACAAAATCACAAATTCAAAACCTAACTCCTAATCAGAACCCTCTCTACGATCCAGGTAGGTAATACCACATTTCAGTTGCATTACAACCTAGAGTTAAAATGGATTTTCATTTGGATTTCAGATTTCATGTAATGGACATGCACAAAATAGCCCAAATTAGTGAAGTGAAATGAAAAAAAACCCGTAAAAAATAAAAAATCTAAAAAATAAAAAACGCAAACGTGGTGCGTGCATATGTATTCACTCCCTTTGCTCCCTAAATAATTACCTTTAGAAGTCAAATAATTTGTTAAAAAATGTCTACCTGTGTGCAATCTAAGTCACATGATCTTATTATATATACACCTGTTCTAAAAGGCCCCAGAGTATGCAACACCACCAAGCAAGTGGCACCACGAAGACCAAGGAGCTCTCCAAACAGGTCAGGGTGAACGTTCTGAAGAAGTACAGATCAGGGTTGGGTTATAAAGAAATATACCCGAAACTTTGAACATCCCACACAGCACCATGAAATCCATTAAGAAATGGAAAGAATATGGCACCACAGACACCTGCCAAGAGAGGGCTGCCCACCAAAACTCACGGACCAGGCAATGAGGGCATTAATCCGAGAGGCAACAAAAAGACCAAAGATAACTCTGAAGGAGCTGAAATGATATTGGAGTATCTGTCCATAGGACCACTTTAAGCCATACACTACACAGAGCTGGATTTACGGTGGCCAGAAAAAAGACATTGCTTAAAGAAAAAAATAACCAAACACATATGCTGTTCGCCAAAAGGCATGTGGGAGACTCCCTAAACATATGGAAGAAGGTACTCTGGTCAGACAAAACTAAAATTTTGCTTTTTGACCATCAAGGAATACACTATGTCTGATGCAAACCCAACACCTCTCATCAACATGAGAACACAGTGAAGCATGGCGGTGGCAGCATCACGCTGGGGAGATGCTTTTATCGGCAGGGACTGGGAAACTGGTCAGAATTGAAGAAATGACGGATGGCTCTAAATACAGGGAAATTTTAGAGGAAAACCTTTTTCTACATTTTCAAATGATACAAACCCCCAAATCCATTTTAATTCCAGCCAAGGGAGTGAATACTTTTGCATATATATATATTATTTTTTTTTATTATTTTTTTTTTATATATATATATACACAGTGTGAATTAGCAAACTGTTGACTGCTCAGGAAGATTATAACAGTTCTGGATTTAGTTTTATTCAGCAGTAAATTGAATCCCCAGGAATCATATCTAAGGGGACAAGGAAACCGTACACAAAGCCAGGGGACCATCATGCAAAGCATGTTTTTGTTTTTGTTCCCACAAAACTGCATGAAAGGTATATAAACTAACTGAGTGTCCACATGTAAGAAGGTACCCATCCATTTAGACAGTCTAAAAATAAATCAGTAGAAAGCAGTAAACAACTAAGTAGTAATGCAGTAGACACTGCATCCAACTCCCGATATCAACTTACATAGTCTATTATTAGTTCTTCTTTATCCTCGCCTCTTGATTTCCTCACAACCATCTGTATAAAGTCACCAAATGTGGTTGCCATGTAAACATCTTCATTTTGAATCTCCAAACCACCAAATTTCTGTTTAATCTCCTCGACCAACCTTTAAATTATGATAAAATATAACATTAAAGAGGGTATATCAATGCTCACAGCTAAATGTAAAAGCAGAGTTCTCCATGTGCACATTATTATTTTTATTTATTGTTTTATATAGTGCCATCAATTCTGCAGCGCTATACAAAGGGTAGACAGGCGATAACAATTAGGATATAACATAGCAAGATGACATCCAGAAACAACAGGTGAGGAGGGCGCTGCTCAAACGAGCTTACAATCTAGAGGGATACATACAAGTTAATGCTGCTCAATTGTATTTATGTATAATTTAGATAACATGCAGCTAAAAATGGACACTAGTATACATGTTAATATGATCGGTTGCCTTATTCTTGGGATTAAGTGCATTTTTTTTTCATCCAATACCAGATGCTACAACCGACAACACTGAACTGGACATCTCCGCTGTAGAGAACGCACGGACCCTTGGTCTAAAATAACATATTTACATAATAATAACATAATCATTTGTTTCTGCATTCTATGCATTCATGATACAAAGAAGAGCGTGAGGGCCCGGAAGCAAAAAAATATCAAGGTGCTTATCTCGTCACCATACTCACCTGACAACATCCATAGATGCTGCTCCAGATTTGAAAAAGTCTGTATTATCATCAACGGCAGCAACGTTGCTTAAAATCCCCTTCCAAATATTCTGGATGTGTAGAAAGAACACAAATATTTGATCATGAGATTTAATGTAAAGGAAGTTCCACTAAGAATCATAACTATATGAAGAAGAAAAGCAGTTTTAACTCTGTCTGTTCGATGTGTGAGGGAAATAAAGACTAATCGTATGACTTTATCATCACCAACAAATGTAGCTTGTAAAAACACAATGGCTGCTTCCATCAACAAGGCTGGTAGCAGGTGATAGACATATCTTAAATATAATTATGGATAATATAGAAAGAAAGACTTTGACGGCATAAAAGAACCCTTCATCCCATCTATCTTTTCTCCTTCCCTCCAAAATTATCAGCCTTCAATTTATTTACAGTAGTATTCCACTTCAGTTTTCTTTCAGGTTGACAGGAAATTATTGCCCATGTTTGCTGGCAGGGAAATTGGGGGTTATGTATAAAAAAGCGATTCTGATGTAAAGGTATAAATGTTGTCTTAGTACCATAGCAACCAATGGGCTTTTCTAGTCTATTCAAGGACATGACTTTTTACACATAACCTCCATTGTATCAGACACACCGCTGCAGTGGGGCAAATTAGTTTCGGGCCTCAGGTAATCTTACCCTAATCTCTGTCTCCATGGCCTTTTCTTCCTCTGTTAGCTCCAGAGCCGCTGCATCGTCAGTGGAAAAGTACTTTGAAGCTGGGATCATTTTTCCACCCTCAAACTGTAGGTTTTTCACCATTAACTGTAAAGAATGCGTACTGTAAATAGCGACATAGAAATATGAACATCAATATATTACACCCTGACTCCTACGTTAATATAGGAGGGAGTGTACAGTATTCCCAACCTCAACAAACTTGGGTCGGGAAGGGCAGCAATGTGTTTCTACAGGATTAAAGCCATTTACAGCGTAAACATACACAAAGACAAAATAATCGGTAATTACCCTACCGCTAAAAACAGAAATAAGTTATAAAATACTAGCAGGAGATTCTGAGGGTTTCCATACCCTGGCATACAACATATTAAAAAGTGTAAAGTCTAAAAAGGCTAGTTAAAGTAAATTAAACTATTCTTGTGAACAAAGTGTAGAATGCACAAGAATTGTTTTGCATTACGTTAAGAAAATGATCATGCAAGCTTAACTTGTGTTAAAGGGACAGTTAAATGTCTCACCATTAATAACTCACCATTTTTCCATCATTTCCAAAAAGAACAAGTCCATTTTTTGTCACAAGACCAGGTTTTGAGCACCCATCAATTGGCAAAGGCTCACCAGTTGGCACAGAACCTTGCAGCAAAGAAGATCCATATAATGTGACTATCTAGTAAAAAAGGTTGGCAGTTATTTTTTTGTATCATTTCTGAATACAAATTTGAGTCAAAGGACCACTTCATGTGACATACCTGACCATTAATCTCTGTCCAGGCTCCTGGCACTTTATCATGCCCTCGGATCCAGTTGTGGATTACATCTGCGGAGTTGTCCCAACATATCTAGGGATGTAGAATATTTAAAGGGGATATACTCTTTGTATTGATCCGGAGAGTATGCTTTTTTGGCTTCATAGTATATAAAATCAGACTGTTATGCAAGGCCCAGGATAGCACCGGTGGATGAACCCACGATGCAGAGACAGTAGCGGACTCACAAGGTAGGAGGTGCAGGTAGAGCGGTCCAAAGCAAACAAAACAGTTCAGGGCCAGAGGCAGGGAATCAAAGTCAGGGTAAGCCGAGGTCGGGGCAGGCAGAACGTGATCCAAGTCGTATAACAGTATCCAAAGGTCGGTACACAGAAGTCAGGAATCAAGTAATACACAAGCAAACAGGAACCCAGAGCACAAAGGCAACGTGACTCTTTGAACAGGCAACACACAATGGAACAAGCAGGTTTAAATAGGACATGGGACGGGAACATGGCAAAACACCCCTAATGAGCGTCCTATGACGTCATCGCGACCGACGCACAAGAATAGCGTTGTCGCGATGTACTAAACTAATATATACAGTGTCAGCATGTGCTACAGCCGCGGGGGTCGCGGGTGTGCCACGCTGGCACGTACAGACGAATACGAGCGCTGCGGGGGTCGCTGGCGGGTTGCACGGGTTTACACAAAGGCTTGTGTTCCTTACCTTTGCATTCTCCTTCTTCTGTATTCCTTCATAAGTGGCACAATCTTCTGGCTGGCCTATACGAGGAGCTTTTCCATCTGCGATTAACTGAACAGCTTCCACCTTAAAATATAAAGAAATTGAAATTACTCTATTTTTGTTTGGTTTGCTGGCATCAATGAATGGAATCTTTATTGGTCTTATTGAAATGTTTTAATAAATGTATTGTTAGAAAATCTTGTTGCTCAGATGTATTGGTTCCAGTCCAATACAAACCATATAAAGCATTAATACATGTTTAATTGCTAAGATGCAATCTAAGGTGCATGTGAATCATATCAGCTTAATAAATGCTCTTTAAGCGGCCTCTCAGTAAAACACTCTGGAGATCAGATTTATTAAAACAGACAGTGATTCTTCACTATGAACAAACCTCGAAAAGCATTGTTTTAAATGCTCTATGTTCTCAAACAATATTTGCATTTCCAAATCCTCCTAAACATGCTGTTCAGACCTACCATGGCTTTGATGCCCTCTGGGAATAGAAAGCGATTGTAAATCGTATCCACTGTATCATTTGGTTCTACATCACATTCCCTCTGGAGTAAAATCGGTCCCGTGTCGAGGCCATCATCAGCCCAGAAGATGGAAAAACCAGCCTTCTTATCACCATGAATTAAGGTCCTAGAAATGAATGGTTACATGAAGTAAGTTCTGGCAAGTATTATGTCAGTAGCCCCCATGTCTTTGTGTCTCTCTCCTGGGGCCACTGATTCTGCCTTTCCACATATAAACTACAAGACCCTCAATCATAGACATGCACATTAGATTATCCAACATCTTCAGCCAACTCGGCAGATCACTGGAGAGTCTTAGTGTGCGGCTAGTCATCTAGTGTCCCCTACATGCCAAGTTCATATAGAACACTTTGTTGGTTATGCCCTTTTTGTCTGTGACCACACACACACACACACACACATGTACCCCATGTCCCAAGCACAAATTGCTTCTAGTTCCCACATTTTAGATTGAGTTCTTGATTCCAATTAACAAAATATAGCCTTCTGTAACATGAAAGTAAGCACCGTGATATATCATGATCATCATATTCCTGCACTCTGATTTTGCCTGGAAACAATCCATTATGGGTCCCGTAAGAGCAAGAGAAGTATACATTAAAAAACAGGTGCTTTTAAAAATATTTCAATCACTATTTTTATGTTATACACTACTTGTTATGGCCTGCTTACCCATTGTACAGCAATACGGAATATGACGGAGCTATATTAAACAAATTCTCATCTAGGGATATTTGTACCAGATCTCAATGGATAGGATTATTAGTTGTTGCTGCCGAAAATCATATTTAAAGCTGATTTATTATCTGGGTACTGCTATTCACTAGGAGATTCCAAATCTCCACCCCAGGGCTCTCTCCATCAAACTGCTCGGTCTTTTTGCTACAATATAAGGCTCTTTCATTTTGACTCCATATTAAACTGAATTCATCTCCTGTGATTGTGTAACTTTTAATGAAATGAAGACTCTGCTGCAATACATTTTATAAGCTCTATAAAAAAAGTATACAGGTGGTTATAGGAAATTGTCTCAGTATTCATTTTTAATGATAATGTTATTAAGTTAATATTCAGACACTGCTAATCTGATCAGAATCTAATCCGCGTAATGCAATTGACACTGTAAATTGTGTAGCAAGAATTAATCGTGTTACTGATGCGGCATGTGAGCCAAGAGATAATCGTGCTTTCCACACCATTGATCCCATCTGGAGGAAGCATATCTCATCACTAAAAAACAAATGGAGCAGACACAGAAGAAAATAAGCAAACCACATGAAAAATCCATATGGTGCTATCCACAATATCAAAAAAAACCATCAGTACGATTTATATATAGACTTATACAGCCCACCTTTCAGTATTTCTCTCTGTATTAGCATAGGTCTTGATCTTATTCGACATGATAAATGAAAAAGCCTTTCTTGGTCATTATCTGGCAAATTCTGGATAATTTATAATGCCAATTAGAAATATCTAATAATAAACAAAGTAGCAGTGACTGATGGTTATCATTTGAACTTAGTGACTGTTGTGAAATTAGAATGTAATTGGAAAATTGCAAATCTAAATGTATTAATCAATCGGGTATTGGAATTGGATCTGTAGTCTAAACGGTCTATCTTAACCCAGAGTTTTTGTCTTGACCTATATATAGACTTTGTGTCTACAATTGGTTCTACATATATTAATGGATTAACCTCTTAGGGAGTGACATTGATTAAACAAAATTATTCTGTTTTATTGCTGCTACTGCCAGTAAGATAAATGCCAATAAGTAATATGGTTGTTGCAAAGAAATAACGCTTCTGATGGTGACATTTTAGCTAAGCAGGGTAAAATAACTATTAGTCCAGAAGACAGAAATGACCACCTTTATGCAATTGTTCAAAGTGCTCAGAATGACCATGGTTCTTCCAAAGCAAAAGGCAAAGCTCACCAGTTGATAGCAGAGGCTCCTCTGTGCCGAGGAAGGATGGAAGGATGATAGATGATGGAGCCGTGTTTAGGATGGTCAATTACATCCATAGGAATAAACTGTGAGCAGAAAGGTAGAACATTGAGCTCGGCTCCTACTGATTTATATGCATCTACTACCTCTGGCATTGATTTTCCTTTCACTCGCCACCGGGGAAATTTAAACACTGGTGTGCCATCCTTCTCAGCAGCCACCGCTGAAAGAGAGGCAGAAACAATACAAAATCAAATTACACTGCATTAAAAACAATAGTTAGTCTGCACTAAAATGAACAGTAATCAAAATAAGTACTGGTTGGTGTGCATTTCAAGTCTGGGCTACCCTTGCAGGACAGGTCTGATGTGCAGATTGAGATGGTTTCTTTGTAATTGGAAGTGAAGCTAAATAGGTATGAGATGCTACCAACTTGACCACAGGATTGACCACAAGTCGTTGTAGTTCTGCAGTGGGGTCCCCAGAGCTCGGGGGCCCTTATGCACATGTCTAGTATGTGTAATGGATAATCCCCCTGCTGCCAACAGGCTCAAAAAATAAGGGGCTGATTATGCATAGGGTTTTATATAAAGCCCCTAGAACCTCTGAGTACATAGGATATGTTGTATGATCCCTGCTCCAGTAGTGGCAGCTGATTTCGCAGACACACATGCAGTAGGTGACATTAAGGGGCAGCAATAACCCTTATTACTCCTCATATGATGTGTGAGGGCAGATATGCTCTTGGTCAGCAATACACAAGAGACAGCTCCTTTTTATTCTATTATGGCATTCACGTGTTTGTATAAGCACCAATCTTAAAAATTTCAGGAGTCACCATGTTTTTAGTAGAAAATAATCTACATGAATATAGGATACACCCAACTTTGTTGGGTATACCTTAACAGCCCAGTCTTGCCCAGCTGTTCACCATCTAATAGACAATATGTTACGTTTTAGAAATGTTCTTCCCTCAAAAGTAGGCAACTCCTGTAGTAATGCCACCATCAACGTCCAAGTCTTCGTCTTAAGTGTATCAAGGGAAAACGTAACTTACTGAGTGAACGCAAAACATCCCGCGTTCCACTTATAGATAGGTCAAGCCTGAATATCAGTGTTACTAAACTAGAACATGGACAAGCATTGGTGTGAATAGCGTCAGCTTGCACAGGACTATGTTTAATGCCCAAACTTTAGCATGACTGGCAGCTAGTATTTCATTAAAATAATCAGGAATTACAGAGAAATTAATGAGTATTATCAGAACACAACAACACTACTAAAAAGAATACCCTTTAAAAGCAAGAGAGGGAATTTGTAGAATAGTTAAGATGTATGATGCATGCCTACATGTAACGGTTCAAAAGGTTAACACACAGCAGGGTACAATTTACACTCCAGGAGCCTCTAGACCAGGGGCGTCCAACATGCGGCCCGCGAGACCTTGAGGTGCGGCCCGCGTAACATCGGCAGCCTGGGCAACCGATCTTACGCAGGCCGCACCTCGAGCCCTGCTACTTACCTGTGGGAGGGTCTTCTGTACTGCATAGAGGAAGAGGAACCTAGCAGAGTTCACGTGACATCACATGGCTCTGCTCCAGTCCTGCTTCCTCTGTGCAGTACCAGAGAACGCAGAGGGAGGTCGCACCCTCTGCTGAAGTCTGTGAGCGGCATCGAGGAGGTGCAGTGCAGGTAAGGGGGTCAGGAGGGTGTTTGAATGAGTATGCGTGATTGAGGGAATTCATCTGTGAATGAATGAGTGTGTGTGTGATAGCATGGATGTGTAAGTGCTGGAACCTAGGCATGATGGGACTGTGATTGCTGTTAGCAATCACACTCCTATCATGCCAAGTCAGCCAGTACATGCTGAAACCTAGCTAGCTGCCCCCCTTGTGTATTGATGCTGCCAGCAGTATGGGGTCTGCACATCACTTACAGCCACCCTGTACCAGCATGTATTGGCTGACTTGGCATGAAAGGAGAGTGATTGCTAACAGCAATCACAGTCCCATCATGCCTAGGTTCCAGCATTTACTGGTTGGATGTGTAAGTGCTGGAACCTAGGCATGATGGGACTGTGATTGCTGTTAGCAATCACACTCCTATCATGCCAAGTCAGCCAGTACATGCTGAAACCTAGCTAACTGCCCCCCTTGTGTATTGATGCTGCCAGCAGTATGGCGTCTGCACATCACTTACAGCCACCCTGTACCAGCATGTACTGGCTGACTTGGCATGATAGGAGTGTGATTGCTAACAGCAATCACAGTCCCATCATGCCTAGGTTCCAGCATTTACTGGTCGGATGTGTAAGTGCTGGAACCTAGGCATGATGGGACTTTGATTGCTGTTAGCAATCACACTCCTATCATGCCAAGTCAGCCAGTACATGCTGAAACCTAGCTAGCTGCCCCCCTTGTGTATTGATGCTGCCAGCAGTATGGGGTCTACACATCACTTACAGCCACCCTGTACCAGCAGTCCCATCATGCCTAGGTACCAGCATTTACTATTTGCCTGGGTATGATATCATGCCAAGTCATATTGCTAATTTTTTTGTCCAATTGTGGTGTGTTACCTACTTTTATTAAAAATGTGAGTTATTATTATTATTTTTAAAGGTGGGGGGTCATTTTCGGTTTTGGCTAAGTGAACCGTGAATGTTTTGGTCCAGAATTTTCATTTTGGTGCATCCCTAGAATAAATAGAAGTATTTCATTTTTAATTATGCTGAATTTGTAGTCACAAACCTTTCTAGGCCCAGAAATCAGTGAGAGGAAAAGTAAAGGTTTTGTGTCATTTACTTTATTTTAATCTGCATATTTTATTAAAGGCCATATTTTGGACACCCCTGCTCTAGATAAAAGACCATCGGTTACTGCCATGATGAAGAACGGGAGGACTTTGGTCAAAACAAGCAGTGCTGGGGAAGCAACGAGCAGAGCAGCCTTCAGCCACATCTCTTTTACATTCCCAAACCACCCCCTAAAAACGTGGCTTTCTAGCCACATGCATTCTGGAAATGGAGTAAGACTGAAGAAAAAAAAAAATGAAGCCGGAATAATAAAAATGTGAAACAACTGAAAACGACTACAAAGGTGCAACAGAAAAGAAACCACAACCATCCGAGTTTAATATACTCAAGATGCTGTTTCGTTTAACATCTCAGTGCCACAAGCATCAAACTTTGTGAGTATTCTGAAGAAAATAATAGGCTGTTTACAATGGCTGACAAACGATACAAGTTGGAAATTTGGACTGCATTTTTATAATCTAATATCACATAAATATATCAGCCCTGTCTGGCCATGAAACTACCAGATCAATATTCTAATACAGAATCAGTGCGTACCAGGCACATAGATCCCAGAAAGAAAGAGACATCTACTTTCAGCAGAAGGCTTATTACCCAGACACAAGTACCAACTGATTCACTAGGTGGGACCTAGTCTTTCTAGCACCCTGGGTGAACTAATTCGCAGGCATCCCGCTCCACCGCGCAAACTTGGTGGTGGCGTCCCCCACAGGCATGACACTCTATGCACCCCCTGGGTTGTGTGTATGGTGGGGTTAGCAAAGCTGATCCCTGAGCTGTTATGTCTGATGGCCGTGGAAGCCATCCTGTACATAATATGCCAGGTTGTTTTTTTATGTAACATGATCAAAATTTGAGAAGTGCATGGCTTCACAGACCAGCAATATATCAGTTTATAGCCATGACTTGCAATGGTTTTTCAGCCAATCTGTATAAATACATCTCTGATTATACCACTTACCCAAGGGATCTGCTTTCCCATCTTTGTCTGGAACTGTGAACACCCCAACGACTTTATGTCCTTCTTTGCGTAAGTTATTGTATACTTCTTGCCCGAAAAGACTCTGGCCAATAAGGGCAAGCCTTAATTTGTTCTGGTAGTAGACCTGTAAAGGATAATGAAAAAAATATTTTTGCATATTCTACGTATACACAAGTAATTTTATTACACGTACATTTACACTCGTATATAGCTACAACAATCTATAAACTTGAAAAGAAAAAAAAAATAACCATGCTAACAGTAAACATAGAAACATTTCATGGTAAAAACATCTAATCTGCCTTTTCTTTCGTGCTTTAAAGATTCATACCTTAAGCACGTCATTTTGTATGTGAACTGACACATGTCTTATGTTATTACAATTGGTTATGACCCCAGCACTATATACATTGGAGACTTTTACAACATAAAAGGGGAACTAACGTATCCTCTATAAACTTGACCTTTGCAATGTAGTGAAACTTTTCAGACTAGAACATATGGCAGCAAGCAATAAGCCCAGAAACCAGATACAGGTAAGTCTGTGACATCATATACTACTCATCGCTGTTGGGTCTGATGGAATGGGTGAAAATACAGCATTATCAGGTAGAAAACAATACAGGAGAACATGACAGGATAATGAGGAGGAAAGAAGAATGTTAATCATAAAGAGGAGAGAAGCAGCATAAAGGCGGAGAAGAAGAGAAATACAAAACATAAAATAAAGGAAAATAAAGATAATATAGTGTAGTATTTTCGGTAGTAGACAACTTGTAGTTCTTCATGTGCTGAACTACAGCTTCTAGGATCATAGGTACTGTAATCCATCACCAGCTGAGAGTGGCTATTTACCCCGATTATAGAGAAAGATACCCTCTTATTATCAAGCTACATTGATAAGAAAACATATGTTAACACGGACCACAGTAGTACCTATCAAGGACTCTCTGTCCTTACTAAAACATCCACGTGTTTCATAACAAAAAAAAAACTGCCGTATTGCTTTTCATAATTTACATAATGCAGGGATGCAGTTTTATATATAATTTTAAAAAGTTATGTTCTACATTGAGAGATCCACTTGAAACTTTATAATAGCAATATTTATTCTACAATATGAAAAATAAACACTACTTTGTTTATTTTCATTTTGTAAAACCTATCCAAAGCAAGTAGTGGGTATTTAATGCTATGATATCAGACGATGTGTCCCTTTCTCCCCGAGACATATCTGTAGCAATCGGACGGTTGGTGCGGTGCTCAAACCACTTGTACCAAAATCCTCTTTTCTAAGTAACTTTATCATAAAATGTAATAAACATTTTCTAAAGCTATTAGAACCAGAAGAACATGTACTAACATACTGAATGATCCCTCACCCAGAACTACATAAAACAACAAGCGCGATTGGCAGTCCCACAGCATTATATACGGTAATTGTTCTGATTGTATAATTAGGCTTAATATGAACTAATACTGGCACAGAGCCAAAGGCAAGTAGCACAGTGATAAACGCCTGGCACAGGGCCCGTGGATACACTATACATATATATTATATATCAATTTATAACTTATTTGCGTTATTCCTGATTTTTTTTGTTGTTATTCTGTCTCTCACTGTTCAAATAAACCTACCATTCAAATTATAGACTGATCATGTCTTTGTCAGTGGGCAAAGTACAAAATCAAATACTTTCTGAGTGCAACACAGATGGCAATGCATTGCTTTAAAGCGAGCTTACCCAAATGTGCTTAGCGCACCTGATATACACAGTCATAACTACTGTTTGTTTTCTTTCATATAATAATATATAATGTAAGCTTACGACCCTCTCCACCTAATGTATCGGTTGGTCTTAGTCTGTCAATTCTCATCTTGTGCTGCGTAAATTGTTGGCGCTATATAAATAGAGGATAATAATAATGATAATGTACATTCGTTCTCCAGATCTTGTTCTTTGTTTCTACCTTTCCCTCTCTCCGGCCTTCATCTTACAGCCTTGTGCTCTCCTGTCTTCTTCTCTTCCTACTTACTCATCTGACCTTATGATGTCAAATACCTCTTACACACCAGGGGACCCAACTGTAACTGCACCTTAAACCTACAGCAGACCACAATATAGGATATTTTAAGGTTAGACTGGGCAACACCACCATCATATCAAGAACATGCAGCCTGATCTCAGCCTGATCTGAACCCATCACACACCCTTATCCCAGCATTCAGCATGAGCGAAGCAGGGTACTTAAAATACATTTCCACTGGCCCTCTGCCTGGCATATCAAATTTAAACTGGATCTGGCTGGCACCTTGTGTCTGTTACTGCCCTCCTCTGTTTCTACACAAGCCGTAATCTATGGAAAACTGGCCAAGTGCTCAGAACGATAAGTGGGACCCAGGAGCGCTTAGCGATCAACGCACATGCAACGTGTCCCCTGAACACCCCCCATGCCTGCTGCTGATACAGCTCCAAGGGGAATCGCTCTTGTTTTGTCTCTATTTGGCTTTTAGCAGTAGCTATGGTTACACCAAGAAACTAAGCTATGGAGTAAATAACCTATATACCATAGATCGATATTCCAAGCACCACAGGCAAAAGGTGATCTTGTTGTTAACAGCTTCCAATAGCTGCAAAAATAACCTAAAATGCACAGGGACTTATACATAAGTATTCGTAATCACATACAGAAAAATAAATATATACAGAAGATCATAGCATTACAGTACGATTATTAACCACTTCATCGTGCCCCTATAGCTACAATCTGCAGCCTTTCCACCGATGACACCTTAGCACAATCTTTCTATGCCTTTGACAGATGGTGGTGAGTTAGCTGTCGGCGTGTGAGGAGTGACAGCTCGCTACTCACCGAGGCGGTGGAGAACTTCCTGATGAACTGATTGGCTGCCCACAGCATTCTGGCAATGCCCAGCAGATGCTCGCACTGACATATAAATGTCCCCGCAGAGACGGTGGGTGCGGTGACCGAGCGGAACCGATTCGCTGCAAGTCTGCAGCGCTCTGTAACCGAGCAGTCGGGGAACGTTCTGTGCAGGACACGCCCCCATCTCTCGAGCGAATGCCGTTCAGGACACGCCCATTGAAAAAGGTCACACCCCCTTCACCTTGCAGGCCGCCTGGATAGCGGTTCCTAGGACGGGCTCTCACGCTTTGCAGAACCCGCCCACATGTAGACACAAGCCACGCCCTCCCGGTGCTGACTGATGCAACAGCTTTGGTTGTAATGCTCCGGGCAGGCGGGAGGCGTTATGTCCTCCCTCAGACTGTAGTAGGTTGATATGGCGTCTCTGCGGATAATATAAACACATAGCACTTCCCATAAGGCTTTGTCTTCACCAAATATTTCTGCATCTCAGCTTGCTTTGACTAACTTTAAGATGCAACCAGACCCTTAGGGTCCCAGGGAGCCCTCTAATTATACAATGCTGTGTTCACATTCTGTTCTGGGGCAGGGGGATAAGTAAAGCCAAGTTCCCCCATTGGTCTCTTGCTCCCCGCAACATACACACTGGCACACATATGTACACACACCCAAACTTATACCCTCACATGCTTACACATATTTACACTCAAATACACCTACTCATGCTTACTAACCCACACTCATACTGACACACACACCCCCTCACACCACTCACACATTCACATTCATGCTCACACGCTTACACATTTCAGTAGATATACTATTGTTTTCTGAAAAATGAGAGCTAAAAAATCTATCAAATCTTTCACAGAAGACATAGTTATTTTAAGTGTTTACTAGCACTTTAAACTGTTTATTATTGAGCTTTAAATAAACATAGTTAACAACTGAAGTCGCCATTTTTTAGTCACTCCCTATTAGAGAGAAATCTGTACATTGAACGCACAAGTGCTTCAATAGGTTTTTGAGGGAACCAGTCAAAATGGGGAGCCGTCAGTGAAATCGTACTTGAAGACTGCAATAAGATCCTGCTATTGGCTCATGCACAGGTTGGGCTTAGCGGGTCCTCTCAAATGCAGCCAGGCGTACAATGAATCCAAGTATCACGCCATTATTTGGCTCTTGTTTAAGTTCTTACGATTCTTTCAATTTCTACCCAACCAAGCTTAGTTCTTATAATATGTTCTTTGTGGAACGAGAGGGGCAATTCCAAACTGTACCACCTGAGTGCTGTATAAAATTAGTCCTTGTAGGCAGATAGGAAAAAACAGGTGACAACAAGCTTTCTCCACTGGATGTTTCCAATGAGGCCCCATGCGTCGCTGGACAGGATGGTTTCCAGTAATATGTTCTGTACACTAGGGTGACCGCATTTTATTTCTGCCATTCGAGGACACACTATGAAGGGCATGAGATTACAAACACAGGTATATATATATATACGCGTTAGACATGCTTTAACTACATAATATGTACTTATCTCTTTGACGTAAAGACCGTGATTGAAATATGATTTTAAAATAACAGCTGAACTGGCAGTTATTTTCTATTCTTTAATATTAGCCCCTGCTGCCGATATATATTAATATTAGCTACTGCTGCCAATATATATATACATATTAGACCCTGCTGCCGATATATATTAATATATGACCCTGCTGACAATATATATATAAATATTAGATCCTGCTGCCAGTATATATAAATATTAGACCCTCCTGCCAATAAATTTTATATGTAAAAAAAATACCCTAGGCAAGCATTTCCTTGGGCCCTGCTCCAAAAAAAATATTTGCCACACTGACTGCAGATTAGGGGAAGACTTCCCCCTTCTGACCCTACCTTGACATTGAGAGGTTCTCTCCCCGTAATCATCCCCAGTCCCCTTGACCACTATAGATCAACTGAATAAGACATAGAAATCCTATATTTGCAGGTATACGTAAATATTTTACTTACTGGAAGTAGAGATCTGTTGACATATCATAATGATTTGTTTTCTGCCCTAATGTTATTTTACCTTTTTTTTGTCCTCATGCTTGGAGAGGTAGCCAAAACAAATTGGCTTCCAGCAAAATTTGAGGACAGATAAGAACTATTTGGTCCCTCTAGTCTGTCCATTTTGTTCCTGCTGTTAAAAAAATTAAAAACCATAATTGGTCCTTTGTCTTGTGATATATTCAGGATACCCTCACGCATATCCTATGCATGTTTATATTCTCTTACTGTATAGAAAGAAAACAGACACATGCTCATACATTAAAACAAATTTATCTTGGGGAGGCAATTGCCCTGTTGCCCTCCCTGGATCTTCCAATGCTAGGAGCAGTTGGACACTTATCATGCAAACAGTTGATTACCAATCCCTGGCAAAGGGAGTCGGAACGCTAATTTTCTTTACTTTTTTTCAGCAAACTTTCCAAGTTTCTTAGGATTGTTTGCATAGATTACATGTAACCGCAGAGAAACCCACCCAAATATATTCAACTGTATCTCCAGATTACAGAAATACTCCATATTATTTTATTTTATTATTAGATATTTTTATCTACAGAACTAAGCCCACTGTCTGACACCCTCATTTGATTGCGCAACAGCACACAGAATACGGACACAGAACATAAAGGATTACATGATAATATGCTATACAAACATGGTTTAGGTAAAAAGGAACATTTTCACAAATGTGCAGCCATATGATCTCACTATAGATCAGCTGGCAACCTGTTGGCACACTTTTTTGTAACTTTTATGTTTTTCCTTTTTTTATTACTAGTGGTTTTTTTTACTTTTCTGAGGCTCCTGAAGCCAAAATCGATGGGAATTTAAGTGTTTGGAGGGGATGTGTTGCTGCTGTGCATTAGCAGTATCTTCACAAGCTGTAAGAGCTGCATATTAAACTACATAATAAGTAAGCACTCGTTTTGGTGAGGCTATTTGGGGCAGCAGACCGTCCCTTTAAGTAACACAATTCAGTGAGCTTATAGTCTTATCCACCAGAGGGCAGCATCCCACGGTGTTGTTGTCTTTAATAGTGAGTAGAGCACTGTCAATGATTGACAAAATCCAGTCTTACGTACGAAAATATTACACGGTTCGCCTCGCTGCCCACAGTAAAGATGGCTGCCTGCGCACATCACTCATCAGACATGTCAAACTCGGTCGCCCCTTCAGTCTTGGTAGTGGGCGTGCATTGGCAGGAAGTCACGTGACCTCGAGTGTCACGGGGAAGGGAGGCGGGTTGGGTATAGTGTTCCCTCACTCGTTTGATCGGTGATGGCGACGACTACGGAGGTTCTCTCCCCGGAATGGGAATTTGATCGTTTTGATGACGGCTCCCAGAGTAAGTAAGGGCATGTTCTGAGAGCTCTTGGAATGAAGAAGGGCGTGTGACTGGGACAGAAGGCTCCTCTGCGTTATACTGTCACATATGTGTATAATGCCCCAAAATACAGAGGGGCACGTTCCTTGTCATTTGCATGAATTCCAAGTAGCGACATCATATGTTCACTCTTAGCTCGGTGGCATTCCCATGATCTGGCTGTGAGTGTTGGTAATGACATAACAGCAATACCCCAATTATATCTAATCAACCTTCCAGTAATGATGTAAGAAACATAAAAGTGGGCATTGTCATGCGTGATCTCAATGTTGAGTTCTTGTTAATACCTCCTAAGACTGTTACATCTCGTTTACTAATGAATTAAAGTGATTGTTGTACTGTGGGGATTTGCTTGTTAAGTCACTGCGCCAGTGTCCCCTTACGTCACCCAAATTGTTATATGTGACCTCGCAACATTTTAAAAGGGGCGCTCCAGTCATCAATGATTGCTTAGAGGTCCCTTTAAATTTACACGGTGCCCCCCTTGCAGAATCCCCCATATGCATTTCTCCCTTTCCCTAATCCCAGTTCAGTCAAACACATCTCCTTTATGTGATCTACTTCCAACCGGTCATCTCAGATACCCCAGTAACTGTGTAGTCAACGGTGTATTAAGATCCTTGTGTGCATTGCACAGAAAGTGCTTCAGTTGATTTCTGTGGGAGCTCTTTCTTGCCACTGATTGGCTGCTTCAAGAAACCAATCAATAGCACAGGATGTTGGAACAGCGGATTGGGTGGGAAGCACTGCAGCTTCTCCCTCAGACAAAGCTCCTTTCCCCCCGATTTGAACAATACATATGAAAGTACGTACAAAGTATTATCACATGCATTGTTTAGGGGCTTCCTGGGACACTGGACTGGCCCTTTAAATGCAGATCATTTAGGTTTACAGGCAGGGCTTTGCTTAGACTTTATGTGACTTTATTATTATCTTTTATTTATATAGCGTCAACAGTTTACGCAGCGCTTCTTACAGTACATACAGTCAAAGGCTATGACAAGACTAGAACAGACAGACTAACCGATCCGTTAGATAAAGAGCTTACAATCTAGAGGGAGGATGACAGTGTTATGTGTAGATGGTAAGGAAGTAGAACTTGGGTTTGGACTTTGCACTTTTCTTCTATGATGGATTTTTTTATTGGTGACGATGGCTCGTGTAGGTTTTTATTATTTTTTGTTATTTGTATATATAACGTTTTCATGAAGAAAGCCAATGTCCCTTATCACTGCACTCATACTTCACAACACATTTAGATGGAAGATGCATAAGTTAATACTACTTGTTAAACACCCAAAAGTGCAAAGAGCATTACATTTCTTAAAAAAACGAAACTTTTTTCCTGCATGGCAGCTGCTGTTCTGTGAATAGAAGTCATGCTGAATAAATTTAGATTTGCCCATGCCTTTTAAATGAACTTGAATTGAATTAGCGAATCGCTATGGCAGCAATCGGCTGCCTATCAAAGAAACTGTGTTGAAGGGCAGTGTATTCTTTGTATACAGCTATATCCTCTGTCTCCACTGAGGAACACACAAATTAACATTTTGTCTATTACATTCTAAAGATATATAATATATATATATATATATATATATATATATATATATATATATATATATATATATATATAAATTTTGTAGTATACTGGCAATTTTCCATTTTGTAAGTTTACTGTATCTTCATTGGATGACAGATGTGTGCTACGGGTAATGATAATGTTAACGTTTAAATGGTAAGTTTAACAAAAATGTTAGTATTGTACACAATAATAGTTAATAGCCTTGATAACCTAGTTTTGCGTAATGGTTGTCTGCTTCAGTATCCAAGGTAACAGGTGAGACTGAGCAGCTTCTAATATAGCAAATATATAAGTATGTATTACCTGTTACAAGGCCTTTGCTGTTTGATCTTGGTCTTAGGTCTGTCTCAGTCCATCATAATAATCCCACGTTCCTGCCAGAGATTTCACCAATTTGTTATAAAACTAGCATTTAGATTTACTGAACAGCATAGGCTCTTCATGGTCTAGAGTCAAATCAGCAAATGCTATGTAAAAACACCTATCTGAGGCATAAATATTGGAGATTCGGTCACACTATGTGGCCATATATTGCTTAGCCCCCCACTACGTCAAAGTATCCCAAGTTTGGTGAGTCCTGTTTAATTTTTCATGGCTATATTACTTCCGCGGGTCATTTGACAGTTCTTTTCTGCTCCCCACGGCTCACGGCCTGCTCAGTACACCCACGTGAGAGCTAACAAACTCATTGACTGTTTATATAGACACCCTTTGCAATTTAAAAAGCCACAGATGTGGGAAATTAACCTTTAATTGCCATTTTAACCTGTGTGTGTGTCACCTTGTGTCTGTAACACAGCCAAACATTCAAGGGTATGTAAACTTTTGATCGGGCCCATTTGGGTTGTATCTCTTGTCATTATGTTGTAAAAAAATCAATGCCAACATTTCATCATTTCTGCCAGGGTACGCAGCCTTATGAGCACAACTGTAAGTTGTCCGTAAAGTACCTGGGAAGTATTATGTGGTTTTTTACTGATGATTTTATTGGCTTTAAGTCTGTTGGAGATTGGGCAGCTAGTGTTCTCTGAATGGTATTCTAGTGCCTGTAGAAAATAGAACGTGCGCTGTCGTTGCTAATAAGTGAAAAGGGACCGCACTGTCACATCTGTGCATTGTTTGATGGAGATGCTAACGTACTGATTCAGATCTTGGAAGACATATAATCCTCCAACTATGAAATACTACTTTACGCTTCAGTATTATTTCCATTGAAATGCTTTATACCATACACATAGTTCAGTCTAAGCAACATTAAACATTTTTGACTTATAAAGATAAAACGGCTTTGCTGGTGACTTCCGCCTGCCGGTTTGTCCCTGGTCAAAATCATTCCTTAAGTAAACCGGGCTTTTTTTCTAAACTCGTAAAGGAGGCAATGACCCTGCATTACATCTCTCATTTACTATGAAGGGTGTCTGAAGTGTTTGTGTTGCTGAAAGCAACTTTGCTACTCTGGATCTGTCGGTTCTTTTGAGTTGTTGAAAATGCTTTCTTGTAGCATGAAAACTGAATCGGGTTCCTCGTATTTCATCATTGCTCTCTAGTTACAATGTACTGTTGTTGCAAAGTACTTTAATATAGAGTCGTTGTCTCGGAGGCTACTTGGGGCAACTATTGCAGAAAACATTCAAATGACTGCCAATAGGCACTTTTAATTCCCAATTCCCAACACTAGCACCAGTGAAGCCAACGGTTATTTGCTTTACTGACGCCTTTCTCATAGGAAAATGAGCATCATGTTACTTGGAAACGCACCATGCTTCCTGGGAACATTTTCTGGTAGAAGCGTAGCATAGCTTCCCGGGTATATGAAGCCTTGCATGTGTGTTCAGAGACTGGGGCTCACGTCCGCATTTGCTCAGTGGATTCTTCTATAGAGGACAGGATCTGGGTTAAAAGGAAACAAAGGCCATTGTTATCACAGTGAAACAAATACGTCAATAAAACAGAGCCTTCTTTATCACCGCTAGAAGCCAGGTATGGGTGACAGGTCCTCCTTACTAAATTGTAAGAAGCCCAAACGTCACAATGTTTCTATTTAAACTTTCCTCTTACCCGCAGACCTCGAACATGCCTGGATGTATTTCCCAACCTTGCACAACATCTCAAACGGATACAAATCAGTTGATTACTAAATCGTGTATGTGGGTAGGACATATTACGAACATGAAATAATGGAACTGAGCCAATAAACGAACACTCTTCCAATCTTACATTGTACGTTAACCTTTTATGCTCCACTGGTGCCATCTGAGTACATATGTAGCATCCTACTCATTTATCTAACTGGTTATTACTGTTGCTTTTCCTTTGACTTTATAATGGGATGGGTTCTTTAAGGTGTTGATTTTGAAGCAGGCATGGAATGATGAATCTGGGATTAGGAGCAACGGATGCAATAAGTGATCCAGTATTCCATTGTTGCTTTATCATACCCTCTTTGAAATAGTTACATTTCAGCTATACGTGACAGGTCCTATATAAACAGACGTCATTGTTATGTGGGTGTATGGCATATTCAGATTGACTCCGCCAAACCAATAAATAAGGTAAAGAAAGCCTTGCTTACAAGCTGTTTAATTGGATATAGTCTTGGAAGTTAAAGCTTTGAAATTGGCAGTTTTGACATGTGAATGCAGAACTTCCTAAGAGTGCTGTTCCACTTGGGCACAACATTAGCTACACTAGTAGCAAATCATTCTTAGCAGAACTGTCTTTTCTTTAATGGTTTAATCAATTAAAAAATTCCGAATCTTTTAAGACGCTCTTTCAGTCTCTATGGCGGGGGTGTCCAAGTTTTTTTCTGCAGTGGGCCACTTCATCAGAATTGTATGCGTGTGAGGGCCGCACTCATTTTTCACTGAGAGAAAATATGGCCTTTAATAAAATATGCAGATTAAAATAAAGTAAATGACACAAAACCTTTACTTTTCTCTCACTGATTTCTGGAATTTCTGGGCCTACAAATTCAGGATTCTGGATAAGTAAAAATAAAATAGTTCTATTTATTTTAGGGATGCACCAAAACCAAAAATTCAGGGTTCACTTAGCCGAAACTGAAAGTGCCCCCTCCCCCACACTTTTAATAAAAGTAAGTTACACACCAAAATTGTACAAAAAATTATATATTATGATTGTTAACAGCAATCTCAGGCATACCCAGATTCCAGCATGTACTGGTTGGCTGGGCATTGTATTTTTTGTCCAATTTTAGTGTGTAACCACACTTTTATTAAAAGTAACACACCAAAATTGGACAAAAAAAATGCATGATGAGACTGTGATTGCTGTTAGCAGATTGCTGTTAGCAATCACACTCCTATCATCCCAAGTCAGCCAATACATGCTGGTACAGGGTGGCTGTGAGTGCAGACCCCATACTGCTGGCAGCCTCAATACACAAGAGGGGCAGCTTGCCAGGTTTCAGCATGTACTGGCTGACTTGGCATGATAGGAGTGTGATTGCTAACAGCAAACACACTCTTTTTATACCCAGGCAACCAGTAAATGCTGGAACCTAGGCATGATGGGACTGTGATTGCTGTTAGCAATCACACTCCTATCATCCCAAGTCAGCCAATACGTGCTAGTTCAGGGTGGCTGTAAGTGCAGACCCCATACTACTGGCAGCATCAATACACAAGGGGGGCAGCTAGCCAGGTTTCAGCATGTACTGGCTGACTTGGCATGATAGGAGTGTGATTGCTAACAGCAATCACAGTCCCATCATGCCTAGGTTCCAGCACTTACACATCCATGCTATCACACACACACACATTCATTCATTCACAGATTAATTCCCTCAATCAGACATACTCATTCACACACCCTCCCCCACCCCCTTACCTGCTCTACAGCTCTCGATGCCGCTCACAGACTTCAGCAGGGGGCGTGGCCTCCCTCGTTCTCCCCACAGAGGAGGCAGGACTGGAGCAGAGAATAGACCCTCCCACAAGTAAGCAGCAGGGCTCTTATGATCCTGCCTGCCGATCTCACGCGAGCCGCACCTCGAGGTTCCGGCCCGCGGGCCGCATGTTGACCGCCCCTGCTCTATGGCAACAACCTATTAGCCCTTGCTTTTGTGTAACATGATAATTAAATGTTCCAGAGAAACCTATAAATGAGACAATTGTACATTTAAGCGTTCTCTTCGTGTCTAATGCTGCATTTTTAATTAAAACATATATATATATATATAGGGCTGCAGCAACGAATCGATAATAATCGATTATGAAAATCGTTGTCAACGATTTTCATAATTGATTAGTTGAATCGATTTTTATCGATTTATAAAATGATGGTTTTTAGAGCAAATGCTCTGAAAAACTCCCTTCTATAATCCGATCTCAAATAGAGATGGGATTATAACTGTAGAATCCAGACCCCCCGCAAAGCTGCAGGAGATCTGGATCCTCTCTGCACCCGGAGAGGGTCTGTGCAAAACGCGCAGACATCCTCTGCTTCTCCCCTCCCCTTCCGCTGCTCCCCTCCCCTTCCGCTGGGACTTCTATTACTGAACCCGGCGTCAGGTGAACTTCCGGTGCGGCTTCCATCGTGGAAGCCCCAACGGAAGCGGAGGGGAGAAGCGGCTGTCTGCGCGCATCGAACAGACCCCTACCGGCTGCCGGAGAGGATCCAGGTCCCGTGTAGCGCTGCAGGGGATTTGGAATTTAGTGCGCGATGTGCGCAACCTCCGCTACTTCATCTCACTGCCACTTCCACCTGCCCCACCAGGGGTTAATATATCAACAGAAGAAAAACAGGACAAGTAAGCAGCACTGGGTAAGTATTATCTTTATTTTTATGCTCATTTGCCCTGTGTTTCTTCTGTTGATATATTAACCCTTGGTAGGGCAGGTAGAATTTTTGTGGGATCTATTAATTATATGCATTCTTTAATTTGTGTGTTATTTTTTGATGTCTGTAATATTTGATTTATTGTTTATATTTTCCATATATTTATATATATTTATATTGTATTGTGTATTTTTTTTTGGTCTATATTTAATAAATATAAAAAACCTATTTAAGCGATGTCAGTTTTTCTTATATCGTGGGGGCATAAGACATATCAGGGGGCACAGTGGTATCAGAGGGGACAGTGGCATAAAGGGGCTATAAGGCGTATCAGGGGGCACAGTGGCATAAAGGGGCTATAAGGCGTACCAGGGGGCACAGTGGCATCTCAGTGGCATATAGGGGTAAAAGGCATATCAGGGGGCATGGTGGCATATCAAGGGTAAAATGCATATCAGGGGGCATGGTGGCACTGTGGCATATATGGGGCTATAAGGCATATTAGGGGACAGAGTGGCATATAGGGGTATAAGGCATTTCTGGGACAGAGAGGCAAGCTGGGGGTGAGATGTGCATAACTGGGCAAAAATAGTTTACATGAATATTTACTAGTAAAGCTTTTTTTGGTATTTTTTGGGTTCTTGTTAAAGTATAGCTTTAATTATTATGTCAGTAAAATAAGAAGGCAAATCATGAAATGCCATTGTAAATTATACGTTTTTTTATTTTAAATAAATGAAAAATTTGCATATTGGTTTTATTTTTTACCCGATTAATCGATTGATCGAAAAAATAATCGGACAACTAATCGATTAGGAAAATAATCGTTAGTTGCAGCCCTATATATATATTCAGCTCAATAGGTGGGACAACACCATTAAAATGTACATGGGAAATACGAATGAGGATCCAAGAGTATATTGACTCTTCTACTTGCTGCAGCTTTCTATAAGCAGACTGTTTTATTATTCCAGAAATCCATGCCGAGGTCCAGCTGAAAAACTATGGCAAGTTTCTTGAAGAGTACAGCTCTCAGCTTCGGAGAATTGAAGATGCTTTGGATGATTCTATCGGGGATGTTTGGGATTTCAGTCTGGATCCAATTGCCTTAAAGGTTTGTGTTCCTTAATATTACGCAAAAGTGATTTGCGTCCAATAAATAACACCCCATTTAGAACTGTCATTACTACACTGCACTGTTTGGGGGGGGGGGCTGCAACTCCTTGTTAGTCTTGGAGAATTTCTACATGTATAAATATGTGTATAAAAAAAATTGAATCTCATGGCTTGGTGACTTTGTAAAAAAAAAAAAAAATTAAAGCTTTATATGTTTATTAGGTGAAAAAGTCAGTTTATATTGCAGTTATCTAGAAATACTTATTTTTAATATAGTCGGGAGTTAGAACTAGGGCTGCAACTAACGATTATTTTCATAATCGATTAGTTGGCCGATTATTTTTTCGATTAATCGGATAAAAAAAAATGAATGTAAATTTTTTTATTTATTTAAAATAATTTAATAAACAAATGATGTTAAATACAAACAGCAGAATAAAGAAACTTTGATAAAATGCATTTCTTGTCTTTATTTCCCAACCAGCCCCCCCCCCCATTTATGCACATTTGAGCTTGCCACGCTGCCTCCCAGACATGCCACTCCCCTCTACCCCCACATATCTCACTGTGGCCCCTGATATACCACTCAATCCTCCCCAGACATGCCACACTGCCTCCCCAGACATGCCACACTGCCTCCCCAGACATGCCACACTGCCCTCCCCACATATGCCTTATATATACCGTATATGCCTTATACCCCCAGATATGTCTCTCCATCCTCCCCAGATATGCCTTATACCCCCCAGATATCTCATAGTCCCCTCATAGAGTCACAGACCCGTTCACAGCACACTGACACCATACTTTTATAAATAAATACAGGGTTAATCTTCACTGCCCCCAGGATTTAGATTCTCCTTAGTTTGCCCCCCCCTTTACCTCTAACTGCACCTTAAGTTAACTTTATTAAATTAATTAAATTAACCCTCAGTCCTCATCATTAAATTAACCCTAAACACCCCATTAACCATAACTACCCCTAAATTAACCCTAAACACACCATTAACCACAACTGCCCCAAATTAACCCTAGACATCCCATTAACCATAGCATCTCCTAAATTAACCCTAAAGACCCCATCAACCACAGCATCCCCTAAATTAACCTAAACACCCCATTAACCATAGCTGCCCCTATATTAACCCTAAACACCCCATTAACCATAACTGCCCCTAAATTAACCCTACACACCCCATTAACCATAACTGCCCCTTAATTAACCCCCAACTCCCCTAACTTTCAGCAGCCCAAATATTAATTTTATACTTAGTTAGACGAGTGTCACAGCCATGTGGTTCTTGGAGAAGGAAGGGGGCGGGGCCAGTTGTCACGGTGATTACAGGGAGGGACTGGTAAGTAGGAGTTGCTGCTGTGAGTCACTGAAACGCATTATATAAGGAGGGGTATTTTTCACAGCGTTTGCTCTGAAAAAACCCTCATTTTCTAATCGATAAAAATCGATTCAACTAATCGATAATGAAATTCGTTGGCAACGATTTTCATTATCGATTAGTTGTTGCAGTCCTAGTTAGAACCCATATAGGTGTAGTTGTGTTTTCTTAATTGTGCACAATAACAATAGACAACAATAGACATCATGCAACAATGTTGATGTTTGTATATTAATAAGCTCAAGTTTTAAGGATCTGCTCAATCATCTTTAGTAAGGCATGAATGGTGCCTGATTTAATAAACTGTTGTCTCTGTTATGGACATGACTGTTACATGAAACAGTCTCCCTTCCTCTGACCCTAACCTAGGGCCATAAAGAGAATGGCGTGGTCAATCTTACTTTGAGATTACACTAGACAGGGGCATGACTTCCATCAAATTTCAGTTGTGAGCTACATGGCTTCTTGTCTTGATGTACTAGCTTAGCATTGCTCCTCTTACTCAAGCAGACCCTTGTGACTTTGGTGGCAAACTGTTATGGTAGGATCTAGTGAGAGGTCATCGGGAGAAAAGGACTAGGGTGCCACCTTTTTACTACTAATCTAAAATTCCCCAAGTGAGCCAAAAATTCCACACCATTGATTTTTGTTTTTCTGCAAATATCTATGAAGGGAACAGTGCTTCCTTACTATTTCATGTTTTAGCTCTCTAAAACAGCTAGAGGTAAAGCCTCTGGTAGACACCATAGACTATGGAATGTATTATCCGTTAATGACAATTTATATGTTAAACTCTTTTTTACGATTATAACCGGCTTTATAACTCATAAACTGACCGCGTGACTATAGCATTATTACATGTGCCAGCCTGGTATCAAGTTCCATTTGGTCCCATTTCCCGAGTCAGTCTCTGCACACTTACTTGGACCTTCAGAAAACATGTTTTTCATAATAACCTCTGTCATCTGACGCCTGACATCTATAACGTTTGTTAAGTCAGCATCCTCTGCTGTATATCCTGTGTCGGTGGGAACATGCTTTGTCAGAAGCAGGGCATTCCCGTAATGACCACTTGTATGTTTGTGAACTTTTCTTCCTCTCTGCAAACCATAGAACAATAGCGATCACCATATTCTTTAAAATGTATTTGATGCGGCCTTTCTGATCTATGCCTAGCCTCTAGTCACATGTGTATATAAATACTTTGGATGATCGCAATATATTTAAATAAACTTTACTCCAAAGTTTCTGTATAGTATTGTTGTTCAGTGTCCATATTCTGCCCTTTTTATTTAACCAATTGATATCTGGATGTGTCTTCAGTTGTGTGTCTTTTTTTTGGAATGTACCGTATTTGCTCGATTATAAGACGACCCCCCAAAATCAAAATATTAATTTAGGAAAAAAACAAAAAGCCTGAATATAAGACTACCCTATAGGAAAAAAAGTTTTACTAGTAAATCTTAATTCATGTAAACTATTTTTTCTTATTTAATAAAAGCTATGATTGAGAAATATATATATATATATATATATATATATATATATATATATATATATTTTATTTCCTTTTATTTGCCAACCTGCCCCCCCAGTTATGCACATCTGCCCCCAGGCTTGCCACTCTGCCCCCAGAAATGCCTTAAACCCCCTATTTGCCACTCTGCCCCATGATGTGCCTTTTAACCCCCTATATGCCCCTCTGCCCCATGATATGCCTTATACCCCTATATGCCACTCTGGCATATAGGGGGTTAAAATGCATTTCTGGAGAGATATATATATATATATATATATATATATATATGCTAACAGGAATCACACTCCTATCAAGCCAAGGCAGCCAGTACATGCTGGAACCTGGGGATGATAGTAGTGTGATTACAGCCTCCCTATGCCCTGCTACCACCACCACCCCCCTTACACATCCATGCTATCACACACACACTCATTCACAAACATTTAAATACTCATTCATTCCATTAATCACACATACTCAAAAACCCTCCCCAACCACCTTACCTGAACTGCAGATCTCCCACTCGCAGACTTCTGCAGGTGCCCAGCTGTGCGAGCAACTTCTCTGGCCCCGCCCCCAGAGGAAGTAGGGGGGAGGTAGCGTTATGTGAGGACTGTGCAAGCTTCCTGTTCTCCTGCTGCAAGTAGCAGCGACGCTGCTCGCGACCAAAGCCCGGTAAGCAGAACGGCCCCAGCAGAATGAGGTCTGGAAAAAACCTCGTCTTATAATCGAACAAATACGGTAATTTCCTGGTTTTATCCCATCACCTGGCAGTTATAAAACTTCTAAGCTCATATGCAGCACCAGTCAAATAAATATCTCTGAAAAAATTTACACATGAACAAGTCAGGGGGGCTCTGTTACCTCTTTGTCAATGACTAGATGCAGTAAGACTATGCCTTCCAAGTATCTTGACGTTCAACAAATAATCCCACACTTGACCCATGTGCCTTGTCTTCTGATATGCGGTTGGCACCATGTGATGTATCTCAGGCTCATTGTTGTCTTTCCAAACTTGAAGGTTCTGGAGGTCAGGTCACGGTTGGAATGATCATACTCCCTTTTCTGATCTGTCTCGGCTAGTTGAGCTCGCAGTAACTCATCGCTGATGTCTGGCTGTTACAAGTGTAGTTGAAAGGGAAAACTTAAACTTATTTTAAATGGACTCTCTGGTGTCCCAGGCATCCCTGTGAATACTAAATGCATAGGAAAGTACGTTGCCTTCATTTAACCACTTTAGGGAAAATGTTTTTGTCGCAAAACTCTCTTTTGTTAGACCCCCTACCATGAGTTTTCGCCAAGCCAAAAATTTAAAGGGACCTCTTAGCTATCATATGCATTAAACTTCCTATTCGTGATATGTTTTTATAGACTGTAGCAGTTGCTGTTAGGCATTTTACTTTATGCTATATAACATTTAATTGTCAAAGAAAAATACTTTGGACATTTCCCCCTTCTAGATTGTAAGCTCGCCTGAGCAGAACCCCCCTTACCTCTTGTTTCTGTAAAACCAAATTGTTATGCTCTTTGTCATGTCGTGTTTACCCATTGTACATTGCTGCAGAATATGATGGTGCTAAATAAAATGATTATCTTATGGAAATAAACATGTCTTCTTATCCATGTTTTAGCTTGTCCCGTACGAACAGTCTACTCTTTTGGAGCTCATCCGGACAGAGAACAAGGTACTTTCGCAAACATTCTTAAGCCTTTGCTATTCTTCTGAGATGACGTGCTCATAGCTCCACCAGGTATAAAGTTGTATTACAAAGACAATAGAGCGTGTTATTCTTGCGCTGGGGTGCTTTGGATTCTGTTTTGTTGTTTTTTTTTGTATTAATGGCTTGTTTACTGGCTGCTTCAAACATTTGTACATACAAACTTGAGGCTTTAAGAATTCTTTAAGAATTCAAGTAGGCTATTTACAGCCCCCTCTTTTTAAAATACATTGAGTAGTAATTTTGTAATGTTAGCAAGTATCCTTGTGACTCTGTTGTCTTTTTATTTTATTTTTTATTTATTTTTTTAACGTCATTGACTTACCATCTCAAAACCGCTTTCTTTCCTTTCCCCCAGTAACATGCTTAGTCTGCTTACCGCACTTACATTTTTTTCAGCGATTCTATGCTCCCAATGGTGTTAGTAATACCTAACACCTTATGTTTTTTGTTTTTATTTGATACAGTAACACATTTGTTATTCATTATGAAAAATACAATATTTTATGTAAAATTATTTCCCTGTAAAAGTAGTTTCACAGCATGTAAGATGTAGGAGAAAGTAAATACTGCTAATGGTTTTTTCAAACATTTACATATTAATTAAGCAATGCTCCAGTAAACATTTTGAAATGAGGAGAAAGTATATTTTTCTTCACTAAATGCTTTCTATATTCCATTTTTCTTTGTTCTGCTTTCTGTAGGAGTTTTTCCACAAATACATTCAGTGTGGTGTCATACTTATGGATTACTGTTAACGCTGCTCTTTTTTCCCCTACAGGTTTTAAATAAAGTCATAACAGTGTACGCAGCCTTGTGTTGTGAAATTAAGAAGCTTAAGTATGAGGTAAGAATTTCAATTTGTCCTAGATTTTAGTTTCCTTCCTTTTTTTTTTTTTATATAAAGCAAAAGTGTGTGTGTGTGTGTGTATATATATGTATGTATATGTGTGTGTTTTTTTATATATATATATATATATATATATATACACACACACAATATTCACAGTCGTGTGAAAACAAAAGTACACTTCCTTTGAATTCTATAGTCTTACATCAGGACATAAGAATCATCTGTTCCTTAGCAGGTCTAAAAATTTGGTAAATACAACTTAAGATGAACAACACATGACATGTTACAGCGTGTCATGATTTATTCTACAAAAATAAAGCCAAAATGGAGAAGCTATGTTTCAAAAACTGAGTACACCTTACTTCTTCCATAGGAATTAAGATGCTAAGTAGCAGACAGGTGCTGCTAATCAAATACCCTTGATCATCAGCAAGTGTAACCACCTCTATAAAAGCCGAAGTTTTAGCACTTTGCTGGTCTTGAGCATTCAGGTGACAAGGAGGAAAGACATCAGCAATCTTAGAGAAGAAATTGTTGCTGCCTTTCTGGAAAGGGTTATAAGGCCATTTCCAAATGTTTCCATCATTCTATAGTGAGAAAGATGCCAGTCTTCCCAGGAGTGAACTCGTGTGTGTGTGTAATGTATATGAATTAATTTACTGCATTTCATAATGTTTATTTTCCTGTCTTGTTCCAGGCGGAATCCAAGTTTTATAATGGCCTTTTATTTTATGGAGAAGGTGGTAAGTTGTCTTTCATAAACTCTTTTATAGTTACTACAGGCATTTATTAATAACTCAGATGGGTTGTGGGGAGTAGAAGAATATATCACATACGGCAATACACATTATACAGGACCATCCCTGGCAAGAGATGGCACTAAAACTTAGGGGCCCATTTCACACTCAGGAAAAAAAGTAGTTCTAATGCAAGCTATTTTCTTTCCAAAGCTGCTGATTCCAGTGTTCCGGAGGGTGATTCCCAGATACAAATGGGAAGGTTTGTTTCATTCTTACAGGTAAACCTCCCTTCACGTATAATCCATTTCATTCCCATTTGTCATGTAAATTCAGATGGATGTTTGTTCCTGGCTTTCCTCACCAAAATTACTTTTTGATGAAAAAATATATCTTTAAAACGTCTAGTTGATTCTTAGTCTTGTGATAATATTGTGTTTTCTTTTGGGTAATTAGATGGTGAGAGTTAGCAATAATAATGTTTAAACTGCAAGCAACGGTCAACGTCATATCTGCAATTAAACCTCTTGTTTATATGCCCCCCTCTTTTAAAGGACTGGTAAAGTCTGAATTCCATTTTTGTAGCTATAGGCTTATCTTTGAAACCATCTACTAAATATATTATGTGTTTGGCCACGTATTTTCAAACGGGCCACAAAAACAAAAGGAGCTTTCATCTATCTATGCATAAAGTGCATATGGTGGCTGGAGTTTTCATTTAAGGACAGATTGTAACATATTGCATGAAAAAATATGAATACATTTGAGTCTCACAGGCATCCTCAGCAAACATTACCATCTATTTATGTGGCATAGGGACATAAATATGACAGCATTTCATACTTATTGGGGCAACTGTGTTAAATGTGTTTTGTGTTGTCATGATCCGCTGTACGTGTCATGCTTTTATAGTCCACACCAATTGATATTTGTAGGTATTTCTCCTATGCGTTTCTGTGATGTTCCTTCTTAATTTTGTTTGATAGCTGCAGCCCCAATATTGGGAGTGGGAAAAAATCATTCCCGTTCTGAAGTCACCTTGGCGTCATAACAACAAATAGAATATTTAGGTCTAGTTATCATTCATTGCGCATCCAAAAGAAAGCCTTTTATGATGGGAGCATAAAAAATGAATGGCATTGATACTGGTAGACAGTGTTGGTTTTATCGACTGGTTGTGTGTGAACACAGCTGACACAGCTAGGAAACGGGACAGGATTTTAACTTGTTTTAAGGTTTAAAAGTAATCCACTTTACCAATGCAAATTATGCACAAGCTATTAATGTGAAGAAACATATCTTCATCTTGCAGGCCGGCCTGTGTTAAATCCAATGTTGAGCACACAGACACGCTCACGTTTCTAGAAAGGGCCTTTGGAGCAGCTTTCAGCTTGGGAATCACAGATGAGACATCTAGGATATCTTCTCAAAACATATACGTAGATACGGGCACAGGCCTCTCAAAGCTACAGCCAAATTTTACCTGTAGCTTTGGCCTGATGCTGTAGTTTAACGGGAGATTATTATTTAACAAGGGTTGCCCACGTTATCACTCCTGGTTACTTGATAATCTCCAAGCCTAATCTTATTTTATTAAAATGATCAGTATCTGGAATGGACACTTATGTCGGCTTTGCTAGCCGCAGAACTAATGATATAGCCATGAGCTAAATCTGTTTGATCTGCAGGGAAGTCAAGGTTGGTCATATTTTCTCACCCCTTGTCTGTAATCCGTTGATTTCTTACAGGAACTCTCGTGTTTCGTTACCCGGTGTTATGAAGTAGCTACGAATGTTGTTCATCAGCTAGCAGCCTTGTACACAAGCAGCAGGTAATGCCTAACTTTATAGACTAGAATAAACTTACCACCTAATAAGAAATGGGGATGATTGGAGCCCTACTCTTTTATAGAGCCCACTAGTGAAATGCGATGTGGAACCAGGGAATCTCTAAAGCCAGCAGGGAATTGGATTAAGGGCACTAGGTGCTAGTTGTTCTCATCCTGGTAGTAGCTAGTAACGTATGCTATCTCCACCAGCACGTACCTTTTTGGTAGAGGATAGCTGTCTGGCTCCCTCCCTTTCAGACCACATCAGTTGAACTGGAGGGCATTAGGATATTGTATGTTAGGATGGGACCATTGATTTTTATAGCGTCTAACAGTGTAGTATAACTTTGCTTTGTGTATATCAGTTGGTCTCCGACTACTGCACTTATATCAAGCTTCTTCATCTGGGGTCTGCTTGAAAAGGTTGCTTTGTCACCTTAGCTATCCATTTGCCTTTACATACATCGTAATATACCAGAAACTATCAGCTTTGGTAGCAGTAAATATAATTATTTCCAACATGTGTTTGAAGGAGTACTTCAAGGCATCTGGGTGACATGTGGACATTACGTAAACGTCGTGTATCCCACTTTATTGCAATGGACGCATGCTAATTATCTGCAATTTTACTTTTACAGAACTGAACCCAAAATTATAGAAACCACAGGAGTTCATTTTCTGGTAAGAACACCTCATTTTCACATGGACAGTGTACTTTAACTACTATAGGGAAAGTCTACATACAAAACAATTACCCTTTTAGTTATTTAATTTTTGGATTACAAAAAACAGTTGTGTTCCTTACTTTACTTAGTGGGTGAAAATATAAACATGGGATAGGCATAAAGCTCACATGGATGTGACGACCAAGGAGCGATTTAAGGTTTGACTCTTTACAGCAGGAGAAACAGGCAGACTAGTTGGCTGAGTGGTTCTTAGCCACTGTCACATTATGTGCTTCTTTTTATTGTATTAATATTGATTAAAACCCCTTGGTCTGTTTCATTAACCTACATGTTGAATTAAAAATGCATCACTGTGTTTAGCCAGCATCTCTTGGTTTTGTGATAGCTTTATACTTCTAAAATGAACCATACACAATTTATTCAGACAATGTATGAGCACCTCGGAGAGCTGCTGACTGTTCTGTTGACCCTGGATGAGATCATTGAAAACCACTCTGTGCTGAAGGATCACTGGACCATGTATAAAAGGTTAGATTGCACTTGAGCTTAATTCTTTGTTAATGTTATAAAATGATGCTGTATATTGGAAATTACAATTTAATTGCAACATCGTAATGGTTAGGTTTGACAATATCATGGTTTCCATTTTACACCAGTTACTAGTTAGCTGATTTGCTGATTAATAGCTCTTGAGCTATGCCCCTATTATAATATGAAAGTACATACCGCAAATTGTTTTTTCTATTTTTTTTTAATCAAATATATTTTGTAATATAGTAAATGACCACGTTTTTAATATATTTAATAAAGAGACGATGGGGCTGACTCAGCCCTTCTCACAGATTGTAAGGTACCAAGCCTAGACTACCCATCATTGAATTGCTTAACATGCGTAGGAGTGCTGGCCAAAATGTCTTCTAGCCGGCAGCAAAAAGTACCTAGTCCACTAAATGTTGGGTGTATTGGAAATCAGTCTTTCTGTTTGTCATCTGTCCTTACTTACTTATTAGACTCAAGTAGACTGCTATAGATTTTCCAATCATACACAGATGCCCGATACAGTTAAGATAACAGGGCCACTTTAGGGCCATGACAGAATGCCATTGTTTAGTCTATTCAAGCCTTATACTTTTAGTACATCAGTGAATGCTTTTTCTTGTTTAAGCTTATAGTAGAAGTTCTATCCACTGACAGGAATAAAGTGCTTCTACTAGCTGGATAAGCTTTATAACTTTTGTATATTCCTTTTCATAGTGCTGCTTAATATGTTTATTTACAGGTTGCTAAAATCCGTTCATCATAACCCTGTAAAGTTTGGGATCCAAGAAGATAAACTAAAACCTTTCGAGAAGCTGATGATGAAGTTGGAGAGCCAGTTGCTTGATGGCACGCTGTTTCAGGTAATTTTGAAGCAATAATTCATTGCTGAGCGGAGAACCAAAAGAGATCTGGGATAGATTTTCCTAGTTAGAGGCTGGATTCTCGCTCATTTAGCAATTTGCAATCCAGAACTAGGTAAGTACTGCAGGGAAGCTAGCAACCACAAGCACTATGCAATCATTGTTAAAGGTCCGATTAGATTGAAGCATCCTATCAGTCCCTGGTGCTGCCATTGAAATCAACATGGGGGATCTGGTTATACCCTACCCAGGAGCATTCACCAACCTTGTACTTTAGCTGACCAGTAGTAACTATAGCATTTATCAGGAGATAAGTTTACTTCTGCATGGCAGGTGATTGTATTGGTGCAATAGCACCGTGTTACAGTCCCCCTGTGTGCTAGAAACTAAACTTAAAACTAAATGTGCGCCGCTTCAGTATGGTTCTACATAGTGAAGCAGCGCGCACTAGAATGAATGTGCAGAAAAAAATAATAGACCTAAATGTTTGTGGCATTGTGTGATTTGTTGTGTGTGTGTGTGTGTGTGTTTTTTCTTTTAAATTTGGTTGTCTTATAACACAGGGCTGTGTTGAGCAGCAGTTTGACTCCTCCAATGGTGGTCCATCTGTATCCAAGAATGGGGCGTTTGCAGAAGAGTTTGCACATAATATCCGAACAATATTTTCAAATGTAGAATTTAAACTTGGTAAGCCCTTTTTTCCACAAGCAATTGAACAGATTTATAGTTTATTAATGTGATGTGATACACTGATGCCTCTCACTCCCAAAATAAAGGTGAAGCTTCTGAGATAGACCAGCGGGAGCGATATGTGGGACTGTGTGGACTTTTCGTCCTTTACTTCCAGATCTTTCGCACCGTGGACAAGAAATTGTACAGATCTCTATTGGATGTCTGTAAAAAGGTACTGTTGATAAAACATTTTCACAATTGGGTATAAACCATGGGAATAATGTTATAAGGGTTTGCTTATGTTCCAAAATCCAACTCAAAAATCATTTTTTATTTCTTTGGAAATTACAATGTGCATTGTTTCATATGTGCCCTTTAATTTGTTGAAATTGGTTGAAATCCTAGGTGTAAGTCAAGTAAATGAACATTTTTTTCATTTGCATTAGCCATATGCATTTATAATACAATAATGAAACAAAATCGCACAAAACTATAATTTATATATTTATTGGTACGTTTTTGAAAGAAATGCTTTAAAAAAAAAAAAAAAGGCTATATATAATTTGTGAGTACACTAAATGTGAGAGTGGGAATTTAGGACTGAACGAAGACAACAAAAATGCTTTTGTCTTTAAGTGGAAAAATCTTTTGGCCTTAAAGGTTTAATAATACCAGTTTTACTTGGCTGTAGGTGCCGGCAATCACTTTAACAGCCAACATCATATGGTACGCTGACAATTTCCTCAACCAGAAAGTCCCAGCTGCTGCCAAACTTATGGACCGGAAGAGTTTACATTCCATTAAAGCACAAAGGGAAGGCTACCTACAGACTCGGGCTCAGTCCTTAACCAAGTGAGTTCATGCCAGATTGTGTGCTCCCATTATGTGTATAGTACTGGTGGCAAGACTGGATAATACAATAAATATAGATATACAATCAATATATATATATATATTCCGTCTAGTATTAAAAATGTTATGTAGTTTTTCACTAATTTCCTGTTGTGGGATTTCTCCAAGAGATGTCCAGTCATACTACGTGTTTGTCAGCTCCTGGATGATGAAAATGGAATCTATTTTGGCAAAGGAGCCAAAAATGGACAAATTTGCTGAGGACTTGACCAACAGATGTAATATGTTTGTACAGGTAATAACTTCACAGTCTAAAATCTGATGCGAATTGATTTTCACTTTTTATATGTGAGATCAATTGTTTTGAAGAGAAAAAAGTTGACAAAAATGAATTAAAATGAATTGCGTTCAGAAATGCATCTTGCCAGAAATGCCACATTTGTTGACACGTGTTTATTTTCTTTTTCTAGGGCTTTCTGTATGCATGCGGCCTTAGCAACATCATCAAAACAACTATGAACTTGTATATGTCTATGCAGAAACCTATGACCAAAACGTCCGTGAAAGCACTATGTAGACTTGTAGAACTTCTCAAGGTAATTGACACAGAGCACGTGTAGCGTTATAAGCGGATACTCCTGTGATTTCTTTGTGTTATTATTTTTGCTTACGGGTGCACTTACAGGCAATCGAGCACACTTTCCACAGAAGAAGTATGGCTGTTGCAGACTCTGTGTCCCATATCACTCAACACCTACAGCATCAAGCTCTTAATGCCATCGCTGTGGGCAAGGTATGGACCTGTGCAATGTGTGTTAAGCTTCTAACCATTAAATGACATATGTTGGATAGAACATGCAGTCCTCCTGCTTTTGTAGAAGTACTCTTATTGGTGTAGCTGCGTTTAGGTTAACTATACACAGCCAATATTTTTGTTCATGATCTTTGTAAACCTATATATGATCAAGTGAGTACACATTTATTCCTGACCGTAACAGAAAAGAATGCCTAGTTTTTAAGAGGATTGCTTTTTTTTCACGTGAATTGATTTCTGAGCAAAAGCTTCCCAAGGGTTATTCTTTAAATAGATCACATTTGCAAAGTCGATCTTTCCTTTCCTTTATTGTGGTTTAATAAATGATCTGTGTAGGAATGACTATTAAGCATACCCTTAAACACAGACACACACGTTTAACATTGTAGATGTAGTTTGATGTCTGGTCAGTTCCCTTGCATTGTTAACTTTCACATGTGTCGTGTCCCGGCACAACAATTATCCTAGTGTTTTGGGATGAAAAGACTTATAAACAGTGCTAAAATGTGGGAATGTTGTAGAAAATCAGGCGAGGGGGAGTAAACTGCTCTTCTACCTCGTACAAACGCAGAAACGAGTAATATCAGACAAGAAATACAGCGAGCAGCGGTTGGATGTCCTGTCGGCCCTTGTCTTGGCGGAGAATACCCTTAATGGACCAAGCACTAGACAACGGAGACTTATTGTAGCTCTGGCATTAAGTGTGGGGACACAAATGGTAAGTCTCTTCACCACGGTAGAGGGCGTTTAAGATACTGTGACCTGCTCTCCTAAAACCATACCTTTTAATAGTCAAAAGGGAGAACATGCCAAATAAGATCTTGGTCTGCTTATATAAAGAAATGTCTTTTGATGTACAGAAAACCTTTAAGGATGAAGAACTTCTCCCTCTGCTTCTTGTTTTGAAGAAACTGGACTTGATAAGTGAATTAAGGGAAAGGTAAAGTTCCAGATCTTTATTTTGTATGTGCTTAGATCTTTCATACCTCGCCTTTAAAACACCTTGCTTTTCATTCTAGAGTGAGGACGCAGTGTGACTGCTGCTTCCTGTATTGGCATCGAGCGGTATTCCCCATTTATCTGGACGATGTGTACGAAAATCCTGTGGATGCATCTAGATTACATGTAAGATAGAGCTCTATTACATATTAATGAGGCTTATTTACACTATTGCCAGTGGGAATATTTATACACCATATATTTCAATAGTTTTGTGTTTAGTCCTTTCCGATGAGGAAAGTTACAATGAATACTGAGGCATTGCTAATTTTAAAAGAGCAATATATTGTACTCATTTTTGTATACTAAACAACGACCTCACAAACACAGGAAACCATAAATATAAATGTACCTTTTACTTCCTGCATGTACAATGGCGGCGTCCACATGGCAGGTTTCGTAAAAAAAAAATAATACTTCATTGTAGGATTTGCATAGATTAAGGCTGTGTCTGTTTGTGGTTTGTGGTTTTCTCCTGCTTCATATGGGGCTCTGTGGGCCTTTTCTGCCTGTATGACAACCTTTGTTTTTTAAACCAAGTCTGGTGTGCTTACTTGCCTGCAATCGACGTATACTGCAGCTTGTGTGCTCCCCGGTTCGTATGATTGACTGGGTTCATTCCCAGAACCCGTTATTCTGAGTGTGGGAAGTAAGCATATGGATGGATATTTTCATCTCTTTTTGTTTGCATTCAGTACATGTTCAGTGCATTGTGGAGCTGTGTCCCTGCTATGAAGTACGCCAGGCACCTGGAGTCCTGCGAGCTCTTACTGCAGTGCTACAACAAGGAAATTATGGACATTTTGACAGAGGTAAGCTTGTAAAGATAGGTTTGTGTATGTGCGTCTCTTTCACGCTCTCTCGCGTATATATATATATATATATATCACACCAAACAGAAGACTATTATTTCTAGAACCGTTTCTATTGATTTATTGCACTTCTTTTGTAGTGTATTGCAGCAATCGGTACAAAGCTTGTTGAAACATATAAGGAACCACATAGATGATATTTTGTTGAGAACAGTTTATGAAGCACACACTGCTGATCTCTTGCTTGTCTGAGAGAACCCTGCCTGCAAAATCAGCTGCTATAGACCAAGCAACTTTTATTAACTTGTGAAAAGTTCCTTTTTCCGGGTATATTTATAGAAATAACAGAAAATATATTATTGCTTTTCCACATCTACATTTTGTTTAGATGTCAAATGTCTAGTTGCATAATGCAGCAAAACAAAAAGCTTGAGTGACAACCCTGGTTCCTTTTTTAATTTGGGAAACCACAACTGTTAATACAGACTGACAGAGCACACCAAATGCATTTATATTAATACCTGCCTTCATGAAATCCACGGTGGGTGTTTTAGAGCAGAAATACTATACAGAAATAGAGGCTATTTATGTGGAAAGCCGTTTCTGTTTAAACCTTGAAAAGGAACCGTAGAGTTAAAGATTGAAATAGCTGCAAAGCAGACCTGGACCTATCTAGTACAAATCATGTAATGTGCAGCGTTTTATTGGGCACCAGCCAGCTAAAATGTCAGTTTTTAAGAATTCCATAAACATAATACATCGATATGAATTGTTTGCCAGCACCTGTTGGACAAGTTATGTAAGGAGATCGAGAAGGACCTCCGCCTCTCAGTCCACACTCACCTGCAGCTTGATGAAAGGAATCCATTCAAAGTGGGCATGAAGGACTTGGCTCATTTCTTCTCTCTGAGACCAATTCGCTTCTTTGATAGGTTTATTGACATCAAAGGTAAGATCCTCCAGCTGCCGTGTAAATAGCATTACAATTGTATTCAAGTCTTATTTGTTTGAGCACCTAAATGAGCTAGTATTAAAACAGTAGCGTACCAAATAACCAAACGTTTTGAAAGTTCCTGATTTTCGTGGCTCAGATAATAAGCCACAGATTGATGTTAAAGAATGAAAAAATGAACAATACAGCCGTTTCTCATAGAAAAAGCTAGTCTACATAGGAAGGAACTCCATCTTAGTAAGGCTTGTCTTCTCTCTGTGATTGTATCGGTCAGCCAGGACCGTATTCTACTTATATCCTGATTGTGTCTGTAGACTGCTCTGCTTATTATATGGCAGCATGAAGGACATATGTTAGCATATACATTAAAAATATTAATTCAACCATACATATACAGGATGTATAGAGCTGCAGTTTACAGCAACAACCAAACAGGACAGTGCAATATACCATGTAGAAAAGTGTGGAAATTAAAAGAACGGCAGAATTTTGTTAAGACCTTGGTATGTGGTTATAATGTGGTTCAATACCTATATTTTTGGGGAAATCTGCCTACTTAATGTCGGAGCCAGCCGTAAATCTATCTGGATGGTCCCAATGATTGTTTGTGACCTTCATAATGTTTGATCATGTTTTAGTAGAGATAATAAATGTCTCTGTGCTTTTGTTTTAAAGCCTATGTGACCCATTATCTGGATAAAACCTTTTACAATCTGACAACAGTGGCTCTCCATGATTGGGCCACCTACAGTGAGATGCGAAACCTGGCAACTCAGCGCTATGGCTTAACGATGACTGAACCTCATCTACCGAGTCAGACCTTAGAACAGGTACTCTCGCTGTTACAGAGAAATCATACCATCCAGCACATGTGTGCCCAATGTTTATGATTTGATGCTAGCTTCTTTCATTTCAGTCATTCTTTGGTCTTGTCTTAAGCTCCTATCCCATGTATTTGTAAATTCCCTTCCTGTATTGGCCCCTTCGGCTGGGAGGCTGTTCCACTTATCTGCCACCTTTGTCATATTGTTGACCTGCACTTCTAAAATTCTTAAATTCCAAACCACTTTGCTGTATTCTGTAATTATATGCTTGTTTCAGGGTTTAGATGTTCTGGAAATTATGAGGAATATCCATGTATTTGTGTCCCGTTACCTATACAATCTCAATAACCAGGTAAGTCCCTTTTTTTAAAAAAAAAATGACAGTGCTCCAGATGTCCTTCTGGAAGGCTAATTTTGACGCTGCCTTATTTCTGTCTCTACAGATATTTGTCGAAAGGACAAGCAATAACAAGCACTTGAACACTATCAACATCAGACACATTGCCAATTCCATCCGAACACATGGCACCGGAATCATGAGTACCACTGTAATTAGCATTCCTTGTTTCTTTGCTAAATTAGACTTAGCATTTCTGCAATCAGGATCCTTTTAATACTCTAAAAAAAATATTCTGATTTAAAATCTGAAAAAAAAATGCTACAACCATACACAATAAACTGCATTTACTGATTAACAACAACAAGAAAAAAATTATAAATAAAAATGAATGAAAATCAAAGATTCTGAAATCAGGAATTTTTGTTATAGTAACTTTTTCCACCCATCAGTACTCGCTGTGCATAGTCTCGATTCTGCCACCAGGTTTAATTTTAAGGAGATTGATTATAAATGTAAAAATATTGTACTGGTCCTTGTATGTTACTAACCAATGTGTTTGCATTACTTTTGTCCCCTCCCCCAGGTGAATTTCACATACCAGTTTCTAAGGAAGAAGTTTTATATTTTTAGCCAATTCATGTATGATGAGCATATAAAATCCAGGTTGATCAAGGATATTCGCTATTTCAGAGAAGTTAAGGACCAAAATGATCAAAAGGTAAATGGATGGTAGCCTCTTGAACATTATTGTTCACTTTCCAATTCTGCTGTTGCTAGGGCCTACTTTTGTTCATTATTGAAAGTGTTCCTAGAAATCGATTCCCAGAGTTATCTAGTTCAATGGCACATAGCGAATTCATTCCTTTTCCACGCAAGCACTGGGCTGTTTCACGTGCCTTGATGAATTAGAAACTTATGTAAACAAAATCCAGCATTAGAAACACCATTCCTATAACTGCTAGATGTCCAAACCATTCCCGATATAACCAGAAATAATTATAATTATTAAATGTCATTTAATTTATTGTTTTTATGTGACTGATGTATTTAAATCAAAGAATAAAATGTCAGATCTGCAGGAGAGGGTATGTATGTTCGTATGTATGTGGACATTATTGTGGATGTAAGCAAGAATGTGTATGTGAAAGTGTTTGTATGTACAAGCATGAATTATTATTGGTTTCTTTAGGGCCATATTCCATAGCGCATTACAAAGAGTAGACAAGACATAACTAGTGTATAGCATAATAATTTAACTTACTAGAATCTAGAATGTGTAAATTTTTGAGAGGGAATGAGTGTGTTAGGGAGTATGAGTAAGGTGTAAGTGTGTTTACATACAGTACGTGTGCCACAGTGCATGTTGTAGGCAGGGGGAGGATGACAAGAAAGGCGTCAGCTGTTTAGGAGCAATGATGGCACAAGCAAGCTGTTTGGGGGCAAAGATGGCACAAGCAGGCTGAGGTTAGGATGACACTGATAAGCTGCTTGGGGCAAAGGTGGCACTGTGGGACATGTGGTTTTTAGTTGTGTCTGGAAATGATGGTATATGCTATGAAGTCAAACCTCCTCTTAAAGAAAATCGGCCAACATCACACTCCAAATTAAACCGCATGTTATGGTCAAACTCATTATTTCCCTGATGTCATCTGTTTCAGTATATTCCTTTTTGATAAAAAGTACAAATTATAATAAACCATCCGGCCATCTTAAATATGTTTCCTATTAAACAGTATTGTATCTTGTTACAAGCTCCCTAGCTTTATTATCACCTAATCAAACTAAAGCTTTTTGTACTTTTTTCCCCAGTATCCTTTTGAAAGAGCAGAAAAATTCAACCGTGGAATTCGGAAGTTGGGCCTCACTCCTGATGGTCAGAGTTACCTTGATCAGTTCCGGCAGCTAATTAGTCAGATAGGCAAGTTTCATGTTAATGAGATGATTATATTAACAGAAATTCCTTTACATTGTTTCTAGATCTACAACCAAGATGCACAAATGCATGGTCTCCCAACCCTTAAAGAAAACTTTTTTTTTTTTTTTTAAACAAACAGGCTTAACTTAAATAGTGGAGCATGGTTGGGATGAGTGGATCATTGATGAAATGACTTAAGATGTTAAAGTGAGTGGAGTTATGAGACATATGAAGAAAAAAGTCCCGCACGCCAAGGTAAGTTGTTCAATGATAAATTTTATTATTTGTATAAAGTGCCAGTGGATCAGAAGAAAAGGTTTAATCGCTTAACGCATTTCACACTTAACTAAGCTTAAAGCGTTATTCGATTAATTTTTTCTTCTGATTCACTGGCACTTTATACAAATAATATTTATAATTGAACAACTTACCTTGGAGCGCGGGACTTGGATTTCTTCATATCTAGCTTTTGGGCACTTGAAGGAGACGCTGTGAGTCTCGAACACCTGTCATTGGTTTAGCATTTGTAAATGTGCCCGTGTTTTCATAGCGCTATCATTTAAGTTGCTGTATTTGCTTCTCAGGAAATGCCATGGGCTATGTCAGGATGATCAGGTCTGGTGGACTGCATTGTTGCAGCAACGCAATCAGGTACGCAAGACAAAAATGCATTATTTTTTTCTTAATGGGGCGGGTAAGAGTGCCAAAGGCTGCTAATTTATACAGCAGTTTACGCTGCATTACTTGTCAGTGAAAACCAATCCACCCCGACATACACGGTATGAATAAGCAGCGTTCTGCACTCCATCCCTCTTATTCATACAGTGTACGGTGTGGGTGGGTTGAAGTGCAGGAGGCTGATCGCTCACGCTGTGTGTGTGCATGGGTTGGGGGAGACCTGGGTTTGAGGATGTAAAATAGTGGTGTGTTTTGTGTGCTGTATGTATTGACCTGCTGCACACGATATGTAGTGGCAGCCTCCTGCCCCTAAATGCCACGACACACAAGTAGCGGCCTTCTGCACTCTGATTGGACCTTCACCTTACGTGCTGGCCAGAGGGGCCAACAATTCCTACAGTGACCTAGTTATTCTAGATATTAGATACTTTGATTTAATTCCATATTATTCATTTCTGTAACCGCATTAGCCTTTAGCAGAATTAGCAGCTATTCCAAAAATCTCTATCAATCATGGGATCACCTCGGGTCTTGAATGTATTGAGTGTGGAATGCAGAAAGGTGTGACTGTGACAAATTATAAGGCATGTGTGTGACAAATCACCAGCCTGCGCCAAACTAGCAACCATTAACAAAATAACTGCGCATCCTAAGATGGGTGTTTGTGAAGTGAATTTGTAATGTTAAAGACTGGTCTTATCTTCACTTTTACAGATTTGTTCCAGATCTGGAAGACATAGTGAATTTTGAAGAGCTGGTCAAAGAAGAGAATCTGTCTGAAGAAACACAGAAGGCTGCAAGGTGAGATCTGTAACTGTATCAGACACCGTATTAGTTCAGGGTTACTCTATGGACTGTAATCGGCTACCACATAAAGGCAGCCTATAACTTGCAAAAGGAAATTTATTGTATAATGTCTTTTTGAATATGTATTGCAACTTCCATTTGACTGTATTCCATATCTGTATCCAGACAGCTGGATTTCGTTCTCAGTGACCTAACACGAAATTCTGCAGAAGGCACAGAATACTTCAAAATGCTGGTGGATGTGTTTGCCCCTGAGTTCCGCAGCGCAAAGAACATCCACCTTCGGAACTTCTACAGCATTGTCCCACCGTTGGTAAGTTTGTGCTGGCCTTTGCACACTCCTGTATTAGATGGACCTCGGGATTAGTCTTCACAGCTCCTTTATAACGTTTCTAATCTTTCATTGGAGACAATGCCTTACTGTTTTCAGATAATACTTAAGAAGTGATTGGTTGTGCATATTTTGTGATTTTTTTTTTGTGTTGGGCAGGGCATGATTAAATGGGCTTTGCATTGTGCATTCAGATTCATACCGATTGCAAATTTTAACAAAATTTGCAGATTTCATCAATTCTTATGAATCTCTGAAAACGAGGCCACGCATTTTCATCAGAAATTCCCAGGTTTTCACTGTTTCTACTTCCTGTTCTTTTTTCGTCTGCACCCACAACTATGCCCACATCTGTTATGTTATATCATGATAAATCTCTTCTCCCACAGTCCCATGCTCTCACAGCGTCTTCCTACTTTCTCCACTGACTGTTTCCGTGTCCCTGTCTGCTTTCCTGCAGCTACATTTTTTGTCTCTTCTTGGTTTTTTCTCTTCTTTCATCATCTGCTTCTTTCATTGTCAGCATACTTACATGATCATACACACCCGTACATCCCCTCACACCAAAACCCTGTTAACTCACATACATACTGGCACACAGTTTTACACGCACACACACACTCACATTTGCAAAGGCTTACACACTCATGCACATATTCCCCACACATACATACACGCTCATACACATTTGTTCACACACACACTTACACATTTATGCTCACTCACCATTTACACGTACAAGCTCATACACATCCACATCCATCCATCCATGCTTACTCCCTCACCCCTCCCCCACCTTAACCGCAGCTTTTCTTCTGGCTGAGCAGCCTAGCTTTTAAATGCGCACCATCTTTCCCGGTCGGAGGAAGGGTGGGGATGCTGTCCCCGTAGCTCTCCCTTTTTGCTGAAGTGAACGAGGGGCCAGAATAATGCCGCTGGATTTGTAGAGAGAAAGAGGTGCAGGAACACTTCTCCATCTCCATGAATCTGTCCTAGCAGTGTCATGGACCCATCTGGCCCGTGTAAGGGCCGGCTCTGCGGTGCACACATTTTGATATAAAGAGGTTTTCAAGTAGTCTTAATTTGGGCTGATTCAGGAAAATAACCAGACCGTACATTTGTGGCTTCAAACACAATTTGCATAAATTTGCATAACACCGCACTATAGATCTGCTATAATCTTAATTTTTTACTATTTTTGGAGAGATTGTCTTCATCCTAAAACTCTACTCGTTTTATTTTGTCTGTTTTAGACTCTGAACTTTGTTGAACACTCCATAAATTGTAAGGAAAAGCTGAATAAGAAGAATAAGCTTGGGGCTGCTTTTACTGATGATGGGTTCGCAATGGGTAGGCTCTGTTCACGCTTTTTCTTTATTTCTCTTATTCTATAAAAGCTGTAAATGGGATATTTTGTGCCCCCTCGTCTAATCATGGACACATCTGACTTGTTTACTATAGGTGTTGCTTACATCTTAAAGCTTTTGGATCAGTACCAAGAGTTTGACTCTCTGCACTGGTTCCAGTCGGTAAGAGAAAAGTATCTAAAGGAGAAAAGAGTGGTTTCCAAGCAGCAAAGCGTCCAGTCTAGTAATCAAGATGAGAAGCTACTGCAGACGATGAACTTAACACAGAAAAGGCTGGAAATCTACCTTCAGGTATATTGTGGGTGTTTTTTGTTAGTAAGATCACAGATTGATGTTGAGCTGATATCGATATGGCAGGAAAGACCTTCTCTTTTAGGAGTTCAGCTGTCAAGGGGTTCCTTGGTGCTTTCAACTTTTGCTGCTCCAGGGATAGGTGTAACAATGCCCCTATGTAGCAACGTATTCTAGCTCAACTAGGCCTAGAGTGGCGGGTCCAGGGTTTTTGACGTCCCCTCAGTGTAAAACCTTTTAAAAGATTAGACCCTTGTGTGTCTCTTCTTAATCGAGTGGTAACAAGGGGGATCTCTTTAACAATGTAGTTACACAATACCCAGGTACTGCACTGTAAGATGCACAGTGAGGGCCTTGGTTGTGGAGGGGGCGGTTGGGGTCGGTTCTAGGGCAGTGTCCAATGTAAATACATCTCTGCCGCTATGTGTGGTTACCCCCACCTCCTCACAAAGCCACTTCTCCAGAATCGGGAGCGCTCCAGGTAGCGTGACAAGAAATATTAGGGACACAGTTTAACTGAGAGTCTATGACATTTACTCCACGCTCCTGGTATGGAGATTTCTTCTTGACTGCTGTATATAGCGAACTTTTAGTTCTGTTATGCGTGACGTATGCTGCTGCTTTCGACAGTTCATGAGACCAAAAATTAATTGTTTTGTTTTCCCACGCTTTTTAGGAGTTTGAATTCCTGTATTTCTCATTGAGCAGTGCAAGAATTTTCTTCAGAGCTGACAAGACAGCTGCAGAAGAAAACCTGGAAAAGAAAGAAAAAGGTTGGCTAAAGCTTTCATGAATAAAATTTGTAAGGTGTGCTGAAAAGGTCTGGTTGCTAACTGGTAGACAAAACTTCCAAGGTCGAAAAACGTTCACTGTGGTAATGCCTACACCAGGACTTGGCAGTATGCGGTACTCCAACTATTGCTGGCTTCCAAAAACATCTGAAACATTATTATATTTTATTTATATAGCGCCAACAATTTACGCAGTGCTTAATACAATACATATATTCAAGGGCTATGACAAGACGAGAATTGACAGACTAAGACAAACCAATACATTAGGTGGAGAGAGCCCTGCTTGCAAGCTTACAATCTTGAGGGAATGGGGTGACAAACGTAAGGCACAGAGAAAGTGTGAGAGGTGTTGGTTGTATCAATAACAAGGAAGTTCTGGCAGCTAAGATGGTATGCTTCTCTGAAGACGTGGGTTCTTGAATGTTGGGAGGGAGGGTGAATGCTGAAGGTTCGTTGGAAGTAGATTCCAGAGATATGGACCAGCTTGAGTGAAATCTTGTAGACGAGAAAAGGAAGCTAAGTGAGGAGGAGAGCCTTAGCCCATGGGAAGAACTTAAGGATCCAGTAGGAGAGTATTTGCTTATGAGAGCAGAAATGTATGGAGGAGCAGTGTTATGGAGGGCCCTATATGTTAGTACCAGGATTTTAAATTTAATTCTAAAGGTAATAGGGAGCCAGTGAAGGGTTTCACAGAGTGGGGAAGCAGAAGAGGAGTGGCAGTGGAATGCCAACCAGAAGAGTGTTGCAGTAGTCAAGACGGGAAATAAGTGAATGAATCAGAGTTTTTGTGGATTCTTGGGTGAGGAATGGGCGGATGCGAAAGATGTTTTATAGGTGCAAGTGGCAGGATCTGGTGAGGGACTGATTGTGAGGGACGAAGGAGAGGTTAGAGTCAAGGATGACCCCAAGGCATCGGGCCTGGTTAGTAGGAGAGATAGTAGTGTTAATGGTGATAGAGAATTCAGGTAGTGGAGTGGAGATGGAAGGAGGGAAGATAATGAGTTCAGTTTTAGAAAGATTAAGTTTCAGGTAGCGTTGTGACATCCATGAAGAAAAAGCAGACAAGCAATTGGTAATACAGGACATGAGAGATGGAGAGATATCAGGAAAAAACAGGTAGATTTGGGTATAACCTGCATATAGATGATACTGGAGGACAAATGAGTTCATTAGTTTGCCAAGAGATGAAGTATAAAGAGAGAACAGCAGAGGGCCAAGGACAGAGCCTTGTGTGACGCCAACTGAAAGTGGAAGGGGTGGTGATGTCTTGCCAGAGAAGGAACGGTTAGACAGATATGAGGGGATCCAGGAGAGAGCTGCATTTCGAATGCCTGTAGAAGCAAGCGAGTCAAGAAGAAGGTGGTGATCAACCGTATCAAAATCAGCAGAGAGATCCAGTAGTATTAGAATGGAGAAGTGACCTTTTGCTTTGGGAGAGAGCAAGTCATTGGAGACTTTTGTTAGAGCTGTTTCAGTAGAGTGAAGGGTTTGAAACCAGACTGTAGAGGGTCATGGAGGGAATTAGAGGAGAAGACGTTAGTAAGGCAATTGTACACAATCTGTTCAAGCAACTTAGAGGTAAAAGGAAGCAGAGAGATAGGGCGGTAGTTAGTCAGACAGATGGGATCTGAGGAAAGATTTTTTAGAATGGGTTTGATTAGCGCATGCTTTAAGGCTGTTGGTACAGTTCCAGATGATAGAGAAAGATTAAAAAAGGTTGGTATGTGATGGACATAGAGACTTTGTGAGATGGGATGGGGTCAAGGGGACAGGTTGTTGGGTGAGAGTGGCTATCTCTTCTTCAGTTGTAGGGGGAAATACAGTTAGTATGGGAGGAGTGGTGTAGGAGGGAGTTGTAAAGAAGAGAGGTCTTGTCTAATAGTCTCAATCTTGTCTTTGAAGTGGGTAGCGAGATCTTGGGCAGTGAGAGAGGTTTGTGGTGTGGGTATGGAGGGACAGAGAAGCGAGTAGACGGTAGAAAAAAGGCATCGCGGGTTGGAAGAAAGGGAGGATATGAGATTGAAAAAGAATAGTTGTTTGGCGAGAGAGAGGGCAGAGTTGTATGTGCGAAGCATGAATTTATAGTGAGTAAAGTCTTCGCGGGATTGAAAAGGCATCGCAAAGTAGCGTTGGTAAACATTTTTTACACACAATAAAAGTTTTTTGGCTTTTACTTTTGTAGAGGACTTGACAGCTTTCTCTTTCTTTTTTCCTGTCTGTCTTTCTCCTAATGGCATCCTCCCGCTCCTGTCTTGTGTCTCTTCCATTTATATATATGTATATATATGAAACAAAAGTTTAGCATAACAAGTAAAGAGATTGAAAAATAAGCTAGTCCCAGAGAGGGCAGTTATTAAAGTGCAGCCCCTACCTGCTGTAAACCATCAGGGATAATTTAATGAGAGAATACCATATAGGAGGCTTTCATTAGAATGTTTTATTCTCATTAAACAGGTCACTCTGTAATATGGAAGGAGGGTTTGTCATTTGGTGTACAACTGGAAGCGTGATATAGTAAAACTGAATGTGGATTCAGCTCTTCTGATGTTAAACAGCTAAGATGAAATAAACTAAGCACAAAATCTATCTTTTCCTTTCCACAGAAACATCAAAGCTAAGCAGTGGGAGTCTGCCTGGGAATCCTCCTGCCTCTGATTCCGGGATGAAATGAAGCTGTGTGACAGACCCCTTCGTCAGAGTCCATAAATCACCAAGCTCAAGAACATGCTCTCATCTCAGAGACTGCTGGGGAACTCTCAGCAAACTGGAACTAGACGATGCACTTCCCACTGAAATGAAGCACTGTGAGCCCTGGAATTCAAGTTATAAATGCGGAAGCTGCCATGCTTAAAGTTCAATGTCAAATCGGTACATCTGGCTGCTTCAGATCACAAAAGGACAGCTGACATTACATCTGTACCTATATGAGAGAGAATATTAACACATTATATGATGTTATAGCATAGTGATCATGTTAATGTGTCAAAACTGTGTTTGTGGTTTAGAAGTGGATTAAAACTGGAACTGAACCGGGGAAGTTAGAGCTGTATAGATGCATAGATTTTGTATATTAACAAAAAGGAACACATTTAATAACAGATTGTGGATCATATGAGCGTGTACAGATGTATAAATGCACAGCTTTTGTACATCATACGTATATTGTAAATGTCGTATCTACAAATGTAAAAATGTATAAAATATATACATTAATTCAAACTGTCAGGCGTGTGCTCTTATCCCTCATTTATGTATATGTGTGTGTGTGATAGCATGGGTGTGTAAGTGGGGGGCGAGTCTGTTTCAGGTCTCTTGACAGACCCGCACCATTCATTTCCTATGTGATCGGCATAGTATTCTGGTCTTCTCAATATAACCAGTCATCTCCAACTGCCCCTTCAACCTCCTAAATGCCCTCTTCAGCCACCTCACTGTCCAATCTCACCTCCCACCCCAACCACACCTTTCAGCTACCTCTGCCTCCCACTGGCCCCTTCAACCCTCATCTTTTTCCTCTCCCTCAACTGCTTTCATTAGCCACTTCAGACCCCAATCGTTCCTTCAATCTTAACTTTCCTCTTCTCCTGATATGTTCCCTCACACCAACAGCCCTCTACAGCCTCCCTTAGCACCAGTCATCTTCGGCCCATCATCTGTAGTCTGACCCTTGAAATGCCCCTTTGACTGCTTCAGACCCGCATCTGCCCAATTCAACCACCCCCATTGACGCTAACCCTCCTTTGACCTGTGGCCCCTTACCCTCAGCTGCCCCCTGACCCTCCAACTACCTTTTGAGCCACCTCAGTTGCCCACCTGCCCTCATCAACCACTTTAGTCCCCTACTGCCCCCACCTGCCTTCTAACCCCATATATCCGCATCAGTATTGATCCCTGACAATGTCATATTTTTTTTACCTTGTAATCAAATGTGGATCCGTGAATACTGTCAACACTTCTCTCCGCTACAAATCCACTAAGACAAATAGTTATTAAATTGGTGTAGCTATCATCCTATCTCCCTCCGGCGGAACGTTCCAGTTAGTCAGTATGTCAGCGCAAAGGAGGAACTGCGCAGATTTCAAGAAAGCTGACCTGCTTCGAACAAGATTCAGTGTTGGGCACCCTGTTGAATGCTTAAAGCATTCAACAGAGGGCGTGGCTTGGCTGGCAATGGAGTAGGACGCATGGTGGTGGAGCTCCTCCAACAATTTCATACAATGACCCTTCTTATTTCTTTTTTTTTGTTCTGACTTATGATTTTTCGACAATAATTGCTTCCAAGATGTCTGCGGGCAAGGCTAAATCGTCTGCTCACAATATACCTACCTTTTTTGAGTCCAAATCGAGGAGGAAGACATCTTCCCGTGCTTTGCCGGTCATCCAAGATGGAGAGGAGGACTCGGACGCCTCACAAGGCCTTGATGCTATTCCTGCTTACCGATCTCCTTCACCCTTAGCGGAAGATTCAGAACATCAAGCTCTAACTATCTCCGATATGACATTGCTACTCGATGAGATGCGCCTAAAAGTCAAGCATGATATGACAGACGCTCTCTCTGAGATTCAGAAAGACATCCGAGAGCTTGGAGGCCGCACTGCGCATCTTGAAGACAAGATGGAGGAGTTCACAGCGGCACACAACTCTGTGGTCGACACGTGTAATTCTCTACAAGATGAAGTGGACTCTCTGCGTCTAAAGCTTAGCGACTTGGAAGATCGTTCTCGTCGGAATAATTTGCGTATCCGCGGTATACCCGAGGATGTTGCCTCGGAAGATTTACTTACCTATGCCACCACGTTGTTCCGCGCAGTGTTGGAGCTTCCCGCGTCTGAGGAGGTCAAAATCGACCGCATTCATAGATTGCCTCGTCCTAAAACGCTGCAAGGATCACCCCCACGAGATGTCATCCTTAGGATTCATTTCTACGAGCTCAAAGACAAGTTTATGCAGAAGGCAAGACACAAGACTGCTCTTCCGGAGCATTATCGGGAGCGTCAGTTTTTTCAAGACCTCTCCCAGTACACTCTGCAACAACGTAAAGCTTTTCTGGCCGTTACTGCTGCGCTCAGGGCTCACAAAATTCCTTACCGTTGGGGGTATCCCACTCGTCTACTCATCAACAGAGATGGCACCACGCACCTGGTTAAAACACCGGCCGCAGGCTCTCAATTGCTCTCTGATTGGGGCCTGCTTGACGCACCTGCGAAATTTCCTTCTACGCGGGACCCGCTTCCACCCACCAGGTATTCCCCCAAAAGACTCGCCCGAGAATGGGATGTAGTGCAGTCCAAAAGATCTCCTACACACACATGAACTGCTTGGATACATCTCCTGCCTATATCCAGGCTATGGTCTAGAGTCGCCCGGGACGTTGTGTTCACCATGATACACTTTTTATTTTTATTTTATTATATGTAGTTCTTTTTTTTTTTTTTCCTCTTTATTTTCAGCTTCTCTTGACTCCGTTCTGTGGTCATCGTGATTTTGTTGCAGACGCCTCACCCCATCTGGAGCGCTCTTTCTGCTCTACGCCGCCCCTGCTGATGATGTACCCTTGGGTCCTGGACGCTCTCCATCATCTGTTGACATCTGCGGACTGCTCCTGGTCTCGTCTGTTGGTCCATTCATATCTTCAGGCCGGTTAGACTCTCGCTTTTTCCTCTGTTTGGATTCCTGTCTCCACGTGTACCTCAATCGGGTCTTTCCATGGTTTTTGAGGACGTTTCCAGGGCTGCAGGGGTGAGACCCGCTGCTTTATGTTATACTTTAACCCTCTGTGGGTTTGTTTTTTTTGGTTTTTTTTAATCTTTTTTTTATGTAATTCTGTATTTTTGTTTTTTAATTTTTCAAATGTATAATTTTCTGCTTTTTACACCACACAAGCCACGACATTCCATACGTTTTCCCGGAGACCTGTGGCTCGGACCTACCGGGCTTACATACCACTCTACACGACATTCTCATTCTTTCCTCATACACCTTGCACTATTCCATTTACATACACGTTTATGTCGGTCAGTGTTTGGTCTGGTGTTTTCTAACTGCTTGACCTACTGATACACGAATGTATTCTGCATTTCATAACAACCCTTACACTACCCCAATGCACCATACGATACTCTCTCTACTTGTACAAGGTAGTGATGGCACATTTTATAGATACTCTTTTGTTCCATCTTGTCTCCCTTGCTTGCACGCACACACACGTATTTTCACATAAGTCACAACATTTTTATTTAGTTGCTCATTGGGGTCCTTTTTTTTTATTTTATTATTGTTCTCCTTTTTACATATGTTGGAGGTCTCCCTGCCGTATTTGGGAACGACCTTCACATCCCTGTGTGGTCTCTCTACACGGTACGGGTTATCACCCCCCCTGACGGCCCAAAGCGGTATGGGCCGATTAAGTTCTGAGTTTCATACCAGTTTTGTGTTTTCCTTTATTTTTCTTTTTACTCTGGGAGCGTTTACAATACAATGCTACATCTTGAATATTTGTTTTCATATGATTATTGATCTGTCAATTATGTTTTATTTCCTTTTAAATGCACCTTACATATCCACATATTTTTTCCTTGGTTCTGGACGCGGCTCGTCCCACTATGTACTTGGGGATTTTCTTCCTTGGGGGTCTCTGTTGACTTTCTCTTCCACTACCACATTTGGTCCCATACCCTTTAATTTTTACCACTATGGCGTCCCTTAACCTTTTGTCATTAAATGTTAATGGCCTGAATACTCCCCATAAACGGAGACTGCTTCATTCTGAGGCTAAGAAACACCACGCTCACATTCTCTGTGCAGGAAACTCATTTTAAACAACCTTCTCCTCCAAATTTCTTTTTAAAAGATTTCCCGTGGCACTTTCATTCCATGGCAAAAACGTGTAGAGCGGGAGTCTCTATTTTTATTTCGAAACACCTTTCATTTCAGTTAATTACAAAAACGGCTGACCCCCAGGGTAGATATCTGATCCTTAATTGTGTCATTAATTCTATTGATTATACCTTGGTTTCTTTTTATGCACCTAACACCTCACAAACACATTTTTTTAGGAAACTGTTATCCAAAGTAGATTCCCTTAAAAAAGGTCAACTTATTCTGTGCGGTGATCTCAATGCATTTTTTAACCCCCTCTTAGATACCTCCTCTGCCTTAACTGGTACGTACGGCAGACAAATGAGATCTCTAGCTAATACCCTATCCACCACTTTACATTTGTTTCAACTATATGATGTTGCCATCGCCACCCTTCTGAACGGGACTATTCCTTCTTTTCTGCACCACACAATTCTTACACCAGAATAGACTGCATTTTAGTTGATAAACTTACACTGCAGGCAATCCGGGACTGCTCTATTGGCATCATTGACTGGTCCGATCATGCTCCCTTACACTTAAAGTTATGTGTTGCACATCCTTTCCAGGGCAAAGGCTCCTGGCGCCTTAATGATTCTCTTCTTTCTGACGATTCCTTCACATCACAAATTCACTCGCACTTAGATATGTTTTTTCAGGAGAACAAAGATTCTGTGAACTCGGTTGAAACCTTGTGGAATGCCCATAAGGCTGTGATTTGTGGTCGATTTATTAGTATGGCTTCACATCTCAAAAAGCAAAGGGAGAAGGAGGATGATAAAGACTCTTTACTTCTCCAACTATATGACCTAGAGGCCTTGAATAAATGTTCTCCGTCTTCCCAGAATGCTGATGAGATTCGAAGCATTAGACTCAAATTAGCTGAAATTCAATCTCGCCACACAGCTTTAATGATGTTGAAAATCCGACAACGTTTTTATTCCAAAGGGAATAAGGCAGATACAATGTTAGCTCACAAGCTTCAACATTTTTCAGCCCTGGCGCGTCCCTCCTCTCTTCGCTCCTCACAGGGAGTGGTTTTGCAAGACCCGTCCCATATTGCTGGCGAGTTTGCTACTTTTCCTCTCTCTATAATCTTTCTACTGATACCTCTACTCCTCAGCCTGCGGCCGACTCTATTAATGCTTATCTTAACTCTGTTTTCTTACCCTCTCTCACGGATGATATGAGGCTTAGTCTCGATGCTCCCATAGATTTAGATGAAATACAAATCATCACACGTCAACTTAAAAACAAGTCTGCCCCCGGCCCGGATGGACTGACAGGTCTATACTACAAAACTTTCTTCCCAATTCTTGGTCCTCACCTTCTTTCTCTTTTCCAATCTTTCATGTCCAAGGGGTGTATCCCGACTGAAAACCTTCGTGCACATATAGTTACCCTTCCTAAGCCAGGCAAAACACCAGATAGATGTGAGAATTTTCATCCTATTTCGTTGCTGAACAACGATATTAAGATATATGCCAAACTATTAGCAAATCGGCTCTCCGCGATTCTCCCTCTCCTTCTCAACTCTGACCAGGTGGGTTTTGTTAGACACAGACAAGCGAATGATAATACACGCAAGTTTATTGACCTTTCCTGGGAGGCCTCGCGCCACAAAACCCCATGTCTCTTTATCTTGTTCGATGCGGAAAAGGCCTTTGACAGGCTGCATTGGCATTTTCTTTCATCTGTCCTCATGAAATTTGCTTTTTCTCCTTCCACAATTCGCTCCATTATGGCCCTCTACTCTTCTCCTTCTGCATCTGTTCTTTTTTCGGGTTTTCTCTCGCCTCCGTTTTCGATTTCTAATGGGACGCGTCAGGGTTGCCCACTATCCCCTCTGCTGTACACATTGGCTCTAGAACCACTGGCCCAGTCTATCCCTTCTGACCCGCTGATACGTGGCTTTCAGCATGCTGGTGGACACGAATCTATTCTTGGTCTCTTTGCAGACGACATATTAGCAGCTATCACGAATCCCTCAGTTTCCTTACCTGCTTTACTGGCCCAATTCACAAAATACTCAGCGGTGTCTTACCATAAACTTAACACAAAACACAGGCTATGCACATACATCTCCCAGCTCACTTATCTGCCTCGCTTCGGGCCACATATAATTTTGAGTGGCGACGTGATTGCCTCTCTTATTTGGGAATTAAGCTTCCTAAGTCCCTGTCCAAGTTGAATGATTTTAATATCATTCCCCTATGGAAGCATATACTCAACACAATTCAAGGGTGGCGGTCATTCGACTTTTCCTGGCTCGGACGCATTGGGTCAGTCAAAATGATGGTCCTTCCAAAATCGTTGTACGTTTTTAGAGCAGTCCCGGTTGCTATCCCTTCTAGGTTCCTATCGCGCATACAAACCTCGCTTACTGATTTTATTAATCTGAGTGGTCGCTCGAGAATTTCCAAACAGGCCTTCTTTTCTCCTAGGTTCAAGGGAGGTATGAGTGCACCAGACATTGTGGCATACTACAAGGCCGCGATCCTCTCACAAGCGGCAGCTTTTCATTACCGCAACTCCATCCCCCGTTGGGTATTGCTGGAAAATTCCTATTTGCGCCCTTATTCAGTATCGCAGCTCCTATAGCTTCCGCCTCGCTGTATTCCTCCTCTCCCTCCTCTCCCACCCACTACACTTTGTACATTTTGGACATGGTCTCGGGTCGCTAAATGACTTCCTCCACTACGACACCTCACTAGGGCTACGCCGCTAAACTCCCTAGAATTGTTAATTCCGCACTTACAAATACAGGCTTGGGAGTCTGCCTCCTCCCTCCGTTTAGGTGACCTTTTCCTTTACGCCCGTTCTCTGATTTGTGTGTCACATTTTTGTTTCCGCCGCGAGACTTTTACAAATATTTACAAATTAGACACTTACTTCAGTCTATCAATCCTTCTCTGCCGATTAATATTTCTTCCTCGCATCCAATCGTTCTTTTGTGCTTAGCCTCTGCTTCCCGTAAAGGTGCAATTTCAGTTTGTTATGCCTCTCTGATCTCTGGGAGAATAAACTCCCACATATGCTGGCATGGGAAAAGGAGTTGGGCACTACATTTCCGATTGAGCTGTGGCTCGAGTCTGAGGAGGCGATGAGGGGTGTGACGCACTGTACCAACCATGTTGAATTACAAAAAAAAGTTAGCGTGTAGATGGTATTTGACACCTAAACGTCTATCACACATGTTTCCCTTGTGTTCCTCCCTATGTTGGAAGGGGTGCCACGCTGAGGGTATGATGTTGCATGTCTGGTGGTCGTGCCCACCTATATTAGCAGTATGGGAGAAAGTGTTTCATTTTCTTGAGTCCTCCCTAGAGGTTCGCCTCCCTTTTTTGCCACAGCTCGCGCTTCTACACATGTTCCCCGACCCCCCCCCAGTAGGAAATTTATTATACATTTTTTTCTGGTTGTTAAATTACTCATCGCCCGTCACTGGAAGTCAATAGAGATACCCTGTTTAGCGTCCATACGGCAACATTTAGATCGTATCCATGTATTGGAAAAACTTTCTTTCAGGAATGACCATCAAATGATTCAATACGAAAAGGTTTGGGCTCCTTGGCTAGTCATGCGTGATGCCATGATTTGGGAGGGCGACTAACCCCAGGTATTGACGGGCCGCGTCCAGGTGTTCTTATCGTTTTTTATCAGTTTTTTTTTTATGCTACTGTTATTTTCTGCCTAGGGCTGTGGTTTATGGGATGTTCCATTCCCCATCCCGGAGGGCCTACCTGCGACATAATTTTTTTTTATTTTTTGTACATGATAATGATCGTTATTCCATATCATATATATGGATTTACATTACACGTCTAAGGTGCTTCGCTCCCAGAGTCGAGAGTCAAGTGTTGGTTTCTATTTTTGTTTATAAGTATTTTCAGGCACCCCGTTGTCCTGGTTTGTTTCTTAATGGCACTTTTTCTGTGGCTTTCAGGCTGTTAACGAAACGATTTTCGCTCATAATTACCATCATCAATTTTACGGGATGCTATGAGCTATTTAACAACTCTTATTGATATGTACGTTACATGATTGCTATCCTCATTTCGGTGATTATGTATCATGATGTGGCTATTGCTTGATGCTATTCTTATGTTTATTTCATCATGCTGAGCTGTGATACTATGTATTAGCCATTGCACGTCTTGAAAGTCTGTTCTTGTATATTCTGACTATTGTGCCTTTTCAACAGCAAAAGAAATAATAAAAAAAAATTAAATAAAAAAAAAAAAAAGTATTCAACAGAGTGCCCAATACTGAAAGATCAGATTCAATTTCTAACATAAGACCAAAAAACCTGGCCTAATTAGATTTATTGGGCCTTTTGGGGTCTGATCTCATCATCTATCTCATCATCTATCATGCCTCCATCACCACAAGACATGATAACATTTGAGGGACTACTTAGTACACAGTCATGGGAACCACGTACAGTACTTCCTAATGTAAAGCTTGTAAATATATTATGTCCACGAAGAGTTTCTCTGGTATTGTTACTAAAGAGGTTTTCTGGATGAAGCAATTCTTGAATTCTAGCAACACATTTCTAATTTCATTACCAACACATGTAGCATTTAATATATTGGGGAGACTATTCGTCCATTCAGGAGGAGGATCCTTAAGTCTATCAATTCACTAAAAAGACTCCCACCTCCTCAGTATGGTAGACATGAAATTGTACCATACTGAATAATGCAACTAAGCCAGTTCTATACACTACTTAGACTAGAGGGAAATAAATCCCAATACATACACCAACAACACTAAAATAAATGTAACATGTAACTTTTATTATGGTTTTTTTTCACAATAAATAGTAAAAACTTATGCTGGTGATAAAAACTATATCATTCGTGTAACCCACTTAAACTAAAGACTTAAAATTAAAGGGCAGTCTGTACCACCAGCACGAATCATATGTCTTCATGTTTTTGAGATCGGACCTCATGCTCTTATTTATAAATTACCCATGAACTATTAGCGGAAAATATAAAACCATTAATCCATAACATAAAAAAATCCATTTATATATAATGCAATTATAACACACCTAAATCATCAAATACGTTTACATTTTTATTAATTTATTGTATTAGAAAGATTAGACAAAAAAATTCCCCTCCTAGAATTACATAAACTAATAATCACTAATCACAGCTGTATCATCCAGCATCAATTGATATTTATTCTAACTCTAATAAGAATTCCTAAAAAATCTGCCATCAGATAATTACATTAATAATTGACAATAATTAAATGATTGCCCATTTATGCTCTTATTACATTACATTTTAACCATTTGTGTGAGTAGCCCTTAACTCGAAACTGTTCTTTAATAACCTTAGCTTTTCGAACAACAGTGGAGCTACTGTATTCCTCCCCAAACGGAGGTATTGACCGAGGGGAGTAGGATGATATCTGTCTCCCTGATATTTTAATGACAACATTTTCTTAATTGATAATTTTTAAATTGAGAAACACAAGTTCCAGGTCATTGATCACTGATGTGAGCTTCAAATCTCTAGTGTTGTTGTTATTGAAATAAACCATAACCTGATTAAATTCATTATGTGTCCCAACCCAAATCAAAATTACATCATCAATATAACAAACCCAATAAAATATTTATTGGGTATATTTAGTTAAACTATGTCCAAAAGCCATTCCTTGTTTCCACCAGCCAAGACAGGGATTTGCATAACTAGAACACAGTATGACATCATAGAACTCCGAGGCTCTATAGCATCACAATACATGACGCTAAAGCTGCAGAAATTGTCCAAAAGCTATTTATCTGCCATCAGATTCTATACGGATTTGACGAAGCAAGTCGCAAAATGAGACGTCCAAAGCTACTGCTTGGATTATTTGCGTTCTTACTCCTAAACTTCATAGGTAGGTTCTCATCATTCTCATATTGTGAATAACTATAGTGATCGGTTCAATAACGTGTTTAGGATTTTTGCACCGGATGATCATGTGAATGGGGAAGTGCTATCCTGAAGTCAAATAAGTAACATTTAAACACTGCCACCCCCGTTTTATCTCCAGGAACCGGACAGGCTCGGCCAGTGATGCCGCTTCCCTCTGGAAACCAGCAGGAGTCCAGAACAGCGTTCCCGTGGTATGCCATAGGTAAGTGAGCCTTTCCAGCCGTTCTCATCTAATACCGACCCCGGTGCTGCCGGAACACCAATAACCGGCCTGTGTGCGTTTCTTACAGTGATTGCTGCGGTCAGCCTGCCGATCCTCATTTTCCTGATTTACAAATGTTTCCACCCCAGAACCATCTTCAAGCAATGCATGTAAGTAACCCCCCCTGCTGTATGTGTCCCCTACATTTGCATTAGGTGTATTTCCATGGGATTCTTTTACCCTCATGTGTCCCCATCCATTTATTTGATAGATTAAGTGCATGTAAAAAAAGGACCCTAAGCCATCATTGAGGTTTATTATGGAGGTGCAAGCAAACATATCCCAGATCACATTCATTACTAAATTCCCACACTGTATTCATCTCTACCACTTCTGCAGTGAGGCTCCTCCACTTATCCACTACCCACTCAAATCTTGAAATTAATGAATTTGCACTCCATTACTGGATAAAATGTGCTGGGTTTTGGCATAGTTTTGGCACTAGACCTGATTTCCAGGTAAAAAAAAAAAGAGGGGCAGCTCTGTATGTAATAATAAGCCATTTGCCACAAAAACCAGAGGGATTAAATGATCTTATTTGTTTTTTAACATGAAACTCATTCACTGGGACAAACCATGTGCACCTATCCTCGTGGGGTAATTTATGTGACTCTTTGCGTATCATTTATTTTATTCTGCATAATGGCTTTTTGATTGCATACCTTGTGTGATATGACCCACAAAGTGCTAATCATCACTATTTCTCTTTCAGTAAATCGCAAGGTGGCGAAAGCGGTTAAGGTAAGCAGAAGGGGTGAGTGGTGGGGATCCATGGCATGGGGACAGAGAAAAAGAAGTATCATGTTCTGCTTGGCTGTGGTGGAGGCCGAGGAAGGATTCTGAGCATAGATTCAAGGGGGCCCTCAAGAAAATAAAAAAATCTTAAAGGGGAACTGTCACGTTCCTGATTATTACCCAATATTAATTATTCTAGCTAAAAAGAGTAAAAATGACCAACATTAAAACTGACAATTTAACAATAACACATGGTAAGATATCCAAGCATTGAAGAAGACCTTGCTCTTGTGAGCTTACACTCTATTAACGTGTGTTAATGTTATTGCCCAATCATTTTCTTGTATATTGCCAATGTGTAACCGTACATTTTTTATTGAATGTTTTGCAGATGCAGAAGATGATTGTACTCGCAGGTACAGATCGCACAATTATCTTGAAGACCATTGCAGATGACAACTACAGACATCTGGAAATCTGCTAATGAATTGTGTCTCTTTCTGTTTAACCTGCCTACCTGTCATTAGATAAGAAATAAAATGTAAAAAATACTGCCGGTTAGTGTCATTTATTTTACAAACAAAACCATAATCAACTTGTCTGATGTGTCCGAGAGCCGTGAACGTTGCTCTAGAGTCCCTGAGATGTTCCAAAGAGTTTATTCACATTCATAATGTCATATAAACACATTTAGAACATTACAGAAAAAGTCCTCTGCTTGGTAGCTAATAACAAAATACAGATTATCTGTAATGCACTCGCAAGCACAGTGTTATAGGAAGCCTTTGAAACGTTAACAGCCTCTGAATATAATTGTCAATACTCCATTCTTTGCTGCTTTGCTGCTTTTTATTGCCTTGCGCTGGATTCTGGATTGTGAGCCAACTGATTGCGGGGTGAAGGAGAAAGACAAAAATTATAATGCTTTAGAAACAGGAGATTCATACCCAATTGTTGTTTCGGGGTTTGTAAATTGTAATACCTTGTTTGAGAAATTAGGAAATTCCTAAAAATGAAATTATAGCTGTTTATCGTCTACGTGTTTGAGGATCAGCGGCAGAGTTTGGAGTGGGTACAGGAGTTTTAGGAGAAAAGGCATTTTAATAAGGTGCACTTTTCCTGAAAAGGACAGATGTAGAGACTTCCAAGTTCTTGAGATCTGTTCTGATTTGCTTTATTACCCCTGGAATATATTTTTCAATAATATGTACATACATTGTATTACCCATAAATACCCATGGGCAATGTTTGTAATTTTATCTGACCAAACACGGAGCAATTATCTCATAGTAGCCTGGCTTAAATTTCTTGACCTGACGAAATATGGGAGGCGCTTATGTTTTGTATATCCTGGTAATAAATATAAAAAGTACATTACAAGTAAATATTGATTTATTTAACATTAGACATGAATTTAAAAAATCATTTTGGTTACTGTAGTGTGAGAAAGCATAGGGATTAAGGTAAAATATTTACGATTAATTAAGATGGTTACTAAACAATTGTAAATAAACTAGTAATGTTTATATGGAAACACATTCCGTTCATAAAGAAAGTACTTGGAAAAAGGTGTATTCGAAAATGTTCACGCTGTAAGTATTTGTTAAACCTTAAACCCTTCGGCCAGGGTTGTTTTAGTTTTCATTTGGTCTTAGTTGTCTTTTATTAACAAAGTACAGTGTAAGTCTTTAGAACTCAGGCGTCTGAAGCCATTCACAATGCAAACTTAGATGCACAGGCCCAACTTTACACTTCAGAAGCACTTAGGCACTTCGTGTTCCAGGAAGCTATAGGACAAGATGATCAGAAATGATTCTTTACTTTGCAAGGCAACCTTAAAATGTAGTGACCAGTCTGCCTGGTGGAAAGATTCTCCTTTGAACACACAATAAAATAAGACAATTTTAGTTGGGTATGGTTTCCAAAGTGCAATCTAAAAAAAAAAAAAAAGAGAAATTATTATCATACCAAACCTATTTACTATTAGGCTAATAAGAGGGTCAACCCCTTCTCACATTAGTCTCTGTGAAAACATATAGTAGGAAATGTCAAAGTAATGCGGGAATGTTTTAGAAGAAAAACGAGTTGAGATGTAAAACAGCTGGGCTATGCTTCTGACTCAAGTCCTTCTTCATCATCCAAACTCCTGTTCTTTTCCTCAGGCTGGTCACTTAAGAGGACAAACTTCCCATCGTTCGATAACGGGACCGATGACATGAGCTGCGCCAGGGCTTCTGGATCCTATAATCAAGAGTAACATTTTATATATAGTCAGGCTCATCTGCTATACTTTATTCAAATAAATGCTAAGATCTAAAAGAACACAAACGGGTTATTTAACCATTTGTTTACTAAAAATGTCCACAGACCACATTCCACAAAGGCATTGAGTACTTGCCTTTTGAGCGGCAATGATTTCTTTCCCCAAGCTAATTGCATAGCAAATCTGTAAAAAAAAAAAAAATGTAAAAAAACCCCGAAAAGCACATTAGAAATCATCGTAGCTTACATTTAAACACGGTATTTCCTTTCCAAAAAATACTCCAGCTACCACATACACTTTAATGTTTCATGCACTTTTCTGGGGTGTCCCGCTTGCATATGCATCTCGTGGCGTGCGATACTTTCCGTCTGTCTGCTCCAGCACTGGCTAGGCAAAGTACTTTAATATGAATTTGTCTCTGGTGAGGCTGCCAGGGACACTAAACTTCCCCTTTAAATACCTAACCAATTCACATGGATATGATTAAAATGTACTTGTGTTAGTGATGCATACACAAGCACCGAGTTGTAGGTAGGTTTAGATTTCTCACCAGGCAGGTGCCTAGGATACCTTATTTTAGGAGGTGACCTGTTAAAAGAAAAGGTACTTCAAATAGATGCATCTGCACACATCTAGGCTCTGCCTTTTTTCACTACGCCTGCCCATTTTCTATCCATATCTCATCATGCTTCACCCTTATTTTACTTAGGCCCTTCTGCATAAAGTTAAGCGTCCCAGTGGTCCTGCTTCCTAGGGCACCTGAGGATTAAATGCAGCCCTTACTTAGACTGAAACCTACTGGATCATATTAAAGACAGACAGTTACAAATGCAAATGTAAGCATTCATCTTATAACTAAATTATCATAGTAAAATAAATCAGACCTTTTCACCCTCTGTGTTGCTTTCCAGAATATATGAGCTCAGAGATTCTTCTCCAGAAGTTTCTGGAATTGAGACAACAAAACCAACCAGCCTTTTATTCTCTTGATGTGCCCCAAATTGGGTTATATTTTCAAGGTCAAACTGCAAAAAAAAAAAAAAGATATATATATATATATATATATATAACACATTTACAGGCAATCAGCGCAACACATTTAAACTACAGAAAAAGCAGGATCAGGGGACATTTAACAAACTATAGTCACATTATACGAGAATAAAAATGAGAATATTGTAGATTATAAACACAGCCCTCTTCTCCTCCTCCCCCGTGTTTTAACATGTTGTCAACATTGTATAATTGTCAATATTTACATTGTTGCTAATTGTGCTACAGAATGTGTTGGTCCTCTATAAAAACGTTACACATAGATGCAGCACGGAAATACTTTGCAAGGTCCCAAAAAGTTGGAGATGTCAATATTTTTATGAGAAGAATAATAATCATAGTGTCAAGTATCAAAACACACATACTGACTACAGGTCTACTCACACTTATTCTTGTGACTTGTGTTTGTGGATCTATTAATCTGCAAAAAAAAGCATTTTTGTTAATATTTCAAGTAACATATTAAAATTTAAAAACATAAGGGCCCCTTTTTTCACAGGTTGTAGTTATATTAACAACATATAAAACAGGACAATTTGCTCTGGGTCATCATAGACAAACACATTGTTCCACATGCTTCTAAAAGATGAAAAACATTAATCTACAAAATATATTTATTATGTGACTGTTAATCTCATGCAGATGTTTTGATGAAAAAGACCAGGGCCACCCCTACAATATAGGCAAACTAGGGCCCTGAGCCGGTAAAGAGCAGTAAGGTACTTTTCTATTGGCAAACAAGCGCATGCAGGAGAAGTCTTTAGAGACATAGTTCGACTAGAACGCAAGAAACCTTAGGATGGACCCGGATGGACACTTAAAAAGTCAACATCCTTTCTTTGTTCCACAGGCACAGAGCAAGAACAAGAAATTTCATTTTTAAAGACACCCAGAACAGTACAAGTGTTGGATTGTCTGAAGTTTAGATTAAGAAATGCTATATGGACAAAGTTGGGAGCATAATATTGACCAAAATGTCTTGGTATGTCTCCTTCAGCATATCAAGACATTTTGGACAATGCTATGCTCCCAACTTTGTGGGAACAGTTTGGGGAAAGCCTTTTTCTATTCCAGCATGACTGTGCTCCAGTGCACAAAGTAAAGTCCATTAAGACATGGTTGGTTGAGTTTGGTGTGGAAAAACACAAAGCATTGACCTCAACAACATCAACTGGAACAGAGATTACAAACCAGGCCTTCTTGTACAACATCAGTGCCTGATCTCACAAATGCTCTACTGGATAAATGGGCAGAATTCCTCACAGAAACTCTCCAAAATATTGTGGAAAGCCTTCCCAGAAGAGTGGAAACTATTATAGCTGCAAGGGGGGGGGGGGGGAGACGGACTATATATTAATGTCTATGTATTTAAAATGCAATGTCATGAAAGTCCCAATTCATTTGACCATATGGTGTAGTTTATATATACGCAACCAAGAGAACTATCTAAAGTTAATGCTCTTCAGAAGAATACAATTTGCTTTAGCAGCTTCACATAAACATCGATCACATGCAGAGTAGATTTTAAACATAAGAGAATCATTACATTATAGGTAAATCACTGTATTTTTTTTTTTATACATCAGTATAAGCATTAGGAGTAAGAAGCCTGAAAGTAACACACTTGATGCTTTTACTGGTCACCATCAAGTGGGATTCTGTCATCCGGAAAATATTATGAATGGCTCGTGCAGCCAAGACTTGTCTCATGGCTTCAAATATAACTTTGTTGCTATGGTCTGACTTTACCGCCATTGATCCTAAGAAGCGTACTACAAACATCTGCTGTAAAAGTGACCCTAAAAAAAAAAAAGAAAAAAGAAAATGTAAAGTTGAAATTGCAGCAGTGAAAAACTGAATAAGCTATTTATTATTTTTTAAAATAACTTTTACTGAATTAAGTCACACTTTACTCTGCTTTTACACCACAGCAATATATTTAAAATAAAATGGAAGGGGTAATTCATTACTCATTCATGCGTAAAAAAAAAATTGAAGGAACAGGTGTGTCATTAATAAAAATACACAGTAACATGACTCATAACGTACTGGATTTTTCTGCAGGAATTTACCTTCCTCAGGAGACTTTTCATTTTTATCTTCAGATTCTCCAAACGGATTTGTGCGCCTGAGAATTGGTAATAAAACACAGGCATTATATACCTACCTACACACGCCGAGAGTTATTATTATTATTTTTCTTTTATTTACATAGCGCCAACAACGTACGCAGTGCTTCTTACAATACATTTATTCAAGGGGTATGACAAGACTTGAATTGATAGACTAAGACCAACCGATACATTAGGTGGAGAGGGCCCTGCTCGTAAGCTTACAATTACATACAATGTCACCCTCGCTGCAGTGGCTGAAAGTTTTCTTAGTGTAGTGATCCTGAATCCCTGAATCCATAGGACACAGAATATACCAACGCTGTAACCAAGTGGTCCTCCAAAACACCCAGACACAATGCACATTTTCATCTACATGGATCAAATGCACTGGATGGACTGCTGACAGTCCCAGATTGACCATTGGGTATATACCAGGCAAATGCCTAAAGGACATTTTTCCAATGGTGCTTCCCATGTATCTTTGTCGTCACTTGTGTGGCCGACCCACACTGCAAAAGAGTGTACCGGGCAACTGTGTGTTTCCCCCAGCGGGCCTGCATGTGTACCAGTAAAGTAGTGGTGAACTATGCAGCAGTGGTCTTCAGAGAAATGGAAAAGATGAAGAAATAATGTATGTCCATAAAGCATTCGCTCACAGGAAATACTTCTCACAACACTCATTTCCTGTAGAACACCCAGACCTTACTTTACCTGCCGCTCCTGTTCTGGTCCTGGAATTCAGTGGCTGGCAGAACAATGTCAAATTGAATAGGTGTCCCTGGAGCTATTAACAGTTCTGGCTCAGAGTCTTGGAGACGCACCTCTGCTGGCTGGCGTCGGCTCTCAGTATGTACTACTGTCTGCTTCACAGTCTCACTATACACATCAAGTACATAAAAAAAAAATCAAACACAAGGAGATGGTTTCCCTGCGCTGTGCTCATGCAGATTTTTAATCAGGTGATGAGGTTTATTCTGTTTGCAGGTAGAGGTACTGGTGCCAGACTGCATCGGCTATGCAAACATGTGTCCATTGAATAACCTTTGCAATGTGACCTGATTAACACTTTCCATAACCACACTATAATGGGTATGGGGTATAATGGGTATAAAGCACAATCATGTATTTTAATATGAATGTATATGCACCAGGCCTACCAAATCTATAAAGGAAGATCCTGGGCTTTGTTCACTAAACCAGGAGATTGCAGATGAATTACAGGGAATACTTCAGCTCCCTGACTGCACTTTGTGTTTTCAGGGACCAACAATAGTGAACATCTCTCTTACAAATGTCTGTTTAAGTTTAACAAGTGAGAAGGCAAGCAGCTATCCATTATGCTGGGCCAACAATGCCCCTTCCTGAAAAAGCAAGAAGTAGCATCTTGTAAGATGCAAAAGGTAACTTTCTTACAAGTGAACATGCAGCTTCAATACTAATCTGTATTTTATTTTTGCTGTGCTACGTGTCATCAGAAAGAAATGATCCTATGCAAACCCAAGAGTTTAGTGCATATATCCAGAGATGCCTCTAATAAAATACATTTTGGTACATGATGCTGCACACCTCTGGAATACTCTTGGGTATTCCTTCAGATCCCCAGCACTGGGTACCTACCTGGCATGTGGATTTTCAACTCTTTTATCAAAGCTAGTGATTGGAGTCACCGCCTCTATTGCCGTCTGGTTTAATTTGATAGCCACCGCCTATGACAAAACAGGGTCAAAATTAAGAAGTGGAACAAAAAACTGAAGCCAGAAGTTAATGATCCATGGACTTAAAAATATATATCAAACACAATACCTCAGGATTATCTGTTAAATAAATCTGTCTGGAAATATTGTTGATAGCAGAAATCCACTAGAAATGAAAAAATAGGTGAATTTAAGTGTCAAGTGGACATTGTTCCAAGCACATGTTAGATCACATTATAATAAATTTTGTTGTGCTGAACAAAATGAATTAGTGATTATTTTACCTCTTCATACTCTCTTTTACCTTCAGCCTGAAGGATGAGACTCCTAATAAAAAAGGTATAAAAAAAATAAAATAAACACTTATTACACAGCCACAAAAGGAGAGCCCCATTCCTCGTAGAATATAATCCTCTGGCACTGTTTGGTTAGTTAGGTACAGCCATCTAATGCTGCAAAGCAGAAAAAAAAGAGCTTCCGCAAACCAAAAAACTCCTTAAATGTCAACAACTGCACGCACTTAAAACATCAGCTAGGCTTGTCAAACACACGGCAAAACAAACATATAAAGCAAGTGTGTAGAGCCGAATGTTTCCACATGACGGGAAACCCAACACCTTCAGCTCTTACGATTTGCCGTTGGGAGCGGTGATCTGAAAGCAGTATCTTCTGTCCTCACAATCCACGGCCATGACTGAGCAATTGTCCAGGTCTTGAATCAAACCTCCAGCTACTTCTCCTCTATGCTGACACATTAAGTTGCCACCTTGAGTGAAGAAATACAATCTTTCCCACGATGTAGTCACCAGTCCCGTTTTACTGAACGGAGCAAAAATATTAGTAACGTTCAAATTTCTAGCCATTCCAACAGATTTGATAGTAAGTTAGGCGGATAAAAATACAGAGCTTTTTCTTTTTTATTTAAGCTATTTAATTTCAATAAAACACAATCCTATTAAAACATTTAAATAATTAAATGATGTGTAATTTAAGTATTGCAAATTATATATATATATATGGCTATGAAAAGTATAGGCTTGCGTGCTACTTTTATGAAAATAACAGCAAGTGTCAAAATTCTAGAAATAATAACCAAGGCAGTTGATGGCATGGAAACAGTGCATGTCCCACATTATTAACTAATCACGCCCGTGCTGTGCTATAGCACATTTACTCTGCACATGGAATATGAATATGATGTTTACACTATCATACGTGTGAATGCACTGATCTGAAGCTGACCTTTGGTCCCCCTGTGAGAACAGGAGAGCATTAAAATGACACTGAACATTATATTAGGGTGAACACTCTGACATTATTCAATTATTAGCATGTTTTGCCCCAGCAGTGATGTGTCTAGCTCACCTCCTCATATTGAGATATCCAGCCTTTTGTATGAGGTTTCTGTTGATAACAGGACTGTTAACATCATAATCCGGAGTGTAAATTAAATCACTACCAGATAGCAGCTCTTGCTGAGTTATTCTCATGGTGTCTGCTTCTGTGTCCAGTTCTCCATGTACCCTACAAGACAAGTAACATCCTACGTCATGGGACATTCTAGCACTATGTCATTGACTCATATAGTAATAAATCCATGATGTTGTTTTAAGCAACTTCATTCCACGGAAGCATGTGAATATGCAATGTAATGGCCAATAATACAATTTGATACAACCACCAGAGGAGGAGCCCCCATTGTTGTAGCCCAGTAATATCCCGAGGCTATTCAAAGATTGCAAATATCAAAATAAGAAGATATACTTGTGTGGTGTTAGAGACAAAGCAGAGAAAAATAAACAGGTAAACTATTTTAAAATAATACAATGACCCCTGATAAACAAGCAGAAGCTAATAACTACACGTCGGAAATCCACAGCATAGCCAATTTATTGATACACTGCTCAAAAACTGCACAAGCAGACCCATCCCACTGTCAGCCAAGGGCATATTGGTGGGATCTGTCATTGTAAGCAGAGTGTTTCCAAAGAATAATGTCTAAATGTCTCACTGTGCTTGATGCTGGCCCTTCATTCTTTGCTATGCATTATACATCTATAAACAGATACTTACACAGAATAATAATAATCTACCTAATTCAGCGGCCACTCATTTCTCAAATCCAACTGCAGGACATGGGTGGGCTTCAGACAGCCAAACTGAGCACTGGCCAATCTGAAGCAACTATAGGATGCAGTCCTAATGAGCACTCATGTAGCATGTATAAAAGTACAGCGTAAAGACCATGTACTGCCAGGGCCGGCCCGACAATGGAGCCGAGTGGGGCAACCCCAAGCCCTTTTTTTTCGGCGCTCAGCATTACAAGCCGGCACCGAGAACGAACAGGGAGACTCGCCGCAGGACTGCTGAAAGGTAAGTACAAGGGGGGGGGGGGCGGAGGGACGGAGGGAGAGGAAGGGTAGATAAGGGGGGGCGGCATTTTAAAATTCGCCCCAGGCGGCATTTTGCCTTGGGCCGGCCCTGTGTACTGCTATCATCCAAAACCTTCAGGCTCAGTAAAAACTAAGGGTTTGTGTTCTTAGCTGTCAGAGACCATTACAGTAATCCTTAAAGTGCTCTCCATGTTAAAAAGCTTCCCATTTTTTCTCCACGGGCCACCATGCTGAGGACATACATCTCATATGTTAAAAGTTCCTCCCTTAAAAATAATGCATAGGTATAGGGATGTGGGGGAGCGCACCACTGTGGCTGGTCCGCATATATCTGTACTAGCTGTAACCCTCTAATGCTGCCCCTGTATACTATATACACACGCACCAGATTATTATATTTTTGCATACTGTACCGTTGAATCATACTTGATACTGAAGAAAGAAACCCATCCATTTTCCTGGAAAACATTTCTGAGCCCTTCTTTAAAAATGAAATCTGTGGAGAAATGACAATAGACAGACATTCATATCAGAAATCCATATTTTTGTTCCAATTATCAAAACTCTCTGATGAGTAAATCAGGTGGTTATGATTTCACTTATAGGCATAATGATGGTATTGTATCTTGTGCCTAAAGTATTGATTGTTTGGATGTTTAATCAACTGTTTAAAGCACCTACCTTTTGTATCAACTTGACACATTTACATGTAACGCCAAGAGTTCAGCTGCTAGTGGGCCTGTTCATTACACACAATGAAGCTCATTGCCCTGCTAAGTTCTGAGTACTGATTAGTAACAAGTGAAATAGCTTGAATTTCCTCTACAACCAGGCCCGGACTGGGACAAAAAATAGGCCCGGGCATTTAAGACTGAGCAGCCCATTTTTATTTATTTATTTTTAAAGCCCACCCTTCATGTACCATCTTTGCATTTCCCCAAATCACTTAAACATTCATGATAGACACAAACACTTACTCACTCATTCACACAAATCAATAACACATATTCATTAATGCAGTCTCACAAATCATTCAAGCAATTTATCCACACATGAATTCATTAATTCTCATACGCATTCACACAATTCATCCACACATTTACTCATTCATTCTTGTACGCATTCACACTACCCCCTCTCCCCATCCCCTTCTTATCTGCCCCTTCTAACTATGTTCCTCCCTTATCACTATGTACCCCCTTCCCCCTCTATCTCCCCCTTTCTATCTAACCCCTCTCCCCCCTCTCACTGTACCCCCCTCTCTTACCCTACTTACCTTGTTGCCGGACTAAGCAGCAACTGCGACCGGGTCCGCCACTCTAGGAGGCCGGGCAGCCAGCACCAGGGCCGGCCTTAGGGGTGCGCGGCCGCACAGGGCTTAAATTAAAAACATCGGGGTTTTTTACTTTATTAAACATCCTCCATGTTAAATAAAGTTAAACAAACTTTATTTAACATGAAGGATGTTAAATAAAGTAAACAAAAAAAAACCCCCCGATGTTTTAATTTAAGCCGTGTGCCCGGAAAATGCCCGGTGTGCCCGATCCGGGCCTGTCTACAACTGTTCAAGTTTGGCCAAACTGAGATGCGACTTGTTGGTACAAAACCTTATCTGAGTTCTCACTGCCTGCGTCCCTACTGAAATTAGAGGGAAGCAGTGGCGGAACTACCGGGGTCGCAGGGGTCGCCTCTTGGGCCCCCCTGACTGACAGAAATCCAGGACTCCTCTGCTCCCCGCCGCTGCCGCTGCTACTGCTGCTGCTGCCGCCGCCGCCGCCTGCCTCAGCGCTGCCCAGAGTGCAGTGTTGGGAGCTTGAGGCGTTTGTCTCAGGTGCCGGCGCTTCACATCATAAGCGCCGGCACCCGAGACAAACGCCTCACATTCCCAACACAGGAGTTGACGGTAAGTGACCTACAAAGGGGGGTAGGGAGGGAGAGGGTAGATCGTGAGAAGGGGGGGTAGGGAGGGAGAGGGTAGATCGTGTGAAGAGGGGGTAGGGAGGGAGAGGGTAGATAGTGAGAAAGGGATAGATGGGTTGAGGGGGGCTCTTAACAGATTCTCGCAGCGGGGCCCTGAGGTTTCTAGTTACGCCCCTGGAGGGAAGTTCAATTCACAATGTAGAAGTCGGAATAGGAGGCTGTCTCCAACAAACCCACCAGCAATATGTTGCAATACAGCAGCAGCTAAGTGTGACCTATGGTCTTTGATGCATAAAAAATATTTAGTTGTAAGCAAGCATTTAAGCGTGTGGCATAAATAATAGAGGAACTCTTGAGAGAGGAAGGCCTACCTGCCCTTGTGTATATCCAAGGATGGGATCCAGCATGGCTGTCCTCTTCCTGTACTGAAGAGCATTTAAGGCACAGTAGTACTGCAGGGATGACAGGTGCTGCTTTCTTCTTGCACTGGCCACTTCTTTTGCAACTTCAGCCTTTAGCTGGAACAGAAACATCATACCAATGGATAACTGATATGCAATTCAAATATAAAATATTTTAAGAAATACATAAAAACACTGTAGCAGAGGAAGGTTTCATTAACTAGCTGGCGTTGCTCCTGACAATCAGACTTTGGCAGCTCATTGACAGACTTTCGGAGTAATTATATATTCTCTAGGAAGGGGATAAAGTAGTTCTCTCCCTACTTCATATCCTGAATGATTTTTTCACACCGACCAGGAATTGGTATGGCAGACATCAAGAGAACTTCCAACTGGGCAAAAAGCTATTGCAAGAGAAGCTTACTATATAAGATTACTCTACCTGCATCCATTATTCAATGAGGAAATATTAGATTTATATCAATTGCAACATAGGAATGTGTGAGTATTCTGCAACACTCATTGTTTCCAATAATGTTAGAAAACATAGCACTAATAATTCAACTAGAAAAAAACGAACAGATGGAATCATGAAAATAACATGTCTGTCTTTTGTTTTCTGTTAACAATGTTTGGGACAATGGGCGGTCCCAAAACCCATACATGTATGGGGTTTGTCATCAAGGGGTTAATGTATTAGTTAACAGTGTGCCTCCAAAAAGATTGCAATGGGCCAAATTAATGATGCAGCAATATCCATACCTTTTCATTCTCCCTCTTTTTTGGCAGCCTGCTGTATTTTGCCATGGACAAATCATGCTCTAAAAATAATGAAGAAATGTTGATTTTTCAAAATTGTGTTAATGTTTTGACTGTGGATTACAGTACAGCAAAAATCACAGATGGGTTATTAAAAAAGGTTAGTAAAGATGAATCAGTGAATTCATTTTGTATACAAAATAAAACATACCATTGCTAGCAAGAAGAAAAAGATCTTTTAATGTGCTTACTTCTGCAAAATAAACAAAAAATTATAAATTAAGACAAAAAAAAAATACACAGCCATCTCCTAAGAAACACACGTTGCAGAAATTATACCGATCATCTATTTGCAACAAATAAAACATAAAAGTGTGTCCTTATAAAGTAATCTAAGAGAAAAACTGTTTTAGCATGACTAGATTTATTAATTGAATATATTTATTAACTGTATATTTTGCTTAGCCGCCAGTGCATTTGTTTCACATGTTGTATAAATACCCCCCCACCCCCAATTGACCAGGGCTCCTTTAGATTCTACAATTTCTTTTCTTATTTTTGAAGTTTGGATTGTGGCAGGAAAAGGGGGTTTAATGTATATTAATAGTTGCAGGGGAGGGGCAGGCAGATGTTTGGGCACCTTTTTACATTTTTGAAATCTCAATTTTTTATTATTTAGTTTTTTACACTTTTTTTGGACCTCAGAGATCTCTCTTGGAACTGGATGGGGTACCCATTATGATGTCATGGTGACATCACTGGAGACAATTATTTTTTTACATTTTATTTCATTTTGTTTAGTTATTTCTCAATTTTTTTTATTGTTTCAAATATTTTTGGACCTCTTTTCACTTTGATCGCCATTGCTGCTGATCACATGTTCATCAGAACTTTCAGGTGGATCCGGAAAGATCCTCTGATAAACTTTTTACATTTAATATTGTTTCCAGCAGAGAATGCCAAGACTTCTGCTCGGACCTTCTCAGTTAAATCAAACCCCAGGCTGATCGCATGTGTATTGGCAGAGAAACGTCCCTGCCGGTGCAAAAAACATAGGACGTACTATTATGTACTTGGCCATCCAGGCCCTTTTATTATTTTTTTTAATATGACTTAATAGTAAGCCCTCAGGTCGTGAAGCGGTTGATCTCATGGAAAAAGAGATCTGTGTCTCAGGGGAAACACAACTCACCAGCAAATGCTTCAGTCAAATCCCTTTACAATAGACACTTGTTGCTGTTTAATAATAATAAAAAAAATGTTTTATAGAAGCATTGGCTTTACTTGGGCAAGTAACAGGGGAAAGTGGACAGAACTTGGTCAATATAGGCAGATCAAATGTAACATGGAAACACAGAACCTGACAGCAAATAAGTCTGCTCCCTTAAAATAAACATTCCTCCGGTACTTTGTGAACTTTATTTAAGTATTTAAATAATTTAATCATATCTCCCCTCGGAGTTGGTGAGGGAAGGTAGGAGTTACCGGGGCTATTAAAGCACTCACCTTTAACCTTAAACCCTTAAAAGCATGGAGTATGAAGCACATGCTGAGACGGCAGTAATATATATTCCAGTTCATGGCCATGTACTCTGATTCATAGCTAGCTATATGACTGAGTCATGTCATCAGCCTCTAAGCTATTTAAATATGACACAAAGGGTGTTTTTTTAAGATAGTAAAGCATTATATAGGTCACTTTACCAGTCAGGTCTTTTTCACGGAACTGTATTAAGGGCAGTACCATTGTATCGGCAAGCTGCTTTGCAAGTTCTGTATGGAGTATATTAAGCTGCAAAGACAATGAAAAATACTTTTATGTTAACCTCTGACAACAGTGTTACATTTCCTAGTGTGAATGTGCAAAATACAGCGGCACATCCATTGGAGAATAGACTGGCTAACGGCAATCTGTGATTAACATTATTTGCATAATTTACCAATGAGAAGAATGGAGGCTGTTATAGCTCCATATTAATGCCCATGGTTTTGGAACAAGCTCTTATACGTGTGATGGTCAGGTGCCTATAATATATATATATACACACACACATTATATATATATATATATATATATATAAGAAATACATTTAAAAAGATTTATAGGTGGTCTTATCACCCTAGCAGCTAACGGTATGTTCAGCAGAAAATGTTCTTTGGTTACTATGGTGATAAGACCATTTTTAAAACTTTGCAGAATCCTTATAAATAATGCATGGATTCTACTCACCATGGAGACTGTACAGTTAGTTCTGGTTATTAATCATATGTTTAAAAAAAAATAAAAAATAATGCATTGAAAATTGCTTTAACTCTAATCTGCTTGTTTCAAGTATTTTTGTAGCCTTTTTATTGAGTGCGTAAACTCAGATTTCTACTTCATGCAGAGGTGAGGGAAACAGTAATAGATAGGAAACGATTGGAGTTTACATAAAATAAAATCTGAGGAAACAAGGTGACCTGAAATTATACTAACGATTTCTTTCAGCAAAGCTACACAGCAAGCTACATAGTATTGAACGAAAAATCTCAGGGATAGGCAAAGTGTCCGTACAAGGACACCAGTGTCCGTGGCAAGGGTTGTGAAGGTCGTAGTACATCATTAAATTGTCCACCACAGACACCACTAAATGTCCACCATGACTAAGGTAGGTGCCTACCCCTGGACAATATCCATTTCAGCTTTTGCTTCTCTGGCATAGACCTCTAGAATTTGGCTGCAGTCACCAAAGTGTTAGGATATGACATCATTTTGTTGCACCAATATAACAATGTAAAGGGTCAGATTTTATAGGATGGTGTAGAGGCAGATGGGACAATATTCTGTTTTGCAATAGAAGCCAACTTTATGATCTTGGTTTGCTTGAATAATAAAGTTACTTAACCACTTATATTCCACAGTATTAACATAAACATATATACAAAAATGTATACTGACACAAGAGATAAGAAATTTCATACTAAAACAATGGAAGATTTGTCAATGTACCAACCTCATCTATTACTTTAGCAAAATATTGTAGTGTAGAGATTACTTCTTCGTCTCCTTTCCCAAGAGCAAAATTCTAGAATTCAGAGTGTGGAAAGAAAAGAGTTACATCTTTTTGTTCATGAGATAAATACGATCAAAGAAAAACCTGTTAAACTAGTTAGCCTTAGTCTTAATTCATAGTAGTTAACATGGATTTCTTTCCTTTTTGGTGTACTGTACTTCTAGACCACAGTCAGTGTAGCTTTACGTTTCTGTGCCCTGTGAAGATGACTTAACTATAAAAGTATCGACAATCATCATCAGAAAGTATGGTATAAATGTAAAATCTGATTAAAATTAATAAATACTGCCTATGTGTTTTCAATGTTTAATGGATGCAGAGTCTCGGCACCCGGTTTAGATAACTTTAAGTAGCTTATTGGTGATTTTATTTTGTTTTGATTTCTATATTTGTGGATGGGTCTTGGCATGAGCAGGAGCGAGTGATAGATATATACACACACACACACACATATATATATATATATATTATATATTATATATATATATACATATATATATATACATATACACATACATACATATATACACACACACACACACACACACCGGTTTCAAGTAATAAATAAATAATTCCTTTAGGCATCATACGTGAATTATGTTTGTGGAATGTGCAGGTACCTGTTTCTCATATGCAAGGAGTTGGCTGGAGAGCTGCTGAGTTGCCAAACACATCTCATTCTTTAGAAAGAGAAGCAAAGAAGAAAGGTCAATTTTCATCTGTCAGGTAATATTGATTGCATTGCTAAACTGTAATGAAAGCACATGTAAAATCAGAACCGTAATTAAATATGTACACTCAGACTGCTGCTGGACCATACCATCAGATGCAGAAGAGTACAGAAAAAAAACTATATGAAGCATGTATAGAGAATTCTACAAAATGAAGAAGCCAGACAGAACATTTTAGGAGCCAGGAGGGATGGGTCCAAAAATTATCAAACAGAATTAGAAAAATAAGCAAAGAAACAAAGAGTACAAGAGCGCTTAGTCGAAAAGAGGGAATAGAAAGGGTCATCTGCTTTCGCCTATCTCTGTGGAGATACTAGAACACTGTAATAAAAGTCATAATTGCAGTAAAAAATATATATCAACAGGAGCAAGCAATGCAAAGATAGCTGTGAAAAGAAATTAGAACATCTGAATACAAGTATTGGGTGTGAGAAAAGGAAAATGCATGGTGTGAAAGCGGAGAATGACATAACAGCTTACTGGCATAAAAGTGACAGGCGAGCCATGTTAAAAAAATGCATTCCCAAAACTCTTAACAATAATCCTAACCCCAGATATAAACGGCATTGCTTACATTGATCTAACACACAGATAAACTAAAAGCGTGAAGGCCAAGTAGGTCCAAAGGGTTTGCCCAGTAATCATTCTAACAATATTTGCATACATTCTATTGTCTGCTTGCATTTTACACATGGAAAGCAACTAATAAAATAACGTTTTCATTCTGAAAATCATACTTCGCATGGACACCGAAATAGAGGTCTAGTAACTAGATTGGGGAACCCCCTCCGGCCCTTTAACAACAGGTTTTAAATAGGTTGCTACACCAAAAGTGTGCCCCTTACATGCATGCTAACTGCCTGTGACAATATTTCATATTGAATTTTGACATGTATTAAAACGATGAAATAAATAAAAGCTTAGAGCTGTAGCATAGGTTGTTGCCCATGATATGATGTAAGTACGATGTGGTTTGTTCACTGTATTGCATATTTCCCAGCTCATCCTTCTAGCAAAGAGCTTTGCAAGTTTGACCCTTTATAATGCATAGTAAATTCTACAACTGTAGACTCCTTTTTTAGGGAATAAACGTCAGTTTTGCTCCCTGCCCCTGTAGATGACCCATAAAGTTTCATGAATTCTTACTTGCGCTCCATAGACACGTTGCATTGTTTGAAGTAGCTGATTTGTATAGTCAGTCAGCGTTCCTGCATCCTCTTCAAAAACGCTCAAAAGGGATCGCGTCTTTAGGAAAAATAAAGAAGGGAAGCTAAGAATGAAACAATAAAAGCAACTTGTCCGCAGGGTAAAACTGTGTTTTATGAAGAAATGCATCGTTATTTTCCCCTTTTTAAAGTGACAGTATACTGCCCATGACACTTCCACTAAAGATGAATGCATATTAGCATGCAATCTTCCAAAACAAGGAAAAAATTTCCACCAATTGGCTACTTAAAGCCAGCCTTCGTAAGGTGAATGAAAATAAGGTAAAGTGACATTTATGACATAATGCTGGGTCTGCCACAGGCTGCCGCCAGTCTCGGGTTCCATGGATAAAGTAAAGTAACTCTTAACAATTCAAAGTTACAAATAAGTCAACTTTTCCTTAGTTGAACTCCACGAGTGGACTGCCTTTGGTGTTGCTGAATGCATTATGGATACAAAGCATCTCGCAATAAAAGCATTAACAGATAAATCTAAAATATATTTTTACATCTGGGTCGGGATCTGCAAAGGCACCACGTGATTCATGCCCCAAAACACAGATATTGCTGGCCGCGTCTCAGAAAGGAACAAAACCTTCTGGACGGAAGATAAAATGAATTTTTTATGAAGAAATCCAAAAGGTTTTATTTTTAAACTATGCAGATGTAGAATGAAACATATCTGCTGTTTAAACTGGACATTCAGTTTAGATTACGTTTATTTGTTAAAGAATATGAAACAGAACCGCTTGCAGACTTGAGTATTTTGGCAGGAATTATATAGAACATTTGCTGACCCCATCACATGATTAAAAACCACTAGGAACATTACTCATCAAAACAAGATCATTTTCAACGGTAACCTTTTTTTTTTTTTTTTAATAATAAAAAAGTTCACTATGCACATTATCCTTTTTGAGAAAAAAAATACTGGAACAGCACCACGTTTCAAAAGGAAAGATGGCAAGAATAGTGAAATGTTGCAATAATGTGACAGGCAGACATGAGACTGCAACAACAAACTTCAAGTATTGACTGAGAACAGCAGGAATCAAGTATGTCAATATATTTCATTTTGAACAAAAATAATCTACACCAGAAAACAATAAAAAGTAGGTATTGGGAGCCATGACGTTATACAATAATTATGCCAAACATCATAGATTGATATTTCTAGTCGCCATACCTGAGCATATATCCTCAATATCACATCTGATGCTCTGGTACCAACACATTTTAATTAATTGTTCAACCCGCCTGGTCCATCAGCGTACCTGGGAACTTCCCAGGAGCTCTCCCTTGTCTGTGCGACATCAGCATCACCGCCATACCGATAAAACACAGACCTCATAAACACAACCCTATGTCATTATCTCCACAAAACAGGAGTCCTTACTCTTCTCCGCTGACCTCCAATCCTTTACTCACTAAAAGTAATGCAAACTTCACACAGCTGTCACAGCGCTAAATTCCACCTTCCTTTCATCCGATCCAGGAGGGGAAATTCACTTTCTGTTCTCAAAAATACCCAAAATGTATTAATCCATCCAGCCCTTTTCTATTTCGAAATACAATTCTAGTTCTCTTCTTGGCTCCTAAAGAAATATTAAACGGCTCCCGGGTTTGTCACTCTGGCTCCTAACACAGTCTTTCAAAAGTCATTGTCCTCTAGATTTTTAAAACTTAATGCTACCTTTATATTTTCACAGATACACGCATTTCCAAATTGAAGTATTTGTTTATTAAAGGGATAATTTAGTACTTTGTGAGTACTTTAATATGCATTCTTCAAAAGTGAAACTTTCCTGAGGGAGAAGCTAAAGCCTTGCAGATGCCCTCCTGCTCAATGGCTCAACCAGGATTCTTGCCACTGATCGGCTGCTTAAAGTAATTGTCTATGTAACTGTACCCTAAAGTGGGTACTAATAGGCTGAGAAAAACCCCTTTAACGATCTGCTATTTGCGTAACACTACGGAGTTCAATTAATGTTTTGTCTAGGTTGAACAGCACCTGGATTTTAAATCCGAGCTCCAGCAGGTGCCAAGCAAATAATGCATACTTATCATGCAAGTTATGCAAAGTTTGGGGTTGGCTCCATGGTAGGTAATTCTGCGTGCGGCTAGTCATGTGCTATAACTTGGCCGTCTAGATTCAAAATCTGTCTCTGGAAGCAAGCTTTAAAATAATGTGCTACAATCTGCAGATTACGTTAGATACAGATAGCCCCGGAAAAAGAACATATACATTTCCTTAATTCAGATTTGAGTGGCGTCTCTATAGATAGAGCTATGGACCAATAACTTCATATGTAACTTAAGCTCCAAAGTTTAAATATATTCCTCCCAACAGCCTTAACAGTTCCTCTCCTCTCTCTCCTAAGGGAATACTATCTCGCTTAATTACAAAAGCCATCATGGGGTTATTTTATCTTGACTAATTATACAAAATTAATGAAGCTTTCTGTATTCTTGACAGTGTTTGTCAACAGCGTTTCTATGTTTACCATACAGCGTACCTGTTTCAGCCGATTCTGAGAATGGGCCACTCCAGACCAGTTTCAGTAGGAATTAGAAACACGTATTTCTGTCTTGCGGGAAGCTGGTTTAAAGCCGAATTACAGAGAATTACATCAACCCTACTCTACAGCTCAAAACATTACCTATTTCAAAATCGTTCCTACCAAACAAGACAACTGTCCAACGGGCTGCTCCAATTTGAACATTCTGGGCCACTACCAGAACCCCCATACGTTCCTCCCCATAGGCTGGATAAAGCTAGTCATCTTGTCTTACCAGCAGCCATTTCTTAGACCCAAAACTATGTGTACCTTTCCTTCCCCAGATTCTACTTTGCCCTTGCACTAGGCCGTAGCAATTCTCAATATTGTGTGATAAGGCTTGAGGCATCATGGGGCGCTGATACATTTTAGATTTCTACAAAGTGATTTAGATATCCTTTACTGATAATGTCAGGTAGCATAGCCAACTGAGGCACTGGTCTACGTAGACAGTCCCACTAGACAGGCACAGATAACGCTGGATCAGGGACAGTTTAATGTCCCGGACACCTATACTATAGTGTATACCTACACTATAAAAGAATGGAAATCCTGTGGGTAATTTAATATGTCTTCCAAAATGGGAAAAAAATTCAAGCATTGACCCGACACAAGTTGCAGCCCTGCTCCATCAGTTGCCCTCCTTCTCTGTGGTCTGACTATTGTTATCACCGACTGGTTGCTTGAAGCAGCCAATCAGTAACAGGAAAACACTCCCATTGCTCGCCGGCAGCATTCCCCAAGCCCGTGTTGGAGGCGAGTATATCAGGCGTAGGGAAATTTGTTCAGACGAACACATCTAGAAAAACAGACAATATGAAAATTTAAAGGGCCAACACTGCTGTTATATGCATATGCAAAGAGCATATGATAGCTATAGTACCCTCTTATACTATTAAAAGGCCCAACAAATCGGGAAAATGTTACCAATCTCACCCAACTTTTTGGACAATTTTTTTAAAACTTAATTTATTCTCTGGTTTCTACAACATAATCAAGTTGGTGGAATATGTTCTGCCCAGCTGTTTCAAGTTAAAAAGTCTGAAATCTAAATCATATATATATATATATATATGGAAACAATTAGCCTCTTGATGGAATAAGATTGCATTTCTGGTGTCCTAGGCAAACTATGTCTCCGGCAACCCACTTCTGCATACAGAAAGAGGAGAGAGCCAGGTGTTGGCACCAGAGCCGGGCTGGTGAGTAACAAGGCGGGCCGGGCACTTTAAGGCCAGCAGCAGATGATGCGCTGCTGGCGCACCAGATCGGGTATGTAACGACAGTGCCCAGCGGCCCACTAGGTGTGCCAAATGGCCAGTCTGGGCCTAGTTGGCAACCGTACCAGCTCACCAACCAAAGCCCTCTAAATATCAGGGTCAGCCTCATCGGGGCTTAAACATTTTTCCTAAACGGTATCTCCAGCAAGCATTACTCCCTCTTCCCTTCAGTCTCCTCCACTGTAGTAAAAGTCCAGGGAGACTATGTGCTTGCAAACAAATCTCTTTATTAATCATCCAACACGCTGTACAATACTAATGCTAAACATAACAAAAACAATCAGCGTTTATATCAGTCGCTGACACCCAGAACACATGGAAATGATAATCCGAATGGCAATAACAATCCAGCAAGTCAGTCACAACACAGCAGCCTCCACCCACAACAATCCTGTGAGCACCACCAAGCTTCATGATAGAGAGGACTCCTACAGGCCGCACAGTACGCCCGTCACTTGGTGTCACGTTACATAGACATTCCATGCCAATGCATTATTAAGGGACCAGTCTGCCTCTACTGGGGCATCAAGTATTGTTGTACACAGCGAAGGAGACCACAAGTTTGGTAAATGTCTTGAAATGCCCCCAAATTGGTAAATACAAAAAACAACCAACATCAGAAGAAAAAGAAAGGGGTCTATTCACTAAACAGAGAGTTGACAGGAGAGTAGTGGTTTCCTGACTTCTCTATACATTATGAAGGATCAATCCCAGTAAGCCTCTGCTACAGGAAGAGCTTGACTGGCCCTGTATAATGTATCTGTGAGAGTCCTTCAATCTCCAGACTTGTTGAATTATGCGTTATACAGGGCCAGCTCAGCACTTCTTGCTGGAGAAACCTGCCAGTACCAGCCCTTCACAACGAATAGTTAAATTGAAGGGGTTAAAAACCACAGCTCTCCTGCATAATCTCCCTTTAGAGGATAAACCCTGTATTTTGGTGTGTGTGTGTGTGTGTGTGTGTGTGTCCTACTCCAGACAACAACAACAACAACAACAACAACAATCCGGGCCAGCCTGAAATTAACCCACACAGTGCCGGGGAGCATACAGGCAGCCTCCGCCCCTGCTGACTGCTGTCACCCCCTCGCTGGCAGGGGCTGCTCCTCCCGAGCTCGGCAGCTGCCTGCGATACGCTGTGACCTCCTGCACAAGCAGAGTCAGGAGAAGCTTAGTATATAGGAAATGGAAGGTCGTGAAGCAACTGAGCCTCCACCCTGCTGCAGCCTGTTCTACCGACACCTCACCGGCAAGGAGGGCTGTCATGGCAGTAGCTGATGTTACCTGAGGACTGTCAAGCAAAGCCTCCTCTAACAGCAGTTTATCCACAGCAGGCATCTTGTCCTCTCCAGCGTTGGTACTGAATAATTAGGATTCAATCGACTCCCCCTCCTCCTCCTCCTTCTTCAGCTCACGGACACGCACTGTAATGGGCGATTATAGTGCTGGGCGCTAGTGGGCAGCAGCGAGCACAGAACAGTATAGGACGCACTATTTACATAGTAATAAGGACGCCTGAAACGTAATCCGCTTTATCCTGGACTCAGATCACGCCATTAATAACTTTATTTAGTGGGCAAGGCCCAAAACTCGTGCCATAGACTGTTCTTGTCAGAGACTGGCGATTCTAACAAAAGAACGTTAATGTGATGTGAATGTTTAGAAAAGTGGCTTTAGTGCAAAGTTGGGAAATGTGATCTAATCACCATAGCAACCAATTTAATATTTGAGTTGATTGGACCATTACATTGGTTGCTATGGTGATTGCACCACTTTTCAACAGTTGCACAGAATTACTTTTTTACACTTCATCCCAAGTATAACAATGCAAGCACCAGGGAAATTAGGTTTGGGGTTTTGGGGTTTTTTTTGCATAAAATTGACGCCTATACTTTTGTAAATATTTCATACTTAAGTTGTGCCCTCTTTTTACCCCAGCTCAATGCCTCTGGGGGTTGTGTGGAGCAACAAAAAAGATCCTCAATGGACTACATGGATAGATGCTACTGAGTGTAATGTAATTGCAGATTGCTTTGTCACTCCCAAATAGCATTTTTTTGTAAATGTAACCTAAACTATAATAACCATTTAAAGGAAAAATACGTTTACATGTTTTATTTTGACACAAACTGACTTGTTTCAGTCTCTAAACGTTTAATGTTGGAATTGGATGAAAAGGTAATGCTAGCAGAGAACTAATGATATTTTGTTTCAACTTTCCAAAAAACACTAAACCAGGTAAATGACTTTGTCTGGTTGGACCAAGTTTGACACCTTATTTATTTTTGCTTCTATGCCTTTTCAACTTCATCATCACACACTCCAATGCTTTTTCTCATTAATACCGTCTACTTTACCAAATTTGCCACAGCACATTTTTAGTTAAACCATCATTGCCATGTACGAGGTAGTATCAGTTTTCACCCTATTTAAAAAACATGTCGGACAGACAAATACAATATGTCTGAACACACCCAATTGCCTGGGTCTCTATGTCTTTGTTCCTTCTTTCATATGCTTTCTACTGCAGGCAGTAAAACTTAGATCACAAGCCGTAACACCTTTGATATTAAGAAACAAATATTCTCGTATACGCAAGTTTTATTTCGTTTTGCTTGGAAATTTTAGGTGCTTTATACTTGTAAAGCCTTTCAGCTGCCTCCCTCCAGCATCTTCGATGCATTAAAAGGTGTTCAGCATCTTTAAGACACGGAGCACCTTTTAATCTATGGAGGCTGTTCCAATTGTGCAGTGGGACACCAGGTGACTTGAAGGCCCAAGAGGACCATCTACCCCCCGATTTTGTAGCAGGGGGACTGCTGCCACAGGCTCACTGCATACACACACACACACATGCTAACACCATAAAATAATTCACACCCATCATGCTCTCACACATAAGCTAACACAATAAACTTACACATGCACACACTCGCTAACACCATTTATTTACACATATATATGCACAGACTCACCCCAGTTACCAAGGTGCCTGGGAGAAGGCCACCATCCCTTTTGCCCTATACAAAGGACGTCCCTGTCAACTGACTCTACAATTGTCTCATTTCAGAGAGACTAAGAGTTCATATCAATATAAGTCAATCATATATTTAATCTTATGGACCTTAGACAATCTGGTTTTTCAGAGGAGCCTATTACCACGTATTAATGATTATAATTATATAACTCGGCTAATGTGTATACCATGGGAGCAGCTATCTTAACTTCATGTTCTAAAGAACAATTATTGCTCCCAATTAACTTATCTCTCCCTCAGTGTTGATTGGATTAGGAACCTTTTGTAGGGTTCCAGTGAGCAACAGGGAGCCAAGGGAGATCAGATAATGTTGGCCAGACACTGAGACACAGAACTCAGCTTCCCTGAGGTTAAATAGTCCCTTGCAGATACTCTCATTGGAGAACAAAAATACTAACCATTGTTTTAACAAATTAAGTTACATACTTAGGCTGTAAAAAGAAATGCGTCCATCAAGTTCAGCCTTTCCCATATCTGTTTATTTCTTTCTGTTGATCCAAAAGTTAGTTTAGTGAAATCTATGAGTGTGACATTTTCCATTAGATGTGGCTATGTCCTTATTCCTGAATTAATGAATGTGTTAATTTATGTGCACTTGCATACTCTGGCGTTTCTTGCTAGTGTACATTAACATAAAATCAATGTCCGCTCTGCCTTTTGTAAGCATCATGGGGAGTTGGTTCTGTAAGTGTCTCTGTACATTTTATTTGGTAAATTCCAGTCAACATTTCTGTAATTAAATTTGGTTCTGTAAGTGTCTCTGTACATTTTATTTGGTAAATTCCAGTGAACATTTCTGTAATTAAATTTGGTACCACCAAAATATACCAAATTCTTAACATTTAATGTTTTCCATATGGCTATGACATTGGACATTGTTTCTTCTAAAAGGTATATAAGAGGATGAGATAAGGTCAACCTCTTATATACAGTTTAATGTCCCAGATAGACCCTTTAAACAAAACTGCATATTCAAGTACATTGAGTTCTTTAATATGCATTCTTCAAAACGAACAAAAGTTAATAAATAAAACCTCCTCCTCTGTCATCTGACATTTGTTGCCACTGATTGGCTGCTTGAAGTAACCATTCAATGGATGGAAAGTGCTCCCATTTAAAACTAATGACTGGAGTGTCCTTTTTAATAGCCTACCTGGGACTTTTCTTAGTACCAAGGCAGTACCAGGCAGCCAAGGAGCCTTAATCAATGGGTTGAGGGCACTGCTGGAAGAGTAAGGCCATTTGGGAAGATCATGGATCCAAAATGAAGGTAGCGCTTGGTTTGTTCACAGTGTTGCTTTGCACTGTGTGCGACGATTGATGCAGAGTACGGGATATGATGTCATATCCCAGTGTTCAGCACAGAAGCTAAGTGCAACACGAGGGAACACTGAAAAAGGAGAAGTTGATGCTCCTTAGTAGCTTCAAATGAACTAAGGTTTTCAATGAGGGAAGACTGGAATATTCTTTATGAATTTCTGGGTGCAATGCAAAGCTATATAACCGATACATGTTGAGCCCTAAAGAATTGAGGAGCTAAAACCAATGAGTCTAATGGGAAAAGGTCACACATTTCTGAGGAAAGGCCAAGACTACATAAAAATTGGAGTCAAGGGGATTGGGGCCTTTTAGTGACCACATTTACATGAAAGTGTTAACAGAAGTGTTTTTTTCCAATTTGTGTCATGCATGAGGGTAGCTGGCTTACATATTTCGTCTGCTACATGATCAAGTGTGTAAGACGTTGTGATGCACAAGCTCTGGGCCACAACGCCTATATGTCCTGCAGCCCAGTGCTGGCTGCAGTTATCTCACCCATAAAGTACCCTAAAGCTGAGTTCAGAACAGATGAGACTTGTTAGACATGGATCGATTACACATTAATTTAGGACCTCTGTACCGTCTCTAACTCTGCTAATTATTCTGCCTTCCTCACGCAGGATAGATAGGTATAATTCCATTTGAAAATAAATCATTCCTTTCAAAATAGCAATACCGTGAGGGGTAAGGAAAAGGTTGTTTCAAAATAGCAGTAAGCGGTGAATAACAAGAATAAAAAAACACATACAAATGTCTCAGACACTACTCTGAACTTAGACACAATGCCTTAAATGGAGAAGCGAATTACAAAGAGCATTTACGTCTCCTCTACTTTCCAGAAAAGTGGCCAAGGCGTGTTTTTCCGTGCACTTCTAACTTTATGTAATTGCCAAAAAAAAGAGGTTTATTGAAAAAAATACCCTTCCAGCTATAACAAAAGATAACACTTTTAAAAAGAAGAAAAAAACCCCCAATCAATATTAAAGCAATTATAGTGTCAATTTTATCAGCATGGGGTCCTGTCACAATTAGAGGGGGGGGGGTTACAACTGCAGCTACCTCCAAAATAGAAAAAGATGTTCAAATTGTTTGAGATTTGTATTGGAAATGCTAAAAAAGAACACATCCGATAATATTAAATAATATGGTGTACAAAAAAGTTAGGAAAGCCTTCTACCGTGCAGAGCATATTGACATACTGTAAGTGTATTTTTTTATTTTTCCACAATTAAGAGAAAAATAATGTGAAAGAAAAGAAGACAAAAAAATAAGATGAATAAAAATGTGGCAGCTAGCGATGGCAATGTGGACTTTGGGCCCTGACTTGGTTTAACAAGTCTCATCTGTACTGAACTCATCTAAGATACTTTATGTGTAAAAAAAAACTGCAGCACCCATAGCCAGTTCTAGACTGGGCTGCAGGGCACATGGCAGTCATGGCCCAGACCTTGTGGACCACAAAATGTCTTACACACGTGATCATGTAAGAACACTTCCATGAACACTTGATCACCTCCCTCCTAGCCACCTCTTGACCAGCCCTCGGTCATCTTGAATGTTGGGATGTATGGTACAGCCATAAACAAGTTACTCCTTAACTGCACAGGCAGTAAATCACTAAATGATAAAAACAATGGTTTACACCAGGGGTCTATGACAAGTAGCTTAAAAGTAAATGAACGTCCATTCTTCATGATTTCCATGCCATCATGATTTTAGGGTTATATTCATTTCATCATGATGGCTTGGAATGCAACGTCTGTTGCAGAGAACTGTGCTGCAAGTGACGCAGTCCTGCAAGAACCATTAAGGATGTTGGCGATTGCTGGGATTAATGGATCACAGCAATCACAGGTGTCCACAAGACAAAGCCAATTCGTTTAGTCTCCAGGCTTCGAGTACCCCTGCTTTATGCTGATCATGAGTCAGGGAGAGTGTGAAACACTGTCTTTATGATGTTTTTTTTACTTATAAATTGGTGGTGGGGGGTTAGTTGCTGGGTAATCCTTTTCGTTAACGCTGATCTGTATATTACTTTAGTCAGCACATTTTCTACACTGATCTTGCGGCAGCTCTCTGTTTTCTTCCTTTATTGTTTGCGAGACAAAGCCAGGTTGATGTGTGGTAGTATATTGAATGTATTTTAGGGTGTTTTTCTACCCTTGGTACACTGGTTGCATGCAATTTATTATAAAAAAAACATTTAAAAATGTATTTTGTTCATGTTTCTAAAATTATTACTGAATTTTGCATACTAAATTATAGATCAAATATAGAAGAATGGCACCTGAAGAAAACCCTTTCGGTCCTGAAAAATGTTAGCATTTGCGTTTAATAATAAAGTAAGCAGATTCACAGTTAAAGTTTACAAAAAATGTTCATATGCGTTAGATGAAGTGTACAAATGGATTTACAATTATTATTTTTTATTGTTTTATATAACGCCATCAAATGCCGCAGCGCTGTTCAATGGGTAGACAGGGCATAACAAGTAGTGTATAACATAACAATTTGAGTTACAGAAACCACAGGTGAGGAGGGCCCTGCTCCAACAAGCTTACAATTTACTATGAGGCATGTTGAGCATAAAACGACCAGACTATTTCAGTGGCCACATTACCAAATTATGGTAATGTATTTTACTACACACTTACTACTTATGTACTTATCACAGAAAAAAATATTTTGTATATCAAGAAAAGCTTTTTACTGTTCTTTGTAACTAAATAAACGAAATAAAGAAATCATAAAGAAACAGAAAAGTATCTCTGTACGCACGTTGTGTTGAGAGGCCCCTTCCCATATATCCATTCTGTTTCGTATCTTAACAGCTTTGTCATGGAACATGTTTAACAGTGTAAGTAACCCAAGATGTATGAGGTTCATTGCTACCTTACATCTTACATTGCAATTCAGCCATATTTTTCACTGATTGGATACAGAAAAACTGAATGCGGTATCTCTCCCCCCCTGTCTACATAAACTACCCACTGTAAGAAACCGTAGGATTTAATCCAGCGACCCTGAGCTGGGGAGTTGGCACACCTGCCCATATCGCCACTAGGAGGCACTGTGGCTGCTGTGACCCTTGTCTCACCGGAACACCATTTGTTGTGGACTGCTTGCCACACACCTGAAGCCATTTGTGTAATTGGTGGTCTTCAAATGCCTCACCACTCCTAGCCTTCAGTGCTAGAGCATTGTATCCTGCCATTGATTGTGTTCTTCCTAAATCACATAGACTCTGACAGCAAATAATACCCATTTGGACATTGTTCCTGATGTAAAGACTCTTAATTGGTCCCTGGTCTTGCCTTGGTTTCTGTATGTCACTTGACTTATCATCTTTAGAAAAAAATATATGAGTAGATCTGGCTATAGATTTGTCTGCATAAAAAGTAACTTATGCATAAAAGGGAATGATTTTAGCAATTAAAGTGCGGGATAGGCTAAAGCTGATTCAGGAACTACTAGTATAGAATAATAGAAAAATAGACACACTTGTGTACACTTGGTGCTAGCCAAAATGCAAACTTTGGGGGAAAAAATGTATTCAGAGAATTCAAGATAACACGCTGTTTTGAAGCATACGTTCTATTATGTTAATCCCAGTTTGAAGTGTAATAAAACCTGTATGCTGACTTGGCATTCTATCTAGATTCTTACTCTACTTTTTTAAGGCATGTGTTAATCAAGAAACACATCAATACCCATGGAGTAACTGGTTCCCAGGAGGTTCTGTGCTTTTGTGGATATGGTAATTGTCTACACCCCGGATGACAAGCAAATCAACCCAATTAGGAGATTTTTCACCCCATGTTTTGTAATTTTCCAGTCTCTGAATCTTTTTGATTCCATATCTCCCCCACCCACCCATGATTGACCACACTAACCACACATAGTATAGAAAAGATGTTTTCTATGCCTTGTAGAGGCATACTACCTCTGATTGAGCTGGTAGGCATTGTTTGGTGGTGAGTAGTTTGTACAAAGCATTTGTAGGCTGTCATTTGTGAGATATCTTCTTGGTCTAGAGTTTTTTTTTATTACATTACATGGGGTAACATTTTTGGAGGATGTACAGGATGCCTCTTGGATGTATGTTGCGCAGTCCCATCTTTCCAAACTCATCCCTACCAGTTTTAAAGCGATGAGCTGCTGTCAGCATCCATAGCACATTTACATCAACAAAGTCAATTATTGCAACTGTGACAGAAAGACATGAAACTGTTGCCTAACAGTCCAATGTCCATAGTTACACCATCTGTCACAGGCAAAGGCTATAGATGGGGAGAGTATGGGAGTGAAAGGGTCAATGACCAGATTCCTGGTTACTTGTTACTATTCCCGACAACCACCAAATTCCTCCTGCACCCCAATATTAAAATTCGCTGCCACCACCAAGACTTTATATCCTCGTGTCTTAGGTTACTCCAAACACAACAGATTTCCGGTATAAAAGTAATCACCTTAATAATCAGACATAAATAATTAACTATTTTTGCAATGTGATCCAACTGAGCTATCTTCAGAGTAGTGAGTTCATATTAGAGAACAAAGGCCAGAGCTGATTAATTGAACATTTAACCCAGGAATAAATGATATACAGAAATAAAGGCTACAAAGTCTATAAAATAACCCAAAGTTGATTCAAAGAGGCCAGACCCCCATGGTATTACCTGGGAGACTCAGTGGTTTGACCTGACAGGTTATGGTCCACTCAATCAGACCTTGACAGGTCAGTGCCTGACAGGTATGATTGAGTGGGCCATAACCTGTCAGGTCAAACCACATGAAAATTTGGCATGCAACAATCACATTCCTCATACTTTTTTTTTTTTAATACCAGGACATCAAATATGCTGGGTTTATTTGCTTTCAAAGTAGCTATTCTCGTAACACATCTCCCTGGGAATGTTCGATATCCATCAGAAGGATGAAACTTGGGTTTTCTAAATTATATAGCTCTCGGCCTCTGCCCCAGCATCCCGATTCGCTGGGGGGTTGAGCCTAGGAGGTAGCGCGTCACTGGCAGTGCTGTACATGCATACAAATCCTGCGCAGCCGGAGAATGAAATTGAGACTGCAAGCTTTCGGTCCAGAATCTCGCCAAGCTATACCTCTGTCCTGTATATAAATATATATATATATATATATGTTCCTATATCATATTTTCTTGATTTTTCTCCGCCATTCTGTCTGCATTATTCTGGCATCTTGGAGTACTTCCACTAAAGGGCTAAGCCATGGCTCACACTACGAGGAAAGTCTCTCCCCATTCCTCCAATCAGAGGAGAGTGTGTACCCAGAGGCTCCGCCCTTTTGTGGAAGCACTCTGGAAGGCCTGGTTCACGGAGCTGATACTGGGGAGACACAGACGAAGAAAGAAGACTGATGAATAAGAGGCAAGAGAAAAAGTGGGGCCGTGGAAAAGGAGATGGGGACAAGGGAGTGATCGGAAGGAGAAGGTAGGGAGACACAGAGAAGGTATGAGAGAGTGTGAAAGAGAGTGAGAGAGCAAGTGGGAGAGCATGAGTAAGACTGAGTGAGAAAGAATTATTAAAACTACATTTTCTTTAAAATGACACCAAACTATAGGGGTGTGGCCCTTAATCATATGCAGCTGTGCTGTTAAAAAGTGTATGTCCCTTCACGATTTCCTCTATGCTTGCATATTTGTCACACTTAAATGTTTCAAATTATCCAACTAATTTTCATTGATGACAAAGATAACCCGAGCAAACACTAAATGCAGTATAAATTATGATTTCATGTATAGAAGGAAACAACTATCCAACCCATACCAGGAGTAATTCCCCTCCAGGCTACTAAATCAATCAATTAACCAAATTTAATTTATAATTGGGTTAAATGTCACTAGATACACCCAGGCATGAATACACCAGCCTTGTTGAATCTATTAAATAGAACCAGTCTTGCAAAGTGAAGTAGTTCTCAAAAGATCAAAAGAAATTCAAGAACAGGTCATTGTCAAACAAAGTCATTGACACCAGTCTGGAAAGGGTTACAAAGCCATGTCTAAGGTTCTGGGACTCCAGCAAGCGAAGGTGAGAGCCATTATCTATAAATGGAGAAAACCTGGAACAGGGGTGAAAACTAGGAAGTCACAATAGGACCCAATCTAACATGTGAAGATCTGCAGGCAAGAGAGAGGTTGTGCAAAAATGGGATCAATGGGAGTTGCAAGGTGAAAACTTCTACTGATCAAAAAGAACACAAAGGCTCATCCCACATTCGCCAAAAAAATATCTGGATAACTGACAATTCTTTTGGGATAATATTCTGTAGACAAAAGTGGAACTTTTTGGAAGACATGGGTCCCATTATATCTGGCATAAAACTAACACAGCATTCCACAATAAGCACATCATACCAGCACTCAAACACAGAGGTGGTAGTGTGATGGTTTGGGACTGCTTTACTGCTTCAGGATCTGGGCAAATTGCCATAATTGATGGAACCATGGATTCTGCTCTCTACCAGAAAATCCTGAAAGAGAATGACCGGTTCATGACCTAAAGCTGAGGCATATTGGGTTGTGCAGCAGGACCATGACCTGAAGCACACAAGCCCCTCTGAGTGGCTCAGAAGTGGCCTAGTCAAAGTCCTAACTTGAATTTGATTCAGATGCTTCAATGTCACTGGATTGAAACAATTCTGTCAAGAAGAGGGGCCAAAAAACTAAAGTTATTGCAAATGTTTGATTGCAGCTATTGCCACCAAGGGTAGTACAGTTACTAGGTTTAGGTTTACTGTACCTTTTTGCATGGGTTATATATGTGTTAACTCTCTCCCTTCAATAACTGAAATGATCATTATGTGTTTGCTCATGTTGTCTTTGTCTTATATTAAAAGTAGTTGGATGATCTGGAACATTTAATTGTGACAACAAAATCAAAAATAGAAGAAATTGGGGGGGTGCCACATAGAGGATCCGCCCCAGGTGCCAAATACTTTAGGTACGCCCCTGCTCAGTAGCAAGTTGCAACAAACTGTGTGATTTACTTGCAAGTGCACAAATCAAACACCCCAACTCCTTAGGTTGAAGGCAGGGGGTTTCTTTTCCATACACTATAGATGCATGCCAGTATTAGACGCATCCTCCATGTAAAAGTCTGGCCTTCCACACTTAAACAACCATTAGTAAATGGGAAACGGGCACTATGGACATGCCTCTTCCCTGTAGAAACCACTCTTGGAGTTCGTCCTGTGGGTTTCAATAATACTATCTTGCGTGGTTACTTGCCTACCATCGGACAGCTGTACCTGCATTCTAGTAACTTGCCGACAGTGGCGACTCTAGAAACAATATATAGGGGGGGCACACAAGATACCACAGTCAAACTGGGGGGGCATTAATAATTTCCAAAAGTAATGTGCTATGGAATTATACTTTTGTTATTGGGCTAAAATAATACTTGATCATTCAACATGGGAAGCCTGAAGCCACAATTGAGTGCGACTCAAGTTAAGTTACTGTAAGTTAAGTGCCAGGAAACAGATGACCAAACACACACACCAACACAGGCTCTGTCACACCGACACCCAGACACACACACCAGGACAGGCTCTGCCACACCGACAACCAAACACACACACCAGGACAGGCTCTGCCACACTGACAACTGAACACACACACAGGACAGGCTCTGTCACACCGACACCCAGACACACACACCAGGACAGGCTCTGTGACACAGACACACACACCAGGACAGGCTCTGCCACACCGACAACCAAACACACACACACACCAGGACAGGCTCTGCCACACAGACACACACACAACAGGACAGGCTCTGTCACACCGACACCCAGACACACACACCAGGACAGGCTCTGTCACACCGACACCCAGACACACACACCAGGACAGGCTCTGCCACACCAACAACCAAACACACACACACACCAGGACAGGCTCTGCCACACAGACACCCACACACATCAGGACAGGCTCGGCCACACCCACATCCAAACACACACACACCAGGACAGGCTCTGACACACTGACAACCGAACACACACACCAGGACAGGCTCTGCCACACCAGCACCCAAACACACACCAGGACAGGCTCTGCCACACCAACACCTATACACAAACACCGAGGACAGGCTCTGCTACACTGATAACCAAAAACACACAAACAGCAGGACACAATCTACGTCACAGACGTCTACATCAGGATGGATTTTTCACACTGCATTGTCGTTTATACCCCCCTTCGTGTTTTTGCCCCTTGTGTATTGATGCCCCTGCTGCCCATATATATTAATATTAGCCCCAGTTGCCGATAGCAGGTATAGATCAACACATTAACACACAAACCAAGCTTTGCATGTATAGATCAACTGAAATTCACTTGTGATCTCAAATAAACAGAATCAGACATACAAATCCTGTATTTGCAGGTATACAATAGTATATGAAACGTAGCATTGCAGGTATAGATCAAATAAATACATGGAAACAGCATTGCAGGTATTAATCAACTGAATAAGACATATTAACCCTGTATTTGCAGGTATACATAAATAATGTATGGAAACATAGCATAGCAGATATGGATCTACAGAATAACACACAACCCCAGCTTTGCAGGTATAGATCAATTGGAATTCACAAAAAAACACGTCATTAACACGTCAGGTATATTTAAAACCCCCTAAATTACACGCATAGATCACAGGTTGCATACCCCAAAGCCAGCCCTGGCGTCCACACAGCAATCACACTCCTATCATACCCAGGCAACCAGTAAATGCTGGTACCTAGGCATGATGGGACTGTGCTTGCTGTTAGCAATCACACTCCTATCATGCCAAGTCAGCCAGTACATGCTGGTACAGGGTGGCTGTAAGTGATGTGCAGACCCCATACTGCTGGCAGCATCAATACACAAGGGGGGCAGCTAGCTAGGTTTCAGCATGTACTGGCTGAATTGGCATGATAGGAGTGTGATTGCTAACCTAGGCATGATGGGACTTTGATTGCTCTTAGCAATCACACTCCTATCATGCCAAGTCAGCCAGTACATGCTCGAGGTGCGGCCCGCGTAAGATCGGTTGCACTGGCTGGCGATCTTACGCGGGCCGCACCTCGAGGTCTCGCGGGCCGCATGTTATTACTTTCTAACCCCCTCTCCCTCCCTTATCACTTTCTAACCCCCTCTCCCTCCCTTATCACTTATCTCCCCCTTTGTAGTTCTCTCACCTTTAGGTCCAGCGACGGGAGCACGAGGCTTCTGTCTTCGTTCTCTGCTGCTGTAGCGACGCCACTGCTTGCCGACCATCACTTCATACACCAATCTCCGGCAACAAGTACTCTTGTGAAGGGTGATCTGCCTTATTAATCATAGAAGGCTCCATCTTTCATAGGCTTTTACTTTACCTGGGAACAATTGCTCCCTGCTGAAACTCACTGTTATGTTGTTTAGCCTTACCCTCTGCTGTTACACCTAGTTCCACCAGCTCAAATTGCAACAGTTTGGTTTCTTCTGCTGCAGTCGCCCTTTGCTTCTCCAGGGTTGCTTTCATTCTGAAATTTCAAGTTGCATCTGCACAGATTCTTAGTCCTCTTACAATCGAAGCACAGGTGGGTTTCAGTGGTCTGTAGCTGATCCTTGAACCAGTTCATCGTTTTCCTTAGAATGCATGTCATTTAGAGTTGTATTGACCTCATAGAAGTTTTCTGGCTTCAGCCAGGGCTTGCGTTTCCTCTGGTAGTTATTTGACAGTCTGCTGCAGCTTTGCTTTATTTAGGACATTTAACTGCAACTTCACACGACTATTCTCTTAGAGAACACGCTCTACTTCATCTTTATCTTTCAATAAGGTGTTTTCCAACATCTGCTACTGTGTGCTGCAAAAGTTGTATTATTTGTAACTTCTGTGTTTGAAACTAAACTTTTCGTTGCAATCATACATTTCTTTCTGTAAAGTAGACTTTTCTCCCCGCAGTTTGGCATTTTCTAGGTGTAGTGTTTCCTGCAATATTGTCCATATCTCCACTTTCTCATTATCCACCTCTCCTATTTCTCTTGATCTCATGTCTCCCTTTTCCTTTTATCTCTCCTCTCCTTTCTCATTATATCTCCCTTTTTTCCTACCTCTCTCCTTTCTCTTTATCGCTCCCCTTCTTTCTCATTATCTCTCTTCTTCTTTATCCCGCCTTTCCATCTCTCTCCCCTTTTTTGTCTATCTTTGTTCTCTTTATCTTTACACCATTTCTCCTCCTTTTTCTATCTCCCCTTTACCTCTACATTAACTGAAGTTCCAGCCCAGATCGGACCGGCTCGCCGCTGCACAGGTCGCCTTTTTTGTGGACCAGCACATGAAAGGTGACAAGCTGGACATCTGCCTTCCCCGATCTCCCGCTATAGAAGTTGAATCCAGAGGGGGGGGGGCGGTCCCGCCTGTTGTGATTGGCTGTCACTGTTGTGGCCGCGTCACGTGGTGCTGCGCACTGCTCGTCTTGCTTCACTTGTGCGCTCTCCCAGTCAGTCTCATGAGCGGCACCGCGTCCTCCCGGGTAACATGTCCTGTCAGCTTCCCCCCTAACCAGCCGCGCCCTGCGGGAATCCCGCACACGGGGAGCATTCATTGCGATTCAACGTAGGGGGGTAACATGGGCTGCAACAACTCGTCCGCGGGAGGTAAGTGATACAGCCGCCGCTCCCCATAGGGGTCTCACAGCCCATGGCCAAGTGCACGTTTCCTCGGAGGAAATGAGAAATGTTGGGAAGCAAAGCTTGGCTGGAACGTTTGTGAAGGGACAGGACGCTCGACCTTTCCATTTTGGACTATAAATCCTATCAGTCTCAGCAGTCCGAATCATGGGAATCGAAGTATTTCGGCTAGGCAGGTTACCTAACCGCACACGAGCGATAATTCACCCATTATTATTATTTATTAGAGCGCGTTTGTTCTATTCTATTCAGGTAACCTGGTACTCAGTACACCACCAAACTTTCCTAGCAGTTCATCTGAAGTATACCTGGTGATATACCAGTGTTCTTTTGGAAGGTATCAGTGTTCTTTGAGGGTCTTTAAAGAGGTGCTTATTTCTTCCACGTTTATGTTTTTATTTATATAATCTTTTGCACAATGTTGCAAAGGCATTGAAGGAAAGTTCCACAAAGAGCTAACATGAAATCCACACTATAAAAGAAATCAGGTTACCGTAGTAAACTCAGCTCATCAAGCTCTATGCCATTGCTAATAGTTAAATAGTCTTTTTTGTAAATGTGTAACTTTTTTGTGAACAGAATCTTTTATGATACTAGATGATGCTATGAAATATCATTGCTTTCAGCATCTATTTATGTACAACATACGTTTATATAACGGTTCTTACGGCCACATACTTCAAGAAATCATGTCCTCCAGGAGTGCAGCTGGAGGAGACTTGAAAGTGAACCAAGAGCCATATTACTTAATTATTAATAACAATAATATTATAATATAATGTCATTGTTTTATATAAAAAAAAATATTAAAAAAAAATCAGAATTTCAGTAATGGTAGAGAATTAACCGATTAAACACGTTTCTACAAAATACCTATTATCGGTAGTTTGATCTATTAAGTGATATATTTATGTCTGGGAAGGTTGTCGCCTGCTTTAGCTGGAACCTAGCTTTCCACGTCAAGAACATGCCTTTATCTGTACAGCACTTGTTTATAGAGGCCAGTCATCCACATCCATGGAAAAAATATACATTTTCAGTTACAATACGTGTTACAAAATGTAAGGTCTGGCAAGAATGCATTTCACCTTGCTTTCTAAAAGATAAATAATGTTCAGATGATTGTTGAGATTCCTTATCTTGGCTGCATGAACAGGGACAGATTTGTTTTTTGAGAAGGGCTAATAACCCTGACTGGTTAATATTTGTTTTGTTGTTGCACCCCCCCCCCCCCCCCATCCTGTTTCGCCTCGTACTTCACGCTGATCCTGAACAATATAAAACCCCTATAAAGCTAACGAAGTCGCTCCCCAACCCCTGTAAGCATACTGCGACATGTTACCATTTGGAAACTAGGCTATGTGTAGATCTATTTATGATTCTCTGATTTTGATCCTTTCCAGTGGTGGTGATGCATATGAATGCATTATGGAGTATCTGCATGTACACTAAATAAACAGTTTTAATGGTGTTTACAGATTTAATAATAATAAACTTCCATAAAGTGAAATTTTAACTATGTGATGACTGTATTAATGTACTAATCTATCTTTAAAAGAGTGGTCACAATGACCACTAGGACATAATAGTACGTCCTGGCTATCTTGCCACCAGAGATTTTTGTGGCAAAGCATGAGCGATTTTATGACAGCCTGGCCTCCCCTTTGTAAGCTGACAGTGTAACAGCACTAGGTGAGCCCTTCCCTGCCCATGGTCGCATGTGGTATGATTAGGAGAGCAGGGATACAGACCCTTGAACCTTCCAAGGAGAAAACAAACATTTTCAGCCCACGAGCAGTTTAGTTTAGTAGTTTAGTTCTTTTGTCTTCTAAACTATTTACGTATCTCTGTACTCGCAGAATGCTGCCGAACATAATTTTTCATTTCAGTTTTGGTAGCCATCCCAAGAAAGCAGCCCTAAGCATTTTTAAAAAAAAATTATATTTTAATTTAATAAATACTGCATTATATGTATGAATATGGAATATATACACATTTTTGTATGTGCACTAAACAACAAAGGGAGAAAACAGGGTTGAACAGACCTATAGTAAAGATAGCAAAAAAAATCTCCAGTCTTTAGGCTGTGCGATACCCTTCCCCGTGAAGGAGTTAAACTAATATTTTCAAAAGAAATATACCAGTTAAGACAAAATGCACACACTTGGGTGTTTTGATACAATAGTATGGCTGTAAGTTTGTTTTTACCTTGGTAGCTGCATTCTGCTGTATTTTTATCTATTGTGTAATACACCCTTACTCCCTCTAGATTGTAAGCTTGTTTGAACAGAGCCCTCCTCACCTCATGTTTCTGTAAGTCAAATTGTTATGTTATATACTGCTTATGTGCTGCCTGCCCATTGTACAGCGCTATGGAATATGATGGAGCTATATAAAATAATAAATAATAGTTTTTTAGTGGATTACTGCAGTAATTACAAGTGGTTCATTGTGCTCTCTTAGTGAGGACCTGTCGATTGCTCCATCTGGAAAAAAATAGTGACTGTCGGGCACCCTGCTTAGATAGCATTGATTAGCAAATGTTGTGAAAGAGCCTTTATTGATCTTTTCTGGATTTTCTTAACGTGAGTCTTTTAAGTTTGAAGACTATATTTTTAAAATGATCTTTGATATGGAGATATGTTTAGTCCAACACATCTTCTTGCATGTGATATACTCCACTGCTGGCTCGGCACATGCACAGAAATTGCTCCCATTTATTTCAATAGGAGTGCAAAAATTGTCACACCATGGACCATGTATGTTCTCCTTCAGATACGTTTAATTTGTTTTAATTTCTGAGGAATTCATATTAAAGTACTTACAGAGCGCTTTATTATACAGGCTTTGTTGTGATGTTGTCCCTTTAAATATAGTTTGGCTGCTACCATCACTTCTCCAGTGTCAGCACAAAAATACTTTTTTTTTTTTACTCTTTTCTAAGCAAATCCATTCTGCCCAGTGATGAGCACTTTTGAGAAATCTAAGTAGTTTGTTTAGTATCCAGTCGGTCTGCAGGTGAGTTTATGAGATGAAACAGTTACAAAACTCTACTAACCATTGCGAAAGCCAAACTGGGTGAGTTTCTTTTGAACAAGGGCCAGTGTAATGTACAGTTAAATTGAAGAGATCCCCATAGTGTCATCCCTTTAGTTAATGATAAACCTGCATGGTGCATAGTTTAAATGAACCCTTCTCCAGAAGTCATTTGCTAGGTTTGGACTGTTGTGAAGTTGATGAGTTGAAATGTTTTGTTGTACTGCAGCTTACTTCAATCGGGTGATTTAGAGATACATAGATTGTAAACTATCAAGAGCAGTGCTTCCTTCTTGTTCTGCACCAGTATGTCTTAACATGTGTTATTTTCAATTTTAATGTCACTGTCAAATATTTTCACTGTCCTCTTTCGTAATGGAATCTGCCAGCGCTATATAACTGAATGCAATGTAACACGTTTCTGAGAAAAGTGCACATGCAAATTGACATTACCTAGTGTTGATGGAGTAGGAGCTCTTTGGCATCTAAAATTGTGTTTGTGCTGTATCCTCAAAGAGGCTGAGCTGTGGAATCCCAAAATATCACTTTAGTGACATATCAACACAGCTGCAGTGCATAGCTTGTGTTCCTTTTGTTTGTTTTGTTGGGATGGTGGCAGAATGATCAAAATCCTTGGTACATGGTAGCTCACTGGGCAATCTCCTTAAACCCCTTTTATGCTGTGGAGAATTGTTCCGACCCGGCACTCAGTAGACCAGACAGTGGACACGGAGGTAGCCGCTGGAGACAACGACCAGGGACGTACTCTAAGCAAGCCACGGACATTGAGAGGCAAAGATAATTGAGAAAAACTCTGAAATGTTTAATTCTCATAGATCCATAAAGCTCTTTAGTTTTGTAAATTCTGGGGCAGTCAGTACTCAATATTATATAAATTAAAATTATTTTGTGGGTAGAGAATACTGGCTTAGTATGCACAAATTATTAAATTAGATGTACTGCCATTTCTGTACTTAAAAAGAAAAAAGATGGCAATGTTTTCTCTTATAGATAACTGTATCAATTGAATCTAGCGTACTAACCTTCAGCATTATTTCCTGAATTCTTATGTCTGCCACTGCTTACTGACCTTCAGTGTCAGTAGCTTTTTTTTCATTGTTGCAGAATATGGAATGAATTGGTAGTTATTGTGTAACAGAATACATTATCAGAAATGATCTATTTTGTAGAGAACATATCTTCTCTTTTCATTCATTATGCAATAGATAGCGGTTACCTGCAGAAGAACTACCTTGGATACATTAAGATATATGATAATCTACAAAATGTGTTTTAGATTTGATTTAGGGAGTGACAGCCCAGCCACAAAGTGTTACCCATGCACACTCACAGAGAGCTGAGTGCAGAACCACATAGCACATACAATCTTGCTTGTCCTCTGTAGCATCACACACTCCAAACCGACCCTAGAAGCAACATCAGCACAAGCACTGTCCGTCAGGAACTTTATGAAATGGGTTTCCGTGGCCGAGCAGCTGAAGATCATTAAGTGCAATGGCAAGTGTCGGTGGGAATAGTGTAACGCACACCACTTTATACTATTCCAGTCTGCTCTTGGCATTGCAGTGCTGGAGCAGTGGAAACATGTTCCCTGCAGTGATCACACTTCTCCATCTGAAGTCTGATGAATTAATTAGGGTTTTGCCAGGAGTTACCTACCTCAATGGATAATGTCTGCTATAAAATTTGGTGGAGGAGGGATAGTGGTCTTTCTGTTTTTCATGGTTTGGGCTAGATCCTAAGTTTCAGTATAGGGTAATGTTAATGCACTAGGATTCAAAGACATTTTAGACAATTGTATGCTTCAGACTTTGTGGCACTTTGTTCCAGCATGACTGTGCCCCTGTGTACAATGCAAAGTCCATAAAGACATGGTTTGATGAGTTTGTTGTTGAGGAACTCAAGTGGCCCACACTGTCCCTTGACCTCAACCCCATCAAAAACCCTTTGGGGTGAACTGGAACAGAGATTGTGAGCCAGGCCTTCTCGCCAAAACATCAGTGCCTGCCCTCACAAATGGACAGAAACACTTCAAAATCTTGTGGAAAGCCTTCCCATAAGAGTGGAATCTGTTAGCGCTGCCAAGGGGCTCCAACTACATATAAATGCCCATGGTTTCGGAGTGCCTTTTTTCTAAATTTAGAATTTTTGTACTGGTGTGTATGGATTCCATGGTAATTTTTCTCTTTCCCCTAAGGCTAGATATCCTTTATGAGCTTACAAATAAATCATCTATTTGTTTGTTTAGATGCTTATTTTAAGAACACATAGCTGGTCTGTTTTGGAAGCCACTTCCTACAGAGCACAGCTTAAAACACAAATAAAATATTACTGTTTGTGCGTTCTCATGACAGTCTGCTCTTATTTTTCCATTACCTTCACCCGTCTACATATATATATAATCTCCTGAAATGTTGTAGGTCTTGTTTTGGGGCTGTAGATAAACTATTTACTAATAAAAATTTGTCTGGTTGATCTGCATGATAGTTGACATTCCCAGGGCCGGCCCGACAACGGAGCCGAGTGGGGCAACCGCTCCAGGCAGCACTTTTGAAGGGGCGGCACTTTGCCGCCCCAAGCCCTTTTTTTTTTTTTTTAAAGCGAAAGAGAGAGAAAGGGGCGCCGAGTGGTTTTCGCTTACCAAGCTGTCAGTACCCGCTCGGCGCCCCTCTCTCTCTCCTCTGCGGCGAGTCTCCCTGTTCGGTCTCGGTGCCGGCTTGTAATGCTGAGTGCCGGAAGATTTCGAGACCGAACAGGGAGACTCGCCGCAGGACTGCTGCAAGGTAAGTACAAGGGGGGGGGCGGAGGGAGAGGAAGGGTAGATAAGGGGGGGGGGGGGCGGCAGGGACAGAGGGAGAGGAAGGGTAGATAAGGGGGGAGGGATGGAGGGAGAGGAAGGGTAGATAAGGGGAGGGGGGGGGCGGCATTTTAAAATTTGCCCCAGGCGGCATTTTGCCTTGGGCCGGCCCTGAACATTCCTAACAATGTTTTTTTCTGTAAAAGAAAATCATTGTTCTCTTTCAGTTTATATTGGCAAAAGTTTAAAGGGAATTGTTTAAACATCTTGCATGGGTATTCCTTCGTTCTGTTTCCTTAGTGTAATTAGCGTGCAGTAAATCCATTGTTCTCTGTAGCTGTGTATCACCTTTCCTAGCCAGACTTTAGACACTAAGGTGCGGTACTAACTTGAGTTGATGTCAGACACACCATAAGTGAAGTCAGAGTATTGTTGCAAATATATTTGTCACAATATATGGGTTACTTAAGCTTGACAGTTGCAGAAATATCTATGCAATTATGTTGCATGCCACATCACTTGTGTCACACTCCATGCCATGTTCTGATCTCTAAGAGGTTGTGATATGTGTGTGTGTGTGTATGTATTATATAAACACTCTGGCTTATCCTGGACCAGCTGTCTTCACTTTCTTATATGTAAACTAGGGAGCCAGTGAAGCCAAGGAATCAAAATGTGATAAATGTTGTGTCCTTACATTGATGGTGATTTCACTACTGTGATAAATAAATCTATGTTGGGCCAACCACAGTATCACATCACATCAGATTCAAAAAGTGCTTTTGAGATCCATGTGATAGTCTTAAGACTAATCATGTATCAACTAAGAAAAAAACATTGTTCCCATTATAGCATCTGTTTGCCAGTCTTATTATGAATATATTCTTGGCTTTTCTTTTTAGAGATTTATATTGAACGCAGATATATAATGGTGTTTACAGATGAAAATGAGCAATATATGGATTAGAAACATAATTTCTGTCTGCCAGAGTGAGCAGTCATGTTAGCTTCCTGTCCTTAGGATCTGCATGATTACTCCTCTCTATAATTGCTTAGTTTAGTTGCCGGGTTCAGGCGGTGTTTGTAAGGAGTGGGTAAGAATGAGGGAGAGATTAGATTCAGTTAGTTCTTCTTTTTTTCCTTCAGACACTTAGGTAACCATTCAAACTCTATCCAAAATGTTACACTGATTGACGAGCGTAAATCACCACATTCCGACAGTTTTATTAAAAGTAGTTATGGTAAAAGATGTGACAATTCCTCTTTAAAACTGTTATGAGAATAAAGGTCTGAAATATTCAATATTATAAAGTCATGTTACCTTATTATTTGGACAATATTACATTGGTGTTAAAATATTGTGGTTCATATATAAAATAATGTAAACATGCACAGATGGAGATATGTTTGTTTGTTTTCTAGGTTCCAGAATATCCTGTAAAGATATGTGAGTATATACAATTTTTATTACCCTTATATTTTTATTTATGCACAGTTAATGTTAATCATCCAACCTGACACTTTGAACAATGAAAGTACCGTATTTGCTCGATTATAAGACGAGGTTTTTTCAGAGCAAATGCTCTGAAAAATACCCCTCGTCTTATAATCGGGGTCGTCTTATAATCAGACCTCAAATAGGTCTGACTATGAGACGACTAAGATCCAAATCCCCCGCAGCTGCAGGGGACCTGGATCCTCCTGTCTCCCCCCCCCCACTTACCGGTGCTTCTGAGTCCCTGGTGTGCAGCCGGGGCAGTGTGTAGATGTCTAGGGGAGTCAGAAGCATCGGTAACTTCTGGAGGCAGAGTGCTCTGTGAAATGCCTTTTAACCCCCTTAATGCCACTCTGCCTCCAGAAATGCCTTAAACCTCCCTATATGCCACTCTGCCCCATAATATCCCTTTTAACCCCCTTAATGCCAGAGTGGCATATAGGGGTATAAGGCATTTCTGGAGGCAGAGTGGCATTAAGGGGGTTAAAAGGCATTTTGGGGGTCAAAAGGCATATCATGGGACACAGTGGCATATAGGGTTAAAAGGCATATCACAGGGCACAGTGGCATATAGGGGTATAAGGCATTTCTGGGGCAGATGTGCATAAATCATAGCTTTTATTAAAAAAAATAGTTTACATGAATTAGCATTTACTGGTAAAACTTTTTTCCTATAGGGTTGTCTTATATAAAGGCTTTTTCTTTTTTTCCTAAATTAATATTCAGATTTGGGGGGTCGTCTTACAATCAGTCTTATAATCGAACAAATATGGTATATAGTCAGCAGGACTTCATTAGCATAGCCATAAAGTATCAACACTTATCTTGAAACAATTTCTCATTGAGATACGTTCTAAAACCAGAAAGAGAGAAACACCACTGAAAGTTGTGCCTAATCCCTTTTAATGCAGCCTTGGATGGTTTTCTGCAGTTTGGTTCATGTGCAAAAATTCAAGAAATAATTCAACCTGGTTAGTTGGATCCTGTTGATTAGTGGTAGCCAAAAACGAGCTGCTCTGCTTGGAAAACTGACCGTGTTAACATTCAGCCGCTTCAAATTAAAAATAAGCTTTTTTGAAAATATCACAACATTAGAAGTATAAAAACAGCCTTTCAGTTACCAGCAGTTTATGCAAAGCAATGTAGAGGAAAAGACTAGATAATCAAAAGGTTAACTGTCCCTGGTGTAGCATTAAAAAAGAAAATCTCTAAATAGTCTGAGAGGGATATGACAGGCGACCTGCTTTCCTACTTGGATTGTATTGGAGAAAAACAGCAGATGGTCAATTCATCTTGTGGTCGTGAAAAGTAAACAAGCCTAATGACTTAATGTGAGGGCAATAATGCTTATAACTGCGCAGACAGATATCGGGAGTACTACAGGGTCTAAATAGACTCCTAAATTGTTTAAATGAGCAGCGGTAGCCTGTTTCCAAGGAGGCTAGCTATGTTGTAAATAAGATGTACCTATAACATCAGCTATTTTAATTGTAAAGGGAAACTTACACCATTTTAAATGACAACCTTCGCATTAAAATTAGTTTTCAAAAACATTGTTGTGGTTTCTGTTTCAAAATGGCTCTAGTTCTTAGATAATACAATATTTTTGACTAATGCCATTTGTATGTATTCTAGCTTTGTTACCCTAGCCCAATCTACTAGACAAACTCTGTGACTCCTTATCATACTGGTAAAAAAATTTAAAAAGGCTTAGTGTTAATCACCTAAATCAGCAGGACTTCATTCGTTTTGCCATAAGGAATCGGCTCAGTGTGGTGTTTGAGTAGGGAAAGTCACCCAAAATATCACATGACTGGCAGCAATGGCAGCCCTCAGGGCTACAGATGAAGTAAGCTTATTGGAACAAAATGAGATAAAAATATGTGAGAGGAGGCACTCAAGAAAGAAAAACAATAGTAAAGCACATATAGATGATAAGTATATGGTGCACCCCACGCCGAGCTTGTCCCTAACAATGCAGTTGATTATGTAGGAGGTGCACTTGGTAAAAGCAATCTCATATGTAACCACGCATACTAGATATTGATAAATAGAAAAGTATTAAATTCGATTCAGTGAAAACATGGGGGTACAGATAAAAAGCACTTGCATAGCGATAAATAACCATGCCAGAGCTGCGAACAGTGAAAAGCGAGATCCCCAACATTTTGACAGGTAGCCTTTGTCGGGGATGATCTACCTGGTGTGGTGTAGTGGCCCTACTATGTGGAAACAGTATGCGTGTTCCGGAAACAGAAAAAACAAGATAACGGCGGCCAGTCAAATGCATCATGCTTCGTCATCTCATGACGTTGCTACTCCATGTGTTCCACATGTGAATTAGAACGCATATGTAATTGGAACGATATGGAATATCGACTGCTGGCCGCCATACTGTTGAGGATCTCACCTTTTGCTGTCCGCTACTCTGGCACAGTTATTTATCACTATGTGCCACCATGCTCTTTTCACTGAATTGATACTATAGGTAATAAAATAATTTGGTATTTGGTTTACTGAGTGCACCTCCTACATTATCTATAACAGAACGAGATAAAACCAGGTTATTGTCACTCTTAACATACATCACTATATTTAAGGCTCAAAGAAAATGGTTTTCCCATGAGACTTTACATTTAATATAACAGTAATGCTATAAGAATAGTTCAGACCAAATGGAGTTTGTGATGATTAATGGCAGGTAGAAAACCAAAATGATTGTGAATGGCTGACAGATATCATATTTGTTTTAATTTGGCTGCTTTGTACTGGTTGACTTTGCTAGATTAAATTGTAATAATTAATAAATGTTTTTGCATTTCAGACAAGAAGATTCCAAAAGTGAAGAGGCGAAACGAAGGTATGTAGAAGGTCCTAAAACAATTTAGGGTAATGAACATAAAACTACGAACTTGTTTGGTTGTGGTGACTACATTAGTGATTGCTGAGCCTGGGTGAGTTGGATATTTTATATTAAAATTGATTGTATTGTGTATGTAATGTTTCCTACTCAATTTCTTGATTTGGTATTTTGGCCCTGTGGTCTCGCTATTAGTGTTTTCTATGTAAGTAGTGCTTACCATAGTGTTGCGTTTGCAAATGAATGTTGTCAACTGTCTCCATGTGTGTATTTGTATTCTAATTGTGTATATATTTTTCACGCCGCTTAGGAATTATGGTGGAGTGTATGTGGGTCTTCCATCTGATATTGCATCTGGTGTAGGTGCTAGTTCGAAAGATGGCAAAAAAGGTAAGCTGTTTTTAGCAGTCTCTGTGAGCAGGGAGATTTATTCAGTAAACTAAGGACTATATGGCATGAAACATCCTTTGGGAAAAATTCCAGCACATTTCTAGCCATTTTTTCCAGTGCCCTGGACGTTTGTGTGGGAACCAGTTTGTTGCTGCCCCAGACCCCCCCCCCCAGTAATGTTACTAGTGAAATACTCAGTATTGTATACTGCTAAAAATATATATTTCGTGAATCCCTTTTTGCTTGGAGATGCTTAACTTTTCTGCAGTTGCAAAAATGCGTATAAATTGTAGGCATATGAGCCGATTCCTAAAGTACAACAAGCACCAAGTCCATAGTACCAAACAAGATATGTCTTTTGTTTTCTTTTTCCATCTCTTCATAAGATTAATGGAATGGGAATGGGAATGGACATGGTGCCACTGGGTCTTTTTAATGTAGCATTATGCTGTAATACTGGCTTTAAGCACTAAGCAGTGAAAGCCATGTCTGCTTGTAACAGACCTCTTTAAATGTTTGCAGATACTGTTCAATCCTGTATTCAGAGGAAGGAGTAGAATCATTCCAGCCAGACCCAAGGAAACTAAACTAAACACACACAGTATTATGGTGCAAAACTGTACAAGGACATATATATATGGCTTTTCAAACTAGCTGACGCGCCGTGTCATTCTCTTCAAAATTCCCGCCAAAACGAGTTGTCTTGCCAAGGAAACTATGGATGACTGAAGGGAAATGTGTATTTCTGCTTTTCTTACGTCACCACTAAAGATGACCATAAGCAGGTGATTATTGGTGAGGTCCTGAATGCTGATCTAAAGGGGGTAAATACTGAACAGCCATATCATAACACGGAGTACATAATACTACTACTCTAACAATGATTAGACAAGCAAAAGTCTCTTGTGAGTTGTAAACTGCACAACCATTTGTACTGTTGAAGACCAAAAGGTGTCCTTCGTCCATTTTTATTTACTGGGAGTTATCAGCATGAGAAAAGCAGAAAGTTTGAACCAGGCCATAACCATGTATCTGGATACAGGAAAGTATTACTGACGATGAACAATAAACTTCCACCATATTTCCCATAATAGGAAATAGAGCCCCTAAAGCAATGTTACAACTTTCATATTCATATCCAAAAGTAAACTGAGCTCTTTAACAATTGTGTCGACTTGTGGTACGTCTGAAGGGAGATAGGGGAGATGGAAACAAAGCGTTGATTCACTTAAAAGCTTTCATTACCACAGACACATTACTGCTGAGTTTTTTGTTTTTAACCCCTTAATGTATGGGCTCACAATGTATTGTTTTAATGGGTTTAAGGACAACCCATTGTCCTTAAGGGGTTAATAGGATCCATCAATATTATTAGTATCTGATTCACATATTAGTGTAATGAAAGTGAATACGAGCTGCACTGTGACAACCCTTAACGTCCATTGCCGGGTCAGGCACGTCATGCAAAACGGTCACTTAACGACCTATGACGTGCCTGAGACGTCATAAGACAAACGGTGTCGATGTCGAGGCATCCAGCAACACCGAGATCGGCATGGTGGGCCATGTCTGGCCCCTCCCCGGGGCGTCAACATCCGCCATATTGTATGGCAGCGGACGCCCGTTTTAAAAGCGTTTAGGAGGCGATCAACGATCACCTCCTAATCTTCAATGGTGTCGCTGGAATGCCTCGATCAGGAGATCTTACCCCAGGGCGGGCTGTGACCGCTCCGGAGAGCGGTCACAGCCGCAGCTGCACGCAGTCTTCGCCATCTGCAAGATGGCGGCGACCCGGGAAAAAAAAAAAAAATTGAAAAAGTTCGCTAGACTGTCTCCAGACCCTCTAGAGAACTCTGGCTCCACTTGCAGGTTGAATACAGGTACTGCATTCAACCATACAAGTCAATGGAGCCCAGCTTTCTAATCACTGTGATTGGTAAAATATTAAAAAAAAAAAAAAAAAAAAAAAAAGCTTAAAAAAAACATGGTAACATTTAAATATTATTATGCTTTAGAGGAACTATCCAGTTCCAGCAAAATGTAAAAAAAAAAAAAGTCCAAAAAGAGTAAAATAAATAAAATGAAAAAATAAAGTTTATTATGAGCAAGTGCTAGAATTAGCGCTGTATCTTCCCAAAAATCCTGACGTGGAAAAATTTAAATAAAAGCATTTCAAATACCCAAGGGGTGTCTAATTTAAAAAAATGAATGGTTTTATGGGGTAAATTGGAGTGGCCGGGCTCAAAGATAGGGCATAGGCACAGACTGACCGAAATGGGGGGAAAAAAAAAAAAACGCACTTCCAAACACCAGACAAACCCATACATGTGGGGTATGACTGAACTCGGGAGATGTTCCTGAACACATATTAGGGTGTTGTTTGATAGTGACGTATACCTGGAGCTATACATTTATACCCAAAGTACAATTTGTGTGAAAAAAAAAATAAAAAAAATACTAAGTGTGGCAAAGGCTGGTGGTAGAATCTGATGCATGGAAAGGGTTAAATACTACCATTTTAAGTACCTTGGGGTGTCTAGTTTTCAAAAATATATGGTTTTATGAGGTAAATTGTAGTGGCCAGGCTCAAAGATAGGGCATAGGCACAAACTGACCAAAATAGGGAAAAAAAAGCGCACTTCCCAAATGTGGCCTTTTAACCCCAAACAGCAGTCAAACCCATGCATGGGGGGTATGACTGTACTCGGGAGATGTTGCTGAACACATATTGGGGTGTTGTTTGAAAGTGATGTATACCAGGAGCTGTAAATCCATACCTGAAGAGCAATTTTTGCGATAAAAACCACAAAATAAATTACTACCGCAAAGTTTGACAAAGACTGGTGGTAGAATTAGTGCATGGAAAGAGTTAAAATTCTAGCATTTGAAATACCTTGGGGTGTCTAGTTTTCCAAAAATATGATTTGATGGGGTAAACTGCGTTGGCCGGCTTCAAAGATACCCGAAATGGCACATGGGGGGAAGAATTACCAGATTTGGAAAAAATGGTTTTGAAATAGCAAAACGCTACCTGTACTTAATGCTCCATAACGTGCAGAAAAAAGCAAAAAAACATTGGGTATTTCTAAACTCAGGACAAATAGTAGAATATATTTAGTAGGTTTTTTCATTAGCTTTTTTGGATGAGTAAAAGATTTTTGGGGTAAAAGTCAGAAAATGTGGGTTTTTTTTAAATTTTTCATCATATTTTATTTTTTTTATGGGAAATTAGATATGATTAAAACAATGGTATCTGAAGAAAGCCCTTGTCCTGAAAAAAACAACATATAATTTGTGTGGGTTCACTAAATGAGTGAAGAGAAAATTACATCTAAACACGAACACCGCAAAAGTGTTAAAACAGCCTCGGTCCCAATGGTACAAAAGGTAAAACACAGCCTGGTCCTTAAGGGGTTAATATTGCAAATAGGTGTAAAAAAAACAAAACATAAATATAGTGTGCGAGACATGCAGTAAGTACACTTATTTTAGCGTCCCACCCGCAAACACGATACACCACATAGGAAAAAAACGTATATCTGAGCAAAAACCATAAAATTTAGATATGCTCACTACAGGGCTCCACTCACTTAACAGCGTACCTCTAAACACAAAAAAGTGTTGTTTTAAACAGTATTAAGAAAGTGTATGAATCGGGTCACTCACATGATTCTGAGCAGACACACTGCTCAGTTAATCAGTATATAGGAAGAGGTCATTACCACAATTAATATCCACCTAACTGGGCTCCGGCTTCCAACCTCATCGTGGTATAGTTCAACCAGGAATCATCCACACAAGCAGGAAGAAAAGGATGCTAACCTTCTTCAATTCCACAACTTTTTATTTCGTTAAAAATTACTAATATATTGGATTAAAATGTTTTCCAAAAAATATTACTTTTTGCATTACTTAGTGGTCATGCAGCTGCACACAGGCTACTGGTTTGTGGTCTAGCGCTGTTATCTTATCACAATCTACTACACATTGACTCCTAATCCCGCTGCCTCTGATAAACAATAGAATGGCTCAGTGTTACCGGACACACTGACTAATGAAAGTCTATGATGGGAACACACTTCATTGGAAAGGGAAAGTTAACCAATATTTCACATGCCTGATATTGTCAGCCTCTAAGTACACAGATATTGGAATAAAGGAAGCTAAAACTAGGTTTTGCCAATGCTAACCTACACGGCTGCATTTGGTACTGTATTTTATGCTTAAGGAAATATATTTTTTCCATGGGACTTTCGCTTTATATCCACATTGAATTGTTCTGTAGTCTTGTGCTTTCAACTTAAAATTGAGGTCAAACATTTTGCAAACTTTCCATAACTCCTTTATGGAAAGTATATCCAGATTCCACATTAATAATTATTAATTGCGTTATTGCTCTATTAGCTCTAGTACTGAGATTAAGCAGCATCTCAATTGTGATTTTTTTTTTTTAAATAATGTAATATAGGATAAATGCTGCTATACTAAGAATTTGTTTACATTTTAAAAACTTTTAGGTCATTTATCGGTATGTCATAGAATACCTTAATATGCTTCGATGGAGGGGGATTAAGACTGTTCCTTTTTTCCTTATATTCTTCGGCTATAGTTTGCAGCCCCTAAGCGATGGTACTAACGGCCCTGCAACATCTATCCTCAGGAGGCTGCTTTAGACCAAGTCCAATAAGCTCTGTCTGAGGGAGATGGATGCTTCTAGGTGAAATAAAGCATGGAGTAGGAATCTTGCAGCTTAGCCATATCCCTAAATTCACTGGCTTCAGCAAGTGTCTAGGGTGTTTTGTACAAGATCTAGCCCTGCTATACCTATTGCACCTGATTATATTGAATCATATGAAGATACATATAACTTTATAGGCAGTCTTTTATCGAGACTTGTGTTATTTCTGTCACAAAACCATTTCCAAAGACATTTAAATGCCCTGCAACAGATGCGCAAACAAACACCTCACTCCGCATGTGATATTCTCCCATCTCTGTGTGGAAAGTGTTGCAATTGTATGGTTTTCAAAATGTATATATCTTTACAGCAGTGTGTCCTTTTTGTCATAGCACCATGGTCAAATGATTGGATGTAGCTGTTAAGCTGGACCCATGTTTTGCAGGGGTTATCAAACAAGATCCTTAATGAATTGGCCATTTAACCTCCTTTACTGTATTTATTTTGTGTGTGCGAACACACAAACAAATAATTTGCCCTACAAACACAATAGGTGTAACTACAGGCAAGCATCTTGGATTCATCACTGCAAAGTATGATTTAGCCAAGGATTATCTGCAAACTACCTGAATAGCCTTGCACTACATGCAAATGTCCAGCAGGGGTCAGTGTTTTGTTCAGTGTACCAGTGGCAGCTCATACAATGTATATGATTGAAAAGAATATGTTTGGATGAACCTAGCATATGAATGCAGCGAGAGCGTGTGAATGCATGTTTTATAAACAGCAATTTAGTATAATAAATCTTTAAGTCTTGGCAGGTACGAGGCACCACAATTCCTTTAGTTGAGTATTCACAGGTTAATAAACCAAAATTAAGTTAAAAAGCGGACTCTTATGCGGAGTTGGGTTACAATTGCTATAACTTACATAACCTAAACATTAAAAGTGCACCCCTTCCATAGCAATAAGGGGATGAGAACTTTAGTTCCGGAGCTGTTCCACTATTTATGGACACCGCTTTCTTAGACATGTGTAGTCTAACCGTAACACGTGAGGATGGTAACGCGGGTGGTTTTTGTACTATCAGTAGCAGTTTGAAAGGACTCCGATAGGCGCCTAGTTTCATACTGTAGCAGGTGAGGAACTAGGTACCCTTAACGAGCCATTTTTATTAGTGGATTCCACGCTTCCAGTTCCACAGCCCATGAGAACTTGCAAAACAACTTGCAAGTTTAGGAAAAGCTATCTCGGAAACTTCTAAATGAGCTGCCCCTGAGACTCTTGACATATTAACCCTTTAATAGCCCATCCCGCTGGTTCTATGTAGTAACTGGCCAAAGTTGTTAAGCAAATGACTAATTCCAGTCTCACGTTAACCTTGACTTTCCATTATTCAAAGATTCACTTATCTGAGTCACCTGCATTCATGCAGGGATATCAATCATGACAGACTGGTAGAAAAAACTCAGAGGCTCAGATTACTCAAGTCACAACATGCGGTGGACTGCAGTCAGTATAAAAGATATTTATCCATTTTTTTTTTTCTTTTTCTTCCAAATCAAGCATTACATGATGAAAACCACAAGCATAAAAAACACATCTCTAGGGAGTGAACTCCATACAAAGATTTGGTTGCGTAAATCTAGAGATCATTAAGGCGGAATCAATAGAGCGTTGGCTCTGCATTAGTTAACGTGCAGGTCTTTCGCCACCAGCATTTCGGTCACAGGGTGCATATAGGCTCTGTTTTTAAGGAAGGTGCTTACAGCTTCATCTCGTGCCTTATCAAAGTTGTAAAGATCACTGGAGAGGAAAAACACAAGGCAACAAGTACTGAGTGTGATGTTACCAACGGATGCTTCACTTCGCAACAGATCTATATTTTAGAAAGTTCTGTTTTCTAAATTATATGTTGCCCCTGCTAAAGGGTTAACAGAACAACAAACTACCAAAAACTAAAACCAATTGGCATGTTACCGGCAGTTATACCAGGCTTTACTTGTCCTTTTTAGGTGAAGTCACTTACCGATACAATGGTCGAGTAAACTTCATTCTCCCTTGTTCTGTTGCCATTTTGAGCGCCAATGGAATAACTTCCTCCCACTTCGCTCGAATACAGAGACGCAGCCACCTAAGCGATATAAAAGAACGATAGCCGTTATGCGATGGTGTATAAATGGAATATTTCACAGTTAAAACTCTTCTGCCTTCCTTGATATTAAGAAAAAAAAATTAAAACCTGATTTAATTAAATTCAAAATGTCAAAGTTACATTACTAGTAAGAGGACTAGATTTTAATGTTTCTCCCCTCTCAGATGCATTCAATAATGTAATGTGGGTTTTTTTTCTGCCACAAACCTGAATCTAATTTCGGAATTCTTTACTTCATTAAAGTTGTACACTTCTTGCATGCGCTTGACGTGAGAGACTGGAAGTGGTTCCTATAAACAAATATAAATAAGAAAATGTAAAACTTTTTTTAAACTAGTTAACAGCATATGATTACTATAGAACTATAATATTCACTTGTGGAATAGAATTTTGCAGTCTTGTGGTGCTTTCTAAACAGTAAACGGGCGCATGCATTTTCTTCATCTTTACTGGAACCCTTGATTAAGGATTATAATTCATCCCAAACAGACAATCATTAATTTTACCTGAAGTAGCAAGAGAGTTAGTAGCTCTATTCTCTGATGGGAAGAAATGTCTTTCAAATCCTCAGCACTGAAGGAGCTCAGGTCACATTCCTTAGCCTAGAAAGAGTTGGAAAATTTGTGTATAATTAGCGAGACAGACAGACAGACTTTAAACTGTTTCAAATACAATGACACTGCTTTTAGGATACACAATGGCAAATGTATGTTAAAGAAATTCTAACTTCTCTCATTATATCCGGAAGAATTGGTTTCATTTCCAGGTATGAATTTTTCATTTCAAGTTTGTGAATAGTGGAAACATTGCTTCACTTATACATTATTTTATGTAAACATGGAAGATGTTAATTAAAAACAGCCCTCTAAAGTGCACTGTAAGCCTGCAAGAGCAGGAACATCTTCTTTCTGTACCAGGAATGTTGCTTTCAGTTTATTTTTTTGTTTTTTTCCCATTGGCCCTCATATGTAATAACGCCATGGAACTCTTAATATGTGTAATAAAACACACATTATATACACACACATATGCACATACATACCCACACGCATCTGGCTTTATAACAAATAAATATGTAATATAATACATATGACATATGGCGTTAGTCAAGGGTAACATTTTTTATATAAAAAAAGGTCCTTACCTCAACCCATCTCTTGCTGAGAGCAATACAAGCATTTGCGAGAGTCATATCATACCTGATAGGAAAAAAAGAAAGTAGCAATCAGCACAACAATGAGCAAGAACTGTTTCACTGGCTGCTATAGTGAATGCTTACATTTCACTGCTCAATACATAACCCCCGGCATGTTGGCTGATCTAAACGCTCTATGGTAATTCGCACTAACGTTTATTAGCAATGTAAAAACACTGTGCCACAAGGGATCTTAAAATCTACCTGATGAAAAAGAAAGAATGCAGTGGAAGGAATGGGTTTCAAGCATAGATTTTGGTTTATCTTACTCTATGTAGATTTTATCAAACATGAATGTAAAAATAACTTTTGACAAGGCCATCAACATTGGCATTAATTAGGATATACTTTACTTCGTAATCCAAGTTTCTCTTCTGACTTGCCATTTCTCCTCTTATCTCTAATCAGCCCGTTGCCCAGTTATTACACTATTACTGTATTTCAAAAAGACTGCAATCAACCAGGTACATGTTCTCCCAAACAGAGCTCAATGTAACCCTGCAGCCTGCCACCCCACTAAGGAGGCCCAGGGGTGACCCTAAAGGTACACCTAAACTGTTCCTGTGACTGGGAATGATGGGTAGTTATTGGAAATTTGCCCTGTGTATTGAAACTAACAAGTTAAAGTTAGTAAGTGGAAGCTTTTAGGCACTTTAGATTATTTCTGCACAACACACTTACTTTGGCTGTACTGGTGGCATACCAGGAGTATTCATCCATCCATTCCAGTCCACTTTGTCAAGAATCTCTACCTATGTAAAGGAACACACAACATACATCCCAGTGACGTCAACAACAACAAAAAAAACATACTGGGCTAAAATTGAGTAACCATATGGTCAATGTAGTGACCTTGGATTAAGTTAAACACCCACCCAGGTTTGCTGTTATTACTGGCTGGTGCATTCCAGCCACAAGTTAAAGCAGACTAAATGCAGCTCCCCTACCTTGTCTTTGAAGTAGGAATACAAGAATTTCTTCCAATCCTCTGTAGTCACGGCCTTGTAGGCAAACACCTGGAGATAATTCTTCAGGAAACCCAGGAAAACAGCTTTGGATTGGAGGAGGAAATATAAGACACCTTAGTATAAGCAGATGTAATGCATTGTTCTTTCTAGTTATCTTTCCAGCAATATAGAACCTTAGGATTTTTGCACTTAGAACGCATCTCCACATAATATATACGATATAAATGTCTCTCAACATTCAGATTTCTCACTGCTGCATATTCCGTGGAATTCTCAATGTATCTAGACTGGAGATTAAGGCTCTTCTGAGCAGCTTAATATTCACATTCATACGCTTGAGTCTTAAAGCATTTTCTCGTGGCACTGCAAGATAACTAGAATTCAAGAAAGTATACAGCTATCCCAAGGAACAATTTGAAAAATGCAGACTAGATGAGCCAATTGGACACCATCTATAATAATAATAATAAAAAAAGTCCCAAATATTTCAGTCAACCAAAACCATGAAAGATAATAATCTTGAGAAAAGAGTGGGCTGATAAACATGTTACAAAAAAAAAATAAAAAAAAAATATATAACATGTATATTATGAACTCATCAGCACATACCGAAGCAAGGAGGCTTTAAAATAACATTGTGTCACAATTTCTACGTTCATATCTCATCCACACATGGGCATGTTGCACATTCTCACAGACCTGGCCCTCCCAGAAGCTGCTCTAGGTAAAACAGCAACGCAAAGCCTTTCTCATAAGGAACAGAGGAAAATGCTTCGTCGACATCCACTTCATGTAGATTGGGAACAAGATTTGTAAGTACATTACTGGCTCCGAATGTGTTCACCTGGGAAAAATAAAATATACAAAGCCTCCTTAGTACACAACAGGCATTCTACAGCATCTGAGAGTTTATATCTGCATCTGCTGTAGTTTATGGATAATATTAAGGACAGTTATTCATTACATTTTGGATATTTATATGAAATGTGTAAAATCTAAGACAATCAAGTTACATTCTCTACTACCGATGTCAAGGCCAGTCATCCTATATCAGGTCTTCGTTATGCTCATAAAAAACATACTCCAACCAGAGCAATTTAGCCTTTTGTGTATTTAAAAAAAAAAATAATTATTGACCGATTTGTCATTTATGCATGACAAGATGATCATATACCTCAAGGTGATATTAAGTCTACCCCCCACTGAAGACAACTTTTACCGTATTTGCTCGATTATAAGATGACCCCCCAAAATATGAATATTAATTTATGAAAAAAAGAAAAAGCCTGAATATAAGACGACCCTATAGGAAAAAAGTTACCAGTAAATGTTAATTCATGTAAGCTATGTGAACAATTTTTATTTAATAAAAGCTATGATTGAGAAATATATTTTGTTTTTATTTTTTTTTATTTTTTTCAACCTGCCCCCCCCAGTTATGCACCCCTGGCTTGCCACTCTGCCCCAGAAATGCCTTATACCCCTTATATGCCACTGTGTCCCATAATATGCCTTTTAACCCCCTATATGCCACTGTGCCCCATGATATGCCTTTTGACCCCCTATGTGCCACTCTGCCTCCAGAATTGCCTTATACCCCTATATGCCACTCTGGCATTTAGGGGGTTAAAAGGCATATTATGGGTCAGAGTGGCATATAGGGAGGTATAAGGCATTTCAGGAGGCAGAGTGGCATTAAGGGGGTTAAAAGGCATTTCACAGACCACTCTGCCTACAGAAATGCCTTATGCCCCCATTTAACACTCCCTTCCCCTCCCTCCTCCAAACTTACCAGAGCTCCTGAGTCCACGGTGGGTAGTCCGGGCAGCGTGTAGAGCTCTACGCGATTCAGGTACACAACTTCCGCTGCAGCCGGGAGGAGGTGCGTTTAGCAGCAGGGGTTGTCTGCGTCCATCACGCAGACCTTCCCCGGCTGTCAGAGATCACGGGGAACTCTGATCTCTGACAGCCGGGGCCGGACTAAGCACCGGGGACTCTATAGTACTGGTAAGTGTGTGTGTGTGGGGGGGGGGGGTCAGGAGGATCCAGGTCCCCTGCATTGCTGCGGGGGATCTGGATCTTAGTCTCATAGTCAGACTTAGTTGAGGTCTGATTATAAGACGAACCCGATTATAAGACGAGGGGTATTTTTCAGAGTATTTGCTGAAGAAAAACCTCGTCTTATAATCGAGCAAATACGGTACTTTTATGTTACCAACATAATTTTGGAACATAGTGAATGCAGATTAACACATCAGTTGCATAGAATGACTAAAATACTTGGTAAGCTCTACAGGGCAGGGAACACTTTCCACATTAACTCCCACCTATTGTACTTATTAAATGACTAAACTGTAAAGCATATAGTACATCTGTGTCATACATATAATATAAATATGATAAATAACCATACTGATTGAGAGGCGCTTTGATAGAACATTAAAGACCTACAGAGTTTTGCAATTCTTTCCATCCACCCAAAGCCTTGAACTGGCGGAACTCTTCCCCATAAAGGAGTCCATCAATTCTGCGTTCCAAATAGACGGTATGTCCTTCATTTAACCTGAAAATCAGAACACCGAGGATAAGCACTGCTCTTATGCCTTAGGAAGGTACCTTATACTATGCATTTCAGTCTTAAGCAAGGACCTGAGGGTACTTTAGGGACACAGTTGTCTTTTGTCCATCTTCTGCAGAGAAGGCAGTACAGGAGCTTTTGCTTTCTAAACAATTCTGAAAACCTCCCTCAAAGACCTGAGTAACCAATTTAACCCAAAAAATATTTACTGGCGCTCATGCCATCGATTTAGGAATGGAGAGAAGATTTATCCCTGCTATGCACCTCCTAAATCCACCTATTACCCAAAAGCCAATCTGATAAAATAATCAACTGGGGAAAGAATAACGACACATACCAAAAATTTTCCCAAGTTCTGTTTGTAACCAAATTTCCTGTCCAGCTGTGTGAAATTTCATGTGCAATAACCTTTAAAATAGCAAAATTGAAAAGTTAAACGCACTTCTGGCAACATCTTATATAATGTGAAGGTCAAAAAAATACAAATAAAAAAAGGGGGAAGGAGACAGATGTAGAAAGAGAGAAGATAAAGAGGAGACTGGATGGGAAAAGATCATACACTCACTGTGCACTACATTTTGTCAAATAAAAGTAGATGATATAACCTTAAGGAGGTTCCCCTAACAGAATAAAAAGGGGCATATATTCATTTACAATAGTTGACCGCTACATGCTGGTTACCATAATGCATAACATATTCGAGTAAAAAGGTATGAATAATAAACACTTACACTTGCTAGAGAGCGATCACCAGCCTGTACAAACAAAGAAATATTTTGTTTAAAACCAAGCCAACCGAACGTAATAGAAAATTTAGGTTCCCCCTGGCCAAAACTTATACAGCCCATCCCAGAACACCGTTACATGCAGCACCCCCTGCCCCTATCAGTTGGCACCCTAGCTATGGCCGAGTACTACCGAACCGAGCTGTTCAAGTGACTAATGTGCACTCGAAAAGTGTAAGTGCACTCAAATTCTTGGTGTTCCTCACTTACCAGAACAGTTGGAGTGACAAAAGTGAGGCAAGGGTTCTCCATACCACCATAGGGGAACGAGGGAGGCAATATAAGCAGGTCATATCTTTCCCAAACATAAGGGCCAACCAGATCTTCTGCGTATTTCAACATTTTCTCAGTCTGTTCAAAACATGCAAGCATACAAAATATATCAAAGGATACACAGTTTACAGTGCAGATATGAATAATCAACAGCAACCCTACAGTAAATGGGCAACAGGAGTACTCACAGTTTTAAAGCGCTTCTCAAGAACATAAACGGTTACTGGGCTACAGGAAATCCTTACACTTATGATAATGTTCTCATAGTTCTTCTTAGGTTTTATATGTCTCCCCCTCCACCTTGAGCATTGGAAAAGGTAACACTAAAGCCTACCTCAGCAAATTCATACACAGAGGCCTCCAAAAGTTCCTTCTCTGTCCACACGGTCGTCCTTGGACCAACACTCCTGTACAAAAGAACTGCTCAATCACATTTTAGCAGCAATATTCACATTCTTAGAAGGCATTGTTCCGCCAGCTTGGCCATACAATGGACCAAAGCAGTAACCAAGGGGGCACAAAGCAACACCGCACACCACCAGGTTTTCCCTCAAATTAGACAGACTAGCCTCATGCAGCAAAAGCGAGACATCCCTGTTATTTAGGGCTCTATGAAAAATAAAGGAAAATACAAAAGGGCTGTTGCCTCTCACAGTCTAATGATGTTGACCGATGGTGGACTGCTTATTTACATGGAAGCAAGCGCACAATGTTTATGCATACGCAAAATTAAACACAAGGTAGTGGTAGTATTAGGATTGTAGAAACTAATAAATATTATTTAAAATATTTACTTCAATAAAATGCTTTTTTGTTTGTTTGTTTTTTTGTTTTTTGTTTTTTAGAGTCAACTCACCTGCCCTCCAATGCTCCAACAACCAGGGCAATCAGATAGCTGGGTATAGGGACCTGTGCAGGGATGAAAACCAATTGCCACCTTTTATTGTTAGCTGGCTTTAAAGCTTCATCCTGACTTTTCATCACAGATCAATACAGTATATTTTTATGTAAGAGGCTGGAAAATAAGGCCACCATGCCACTCTTGGAAAAGCATACCGGAAGACCTGTCCCAATAACGTCTAAGTATCTGCTCTAACAAATATAGCATGCGTATGCATCAGATAGAAAGTAATGGATTAAATCTACCCTATAGATCCCAGGTTTGTGGATATGGATGTAATCTATTTACAACACACAAATCTGATTTAGACCATGGGATTACTAAACAAGCAAAACCAAACAAACAAAATTGGATTGACATCATTACTACACTATATGCAATACAAACGGAAACAAAGACCGTTTCATATTTATCAAAGAAAAAAAAATTAAAACTGTTGAACTTGCTGTGAATGTTTTTTTGATTAATACATATTTCACACCATTGCCCTTATATTGTTTATTTTGTTAGTCTGCACAGATCTTACATTTTGTTTAAAACGATAAATCTTCCTGCTGTTGTCATCTGGATCTGGAATTTCTCCATCATGAAGAGCGCTCATTAACGCCACCAGCTCCTTAGGAACCGAAATCTAGCGGGGTGGTCAGACAAGTAAACATTACAACTTAAAAGGAAAACATAGAACGTTTATTTTATATAATAGGACTGTAGGTTGATTTGGGACATCACGCAATCCCTTTTGAAGAGCAAAGTGATTTCCCCCCCCCATTTTACCACTCCAATATCTTCAAGTTCTACTCAAACTTTCCATGAAGAGCAAATCTATTGCAGTGCCCACCTCAGCCCTGCTGCGACAGGTTTACTACTGGCTGGATCTGGGCATTGAGAATAAATAACATGCTCATGCTCAAACTCGATTCCCTGTTGTGGCCGGGATCAGTACTGGATCCTCTGTGCAGGGCCGGCCGAAGACTTAACGCCGCCTGGGGCGAAGTTTAAAATGCCGGGGGGGCGGCATTATCTACCCCCCCCCACCGGTACTTACCCTTAAACAGTCCTGCGGCGAGTCTCCCTGTGCTGCCACGGTGCCGGCTTGTAATGCTGAGCGCCGGAAATTCACGTCACTTCCGGCGCTCTGCATTACAAGCCGGCACAGAGACCAAACAGGGAAACTCGCCGCAGAGGAGAGAGAGAGGGGCGCCGAGCGGGTAAGCGAAAACCACTCGGTGCCCCTCTCTCTCTCTCTCTCTCCTCCGCTTCAAAAAAAATAAAAAAAAAAGTGCCGCCCCTTCTGAAGTGCCGCCTGGGGCAATTGCCCCAGTCGGCTCCATTGTAGGGCCGGCCCTGCCTCTGTGTACACATGTAAGCCTGTTAAGCAGGCCTGGGTGTTGGCACAGGGGAGATAGAAATTGGGTCTAAATAACACCTTTTACAGAAATGCTATGCAGCACTTTGGAATAAAGGACAACAACTTTTTATCATCCATTTTCCCCACGGAAAAGGGAAAAAAACAAGTTGACTGTTCCTTCTAAACAGTAGAAAAGCCTAATCCTCCATTATTCGTGTAGATTTTTTCCTGAATTTCAAATTTTCTGGAATATATGGCGTAAAGGTGCTATAAGTAATAGCTTGAGGAATTACCGGGTAATGTCACCATCGATCAGCGGTGTAGTCATTACCTGTAGGCATGTTAAAAACGTGCACTTACTGGATATTGCCCGGCTATCCATAGTCGCTACAAACCTGGCAGTAGTAGGTGAATTTCACCGATGGGGTATCTTGGCAGGGGATGATGGTTCTGCAGTGGGTAGCCTAAAAAAAAAATAAAAAAAAAAGTTTGATAAAAAAAAAGTCATGCAATTCATTTGAATTATGAATTAAAATGTGTGTTCTCAATTGCTTTGATGTTCTACATGTCATCTTCTAGGCATAAATAAATTAACATGAATCATGTTTTTTTTGGGGGAGCATCAGTATATGAGATAAGTCAGCTAGTATTACTCTAAGGTTCCTTTGCACATTCGCATAAACCCACAGAAGGTCTCAACTTGCGTTATGTGATGTAATTTACTCTTTACAACATTCCAAATTATATGCAAATAACAGCAGCGCAATTGGGCTACATCCATGGAGAGAGGAGTCTGTGTGTATAACGACCTATTGAGCCTTGGTGCTGCTGAGTTGTTACGTGTACAGAACAGTGTGTTTCTATATATCAAGCAACACATCTATAGGGGTTACGCTTCAGAAAGCAAAATAGAGTTTGTCACCTGGCATTGACTGAAGAGATAAGGATGAATCTTCCCTGCTGTCTGTTCTGGTTTAAGCCACTGGAGAGCTGATGACTTGGGAGAGGTTTCAGAGCTGATGTCCACAATGATCTCTTGACCCCTACATACATAAATAATAATTTAGAAGTATTCTAAAAAAACCATCCAAAAATCCCTGTTACACCTACAATGACCCAAGGGTCCCACCCTTGGTACACAAATTAACAAATTCTCAGTAATTGAAGTGTTGAACGTCTCATTAATGCAGCATCTACATTACTTTTTCCATCATTTTTGTCCTTGGTTTCCCTCTTGTGCTCTCTGCGTTCTTCTGGAAAACCAATGGAGGTGGCTGCAGTCAGTCTACCCCATGACTATGGTAGAATTTGGGAAGGTATACTTCTTTCTACCAATTAGTTGTTTTCTCTTCTAAGCCAGCCGATATACCAACACGCCTTAGTTACCTGGGTTTGTGCTCTGCTGGCATCTTCCTATAGCCAGGATTCTATCCGTTTCTGCCATGACTGCCCTTCTACTTTGCTTGTCTCACTGTGAAGCTTATAAAACATTGCTTTTATCTGGAAGTCTGTAATCCTGACCCAGTTATCCTTAGACCCCGTGCTTAGGGATTGACTACATAGTACGGCTGATCATGTCCTGGTGTCTAAGCCATCCACAGCGATGCCAGGAAAAAACTTGGCTCTGCCAACAGAGTACCCTTTGAGACGGGTTACTGCATTCATGCTAATGACACAGTGGTGAACAATCTAGCTTGACACATGATAACCATATGGCCCTTCATTTATAAAAATAATCATGCAGGAATGTGAAGCGCTAGATGCAAAATGCTAATTCTCCATATGAATTTCCACATTTAAAATAGGCCATTTGGTCAACATCTGCCTGCCCTGTGAATCAATCTGTAACTGCTTAATTTTAGTAAAACGCACGGGGACCATTTTGTAATTGAATCCATAATCCCAGTTTCAGTCTGTTAGGATGTATCTGCGTGACATGCTAGGTATATCTTTTATTCCTCTTCATATTTTGTGCCAAATAAATAGGAGTATCCACAGAACATTATTAAAGTGGCAACATTTCACATGGTTAAATAGCTCAAGGAGTGTAATCATTCAGTAGAACTAAGAGGGAAGTTCCCAATACAACTTTTGGTTTTATTAGGAACAACCAAAGAGCAGCACCTCTAATATAGAGAGAGAACACACAAACACACACAACTTTTCTGAATGGGTTATAAGACTTGTATTCTGTTAGAGTCGACTACCATCTGGTGTTATGGTTACCAGACCTTTTACTAATTAAATACAGCCCTCCGAGTTTTCGTCTAGAAGGTGTACATGGTAAACGCCAATTGTACTGCAGTAATCGCAAAGCGCACAGAGAAAATAAATTAGTATGAAAAGTTCAGAGCATTGCAGGCAGCCATGTCCCCATCAGCACTAACCAAGCAGTAGGCTTTGCACCAATACAAAGTCTGAGAACTTCATACTGCAATAATAATCGCGATAGGAAGTCTGCTAATTCATGATCCAATAACGAACGCTGAACTTTACCCTCTTGAAGTGTGCATTTTTAACAGATAACACTTTTCCCAAAGTACAGGGCAGGATGTAAAAAAATAAATAAATAAAAATGTAGAATTTAGTAGCCATCCTCCACTCCACCATGGGTTAGAAATCTTTATGGCTGGCAGCTTTAAACTGGCAGACATTAGCAAGTACTAAGTACCAGGGATAGATCAGAGAAACGTCAGAGATGCCTATGGCTTTTATAAGGTATATTGGATTTAGCAGAATAAATTGGATAGGAGCATTTAATATTTTATAAAGCCAAACAAACATATTATTTAGAAGAAAAACAATTAGGTGAATTATAATTCTGTTTACTTAAATAGGTGCTGAATATTCAATTTATCTAAAATACACATATTGCTGAAAATTGGGATTAAGCATCAGGATCTTCTCACGCCAGACACCAGCAGAATAGTCAAAACAAGACCAAAGGCCGATTAAGGTCCGAATCTCAGGGAGACCAGATGGCCAAATGGCTCTGATCTCCCACCGAGTTCTATGTTTATAGAGCTCATGTACTTGTGTACAACATACACCCCAAAGTGTAATAAAAAGGGGGGATGCGAGTACTAGGTTTTACAGCAGGTATAGGGGTGCACAGATCAAACAATTTCTGTGTCATTCCGAACAATCTAGGTTGTACCTTGTGAGGGGAAACGGGAGAGTTATTTCCAGAGGGGTTCCTTTAAACTTGTGACTTGTCCCAAGAGAATATTTTGCCTCTTGCCCATTCACTGAAACTTTCTTTATGGTCAGATCCTTGGTGTCAAAAATCTGGAGGAAAAAAAAAAAAATGATCATTATTCTCTCCCAAAATACTTTGTCGGGAAGTTTACAGTTCACAAGTTAATAAAATAAATAGTTTTGCTTTATATACTACAAGATAAAATGATTTTTCCATGCTGGTCAGCAAGTTCTACACCATTCATAAAGATGGCAGTACTTTCGAACACAGATTATCGATGCTGAAATATCTGTTTTACTGACAAAGATGGGATGAGAATCTTTGCACTATAAATTCATGATACTTAAGACATCCTGGCACAATATTATTTCTAAGAGACCGGAGTTGCAGTATCACGAACGTACAGAAATGATTAGCTGTCAACCGAGGTGTAAACTTAAACTGAATTTGTAATCCAAGTTGTCCTTGCAAAAGATCAGATTTCAAAACTGCTAAGTACGGTCTCCTCGGTCAAACACAGAACCACGATAGCAAAGCCTGTTTATTGGAGCGTAATCACTTCTTCTTTAAAGGCGATGTTCCACTTATTGTGCTGAATTAAGCAATTTGCTCAGATGAGCCTTTATAATGCACAACTATCCTGCTTTAGTGAATAGACCCCTTTGTGTGCATAAAGTTATAAGAACTACATGCCATTCATTTTATCTCAGTGGAACATCACCTTTACTTGGAAGCATTTGTCTTGCGCATTGACTCAAAGGGATGTAACGGTAAAGTGAATGTTACAAAACTTAAATAAAGAAAGATTAAAATAAGCCTATCAGAGTATTTATCATAGTTCATTTTACTAACTCTTGAACAAACCAATGTTATGAAATCTCAACAAAAAATATTTTGATCCCATGGTAACTCAACTACTTGGCTTCCTACTCATACATTATACAGACAAATATGTGCCTTGGGCAATCACGACCACATGCAGCTTAGTCTTGCCTAATGAAAACATTTTTTGTTCCAAATTAGAAGAGCTGCCATGCCCTGTCCAATAGCAGCTAGTGTTTTATTGCAAAAAAAGAAGACAGATTAAAACACAGTTCATTTATCACTACATATATTTGCAATCAATGATGCTGCACATTATTTCAGGTCAACATTTCAAGTGCCCAGTCTCTGCCCAAAGGCAGCCCGGCTGTAGCCGGTGCACCGGTCCCTGCCCAAAGGCAGCCAGGCTGTAGCCAGTGCCCGGGCCCTACCCAAAGGCAGCCAGGCTGTAGCCGGTGCCCCGGTCTGGGCCCAATAGCAGCCAATGCCTGGCCCCTGGCCAATAGCAGCCAGGCTTGTGTCCAGCTCCTGCCCAAGGGAAGCCAGTCTGCAGCCGATGCCCGGTCCCTGCCCAGCACTCAGGAAGCAGCCCTCTCCCATGTCACCGTACCAGCTGGCTCAGGGAGTCGTGCAGCCCCCGCACGGTCAGTGAGCTGGAGGCTCGGATCACCCGACATCCGAAATCCACGCAGAGTTTGAGGTTGATGTGTCTGGTGATGAACTGATCCGCGGAGGCGAACGAGCTGGGATCGGCCATTGCTACGAGGAGATCGCTGCCCGGTGAGCGCTGAACACAGAATCAGACCGTGACAGCCGAGACGCCGATAGAAGAGAGGTAAAAATACAACAGCGCTCCCAGCGTGCAACGGGGCAGCAATGCGAGGGGCATCATGGATAATGTAGTCTCGTTCTACTTAGTCCTCAACAAATGATGTTGGACGTATTGCTACTTTTCAAATAGTTAATTATGATCGATTATGCGCTTTAGTCGTTGGTTTTAATACAATTTATACCAAGAATGTGGCACTAATGTAAAAAAATATTTCACTTGTTCATCTCATTTATGAACTGTGGTGAAATCCAAGTTAAAGGATATGGCTTAATAAGTATTTTTTATAACATTTGAATGTGTGATTTATTAAAGAAAACATACATAAAAACATATATATATATATATATATATATATATATATATATATATATATATATATAAAATTTCATTTACATTATATTCCGGTTAACATGTAAAGTAAATTGGCGATGTTACTTTTCACGCGTCATATACTTCTCACACAAGGTTTTATGCTTTTAGGGTTTCCATAGTCTACCCGGCTTTAACCCATTCATTCATTTACGGACTGTTATGAAAGATACTGTATGTAAAAAAAGGGCCTTTCATTTCCTGTTCTTCTTTCTTCCTCCTTTCCCTGCTAAGTGCATTTTAATAGCTTTCATCTCAGACGCTTATATGTAAAAGTTGCTTCCTTTCTGGCTGATCACACTCAACCTCGCTTTTACCGTGGTCGAGGTCGACTGGCCCTTGGGGCCTTTTGGCATATAGGGGGGTAAAAGGCATGTCATGGGGCATATAGGGGGGTATAAGGCAAGCCTGAGGGCAGATGTGCATAACTGGGGGGCAGGTTGGCAAATAAAAGGAAATAAAAACAAAAAAAATATATAATTTTTCTCAGCTTTTATTAAATATGGAAAAAAAGTTTACATGAATTCATAAAGAAAGTTTCATACAAGAATATCTTGAAGAATAATGTGATCACCGTTTTGTTCCACTGAATAAAATGGAACTTTTTCATCTAAAATTGTTTGCATTACCAAATATTTTGATTCCATTATGTCTAATGTATTTCATTTATTAGGGCCTTTTAACACTTTTGCTTTCTGTCATTTTAATACAAATAATGTGATAAAAAGAATGTTTTATAGTTATTTGTATGGCAAATAGTGTGACTCGGGTATGTATAAGGGGTGCGTGTGGGTATAAGAGCTCGACCGCAGGATAAGCTATATGGGGCTGGTCTCCAAATGTTTCCAGGGCTGCTTTTCATTCCCAGTCCGGCCCTGTGGACGAGGTACCCCCCCCCCACACACACACACTTAGGGTCAGTATCACAACGGTCTGTGTTGCAAGCCACAATAATGATTATGCAAGAAGGGAGGATGTGTGCCAGTACATTTCAGAAACAGCATTACATACTGTATATGCACACAGAAATGTATCACCAGTACACAATTAAATATGAGTGAGCTAGGACTGGATTCAGTACATGTAGCCACGTCTGTAACTTTTTAGTGAACTATACCAATTTTTATTTAGAAACATACTAACACAGAATTTGAGAGAAGATAAGAACCATTTGGCCCAGGTGGTCTGGCCACTTTCCCTGATTTAAGAACTCAGACCTTAATTAGTCCTTGGTCCTGTCATAGATTCAGGATAGCCACCAATTAACATATACTAGCATACACACACTCTAACCATGGCTAACCCCTTCTTCATGCATTTCTTTCTAACATAGGCACGGATCTGCGGGGGGCTTCCCTCTGAAAGGTCGAGCCCTAGGTCACCTATGTGGTGGGGCCATCCCAGTCTGTCCCAGCACTGACCTATTTTTGCCTTGATAAATATACCATAGTTAATGCTTGACATGGTTATCAAATCTTAATTGAATCAGTTTAGGGCTACATTTTAAAAGGGAAGCATTCATCAAACAACCAGTATAGATACAACAGGATATTTTGAAACCAAATTCCTCAGGACATCATATCAGCACTTTTCGGTAAGGAGTGAGTCAGAATGTATATTGCGTAATAAATGTTACATAATACAAGTCTCAGCCCTTACAACAGATTTTACACAAATACTGAATCTAGACTCATGGTACTGGCCTTCAGCATTTCCCTTTGGTATGTAACTTTAACCCCTTAAGGACAACAGGTTGCATTGTGAGCCATGTACGGGCTTAGTCGTGAAGGGGTTAAAAATGTCATTTTCTAAAATATATTAAAGAAAAACAGCTTAACAACTATATTATAAGATGCAAAATGTAATATATACCGTATTTGCTCGATTATAAGACGAGGTTTTTTTCAGAGCAAATGCTCTGAAAAATACCCCTCGTCTTCTAATCGGGGTCGTCTTCTAATCAGACCTCAAATAGAGTCTGATTAGGAGACTAAGATCCAGATCCCCCGCACCGCTGCAGGGGACCTGGATCCTCCTGTCTCACCCCCCCCCCCCATCATACACACTTACCGGTGCTTCCTGCTGTATTGCCGGGGCAGCGGGTTGACGTCTACGCGATCCGCGTAGACAACGTCCGCTGCAGCCGGAAGGAGGTGTGGCTAGCAGCGGGGGTTGTCTGCGTCCGTCGCGTAGACCTTCCCCGACTGTCAGAGATCTCTGATCTCTGACAGCCGGGGAAAGTATACGCGACGGACGCATACAAACCCCCGCTGCCAACTCCACCTCCTTCCGGCTGCAGCAGAAGGCGACGTCAACCCGCTGCCCCGGCTGGAAGCACCGGTAAGAGAGGGCTGAGAGGGGAGAGAGGAGAGAGGAGAGGGGAGGGGAGGGGAGGGGAGGGAGAGAGTGTGTGTGTGTTAGTTAAATGGGGGCATAGGGCATTTCTGGAGTGGCGTTAAGGGGGCATTTAATAGAGCACTCTGCCTCCTGAAATGCCTTATACCTCCCTATATGCCACCCTGCCCCATAATATGCCTTTTAACCCCCTAAATGCCAGAGTGGCATATAGGGGCATAAGGCATTTCTGGAGGCAGAGTGCTCTATACAATGCCTTTTAACTCCCTTAATGCCACTCTGCCTCCTGGAATGCCTTATACCTCCCTATATGCCACTCTGCCCCACAATATGCATTTTAACCCCCTAAATGCCAGAATGGGATATAGGGGTATAAGGCATTTCTGGAGGCAGAGTGGCACATAGGGGGTCAAAAGGCATACCATGGGGCACAGTGGCATATAGAGAGTTAAAAGGCATATCATGAGCCACAGTGCCATATTGGTGTGGCAAGCCTGGGGGCAGATGTGCGTAACTGGGGGACAGGTTGGAAAATACAAGGAAATAAAAACAAAAAAAATATTTTTCTCAATCATAGCTTTTATTTAAAAAAAATAGTTTACATGAATTAACATTTACTGGTAAAACTTTTTTCCTTTGGGGTCGTCTTATATTCAGGCTTTTTCTTTTTTTCCTAAGTTAATATTCAGATTTTGGGGGGTCGTCTTATAATCAGGGTCGTCTTATAATCGAGCAAATACGGTATATATATAAAACATTCATAAAAAAAATATTAAATATACGAATGGATATAATTTCTGTTTTATAAATACGGTAGCACAGTTTTTCATGGATATTATAACAAATCCATTGCGCTGTACCATATGAATCACCTTCATTGAATGCAGAATGCAATGCCCTTTAGCGTAGATAGAGACTTCAAATGAGGCCAGGCTCCACGGTTTGAGAGAATGATGATTTCACATTTCCTAACAAAAAGTGTGTATGATGGTAACACAGTCGCCTTGCGTTGACTGAAGAGGTTAAGGGTGAATCTTCTGTCTTCTCTAGTTTGAGAAATTGAAGAGCTGATGTCTTTTTAGCAGATCCCACAAATATATTGACTGATGCAGAATGTGATTCATTGTATTAAAACGTGTTAAATGTACAAAAGCTATGAACAAAAAAAATGTGTTTTTTCCCCAGTTACTTGACAGGCGAGCTTTTTTATATGTGTGTGTAGCATTACGAAATATGTTTCAGGTGAACCCTATAAAAGTTCAACTATTGTTAGTTGTATTTGTAGGATTAGCAAGACTTGCAAAGGCAATGATATGCCAAGTGTCTTACTACAAAAGTTATTCCAATTAAGTCATTACCAGCAAAAAAATAGTTTAGTAAGCAAATCAGTAACACTAACAGATCCTGATAAGGTTTTAGACTTTGTACTTACAACGTCTTACATGTTATTTGCAGAATAAAGCTACAATAGACAGATAACCGGTTCTAAATGTAGGGATATAGCTTTTCACGCTGCAAAGTTCAACAGGTCTGTTGGAAGGCTAGTTTGCAACATAACGCAAATGCAAGCCAGGCCACATTTTTATGTTTAAGGCAGGACAAAAATTGGCAGCTGCTCAGGGACCAAGCTTTACAATGACCCACATCAGCTGACTAATGTGCCCAACTAATGTGAAGTCATAAGGGGATTCAGATATTATGATGAGGGATATACAGATACCTCATGAGAGGGAGCAAGGACATAGACGTGCTTGATGAACTGTTAGGCCAGGGCCCCTTTCATGTGTTTGAGATGTTGCTGTCATCATGCAATTAGACATATTCAATATAATTTTTGAAGCAAAGAAATGAGTTGATGCAGCTACATAACATTCATAACCTGGGTCTAAATGGTATACCACTTGAAAAAGGTTTATGTACTAGAATAAATTTCCCATAAGCTCTTCTCTGGACAAAGGTCTCATTACTAGATCTATAATTGCATTGAAAAGAATGTGATCAGGAATAGTAAGGTAGAGACCATGCAGTATAATTGTTACACCTTTATATCAAACGGTGTGCATGTTGTATTCTTTAATGACGTACTTTCTTTATATATACCACAGTCTTTACTAATTGGAAGTGGAGAATACTGTGATAAAATCATTGTCAAGATAACCCAATCAACTGATTGCAATACATTTTTTCATAAGTTCTAGGCAATAATCATTTTTGTGCAGTTATTTATGTTCTGTGTTTTTACCTGTGCAGTGTTTTCCATCCACAAATGTGGAAAGCAAAATCACACCCTTAGTATCACTGACCAAAAAAAAAAATATGAAGGCAGGTTTTTCCAGAATCACAGGGAATTTCAACAAAATTTCACAAATTTGTTCAGGTAATTTTCTAGCGCGCTGCCGTCAGTTGTCAATTTGCCATGTTCAGGAACACAATGGATTCTCAAGCTATGCCTAATTCAGCAACACAACCAGACAAACATTGGTGTCTCCTGGAAGGGGCAAAATGGTAATTTAAGCAATCAGGGGCCATCATAGAAAGATAATTTTAATAGATTTGGTGGCCTTAAATAAACAAATCAGGGTAAAAAATTAATTATGCTAATAAAGAGATAAGGAAGTTAGATATTAAGTTAATTATCACTTTGAACTTGGCTTTCCAAAAACTGCAGGTGCCTGTTTAGGGTAGTAATAATAATACACTTTGCATAACGGTGCTTTCTTTGTAATATGAAAACCTAATCTTTAACACTCACTAGATTTTTTTTTTTTCCGCAAGGATGTAAGGCTACACTTCATGGTGCTAATTCCATTCACGGTAATTTGCAAAAGAAGAGTACTAAGCACATTCAAAATTTACTAAACTAGTAGACACATATTAAAGGTGCCGTTCCACATAGTCTACTGAATTTACCATTCTTGCAAAAAAATGCAGCTTTAAAAAAACAATTCCTACCACTGCTTAATGTCCAAACATTTCCTATAAATAATTACCGGTATTTAATTGTGTAAACAGCTGCCTGACTTGTCCTTGTCATTAAACTGGTCCAAGGAAAAAATAGCATGACTGTAGAACAGCACCTCTGAAAAAAAGACACTTTAACACAGTATTCACTAAAATCAAAGAACTGCAGCAACCCGCCGGTATTTTCACGGCTCACGTGGTCAGTAAATGCTGCAAAGTAAGACAGAAGAGCATTTTCAATATAACTTGGTTGTGAAGATATGTGTTTTAGCTTACTACTCCCAAACAAGTCAAATGTTAAACTTATTGTACTGCAACAACTGTCTGAACATCTCCCTTAACTCTCTGCTCTTCTTAATCCAGCTGTTGTCTTTTCTCCACTTCTCCAATTTCCACATTCTGTTTTCCATTGGCATGGCATAAGAGAACACTTTCCCATAGTGTTCAGTCTGAGGAAGCCTGTGTTGTCTATCACTGTTGTTTATTTTATTGACTCTCATCCCACCTTTCTACACATCTGTCCTCAAATTTTAAGTGGACTTGTGCATTCTTCATAAAGTCAATGTTTCTGCTGTTATTTAAACTTACTTGTTTCTCTCTCCTCCATGTAACCTGCCTTCCTTTTTTATAGCATTTTAGAATGAGTCCAAAAGTCCGCCATGCCCACAGGTTAGCCAAAGATCAGGCAACGAGCTCTTCTGCATGAAGCCTCCACTGAAATTAGACCTCAGCCATTGAGAACTGGGGGGATCCAGGATCTGATCAGGGAACTATTTGCCAGATTCTCTGCTGGCAACATTTACAAAAAAAAGACATAATTATAAAAAAAGGAACAATCGTATGGTAATGATAGATGTTAAATGACCAATTAATACAGGGTTTTCTTTTACTTTATTTGAAAAGGCAGGGGGGGGGGGCATGTGTGAAACGTCCGTCATCAGGCAGAGCATGATATTATAAACCTGCTAGGTGCACACAACACTGGATACACTAAAAAGATAAACAAGGAATTTACACATATATGCTATTGCCTAAATAATAATAACCACTTAATTTACACTTATTTTTATAATAATACTGACTGGTCTGATTGATTCATTGATCCTGCACAGCTTTACACTCAGCCTGATGCAGATGCTGCCGTCTGTTCCATGCCCAGCAGCTAGATGCAGCCTGTGCCCGGTAAACTGTGGGATTATGCCCGCCTCTCGTTAAAAAAACATTTATTTTAGAGTTTGTGAAAACCCAATACTTCCAGCAAACGCCAGTTTGATGACCTAAAGCTATTTCATGAACGAATGAAGCAAACTTTGGTGAGAGTCACACTATGCAATTCCTCGTTAGTATAGTGGTAAGTATCCCCGCCTGTCACGCGGGAGACCGGGGTTCGATTCCCCGACGGGGAGGCAGCTGTTTTTTTTTCTTTCCTGCTTTTAATTAACGGTTTACAAGTTTAGAAATGTGTTACATTATAAGGACGTTTGTCTGTAATATTTAATTTAACTGCATATGAATCAAATTCCATCTGTGTGTTGGGATGGTGTTTTCCTTTGTATCACTATATCTGCCTTGCCACAGTTGACCAAGTTGTGAGTTGTATTATAAACCTACTACAGAAGCAAATGCAAAGAGCTAGCAATTTGTCACGTTACAACACTAAATATTGTGTCACATCAAGCGGGGCCTTTCACAATAACCTCACTGGTCAGTCCAGCCCTGTCAGGAGAGCTGGGACATCTTAACATGGGTTGGACCCATGAAATGTGAATTCACCGCGTGGACAATCCCTGATTTCAGGCAATGAATGTACAAAAGAAGCCTGCGGCCCCAACAGATGAAAGCAGAACCTATTTCTGTGAAAGGTTAAAGACTGTACGCAAGAAAGCATATTAAAGCCTTCCCACTCAAATCTAAGATGTATGTGCACGAGGGTCTGAACATCTTCATTAATCCACATTTAGCTGGAAGGTGGCACTTGATCCATATTTAGAATGATGGCCCTTAATTGCTCTTTATAAATATGATGCTTTGTATGTAACCTCTGTGTTTATAGTTTCACCTCCCACCCCATGGAAGTTACCATGGCGAATATACTATATATTATATTTATTAAGTTATTATAATAATACATTGCAGATCAACGTTATCTTATATACTAATAAAGGATTGTAGGCCCCAAATCTATCTATTTTTGTGATGTAACATAAATTTAAGAGGGAATGTGCCATGCAGAATGATTCGTTACTAGAACATTTTAAAAGTGTCCCCAAAACGAAGCCATGATCCATGGAATATGTAAGGAAATATTTGTCCTCAAGTTTTTTGATATTTTGTCTTTCCCAATTACTTATAATAATGTATATTTTCTACATAACAGCACAAATTCAAAAAAAATTACTTCCTTAAACACAGTTCCCTTTCTGTGGTCTTTTGAAATAGTTCTACGAGTCTGATAAAATATTGTGCATGGTATCTGGATATCATTGCATCTCTATTATAACTACACTGAGGGTTCCCAGCATTTGCGGGTTGTCTATTTTTAAACTTTCGCAGATGTTATACATTTGCATTGTCAAAAGAAAAGCAGGCATTTTTTGATTCCAACTTCTTATTTCAGATGTCTTCTTAGAAGTTTGGGGGGATATATACAGTATACAATTAGGCCACTGACACAATTTTCGGGGGGTATATACAATTTGGACACTGACACAATTTTCTTTATTTTGGCTCTGTACATGACCACAATGGATTTGAACCACCTACTTTGCTTATAGATGGCGCGGCTCTGCATAAATAAAATGTTAGCTCCTTTGTGATGCTTTGGCAGGCCTTTTCTGCCTTACGTTTTGTCTTCAGCAAGTGAAATGCATGCTAGATCAGGTTGAGATCAGGGGATTGACCCGGCTATTGTACAATATTTCAGTTATTTGCCTTTAAACGCCTGTGTTGTTTTTGCAGCATGTTTTGGGTCATTGTTCATCTGTAAAGCGCCGTCCAATCAACCTATCATACAATATATTCCTATCCACTTCAAAATTCATCCGGCTGCTTCTGTCTTCTGTCACATAATAAATAAACACTAGTGACCCAGTGCCATTGGAAGCCATAAATGCCCATACCACCACACTACCTCCACCGTGTTTTACAGATGATGCGGCATGCTTCGGATCATGAGCCGTTCCAAGCCTTCTCCATACCTTTTTCTTCCCATTAGTCTGGTACAGGTTGATCTTAGTTTCATCTGTCAAAAAAATCTTTTTTAAAGGTTTTTGGCAAAATCTAATCTGGCCTTTCTCTTTTTGAGGCTTATGAATGGTTTTGTACCTTGTGGTGAACCTTCTGTATTTGCTCTTGTGAAGTCTTCTCTTTATGGTAGACTTGGATAATGATATGCCTGCCTCCTGGAGAGTGTTCTTCACTTGGCTGGATGTTGCAAATGGATCATCCAGCACTGTTGTCTTCCATGGACGTCCAGGCCTTTTGTGTTGCAGAGCTCACCTGTGCGTTCTCCTAATGTTCCTGCGATCTCTCTGATGGTTTTTTCTTTTTTTTTTGTAGCCTAAAGGTGTACTGTTTTGCTTGCTTGACAGCATGTTGTGGGTTCACAGCAACAGCTTACAAATGCGAATGCCACACTTCGAATCAACTCCAAACCTTTAACCTGCTTAATTCATGAAGAAATAATAAAGGAATCACCCACACCTGTCTATGAAACAACTTTTGAGTCAATTGTCAAAGTACTTTGGGTCCCTTGAAAAAGAAGGGGCTACATATTAAAGAGCTTCCTCCAATTTGGATGTGAACAACCTCAAATTTAAGCTGAGACACTGCACTTTAAGGTAAACAGCTGAAATAACAAAACTTGTACAAGTATTTCCAGACCTAACTGTATGTATATGTGTTTAGTGAACAAAACGGATGGCAGTTAACTTCCCATGTCTGCATTACATGGAAAAATCACCCATTGTCATACACACCCCAACTACATTATTAACTTATCAACAATACCCTTCACACATTTACACATAGACAGTAAAACATGCTGTATCATTCACAACTCACTCACACATCTGAGCTCCACCTGCCTCACAAGGTTATTTTTTTAAGTTAGACGCAGGGGTATACCAGTAAATTCTGTGGGTACTTTTCATCACTGCACATGCCAAGAAGTTGGCCAATAGTACGTAAAATCATTGGGTATAGCCAGAGCATCTTGCTCCAGGGCTTTACGTTTATCAAAGACAGGAGACAGATTGGTGGCATTGTAGCTTGGTTACGAACATACAAAGGTATTTAAGGGTCACTCTGGCCCTGGGCATTTCTATTAGATGGAACACAAATGGCAAATATTTGGGGGTCTTGGAAACTAAGCAACTATATGGAAAGGATTGCAATGAATCCCTTTGCGCATTTGCATGCCAGAAATTTAAACATAAGGTTTCCAAAAAACCTACTCAAACTATAAAACAAACACTTGCTTCAGATATTTATGTTGCGGTTGTGGTGGCACACAAACACCCTCAGGTTGGTTTATGCATTTTTTAATGCATATGTGCCCTCAGTAACTATTTATGTGACATTCCTTGCAGAACAAGAGTATTGTTTTAATATCCTTTTGAATTCATCATTTTTAAGATCATACTTTTTAGTATGGACCGTCAGGCAAGGTCAAGCGTGCTGAAGTCACACAATTTGAAACACTGCTACCACCTTGAGGCAAAAGAGGAGAATGCATACATAGTAGTGCTTATAGTAATCTTTATTTTGGTTAAACACATAAATACATACTTAAAGCATGATAAGAGGTGTCACTCTTATGAGTATAAAACATTTCCAGTTGCTATGTTGATATATATTGTCTGTGTACAAAATTTTGGATGGAATTTTATACCGTATATCAGACTTTTATACATAGCTCCAATGATCTGCATTCATACACACATTTATAATAACTAATCAAAATGACTTTCTAACTGTAACCAAGTCCCTGAGGTTGTGAGACTTTGACATATGTGTGTCCAGGAACTTCCTCTTCTAACAGAGGTTACAGAGGGGCTAGAAACTGCATCTCCACCCAGAAACTGGCTGACATAATGATTGTTACCTCTGCATACTTAAACTTTTCTCTTTGTCATTAACTACCTGCATGTTGCTGTAGATGTAAAATGTTCTATTTCTGACCAAAGACAACCTTTCACGTTTTTATTGTTTTTAAGAAAGCCATAACTTTTAATACATTCTAATATATAACGATTTATGCTCTACTGTGCAAAACCTATTTAATTAAAGGAACCTGTCATCTCTGAAAACTCCATTTTCTGAAGGAGTGGCTTCATGAGGGGCAGAGCTCCCATGCGGGAGTTAGGTATGCACAGGTATGGAGCTTTGGAGGTACATCTGCAGGGAGTAGAAATGGAAGCGGGCAGGGAGCTGGTGTGACCAAACACGGCTCCTCTTCAGAGAAAGAGGAAAGTAAGCTGGAGACCCAGGGAAGCATTGCTACAAATATAGACAATGGGTGAAACCCGGTGGGTTCCCAGGTATGTTCCAATGCTCAGAATGGGTAGGCAAACCATAGCACCAGAAGTCAGGACATAGAGATATATGTCTCTTGTGTTTTTTAATTGCGAGATGGTTAGGGAGAAGTCTCTGGTCTCCCCAGCTGCCTCTTCCACCTGACATCTAGTGGCAGCTGAGTGTACTACACCAAGTTCACTCTTCCAGGTACTCTTCTCACAATGAATTAGTACAAAGTTCTTCTACTGCTATGTCTTGCATGGGAATGTTTGTGTGCATCTCCTGTATGTGCAGAAGTGTGAGTATTTATGCTTCAGTTTATGTATACATTGCACAAGTGTGTATATGTACATGTGTGCACATGTACCTAGAAAAATTTGTATAATTGTCAGTGTGTGTATGTATGAGGGTCTCGATATGGCTGAGTTTGTGTGCATATATGAATATAGGTGTCATTGTCAGTTTTAATTTTCAGCATGTATATGAATAAATATTTGGCAGGGGAAGTAGGACTAAAATTGGAAAGGCGTTCAGAGATGTAGGGGCCATTAAATAAGGCTTGCAAGGTGGATTAGGAATATGTGTTGCCTCACTTGAGGTAAGGTTACATCTGTTATTAATAGACGTGCTAAATTTGCCTGTGTGTGAATGAAAAGACATGTAGAAATTCAGTTTACTCGAGAGAGCCAACTAATCCCAGTTTTATTAATGCCCTTCATTACCCAAACTATATTGTCTGTGATAAGGTATCTGTGATATAACCATAGGGGACAACAACCATGCAAAGTATGACCTGTGCATCTCTATTCCATAATGGGTCTGCGGATAGGCCTACCTGCCCTAAAAAAAAAACATTTTAGTGCCCCCTTCCCTCTGGATTACACAACTCTCTTCTCTTTCTATGTTTTTGTACTGCTTGATACAGCGAAGCATCAGTTATAACCATGAAAAATATAACGTGTTTTACAAAATAACAGAATTGCGGTATTGTTGATAAAAGTACAGAATGTGTCGGTCTACGTACGTTTACGCATTTCCAGATTTGGAACTAATCAGTATACGCTAGGAGAGCACTATGTTCTGTCTGAAACATCGTGGAAAGGATTTCCCCGCAGGAAGGAGAAAGGTGGAGCAAACTGTACAGAGCATTTCTGGTTCTCTATTGTGCAAATCTTTGGAGGGACACAGGAAAAGGATGCGGAAGTTTCTACCGGATGAAGGAGGAAAAGTTCAAACATCAACAGCACCCAAATAATGTCATTAAAAGATATTTTTCATTTCTCTTTTAACACCAAACCCTTTCATTGCTGACATACGGTATACCGTATATTCTATGGTTCACAATCTGATGTCCGAGGATCAAGATGGGAAGGTTCAGTGACTTTTGACAAGACTGTTTCATTTAATGGAAAACAAATCCTCCTAGCTCCACCATGACTCCAGATCCCCAACTTGATAAGAGAAGGCCATTGTGGCTTGTGTTCATAGATAGATAGATGTATATTTCAATCCGGACCCCCAGACAAGTGGTATGCGCACCCGCAGCAAATTTGATGGTACTGCCTGCTTAAAGTCAATAGAGTCCAGTGAAGTAAACGCAGTTTAATTAAATGACTTCCCCACACACACAAAAAAAAGCAAAACAAATCATGGCTCCTATATTTTGGTTTGGTACACTGGAAAATTGGCAGGAGTGAGTTTTTATTTAAAAGGGCATTTTGTGAAACATGTATGCAATTATAATTGTGTGTAACAAAGTACATAATTTCAGTTCTAGCAAGATATCCCCATTTCCCTTGTGGGTGTTTTTTTTACATGGGCTGGTGGTAGATCATTTTAGTTTGGGAATAATCCCAGCAGAACTTAACATAAACCTTCCATGGCTCCCTCTAATTTATAAACTTAACTATAAGGTTTATCACATAACCGCATTACAATAAATGTTTTTTATTTCTTAGTAGCATCCAAAATTAGACTGTCACTGTGTGCAATGTGGCACTAATTGCTTAAGGAACAGCCAGGTTATTTTTTCCATTCACTGTTAATACCTCCAAGCTCTCAATGCTCTGCTACGTTTGCGTGGGCATCATATTTCTAGTTGTCTACTACACGGAAAGTTAGCTGCCAATCTGCCTGCCTAGATAGATTTCAAAATATGTCATTATATTGTCAGATTTCTCTATATATATTTGGAGACAATGATGAGTGGATTTCCCACTAGGCAGACTATGCATGTTTATAGTGATGTCAGTGGGATGATATTAGTGGACCTTGAAAAATAACCTTGAATACTCCACTCCAAGCTCTACCTGTCTTGACTAAAGTCATGCCCTGAACATTTTATGTTTATGTCCATTCTTGTGTTTGTTTATCTCCCAGGGGATCAGTGGTGTTTGTGCCTAGGTGCACATGGTCCTGGATACAACCTTCACTGATATACTTTTATATGACTATACTTGGTTTATAATATATACATCCAAAGGGTTGTCACAATCATAGAATTCAAATCCACATGTAGATAAAACTGGACACTGGACCCAGGTTCGACACAAAATACATATTTATTGAAGCATACTGCTATACATATACTCCTATAATAATGGAGAGCGTCCTCACTCCAAACGCTCAAGGGCTACATCTGGACTTTAAGTCAGACTTGTATTCTATCACCAGAGTCAATATGTTTTGCCTGTTGTACAACATGAATGCTCTAAAATTCCATAAAACAAAAAATATTCAAATATTACTTTTCTGAATATGCAAAACATTATTATTCTAATTGTTGCAGTTATTTATTGTGTAATTATAAGGTGAGAACTTGCCAAACATATAATCTTAATTATCCCTGCAACTAAAAGATAGTTTTTGTCCTCTTGATTAGCATTGCACTTAGCTTTTCAATCAAACATCGTAATAAATGACGGTCTAAAAGCATATGTCATTACTTTATACCAGAGCAGAATCAGTATGGAGAGCTGTGTTTAGTAAACCTTTCACCATGTTAGATTTAAAGGAACAGCTTAAATGGTACTAGAAGAGTTTTACTTGACTATCGCTAAAGTGCTAATCACTGGAACATTGATTTGTGTACACATTGCAGGCGTTACACGTCTTAATGGTGCTGTTCCACCTACCCTGCTTAATATTTACACTTTCTAATTCAAAGCAATAAAAACATCATTCATGAAACTGCTCAGTATACAAGCACCAGAAATGATTTCCTGTGTTGATACGCTCTCACTCTTGTAAAGGCAGCCAGAAGAAATCCGTTTTAACCGAAGAGGGGCTGGAACACAACATAAAAACGTGTGGGGCATAAACAAATGGAGAGGGGGAATTACAGACATAGACAAGTGCAGTGTAAAGAAAACAAACCAAACAAAAATATATATTTGTCATCGCTATACTACAAAGCAATTAAAAGCACAAATGACATTTCCATGATGGTGACCATTTAACATTCTCTGATCAGCTTATATAATATTTATATTATATTTCTTCTCAATTTACAGTAAGAAAAGAAATGCTAGAATTGGATTATGTAACATCGTTCAAAATGTTCTGATAATAACAGCTCATCATGCACAGAAATTAAGGAAATGCTCTGCACATTTTACAAATACTCCGCCTATTCTCCAGGGCATTGGGGAAAATATGAATTCATATCTATAGAGAAGAAAGTCAATCTCCAGGCTCATATTTACATGCTTAACATTTATTGGAATAGACTGATTAGGTATACGAAAACTCTGCTCTGTTAGACTAAGTTTATTGAAATTGTCAGGAATGCTGTCGTTTCTTAACTAGAAAAGAAGGGCGCTCTATACTTAGTGAATGACAACAATAGGGATTATTTTGACAGTTTAATGTGACACTGAACTCTCGTGTGAGATCATCAGCTGACTTTTACTTTGGAATGCAGAAAATAAATATCACAAATCATCCTCAGTATAAGAAAGTGACTATGCAGTGCTTGTAAGTAAGCATTATAAGTATTAATTAACACACCGTATTAATACTTGCAATGCCAGCGGTTTGTACAATGTGTTCCTTGTGAACACTTCAGGCGCTGAATTTGGTAAAAATCACTGGCACCCCCTAATAACATTAAATATCCCTGTTGACGACATGCAATTAAAGAGTCAATCTCTAACTCAATAATTTAAATGAAGCCAACACGAACTGGATTGTGTGTCAGATAAAGTGACATTTATCCAACACACCAGATAATGCTGAAGGGTAGATCCAAAGTCCTCAGCTTAAATCTGGATTCATTCGTACCCCCCCCCCAAAAGGGTGTATGACAAAACCTATTTTACTTTTTTTTTTTACACATCAATTTGCAAATTCATTTGCAGACATGCTTCTTGGCTTTCTTCCTGGGGTCAATGACAGCAATGGGGAACCTGGCAAACCATAAGGGGTGTCTATGGTATGGTTGTGTTCAGAATGGATGCTGGTTACCCCAAGAAGTCTTAGAGGTGACATGTCTCATTTTCCTCCCAGGGGTAGCCTACAATATTGCTCTTGTTGGACATTTAATGATGTTCTACAGACCTCAACAAACCTTGTCTGGGACACTTTGCCAATCCCTGTTTCCTCCTCTCCTGCCTCCTTCTATTGATGCAGGGAGCATACTCCTGTATCATGTCCATGTGTATATACTAAAGCACTTCCATGTTTTGGGTTTCCTATACAAAAAGTGATTCAGGTGCAAAGTTTGAAAAGTTGGTCACTATAGCAACCAATGGAATGGTCCCATCAGCAGGAGCACTGTAATGGTAAGACCTCGTTTTAACATGCAATGCATAGTTAAATATTTTATCCTGCGTAAGGGGAATATTTGGAAAAGTTTTGTTTGACTTCGGAAATGTGCCATTAAAATCTAAGCAGAAAACAGATTATTGTGACAATCCTCGTCCTAATATTAATGAATTTGAAGAGTGCAGGCTTCTCATGAAAACAGATTGACTTTGAAAACCTGCACCTTTTAGTTATATGCAATTATAATTACACATTATCGAATACATAAATCACATACTGCTTGACTCTTAGGGGAGCAAGCCTTATTATGACTTAAAAATCAATGCAATTTATTTTGCACAGCCTGGAAAGGGGTATGTTAACAGCAAACTGTGCCATGTTTCAGGTTAATTACAATTTCTTATAATCAAATCTGATAATTTAAACTTTCGCCATAGCTATGGATAAATAGGGATGTACAGAGAAAAATTAAGCATGTCAATTATTGTGGTTGTGAACATTGTTTAGGCATTGTTCTGGTTGCTATGGTGACTGCACAACTTTAACTAAAAGCTGATCAGATGTTTCATAAGATGTAGGAAGATTTCTTATATGATTCCAACAAGTTAGAGGAAATACAGGAACCAGCCATACGAGCAAAACGTAAATATTTTTTTTAATGTCATTTTGAAATAAATTGCCTGCTGGGGATTTTTTTTAATGCTGCCGAGTATGAAAATTACCTTCAATGCATTTCAAATAAAAAATTTGAAATATAATTTACCTTTACCTGTATACCTAAAAGAGATTATGTGGACATAGAGAAACATAGGAGCAAAAAAATGGTATATTATTATCATTTTTTTCTTCCCAACCTCTATTTCCTAATTAAAATCCCATCAACTTCTTCTCCGCGGAATCTTCTTCTCTATAAATACAATGTAATAATAAAATAATAATTAAATACATCATTTATGTAGGAACATTGAAAGAACTCCTCCCCAGTAGTGTAGAATGGGAAAATGTGGAGTATGGAGATATGGAGCATTTGTAGCTTGATATGTATGTGCGTGTACGTAGGTATAGGTGTTTGTGTGTGTATGTGTGTGTGTATGTATGAGTGTATGTATGTCTGTATGTATGTGTGTGATATTAATCTTTATATTACTGTCTTACCTCCTGACATTTCTTAAGGGACACCTTTGTTACAGAGGGTGTGGAGGGCGGGTGACTAGGGGCGGGGATTTATTTTTTATGTGACTTTGTGAACGTTAAATCGTTTTTTTATGTAACTGAGTAATGCAATTACTGGAAGAATGTATTTTATTTACACAATTTAATTTTGAAACACATGTCCTTTTGTTTCTTTACACATTGTTACTCTATGTAGAACACTCATACCCACCAAACATTTTGAGATAAGGGGGGGTGATTTAGGGCTAAAAAGGGGGACTGTCCTTCCTAAAAAAGGGACGCTTGGGAGGTATGCTATGTGTGTGTTACGTTACAGCGATGCTGAGTATCAGCAGCCAGAGAAAGGAGAGGGAGGAAAAGCCTGTTTACACAGACTGTAAACCGCCTGGGGAATAATGCAGCAGAGGAAGTGAGCCGGCTCTCTGTCTGACTGCTCCAACTTCCTGCTCTCTCTCACACACACACACAGCACTGAAAAAAAAGAAAAGAAAGAAAAAAATCAGGATCTCATTACAACAGGAACGCTCGCAGACGGCTGTCAGCATGGAGCGCGAACACATATTACCTGTTCCATTGTAGAACATTAAGGGGAAAGTTCCGAGGACACAGCAGGAGTTCGGGTAGGTAACTGCATGCAGTGGATTTAGGGATGCTGCAGACCTGCCAGCGATCGCCTGCACTGGAATCGCACAGCGGGCTTTATCGGGGGACGTGTCACGATAGAGCTGGAAGAGACACATGATGCTGTGAGGAGGCGCGGGGGGTAGCGCAGGTAGAGCGGTAAAGGGGTGTCACTGTCCCCGTGTCGTAGGAGGCAGGCTGGCGGTGTTACTGCGGGGTGACTGTCACCCGCCGCCGTCTGGGGCTGCTGTAGCCAGCTAGGTGCTGTGCGAGCCACAAAGGGCGAAGCTGGCTAGAGGAGGACGGGGGCAGCACGCAGTGGAGGCGAAGCTGGGATACACAGGCAGGGGGGTGCATTCTTCTTAAAGAAAACTTGTGTGAGTCTGGCTTGTCTGGAAACAGTAAGACTAATTGCCATGCGCTTCCGGTTTGAAAACTGGCAGCAGACAACATCTTGAAAATGAGTCACTGGAGCTCACAAAAGAGACTCTGTGGTTTCCTTCTGCTCAGGTTTATGTATTTGCGCCTTGCTGCTTCCTTTGTAGTCTTGAGAGGGATTTTTATTATTATTATTAGGTTTTTTTTTTTTTGTTACCTTGACCATTTAATAAAAGTCCCCTCAGACAGAGAGGTAGGGGATAGAAACTCAAGTGTTGTTTTTGGAGGTGAGGAATTCCACTTTTTTTTTCTTAATATAGTTAGAGGACCTGATGCTGCTGGGGGGGGGGGAGAAGTTCCCTTGAATTTTCCACTGGCTGCAGGAAGGGAGCATATTTAGTCATGGCTAAGTAATGTCTGCGAGCACCGACTAATCTCATTAGGAGTTTCCGGTCCCCAAACACTGGAGGGTTTTGTGCGCTCTCCAGGAGGAGCCCTGCCACCAGCATGCACAGCGTAGGAGACACATCCATCAGATCATCATCCATCACAACAAGGCTGCCTACCCTTCTGGACTAGAGTAATCAGCTAGAAGTAAAGAAAAAAAAAACCTAGAGCAGATATAATATATAGATAGATAGATATATAAAGAAAGAAAAGAACCCCGAGCAGATATAATATATAGATATATATATATAAAAAGAAAAGAACCAAGAGCAGATTCAATAAATAGATAGATATAAAAAGAAAGAAAAGAACCCAGAACAGATATAATATATAGATAGAAAAGGAACCTGAGCTGATATAATATATAGATATATAAAGAAAGAAAAGAAACCCTAGCAGATATAACATATAGATAGATAGATATATAAAGAAAGAAAAGAACCCCGAGCAGATATAATATATAGATATATATATATATAAAAAGAAAAGAACCAAGATCAGATTCAATAAATAGATAGATATAAAAAGAAAGAAAAGAACCCAGAACAGATATAATATATAGATAGAAAAGGAACCTGAGCTGATATAATATATAGATATATAAAGAAAGAAAAGAAACCCTAGCAGATATAACATATAGATAGATAGATATATAAAGAAAGAAAAGAACCCCGAGCAGATATAATATATAGATATATATATATAAAAAGAAAAGAACCAAGAGCAGATTCAATAAATAGATAGATATAAAAAGAAAGAAAAGAACCCAGAACAGATATAATATATAGATAGAAAATGAACCTGAGCTGATATAATATATAGATATATAAAGAAAGAAAAGAAACCCGAGCAGATATATAGGTATATATTTATAAAAAGGAAGAAAAGAAACCCAAGCAGATATAATTATATATATATATATATATATATATATATATATATATATAAAAGAAAAGGAACAAGCGGATATAATATATATATATATAAGAAAGAAAAGGAACCCAAGCAGATTATATATATATATATATATATATATATATATATATATATATACATATAAGAAAAGGAACAAGCGGATATAATATATATATATATAAGAAAGAAAAGGAACCTGAGCAGATATAATATATAAGAAAAAAAAGAAACCAGAGCAGATATTATATAATAACATATCAGGATATCCTATTTTTCAAAAGACATTGTATATATAGATAGATACACATACTGGGATCAGTGAATCATGTTTTGGAGTTACATTTGGTAAAATAATTACAATCATTAAAATATGTAGACTTGATTAAGTTCTTGTAATCATTGAGAATTCTCAATTTAAGAAGCTGGGTGGAGTAAATAAGCAAATCATAAATAATGACCTACTAAATTTTGCTTTTGGTATTTGAAATCAAGATGGCATCTTTAATTTTGTGCAGTTTTGGAATTCAGTGATTACTTTTAGCCATGGTAAATCATCATCGTATTGTTCAGAGGAATGCACGTAGTGGTTGCTATAACAAATTTATTTGTAAACGAAAATCCTAATCATTTCTATGATAGTCGAGGTGATCAGATTGCCTTTTGATTGGGAAAATGGAAAATGTATACAGCTGGCCTGTGTTATAATCATAGCTGCCTTAGACAGATATTAGTTTTGTTTCTCCGTTCAAAGAGACATCTTCTTGCTTTTTTACTTTACAGAGAAGGTTGTAGATGAGTGAAACATCCTCCCAGCAGAAGCGGTAGAGGCTTAAACAGCGAGGGAGTTTAAACATGCATGGGACAGGCATAACGCTATCCTGGATCTAAAACATGACCAATGACTGAATAAATAAAAAAATGGACAGCCTAGATGCGCCAAATAGTTGTTAATTGCTGTCAAATTCTATGTTTCTACCTGGATGCACATCTCCTTTTTTCTTGACCTTAATTTGATGCAAACATAGTTTATAATATTTTTTTTATTAGGGTGATTCATATTGATATATATATATATATATATACTTTTATCAAAGATAATATTTTGCATGTACTTGTTATATGTGCTATCATTGCTGATGTCATCTGTGAAGTCATGTCTGAGGTAATCAGCATGGGGCGCATGGAGTTAAGTTTAGAACTCCCATATTTAAGGGAGAACGGAATACTGGCTTCAAAAACCAACAATAGTGGCAGAGGAGCGCAAAGAAATACAAGATACTGTGTGAGTAGGTTTTTTGTTTTTTCTTCTACACAAGAGCGAGCTGCATATTATTTAAGGTGATGGTACAAAGCGCCCGGCTATATTGACTTTGGCTTTCTGTTGGTAATCCGTGCGTTAGCCGTAGAGTTTTGTGATTTAATATACACTACACAAGTGCTCGGAAGAAAAGGAGGGGGGCTCTTTTTGACACTTGGTTCAAAAGAACAGAACAACAGCATAAATCAAGGTGTTAACATTCAGCTTGGCCAACTTCCAAAGCTGTGCCTGGTGAAACCTCTGCGCATTGGATGCAAACTGCAGCTGAAAACACAAATATCAGAATGATTACATGTTTGTGTTGTGCTGGTATACAGATCATTACAAATAACTTTACATTCCAGGCAATTATGTTATTGTGTTTATGTTTTAAGTCTATTCATATCTCTATAATCTAAACAAGGTAGCTAATTCTGGGTATGTGTTAACCCTTTCACCATGCAGTCCTATTCCATCATGATTTTCAGTTTATGGCACATACATGATGGTTTGGTTAGTTGGGTGAATGTGTTGTAGGGGTGTTTCTTCTTTCCCAGCTACACTTGGTGTTTGCAGTTTATTATAGGAAAAGGCATGTTTATGTTTTCTCCATTTATACAATATGTTTAGTATTAAATGTATACTTAAATGTGGAATCTAAAGAAAATACTATGCACGGTAATTTGTATGGGTGCAAAAATAACATCAAAATGATTGCGTTTAACAAGTAATTTTATTATTATTATATTTATATAGCACCAACAATTTACACAGCGCTTCTTAGAATTTGCCAGTTTAAACAGAATAATAGAATGGGATTTGCAGGTGAATCGATACATTAAGTATTAGGGCCCTGCTCGCAAGTTTATAATCTATAGCGAATGGGGTGTAAAAAAACATAATAATTGTTATACTACCACTAGGCTACTCTAAGATGTACTTAAGGTGGTCAGTATCTTTTCTTAGAGGGTCAATGGAGCCATGTCACATGGGCCAGTCTGTTTCGTATAGACATGGATGTCTTCTAGCTGACCAAGCATTCCCTTACAGCAATTTCAGGAAGGATTTGGGGTACACGTGACAGGTATTGCTATGCAGAGTGTTGCTTCGTTCTGCCCCCTTTATTTTGATGGCTAGCATAGCATTGATATGGATGTTTAGCTGTCGCTTCCAAAGACTGCATTCGGAGGCTGTAGATACCGCTCAGCCACGTGCAATAGACCGGACGTTGTTTCCAACGAAAAGATAGCCAGTGGCCACTAGCAAGGCGGTTCATTTTATCAGTGATAAAACCCATTTAATACCAGTATTTATAAGCAAGATATTCCGCTTATGTAGCATGGTAATAAACCCTTATATGAACAGACCTTCTTTTCTATATTTTTGCAACTGTAATTTTTCTGTTTTTTTTTTTTTTACTTTACCATGTTTACGGATAACCTCCTGTGTAAGACATACTATTTTCATCTATGACAAAGGACGAGCAGCTGAAACAGCGTAACGGTGTAAATATTTAAATTAGTTTTCTATCCTCTCTCACTCTAGTAAAACACATTAAAACCATACAAACATAGAACTAGCCTGTTCATTTTAGGGCACCAAACGAAGCTCTTATGTAGAGAGGAAAAATTGTATACTTGGCTTGACTACAATAGAAAAACACACACACTCATTAGACAATAGGAAGAAGTGCACTGTACGGACAAAATAATTAGGGCACCTGACCAATACATCAAGAGGGACTTTTATGACATTGCCTTCTAAATAAATAGAGCTTAATATGTAGTTGGTCCCCCATTGCAGCTATAACAGCTTCCACTCTTCTTGGGAAGTTTTCTTCACAAGATTTTGGGGAGTTTATGTGGGAATCTTAACTCATTCATCCAGTAGAGCATTTGTGAGGTCAGACACAGATGTTGGATTAGAAGGCCTGGCTCCTGATCTCCGTTCCAGTTCATCCCAAATGTGTTTGATGGGGTTGAGGTCAGGGCTCTGCGCGGGCCAATCAAGTTCCTCTACACCAGACTCATCCAACCATGTCTTTATGGACCTTGCTTTGTACACTGGGGCACAGTAATGCTGGAATAGAAAGACCTTCCCCTACTTTTCCCACAAAGTTGGAAACATAGTATTGTGCGGGAGACCAAGGTGTCTATCGACATCGACATGCCAACAGAACGAGTATAATGTCATTATTAAGACTTTACTTGTCCTGAACAAAATGCTGTATAATTTGTGTGGGTACATCAAATATGGAAAAGTGGCATCATGGATAAGCATATGGGAAAATTGACAAAAAAAATTAATTTGTGTGTGATGACAGAGCTGATCTGCTAATTAGAACCCATGATTAATCTTAAACCATGGGAATTTTAAAAATATCAATTCCATTGGGAAGTATTCAAAGATGTGTTATTATTACCAAAGTAACCAATGAAATGGTCCAGATAACAATTAAGTTTCAAGTTTTTCACCACAGTTACTGTTTTGCTTCTTATGTACATACCTAGGACTTCTCTGGGTTTGACCTGGAGTGTCTGGTCAGTGTCAGTGCCTCATACCCCCACTATGGAAGAATTCATAATAAATGTGAGCGTTTAACATGCATTCTTCCAAAACAAAACTAAATGAATAAAGAACTTACCTGACTATGGAAATCAATGGCAGCACTTTGCATACAAGCACACTTCACTGGGCCAGCGTTGGGCTGACTGGAGTTGAGTATATCATGTGCCGTTAGACATGTGGCCGAATACATTTCTCGCAGGGAGGATGGTGAATGGGGCAAATGCATAGGGGGGATTCAGCAGAAACCCCCGTACATCTGCAAACTGGGCACCCAAAAATTTAAAGGGACCATGCAGCTATCATGTGCATTACTGTGCATATGATGGCTGGAGCGTGCCTTTAAGTGATTGTTTCTCAAAAAGGTTTGGCTATTCAGTAGCAGTGGGAATGAGGTTTCAAATAAGTGTTCTCTGGAGGGTTCATCTACTTGTCCAGTCTGCATCAGATTAAAAGATGTCCTGACAAATTGTTCTGTGGATATGTACGTCTCAAAGATTAATGTATTCCGTACCAGTCTGCTTGTATCCACACCAGTGACAATGTTTCTCTATGTAAGCTTGTTTGAGCAGGGCCCTCCTCACCTGTTGTTTCTGTAAGTCAATTTGTTATGTTACATACTACTTGTTATGTCCTGCCGACCCATTGTACAGCGCTACAGAATTTGATGGCGCTATATAAAACAATAAATAATAATAATAAGTATAGAGGTAACCATGCGGGTTGGGACTGCGTGTCACACCAATACGTGCGTTCCCTTTTAACCAACCTGTGTCCAAGTGAGGAGGACAAACAATGGAACATATAAAGAAATAGTTTAGAAGAGCTGCCATTTCCATTAAATCACCTTGAAGATTTTGGTACGCTGCAGAAGTAACACATGATGCCACCTAGACAATGGGTATCGATCTATAGAACATTGTACGTTGTATTAATGCTATGTTCTAAAACATTTGCTTTATTAAAGAGTGAATTAGTTTTAGCAGTAGCGTACCTAGCGCGGGGGGGGGGGCGGTCCGCCCCAGGTGCCGATCGTCAGGGGGGTGCCACGGGCTAGGGTGACCTCATGTCTGGATCCCCGGCACCATCGTCATTTTTTTTTTTTTTACACGGAGGAGAGAGAGGGGCGCCTAGCAACCGCTCGGTGCCCCTCAGTCTCCTTCGCGAGGCCTCTAACTCCGTCACGGTGCCGGCATGTCATGTTGAGCGCCGAAATATGACGTCATATTTCGGCGCTCAGCAGTGAAGCAGCGCAGCAGGAAGCAGCGGCTGGAAGCAGCGGCTGGAAGCAGCGGCAGAGCAGGAAAACGGAGGCATCGTGCTCCCACCGCAGGGTGGTAAGTAAAAAAAAAAACTAACTACAAAGGGGTGGGGGGGTAGATAGTGGGGATAATACATTATTATTGTATACCTGCAAATACGGGATTTGTATGTCTGATTCTATGCTTCCAGTGCCGAGTTCACATGTGAACAATAATAATAACAATATATATATATAATTGCTAACAGCAATCACACTCCTATCATGCCAAGTCAGCTAGTACATGCTGGAATCTGGGCATGATAGGAGTGTGATTGCTGTTAACAATCGTATATATATATATATATATATATATATATATATATATATTATTTTTTTTTATTATTTTTTTTGCTGTGTTACTTACTTTAAATAAAAGTGTAAGATGTTTTTATGGTGGGGGTCATATTTGGTTTCGGACAGGTAAATGCTGGATGTTCGGTTTCAGTCCAGAATTTTCGTTTCGGTGCATCCCTAAGCCAGACAATGAAGTGGTAGGCCTACACCACATCAATGTTTGGCTTAGTATATAGTGATAGGAGTTATGCTGCACTATTATCAGTGTCTGGCTCAATGTATAGTGATAGGGATTACGCTGTACCACCGTCAATGTCTGCCTCAGTATATAGTGTTAGGTGTTATGCTTTACCACCGTCCATGTCTGCCTCAGTATATAGTGGTAGGTGTTATGCTGTACCACCGTCAATATCTGCCTTAGTATATAATAACAGTAATGCTGTACCACCTTCAATGTCTGCGCCAGTATATAACGATAGAAGCTATGCAGTTTTAAAGTGTTTGGGGGGGGGGTGCCACATACAGAATCCGCCCCAGGTGCCAAATACTTTAGGTATGCTCCTGAGTTTTAGATATATTTCTGTAAAGGCATATATGGATGTAATACACATGTTGCATTCCCAGGGGTTCAGCTGATCAACAATAAAAACACAAATTTCCTTTGAATTGAAAGACCTCTTCCAAAAATGCATATTTTAAATATAACTCTGATTCATCCATTAACGCTTTGAATAGTCAGTTTTCTTATATGAAGTCAAAGAAACTATAGTAAGAGACACTTACCATATTCTGTGTAATCTAAAACGGCAATCATTACATTGGAATACGTTTGTCTAATTGTCAAGTTTAAGCAGGGGTCGATAGATGAAATTGTTAAATTGAAAATTAATCTGAATTTGAGAGAATTGTCTTCTGAGCACCAGGATAGATAAAGTAGGCAACGGAGGCATAATCACAGAGTCAGAATTGTTTTTCTATTTGATCCAAGAACAAAGTATCCAGTATAGTGACCAAATCAAACACACAAAAGAACCTCGAAAGAAAGCAGTAAGTCTACTCAACCTCCCTAAAACGGGAGAGTTAGCAGCAGAGTTGTGGTTTTCACTCTGTCACTTCACTATTCATTATGAAGGGCCAACACTGGCAGGTTTCAACAGCATAAAGAATCATTGAATAGGTAAGGAGACTTTGAAGAAATCTCACTGATTTAACTATAGAGTGTATATATTTTAGAGTCAGCCAAGCTCTTCCTGCTGCAGAAGCTTACTGGGAAAGGACTTTCATATAGACGCCACTTGTTATGGTGGCATACGCAGTGGCATGTTTACCTCCAGGGCTTCCCTATGCTTAACCCAGGGCAGTGCCGCCTGCCACCCTTCCAAGCCGCTGTCCTTTCTAGCGGGTGCCAAATTATGATGTCATATCCAGTGTTCAGTCTAAGCTGTGCGCTTGTGCATGCGCACATAGCTTTCAGAGGGAGCGCACACGAACAAAAAATTGTGCGCACAACCAGTAGCGTACCGAAAGGGGGCGGTCCGCTACTGGTTGTGTGCACGGCATCCCTCCAGAGACGGACACTAATGTCCGCCGCTAGAGGAGCAAGCTCGGTTGGGGAGATCAAGGATCTCCCTCTAACCGTCTTTAAAAAAATCAAGAGAGCTAGAGGTCTGTTAATGCAGACCTCCGATCCTGCTCCCTTTCGATGCTCGGCAACTCATGCTGTGCGTTGGGATTTGTTGTCATATCCCGGCGCACAGCACTGAAGCCACGCCTACCGCCTCCACTGCAAAGGAAGGAGAGGACACAGAAGAGGGAAGAACGAAGAGGAGGAAAAGTGACAGGTAGGAAAACATTCTGTGAGAGTGAATTAGTAAGTGTGTGAGAGTGATGGGTGTTATGCTGTAGTTTAAACTGAATGTTTGTGAATGAGTGTGTGATAGCATGGATGTGTAAGTGTGTGTGGGGGGTAGCATGACATAGGGAGGCTGTAATCATATTCCTATCATGCTCAGGTTCCAGCATGTACTGGCTGCCTGAGCATGATAGGATTGCTGTTAGCAATTATATATTTTTTTTGTTCAATTTTGGTGTTAACCACACCTTTATTAAAAGTAAGTAACACACCAAAATTGGACAGAACAATTCGATAAAAATATTAATATATATATATATATATATGATTGCTAACAGCAATCCCACTCCTATCATGCCCAAGCAACCAGTACATGCTAGAACCTGGGCATGATAGGCATGTGATTGCTGTTATATTATATATATATATATATATATATATATAAATTTAGTTATTGATTTTTTTGTCTAATTTTGGTGTGTTGCTTTTATTAAGTGTTTTATTTATTTTTTTCAAGGTGTGGGGGGGGTCATTTTCAGTTTCAGTCAAGTGAATGCTAAATTTTCAGGTCCAGAATTTTCATTTCGGTGCACATATTTTATATATTATATATATATACATATACATACACACACTAGGCCAGACACTAAAGTGGTAGGCCTACACCACATCAATGTTTGGCTTAGTATTTAGTGATTGGGGTTATGCTGCATTATTGTCAATGTCGGGCTCAATGTATAGTGATAGGTGTTATGTTGTACCACAGTCAATGTGTGCCTCTGTATATAGTGATAGGTGTTATGCTGTACCCCCGCCAGTGCGTGCCTCAGTATATAGTGATAGATGTTCTGCTGTACCACTGTCAACGTTTGCCTCAGTATATAATGATAGCAGTTATGCTGTACCACCGTCAATGTTTGCCTCAGTATATAGTGATAGCAGTTATGCTGTACCACTGTCAATGTCTGCCTCAGTATATAGTGATAGGTGTTATGCTGTACCCCTGTCAATGTTTGCAATGTCAACGATAGAAGCTATGCAGTTTTAAATACTCTAGGTACGCCCCTGCGGACAACAGTTTTTCCCAATTTTTTTTTTTTGTCCTTTATGCGGCCTGGAGCCTCCGCTCGTGAAAAAACCATTACAGTAAGTAATAATGGTGTGTAACTAATACTACATTATCACACTATAATGTAGTGTTATTAACCATGAGCCAGCTATACAAAAATATAGAACAACAATTAAAATTTTACATTTGCAGAAGCATATTGTGCGCACAAAATTTTGGCTCTGGGAAAATTTTGGCACAAGAGAAATTTTCTGCGCACACCACCTAAGAAAAATTAGAGGGAACATTGGTCATATCCCAATAAATAAAAGCCCAATAATACTTTGTATGCAAAGGATGATGTGCTTCAGTAACTGTGGAACTGCTTCAGCCACCAGATTTGTGATAAGTAAAAAAGTTGCTTTTGGCAACTTTTGCAATCAGTGCATTACGTCCTGATGCATCTACCTCTGAATGCCTAAAAACCAATAAGAGTTAAATCAGTCCAGATTTTCATACATCTCAGTCTTATAAGTGGTATTTTCCACAAATGTGTTGAGGTGTGTGTGTGTGTGTGTGTGTGTGTGTGTGTGTGTGTGTGTGTGTGTGTGTGTGTGTGTGTGTGTGTGTGTGTGTGTGTGTGTGTGTGTGTGTGTGTGTGTGTGTGTGTGTGTGTGTGTGTGTGTGTGTGTGTGTGTTGAGTCAGGCAGTGCTTGGAATTAAGTTTCACTCAAGATGATCTATAGATATGTTTATCTGTATTCAACATTATAAAAGGATAGGAAACATTAAATTGTGTCCATTGGTGACAGAAATGTTTTTACACTGTATTTGTGATGAAACCCTAAGAGAGAGAAAAAAAAAGAACAGATCTGCCAAGCTTTATTTGTTTATTAGGCTAGAACGTGCAGTTATGGTAGTATTTTGTAACAGCACATTTCAAGGTGCAATTTTCTTTGCTGTTTATCCCCATTTAACTTGACTTGTACTAATTTTTCATTGTGGGCTACAAAGATTGACACAAACACTTATTTTTTAAAGGAAACCAAAATGACAATTTATTGTACTTTAAAAAGGAAAATACTTGGCCTCATCAAACAGTGTAGATTGTACATTTCAGCGTTCCTGGTTTTCCATGGGGTAGTGCTAAAGGAATTCCTACTTTCTGCTTTTTTCCCAGCAAGACGCCCCAAAAACATAATAGGAGGAAGTCCTGATTTAGAACGTTTTTACAGCTTGAATACAATAGCAGAAGTTAGAGGATGCTCTGGGCGGAAACATTAGGTACTGGATATGGAAAGATCAGCATCATTACTTTGCAATAATGTAGTATTCCACCCAGTGTTGCGGGTATGTAGCCGATTTCAGCACCGTCTTGGATTGTCCGAAGCGAAGATGCAATGTGAACGGTGCGTTAAAGGAAACTAAAACCGATCTCATTTCAGCCAGGTTCAGGTAATCAGACTTCTTATCCTCAGCAAGATTTGTGATGATGGTAAGTTCTGTAAACCTCCCTGTGCTTTAGAAGAAATGCTTATAGTGGTCTAATTAATCCAAGCATTGTTTTCTGAATTTTGTTAAGTGGATCTTTTCTCTTAAGTATTTTTTATAATAATGTATTTTAGCTTGCTTTTATTATGAGTAATAATCATACCACAGCAAGTGGCAAAACCCAAGAGAGTAGGTTTGGTATGGCGCAGACATCAACGCAAAACTATTTCACAAGAAAAATTTTACACCTTATTTTTATATTTTACACATCCGCTATAACTACTGCATTGTGACAAGAACTTAATATTCATTCTCCTCCAAAGAAGAAGAATTTGCGTTATTTCAGGTGTAAGTAATCCCTCCTACCCCAGAGGCACATAACGCAACGTGTGCTTTGGGTGTGAATGTAAAACTCAGGGGTTAATGGTTCTGCCGCTTGGAGCAGAGGAAGCGAAGCGTTGTGATTTTAAGCCGGGGCAGATGTAAGAGTCCAGATTTCCTGTGGCCTGTTTTCCAGTTTCCTGCCAGTAACCTACAGAAATACAGGAACCAGCAAGTTACAAATCAAGCCCACCCTTGTTCCTGGAGATATCGCTGCAGACTAACGGTTACAGGACACCCTGCACAAACATTGTTTACAGCGTCTTTATATACACATAGGAACCAAATCAATATTCCTACTGTGAATCTGGTTACACACAGCGGGAGCTTTATCAGACTACTACCAACATAGCCAAATACTTACATCTGTAACACAAACGTCACATCAGACTCCACCTCCGCTGTGCATTTATTACGCACATGCGCCATAACAACAAGTAGAGCCAAAATAGTTGTTTAAAGTAGTGAACATGCACCAATTTGTGCACGTGCAAAATTACAAAACAAATTGCCACCAACACATGCTAACAAGGGTCACTCACACTTCTCTCAGGGGCACCAACTCCTTCCTCCAAGGCCTCTTGGTCCAGAAGCGAGTCCTTCGAACCTGGAGTTAATTTGCGTTTAAGAATGTCTAATATGTCATTACATACAATACATATGTTGCCCCACAATACAAGTGCGCATAAGCAAACACTAACCTCACTCCATAATATCTTCCAAAATACAGCCATTAAGATCCAAAACAGGATGGATACACCTGGAAGGGCCCTAAGAGCTTGTGCTACACCACTCTCTAGTGTGGGCTACTGGGAGTGTATGGTATAAGCCAGGATTGCCTTGCCCAAATTAAATCCTTATGGGTCAGACATACAAGTCTTACCTAACCAAGCATAACATACTACATGTATGTATGTCAATCGGTTATGCACCTGTAAGAGCTTTTGTAATACATTTGGACTTCACACTACATTTGGTATTTCACAGAACAGAGTACTCTAACTGCTGGTTAAGTGGCCTTGGTGGACAGGAGAACCAGTGAAAAATGTAGCAGTGTTTGCTGGCAGATTAACCCATTCCATGACTAGTATAATACTTTTTTGGAATTAGCAATCAAAAACTTTGTGGAAGTGGGACCTCAGGAAATCCAACAGCTATTGACTAGTGCTCATACCCTTCTAGGATAGGTAAGCTTGTTTGAGCAGGGCCCTCCTCACCTGTTTCTGTAAGTCAAATTGTTATGTTATACACTGCTTATGTCCTGTCTACCCGTTGTACAGCGCTACGGAATATGATGGCGCTACATAAAATAAATATCATCCAAGGGGGTTCCCATTTGTGCCGTTATAACATTTCTGGTGCAGGAAAGATGGTTTCCCTCTAGTGGTACATTAACAGAATGCAAGCTGTGTTTTCTACTACCCTTGCTGTTTTTAATCTCTGCAGTGCTTGAGCTATGAATCTGAATCAATGACCATCTTCCTCAATGTTCTCTAAAACTACAATATTCAAGTTCTTGGAGCATCTCACGCTTGTACATTGATCTTACCCAGCGTACACTTATGCTGTGACTTTGCTACTTGCAGGTATGGAGAGTGCAATCACTCTGTGGCAGTTTCTTTTGCAACTGCTTTTGGATCAGAAACACGAACACCTCATCTGTTGGACGTCAAATGATGGCGAATTCAAGTTGCTTAAAGCCGAGGAGGTGGCCAAACTCTGGGGGCTTCGCAAGAATAAAACTAACATGAACTACGACAAACTGAGCAGGGCTCTGAGATATTATTATGATAAGGTAAGTACCGAATTAGATACTATCACGTTGGTCCCACAGAAAATTGGTAATCCCATTTAGATTTAGGATGGTAGGTGCTGGGCTGTTGTAAGAGGAACATATGTTTCTATCTGCAGGATAACGGTTTCTGTGTACTAATTCCTAGCAGATCGATGGATGTGCAGGCAGAGCTGTTAAGATTAGAGCTGCAATATCAGCTGCTTTTTTTCCTGGACACAAATAATTCTCATGCTTAGCTTGATTAATATCCTTCTTTGATTTCCTAAATCCCAACTACCGTATGGTAGTTCTATAGACGATGGCTGGCAACATGTAAAACTGATGTGTCCAGGAAAAAATGGCAGATCAAATAATTTTGAGTAGCATCAGTTCATTATACCATGCTTCAAATTTAAAAGTCATCTTACATAACAAACATGATTGATGGAAATTATATATGAATTTCTTAGTTGTATTGTCATGAGCTTGCAAATGGATTAATATATTTTGCTAGCATAGATCCACAGATATGTAACTGATTCTATATTTTCTTTTATACATGTATCTTCTAGAACATTATCAAAAAGGTTATTGGGCAGAAGTTTGTATACAAGTTTGTCTCCTTTCCGGAGATATTGAAAATGGATCCTCATGCCGTGGAAGTCGGCAGAGACAGTCTGCTGCTGCAGGACAGCGATTGCAAAATCTCGGCTGATCTAAGAGAACGTCACAAGCACACCTTGTCAGCATTAAAAAGAAACGAATACATACACTCGGGCTTGTATTCATCCTTCACTATAAATTCCCTGCAAAATCAGACAGACAACTACAAAGTCATCAAAAGTGAACAGGAGGACGATGACGAAGACGAGGAGGAGGAGGAAGAAGAAAAGGAAAAGCCACATGCCAAAAGCCCCATGGAGGAAGTCAGAACTGTTATAAGATTTGTTACAAACAAAACAGACAAGCAAGCTGTCCGGCCTGTAGTTTCAATACCATCAACATCAGAATCGGCAGCCGCATCAGAATTTTTAACATCTTTTTCTGCTAAACGGTCTTCTGATAGATCAAACAGAGCTAGCGTGTCATCTTCATCACCCTGCTCCACCAGATCGCCATCTCTGTCCCCTAACATTTCCTACCAGACAGAGCAGAGAAGTCCATTCTTTGATTACCCTTGCCACAACACAGACACCTTGGAACCATTAAATCTCTCGGCAGGATCCAAAACAAAGTTATCTTGCCACCCGCCAAAGGCTAAGAAGCCCAAGGGTCTGGAGATCTTTTCTCCACCCCTGCTCCTCTCTAGTAGTGATATTGGATCGATAGCTCTAAACAGCCCAGCACTTCCTTCAGGATCTCTGACCCCAGCCTTTTTCACAGCTCAGGTAAGAGCATGTACCAGAAAATCACATTAATCATGTTTTCCATACTTGACACAAAGCGGTTTATTCACTAAAGGGAGAGTTAACAGAAGAGATTCCAGGTGAAGAGACTCCTTGATGTCACTACATTATTAAGCCCCAACCCATACATATATGCCGCAGGACGAGTATGGTTGGCCCCATTGTAATGCATAATTCAATCAGCGAGGTAAATCCAATATATCCTTGCATATTGAATAATGATTCATACACATACCAGGGATCTCCCCGGCTCACTCTGCTCTTTCGGGAGGGGAGTTTAGCCACACCCACCCATGCGTTCTGGGGGTAGCCCTGCCCATCTCCACCCATTAAGTGGCTAACCCCACCCACCCCATAAAACCACTCCACCATAAGTGGAGTAAGCTGACCTAGCAAGTGCCTAGGTATTGTCTCACATAGCGCCATCATGTTCCATAGTGCTGTACAACTGAAAGACAGGACATAAGTAGTATGTAACATAACAATTTGACTTACAGAAACAAGAGGTGAGGAGGGCTCTGCTCAAACGAGTTTACAATCTAGAGGGAGTAGGTATGATTTTAGAGGACCAGCTCAGCCCTTCTAGTTGGAGGAACCTGCCAGTGCCAGCCCTGTATAATGATGAAGTAAGTGAGCGGAAAGCATAACTCTCTTGTAAAGTCTTCCGACAGTTCTCCCTTAATTCTACATTCAATAAATAGCTCCATTTTGAAGTCTAATATTGCAGAAAGTGATTGGGGAATATGTCCTGGTATGTGTAACTGGTGTTGATGGGATGCAAAGACTTGAATACGATAGGAACCCAAAAGCTATTAATCTATTCAAACTATTTAAATAGCATAACCTGAGAGACCTTACAAGGTTGAAGAAGAGAGAAATCAGTGTTCCATAAGAAGCGTATGCTTATAGCTGGTAGAACCTGTGAGATCTGTGCTGTGTTTCTCCTGATTTCACTGGGGACTCTATATCTGAAATAATAGGAACAATCACTACAAATACATTTGCACATAGTATCTCACGGCAGCAACCGAGTAAAAACGTAAGATCATAAGTGAGACCTTCGCAGTTGAGTTGTGAGCGTGTCCTGGAGTTTGGCCAGGCCCACCTTAAGTGAATACCAAAATGTAATACTCTGATTTGGTCACATCTTTTTAGCTGTCATCGCATAGCCTCCAAAACCAAAATACAGCGTTAACCAATGTAGCACACGTAGTTTAATGTTTGAGATGCATCCAATGCTCCTGAATAAGAGTGATCAATAATACTTAATTGGACTTACCATGAATTCTCTGAAATCATGTTTTCTGTCCAATGCCAACAAGACCCGACACCCATACATCCACAAACAGGTTGTATTAGCTGTTCTCTACACCCATCCAAATCTTTCACTTTATATCTACAAGCGAGGTATAACTGAGAGCACTCCAGATTTGATACAAGAATGTATTGCTAGGTCTGTAAAACAGGGGAGGCGTTAGCCACAACCTCTCTGATACAGCTATGCTGCTTTTAATAGGCCAGCGTACCAGAACATATTGTGAGAAGTACCTTTATGCAAATCTATTGTGACAATTTCACCCACATAAAGCCCAGCATTTCAAATGGCCAAGGGGGGCATGATAAGAGGTGACTAGAGCTGTCTAGAAAAGTTTTATAACTCTGAAACCAGTTTTATACATATTATTGTAACTCTTAGGACGCTAAAACAATGCGATACACTCCTAACCAGCAAACATTCTGAGCTCCTAGAAGAGGACCCATCTCTAGGACCATGATGTAGTCAAACATTATTAGGTGTAGACTGTTATACGGACATAAAACCCCAAAAAGTAGTTCTGTGAATGAAACTACTTGAAACCAAAGAATTGCGTTTAGGTTACAGGTACTGGATAAGACTTTTTAAAACAATGCATGGCCACATGAGTTCAGTCAACAGATTTATTTGTTTGCACTGATACACAGATACTATAAAGTCAATTAAAAAAAGAACTGTTTGCAAAAGAACAGGCTATCAGGTTTGGAATGAAAATTTGCTTAAACTACGCAAAATGGTCCAAGCGGCAGTCCTGCATGCCACACCAAGCCAAATAAGTGAATTTGTCAGTGATGAGTGAATAAACAGGTGTTACATCTATTATCAATTTTCTATTTACATTTCAGACTCCAAATGGATTACTGTTGGCTCCAAGTCCTCTTTTATCCAGTATTCACTTCTGGAGTAGCCTTAGCCCAGTTGCTCCTTTAAGCCCAGCCAGGCTGCAAGGACCAAATACCTTGTTTCAGGTGAGTGTGAAAACATTGGTGAATCACAGTTACTTCTACAGCACCAATTGCAATAGCTATAAAATGTTTATATATATATATATATATATATATATAAAAAAAACACTTTCAAAAAGGTCAGCACTCCAGGTCTTTAAATAGACAATTTAATTTTATTCAAAGACAAGTCGACGTTTCAGCCATTACTGACTTTCATCAGGATATATATATATATATGAAATATGTTCAAGCTTCACAGCCATCACAAGTTCAGTTTATGATGCAAACAGAGTCAAATGAAGGTGACCCCCAAAAAATAAAATATGCATGTCTGGTCTCTTTGACCTGCTAAATAAGCCAGCCAGTAAAGGCTTTAGTTAGCAATACTGCAACCTTTCCATGTCACAGTTCAGTTACTACACGGAGAACTAGATAGTGAGTAGCGTGCGCACAACTCACATATAAGAACAGCCTTTTTAGACCTTATCTATTGAGCGATACCACTGTGAGCAAAATTACTTTATTCAGTATGCGTAGAATCTCTACTGTACTTAAACGCATTAGTGTTAGTGCAGGTCTCTTATTAAAATGTGTTCTTGCATTGTATTTACAGTTTCCAAGTCTGCTGAACAGTCACTTACCGATGCAGTTGACAGGCTTGGACAGAGCGTCATCTCCAGTGCTGCTATCAACCTCTAACCCCCCAAAGTCCTGATATACTCCACTCATTATGGACTGGTCAACCAACCCATGAAATAACTCTTTACCAGAACACCTCAAGTCTCTGGATAAACTGTACATGTTCACACGGCACCTTCTGTGTTTCCATCAGGCTACACATGGTATCATTGAAGTGGTCAACAGCAGTGCAAAGAATTGCATGAGTATTATAGGCTTTGTTTGGTTTAGTAAGTGTTGAGCACTGTTCAATTCTCTCCCCCTCAGTCGCCGACTTATGATACACCCCTATGTTATGCACTTGAACTTTTGTCAACTATAACCGGCTGTGCCTTTTTTTTTTTTAGTTGTGTAAATTGTTTATATATATTTCTTGCATTAAGGGGAACAGTTAGGAAGAGATACTTCTTTTGATAGCATTTTAAGCCCCTTTTCCCCAAACATATATTCCAGCAATATTTGTATTTAGTGCTTTTTAAATGTATAATGAAACATGGCCTTATATTTTCTACATTGGGAACACAAAAAAATAAATGTTATCTTTGAATACTTTATCTCGGATTTCCTTAGCCAATGCTCAAACGTGGGGTTTATTCACTAAATGTTTTATTACTCTTACTTCATCATCCATTAATAAAGAAATCTCAGTAATTTATGCTCTTCCTGCAGCAGAAGCTCACCAGTCAGCCAGTTGAAACCATACCTCCGTTTATTGGATCGCCCCTATATGTTAACAGTCTTAGACTATGCTCGTTGAGCAGGTCCTGTCTCAAAAAACAGAGAACATGACTAATGAAACAAAAAAAAAATAAAAAAAAATGATTCAGTTCACTAGGTATACAATGTATCCATTTAATAAAAAAAACCTACCTAACCCTAATTCCCCAATATACATTAAAATGACATATAAAACAATTAAACTCATAAGGTCAGGTAAAAATAAAATAAAAGTGTAAGCCTTTGTTGGTGGGACCCAAGGATTCACTATTGCTAGCCATTTTCTGTCTCTCATCAGCTCACAATGAGGCATTTAGCCGTATCCGTGCCTGTGATTGTCTGTAGCAGAAAGTGCAGGGGAGCTGCTGAAGGCTGCAGTCCGCTACACGGTTGACCCCGCAATCACGGCAACGTGGGACTGTTTTACCAATGACCGACCTACCTGGTATCTCATTGATCGCGAAGAGTTTCATTGAAACATTTTAAAAAGCCACGGTGCAAATTATTGATCCTTTGGATATCCGGACAGCAGATCCATCCCCCTCAACAACCCAGTGCCATCTAATGCTTACCTGTTGTAATGTTAATCAATGCTTAAAACTCAATCTTTAGAAACAAAAATAATCACTATCCTCTGCATGGGCTTTAGAAAATTATAACTAAATTTTTAAGAACCATGGACTTGTTAACAAGTGTGCTTCCAAAGATCTCAAGTGCCAAGATTCCCAATCCATAAAAGTAAGAAAGTTGTAACTGAACTGTGAGAACTGTAAACCGAGTCGTGAAAGTAGTTAATGTATTATACGCTAGTGTGGAGGGCTGAACACCAACGGGACGGAGTCGCAGGGTGAATGGGCATCATAGCCCAACAGAAGCTATAGACATTTCAGTTGGGCAACTGGGTACTGATGCTGCGATCTCACTGAACCCAGATTTTGCCCTGGAAACCTGCGATTTAAGAGCGCTATACCAACAGGGGAGAATGTATTTTTGAGTGAGTACAGTGGAACACCCACCTAATGGTCCAAGGGACAAAATTGGTCTTTGTTAATCTCAGTGAAATTTGATAAGAATTCAGCCCAGTGTCAGCGCCAAACTGCTACCAAATGTTACCAACATGCACTCAGTTTCAAATCCATTTTATTTTTGCCCCAGAGAATATTATAAAACACCTTAGAAATCTGCACCAGAATGGTAAAAACACAGGGAAAACAAATTTTAAACATCTGTTTCTGAGCTGTACATGATAAGGTGTGCGTGCGTGTGTGGGGGGTCTCACAACATAGAAATAGCTGTTCTCATGAGAAACTTCAAAACAAGACTGCTGATATTTCACATATTTATACTTCAAAAAGTACAATATTAATACAGGTTTGTCAGTTTAAAATAAAACACCAGTTCTGTTAGGTCTATGGATCCATTCATTCTTAAATTAACCCATGTACAATATCAGAAAAAGTAGTGGTCCAAATATTCTCTGCTATTTAACATGAACCTGTCATTTCTAACAAAAAAAGTTCCCAATTTAATATATGTTATATTAAAGAAACAAACCCACATGTTCCACCATCACTATTCACAAATAAAGTTAAAAATGAAATAAAAAAAATATAGAAAAAAAATTAACAAGAGGTCACGTAATACTGTTAAATAGACTACAGAAATGGGAAGACCCTGAACGTTTTTACAGTGAATGGTAGAGTCATGAAAACCCAATGACAATCATTCAGGATGCACCACTTCAAAGATTAACATGACCACCTAAAAACAGAACAGAGATATTACAATATTTTTCTGGTTAAAAACCCAAAAATAAACTAGGCGAGCTCAAATACTTCAGAAATAACTTCTGTTGCCACCAGCAAGTTTACTTTCATTAACATCTCCACTTCATCGCCAACGGCAGCTGGAAAAACGCTGCACACTGACGCTAACGTCACAGAAATGCTGAAAGTTAAAGCAACAGATTTACTTTCAAGACATAGGAAAAGAAAATAATAATAATAAAAAAAAGTTTATTATAGATCCGTCTTACATAAAATGGAGGGAATACAGTAAAAGGGGGGGATCGTTTTGTTTTGTGCTAAGCGGACTTTCACATTTCCTTCTAAAGTACGTGAAAATAAAGATGAACTCAAAAGTTTACCTTTTGAATGAGCGCTGCATATCTATTTATAAAAGGGCTCATTCTACAACTTTATTACGTTCAAAGGAAACAAATTACAAAAGGGGGAACTTTTTGGCCAATAAAAAACGCAGCCACTTAGCTATTTTACTCTTTTTTACGAAGATGTTGGCGGAAAGGAAAAATGTTTGTATTATTGCATATTCACTGGAATGCTTATAGGTTACATCAGGTTAATGCTGCACAGCGGGTGCAGGCCCGGTGTTACTATGTGCTATTCACATTGGAGTGAAAACCTTTAGAGAATCCATTACTACTGCCTTTTCGTATAGAAGTCTAAGAGTGCAATTGAGAAGCAATCGTGGACTACAAGCCCCATGATGCCCTGCCAGCGACTGTCACGCTACAGCAGCTGAACGCCAAGGGGTGCCTATAGGAGACCGGGATTTTGTAAGCTCATAGCATACAGCCGAGCGAAAGAAGCCTAACCAATGCCAACTTTAGCACGGAAGATCCAAGAACAGGGTTGGAAACTGGAGCGGCTTCTCACTGCTTTGATCTTGTAGTACTTGTCATCACCGTGGTTATTCCGGTTAACGTGAAACGTGCATTATAAGAAGCTTAACGTGGGTATTCGCTTATAGTTTTACGTAATACTGATATAAACCATCAGACTTTATAAACGTGTTTCATTCAAGTAATTAAGATTAGTTATCAATTCTTGTGTCACTATCCTATTCCCCCTCAATGAAGAAAAAAATGGAGGAAACCGGTCATTTTTTAAATTATATTAGTAATAAAAACATGGATGTAAATATCCTTGAAAGACACACCGGTCTCACATGAGTGTACTTGTATAATCAAGAGAGCTTTAATTTAAGTGCCATTGGCACTTTGTGGTTCCAGGCATCATCGGAGCTTCTAATAAATGGTCAGTGGGGAGGTTGTTATATCTGCGACTTGGAAAGCACTTTGCTGGTGACCTGGAAAAATTAAGAAATATTTTTGCTGGTTGGATTACTGAATTATATATTTTTTGCTAAATTTAACATGGGCAAATTATTCTCAAACTAACCGAGTGAACAAAAAAACAATGCATTCACAGATTATAAAGCCACCGCAACTTCTTCAGGCATTTGACTGTTATGGTAAATATTCAGACAGTAGTCATTTAGCAGCAACGATTCCGCAATAAATAACGCATTATGTCTCAGTCCCGCATGAGAACTGCAGCCGACAGCCGTAACCTACCAGCTAAAACAGCAGTGGAGACCTTAAGAACAATCTGTACAGTATTTGTCACACTGTGACAACAAATATAAAAAAAATCTGCAGGCCTGAAATAAACAACTCCGCTGGTAGGTAGACATGAGTCCAGGAGTCCACCAGAAGTGATCATTTTCCACCAAAGTATCTGATATTGGTACAAAAACCACAAGATAGGAAAGAAAATCTTAGAAGAGCATGCTTTGTCTTCTGTTCTTTCCATGTCCTGAGAAAAAAAGAAACAAAATATATGTTAAGAAGCTGAAGCAGCAAGCATTGCCTGGTGGTTATAATCATAAGACATTCTAGACATTATTTACAACAAATGCATAGGATAGTAGTCCTTTAAATTTTATGCCCCATCAGCATAATTCCCCATATGCTGTGAAGGAGAAAGAGTAAAATAAGGCACCCATATACAGTACATATAATTTAAGAAGCCATGATCACCAGCAACACAGATCCAGCATGTGAAGAAGCTAAATATTGTAAATAATTGTCTGTATTGTTCAAATGCAGATCACGTACCTGTCTCTGAATAGGAGGAATTTCGAAAACCAGGATCTTTTTGTAATTGGATATCCATAAGACTGAATATAGAGATATCTACAAAAAAAATAAAAATATATATATACACATATACACACACACAAAAACGGTGATTTTAATACCAAAAATGGTACCAATTTGATTGGTAATTTAACATGTCTACATAGAAGACATGTTAGCTGAAAATATTCATGCGTTTTGGTCTTACTTTCCGGCAAGCTGTGTATTTTTGTGCCAAGACTTCGGAAGTAAGCATGTTTCATGGCATCTTCTGCAGAAATCCTCTTTTTAGATTCGTACTGCAAATTACGAAAAAAAAGTTAAACCATTCGAAATTGTGATGTGCTTTTTCTTCCATGTGCTGCCAAAACAAACCACAATGTAGCTACACATCGGACCTAAAAAGTTAGGAGCCAGGATTTATTTATTTTTTTAAAACCAACAGTTGGTCAGGAGTGATCTGATCATCATCAGCCCACTTACTAAACTCACAGCATTTGACCTGGAAGCACCCTGGACTTTCAGGTCAGTGCTGTTTTAAAAAAAAAAAAAAATATTATTATTTATTTTTTACTCTTTCAATGCTGATGTTCCATTGGAGCACAGCATTGACTGATATTTAGTCCCCACAAGCTTGTGGGGACAAATGTTAACCCCTGCAATGCCACGAATGTGTCATACACAATTGTGGCACTGAAGGGGTTAACGCTGCACTGTCGCTCTCATGGAGCGATCAGGCAGCAGGGGGGGTGTTGTGTCAGGTCCCCACACTAATGTGGAGACCGAAGAACCCTCTCCCCCTGTCCCTGAAGCTGCCTCTGGCAGCTGGGACGCAATTGCTGGTCTATAGACCAGCCATTGCAGGGGGGAGTCTCTGATGACTGCTGTAGGCTTCCATGCCTACAGGAGTCAAAGGGCTTGTGGGGGCTCGTTTTTGTTGTTGCTGGTCTGCCTGGGCTTCCAGGCAGACCACCAGCAGCAGGTCCTCGTACAAAACGGGAATTAACCCCTAAAATGCCGCGATCACGACATTGAAGGGGGTTAACGCTGCACTTTGTGTGGGGACCCAATCAACACTCAGCCACCTTCCCTGAAGCTGCCTGTGGCAGCTGAAAACGCGATTGCTGGTTTTCCTGCAACCGCGTTTTCAGCCTACAGGATCACTCTGTGGGAGTGATCTCAGGCTCGGTGGCGGGCTCTGAGTGGCTGTGCTGTCTGCCCAGACTCCTGGGAAGACAGCAGCACCCCCGCGTGTACATTTTTTGTGGCTGTAACAGGCTGACAAACACCTAGGTGCCAGGACAAAATTCTGTCGCCATGGCGACCTGGGATTTGTCGAGCCCTGTAATACACGCATGCATGGGATAGGCAGTACAGCTGTCCTGAACAAAAAAACAAGCCAAGGCTTAAGGGCCAGATAAACGGTGCGGTTTCACAGGAGATAGAAGGTAATAAGGGAAACATAAGCTAGGCCAAATGGATTATATTTGCACATGAAAAGATTCCAGCCCTCCTATTGAACTAAAATTATGAGCCACAGCTAGAATCTTGCTGGGCACGAGATCGCTTAGCATCTTGGACAGGGTAGTAGAGCAACAACTGAAAAAGTATAGGCTACCATGACACTATTACATTCAAAATGGCCTCCAAGCCGTCTTACTCCATTGACACTCGCTTTGTGTTCACTGCATAAACATTACGAATTACAAATTCATCTAGCCTCCTTCTGCATGTATGTCTTAATATGTTCTATGCTGTTAATGTTGTATCCTCTCTTATTCTAATAGCCCTGCAGAATCTGCTGGTATTCTATGGGTGTAATCTCTTACCTGAAGAAACTTTGTTAATAGCTCGATTCCTTCAGAGTCTAACCTAAAAGAAATATGAGTGATTAGATGAATACATCATTGATACAAAACGGCTTACATTTGCTCTGAATGACTTAATACTGCGGATTTAATATTTCTCACAAAAATATTTTGCGTTTGATTTGAAGAAATCCTATCAATGCAGCTCCTGTTTTGCCAGCAGTACAATGCTTTCCAATGGTAGTTATTAGATTATAATAGTTATAATGATAGTTATTAGACGTGTTTGCAGAAAGTACGGTAAACACAGCAAGCGCACCGGCACAGAGAGGATCTCAAAAATGCGCACGCCATTAACATGCTTTACTCGTCACGTAGGCCTGCCGCTTTGTTACTGGGCAAGTTTGCATATGAGAAAACATATCTAAGAGCTTCCAGTAATTTGCTTAACACATATCATTAATAGGGTATTTAAACAGTGGTTACCCCATTAAACAGCCTCAAGACTATGCTTACTGGGGAAACATAGTGACACTCAACAGCGTCAACATACTAAACACTAAAGTCTACCCAACATACTAAACACTAAAGTCTACCCAACGTACTAAACACTAAAGTCTACCCAACGTACTAAACACTAAAGTCTACCCAACATACTAAACACTAAAGTCTACCCAACGTAAAGACTAAACACTAAATTCTTCCCATGAAGAAACTCCGTACACCACTGCAAAAAGCACAGGCGCTTGCTGTGCATAGATGATTTATCCCCTTGTCTGTGGGTAGACACGCTAGGGCACCGGGACATGCAGAAAAGAGGCGCTTGGCAGCAAAATATAGCGAGGGTTACATATAAGGTGTGATTTTAGTGCAAAGTGTGAAAAGTAGCAACCAGTAAAATACTTCAGATGGAGATACTCTTCATTATGGTGACAGGGCCACTGTCAAATTTCTTTAGGTAACGTGTATGAATGTCAAGTTTCGTTCTTATTTGACCCTGTATACATAAAGATGCATAAAACCTACTGACAGACTACGCCAGATTTAGCAAAACTTCTAGCTGCATAAAGAAAATGGTCTTAAATAACCCACCAGTGTACCACAGGCGGCAGAGGTTTCACGGTGACACATGTGAACTGAAAAAGGCTGTTTTGTTACCAGAGCATAACTTCATGTGTTACGAGATGCACAGAGTAGCAGAGCAATGCTGTTAACGTACAGAAATACATAAAGTCCAGCAGAGACATTGGATCACATGAAATCTACAAATGGGCCAATGCGTCACACATAAGACAGGTTTCTTTACTGGGCAATACAGCACAGCAGAACCCTGTCCTTCAGAGGGGACTCAATACCTTGGTGCGTGATTGATCAGAGGCTGAGGCTTGTATTTGGGAAAATTGTAGTTTCGGAATTCATCATTTGACAAAATGCCCGGCCATGTTTCCTCAGTTGCAGTGCCTAAATGAGACAAATAGGGAATATTGAACCAAGTTCTCTTTCCAATAGGGTAGTGGAGGTGGTAAGAAATGTTTAGAGCTGAAGTTGCCTATCTGCACTGTATAAAGCAGCTTATATTACCCATGTGGATGCAAAGAGACTTTACACAGCTGTGAGAGGTGATGTGTACATAATCAGCAGCAAGATAACAGCTAGTGGCTGCACATATCCTAAGGTCTGAGAGAGTAAGTCCTAGGTCAGCTAAGACCTTACGCTTGTTTACTACTTGACCAAGTTCCTTCCCAGACTGAAAGGTGTTAACATTAAAGGACTGAAGACCTGGAGCCACTACATGCACATCAAAATGCCTGTATGATATGGCAGACTAGACCACTAATAGTAAGGACAAGGCTGTAACGGGGTTCAATCCTGAATACATATACATACATATATGCAAATATACATACATATATGTCTATTTCTTATGTATAAAACATGCAACAGCACGTTTCTGTACCTCTGTACAACCGTGTCACTAGCTGGGTTCTGGCAGACCAGGTATACATGCAGACATGAAGCTCATGTAACAAGTGTTGTGCCCTGCATGGGGAGACTGCGCAACTGCAGAGGTAACCAACTTGTAAATCCCGATCACATCTACACTATTTACCTAGGAGTCTGAAAATTAAATGAAGCTCATCTTCCACCGTGGACCCAGGAAACAAAGGTCTTCCTGAAGCCATTTCAAAAAATATACAGCCAACACCCCTATTGGGGAGAGAGAAAAAAATGTTAACTCATATTTTAGAAGTTTGTGTGTTTTGACATTACAATGCCCTAAAGAATGTAAGCATTATGACAACCCAAATATTAGGAATTTCCTGGAGGAATAAACCAAACTACCAGTGAAATATTTATTCATAATATTTCATTGGTTTGCTACCCAAGAATCCATTTTCTTAATATTACTCGATAGACAAAGTAGCTGCCGCAGCAAAAAATGTATGCCATGCTGCTACCACTAGATGGCACTGTAGTATTGTGTGCCCTGTGAATACTTTCCTATTTCATACGCTTACAGCTCATTGGAAACACATTTTCACATCTACCAGTATTCACCATATAGTAATATTCTAGGAATCCCATTTTTTACTAACATATCGGAGGAGCGCTAGGCCCCTCCCTTTTGCTGGTACAAGTAAAATATACACACATGCATATAAGTTATATATGAATTATTTACCACATATCAATTTGCGTTGAGTATTCAGAAGAGCCCAGGAGGACATCTGGAGGCCTGTACCATAGTGTTACGACCTCATTCGAGTAGGTTTTTGTGGGAACCGACTTTGCTCTGGCCAAGCCTGAAAGGGAAAAGTAAACAGATTAACATGCTATATATAATTTCATAACAACACAAAACTGCTCTCGATGAAACAGGAAGAGCAGGAGTGGAGATCCAGGAGCACAGATTGCATATTCAAAGTGCTCCAGGGCAGGCATGAGCAAAGTTTTTAAGCTTGTTTTAAAAAGGAAATCTTTGCTTTGATGCAGGCGAGTATTAAACAGAGCAACTGCCAATGTGAAAAACGGAGCCAGCGGCTGCTGCAGCAGTGATGGACACATATATATATATATATTACTATGTACCAGTTCCTACCCAGTGCTGAAACTGTTGGCTATTAAACCTTCAAGCAAAACCTGAGATCAGACAGGAACTGGAGCGAAGAAACCTATGTTGACACAGATATCACTTTTTAGTTAGTAAAGGAACTAACATGTCCTGGTGTGAAAAAGCAGCCACTCCTTCGACTGTGATTATGCCACGTTCAACAGCAATAACTGCAATCAAGCATGTCCTGTAGTTACCGACCGTGCTGTGGAACAGCTATGCCATGCACACATACTTTATCTTGGTGATTTTTTTTTTTTATTATTATTATTTCAGATGATGCCACAATACCTCGATGGGGTCATGGTCTGGACATTTACTAGGCCTAATGTCTGCTTCCTAAACTATTGAATATGCTCACAATCTGCTTGAAAAAATGAATACAAAAGTGTAGATTCGTGTTTCTGTCATTGATTGTAAGATGTCCACGTTCTGATGCAGCAACATATCAATAAACAAGGATACTACTGCTGCAATGGGTTATTTTGATTTTTTTTCCAACATGGCAGGCAGTATTTACTTTTTGGCAAACAAAACAAGAGAGTATGTTACTCAAATGTTCCACTTCTGTGCCCATCTAGCATCGTTCTAGGATGCTTGAGGAACATCCAGGTGGTTTTTGGCAAACTCTTATGTTCTTGGAGAGCAACGGTTTAAAGTTTAAACCTAGCTCCTCCGCCATGAACCACGTTTGCCCATTGCTCCTCTGATGGTGGGCACTGACCTTGGCAGAGGAGAGAGAGGACTGCAGATACTCAGGGCAATAATTATTACACATATGAAGGCCGCATGTTTGACTAACCAGCACGTCAAACCAGAGTCATCCTGTTCTATCATATTGCCTAAACATTGCTACGGCCCACATTTGCAACAAAGCAGAAAGGCTACTGCAGATGTTAGAGTACTGTGTGATCCTGTAACGCAAAGGGCACATTTACAGTTATTTTACGGTGTAATTTTAGTCCACTCGACTGAAAAGAATTAGTGGAAAGGACAATACAAGATACAACATACTTCATTTCAGCAAATCACACTCAACGTCTGTCATTAGTATTATGTAACTGCAGCGTCTGACAGCAATTTAAAGCTGTCTGTGTCAAGCCCAATCACCTGTGATAATATCTATAGTTACAGTCCATTTCATCGTAATCTAAGCACCCTCACGCACTGTTGTGCATTAAAAATGTTTGTCCAAGGGCTTACTTTCTACATGAACTGCTCCGGAGTCTCGGATGATCCCAGATTAGAAGCAGATGACTGTCAAGACGAGTAAAGCCAAAAACTGTACAGAAGATATTTTTAACTTATTGTGGTTAGCCCCAATATTAAAAGATGAAGTACAAAAACGTATCAAATACTGGGCTACAAACGGGGGTGTTTTGTGTCTGTGTGGTGCAGTCTGTTAGCTAGAGTCAGAACTTACTCTAATCAGTCAATCAACATTGAAAAAGAAAATCTATTCTTCCAAATGTTACAGAAAAGAAGTAATACTAGCACAGATGGAGTGAAAGGGGAGAGGTGATATCTGCCGCTAGATTTATCTGCCTTCGTGCAAATAGAAGTCAAACATATCACTTGCAACTAAAAAACAATGTACACCAGCTTTACCTCTCTTGCCTATAGCTATATAAACATATTAATTTAAGACATACTGCCCAATGAACTGAAATGCGAGTCCCCCATACATACCAAAATCAGCTAGTTTCAATTCCCCTTTCTCGTTGATGAGCAGATTTTGTGGCTTCAAGTCCCTGTGAAGTACTTTTCGCTTGTGACAGTATGCCAGGCCCCGCAGAATCTGATACAAAAATATCTAAAACAGAACACAGGAAAATTATACGAAATAAAGCAAAAAAAATCAACATGTAAAAACAAAAACCCTCCAGGAGATGCGCTCCAACTGTGGCGGCATTAATGCATGGGGGGGTTAATAAGCGAAGGGAAAATGGTAATTATTACCGAAAAGGATTTATCAGGGCATTTGAAGGGGCCAGTGCTGTCCAACACGTAAGATACACCACGTTTCAATACCAGTGCTGTGACCGATACCCTTTTCATTTTTTTAAATGATTATGACAAATTGGAATCCTGCCCTGAGTAAAACATTAAAGAAGGCTAAAACCCCAAAAAAGATACCACTTAATAAAGCAAGGGCACTGTCAAGGGCACTCGGGCAAACATACGCACTTTGATGCACGTGACCGCTTTACATTTTCGGCAGAATCTCCCCACGTGTTTGCTTCTTTCCTCTTACCTCCAGGGCTCCTAAGCGAGCAGATGACATGTTCAACTGAACATACCTGCCGGCTAGCCAAGGCACGCAAGTAGTATACTTACTACCAGCCAACTCCAGCTCTGGATTCTGCAAGAGTTCCAGGGGGTCCAAAGAGACCATCCCTCACATCCGCACACTTACTGACCAAAAGTGGCACAGAATCAGGAAAGCTTGCTGGGTCTGTATGGGACACTAAGCTTTGTAGCATCTTGGCACCTACCTTTACATTGTGTATACTCATGATATTCCCACAGTCATCCATATACTGCTTTAAATCTTTATCCTTGGGGGAACAAAAAAAGAACATTGATGAGTACCCAAGCTTCTGTAGGTATATTTCAACCACTCTGGCTATTAAATACTTGACTTAATCGCAGAATACAATCTGGGCTGCAGCTCTTGTTGAGGATGATGGGAGTTTAAGGAGTGTGAGAGCCGCAGAGCTGTGATCTACTGGGGAAGTGATATTAAAGGTCTATTATCGGCATGTGTCCCAGGGAGTCAGCAGCACAATATACTTCACAACCATCTAAGTGCTGACCAGAGGTACTTCAGGTTGTGAAGGAATACCAATAACTACAAAAAAAGTCCAGTGCAGTGTTTCAGTGATTTCAGTTTTTGCACATGGATGCTCTTATGATCGTCACCTTGGTGGGTCTATTTGCTAACAGTAAGGGGTAATCTGAATTTATTATGCGACCAGATAAAAAAAAATAAAAAAGCGTGAGGACGAAGAAAAGATTTATACAGAGTGAAATTCTCACTCATCTGATCTCACGTGAGCTTATCAGGCAATAAAAGTGCCAAGTGCTGGAATTTTGTCAAATTAACGGCTTTTTGCCTGTTAATTAACAAAAATAAATCCAATCATTACATGTTAACGTGGACTTGGGAGCGGGGTGGAAACATTCTTAAAAAGACTCTCTCCTCCCCAGCAACAGCCAATTCTCTTTACATAATCCGCCTGGGTATTGGAAAAGTGTGTCAAAGCCACCGGTCTGTCGGGTTAGTCGATTCTGTCCCCTCACTAGTGCCGTGCATACGGGGCACATTAACAATTTAATGCCTTGTTTATGTAAGACGCTTTCCAATCGTAGCAGCAAAGACTTGTTTGAAGATGAATATGAAGACAAGCAGCATTCATAACCAATCACTAAACTAGGATAAAGGGAATGAATTGTTGTAAGAGTGTATTATCCATCACTGCAGTCATCAGGTACATACCAGATATTCAAACACCAGCGTGAGCGACTTGTCCGTGTGTACAATGTCATGCAAAGTGACAATGTTTGCATGCTTCAGGTCCTTTAATAGCGATACTGCAGAAAAGCAGATAAGACAAATTAATCTCCGACATAGGCTTTCAACGAACACTTATCACATTACACATTCACACTTCCTTTTGTTAAGCACCTAATCCAGCTTTATCTTCCCGCAGAGGGGGGATTTGGAAGCGGGGCGGCAGATGCTCCACGCAGACCACTGCTGAAGCATGAAACCATGGCCTGGTATATAAACGTTAACCGCAGAGACGGCACAAACATCAACTGAGAAACAGACTATACTGGTCAAATCCGGAAACCAAAGTGTGACTTTTTAATATTTAGCTACATTAACCGTTTTCACCGGATTTTAAACATAATTCAATTTACTACATAAAATACTGCTATCGCTTTCAGATCCATGATACCTATTCCTCCCGCTGTCCTAAAAAAAACCAACAAAAAAAAAACCATCGACAAACATGTCAAGTATGAGGTTGTGCGACACACGTGAAGGGTTACCTTCTCTGATAGCTGTGCACGGGGCTCCTTCTTCATGCTCCAAACGGATTTCTTTCAGCGCTACAAGGTTCTCCGTTAATTTACTTCTTCCTTTAAACACCGTCGCATAAGTGCCCTGTAAAAAAAACCAAAACACATTCACACCGATTAGTGTATAAACACGGTAGATCCCATTAATAGCAGCCGCTGTATAGGGTTCTCCTACACTCCTACGACCTGTACATTGTATGTGTCATCACAACTTTGTCATGCAAGTACTGGTTTTACGAAAAAGGTTCTGGGTAAAGAAAATATCTATTTCAATGAAACATTTACAGCACTTGATACCTAGTTTAAGATGATCCCTCTCTACTTAGGAACATCCTACAGAAACACAAATGGAATATAGAATGGAAAATACCTCTCCAAGCTTTTCCAACTTGACGTACGTTTCCATTTTCCCAAAGCCAATTTCTGACTGTTTAGGAGAAGAAAATAGCGCAAGTTACATGGCGGTATAGATATTACAGCAGTGTTTCCCACACAGTTGCTTGGCCCGAAATATGTTTCAAAAGACTAGTAATTGGCTTTCATATGATAGAGTAAAAAAATATTTTGGACTCTTTGTAACACTGGGAGACTTTTTTTGATGAAGAATCAAACAAGTTCATATTCCATCCACCTTCCCTTGACCAAGTACGGTATAGTAGCGATGTGAACTCTTGCTCTGCATATACTATTCTTGTAACAGTAATGGCATATATACATACCATATATATAAATAACTTGCTTTATAAGCAAGTTAATGTTTTAAGTGTGTTCTTCCAAAAATCCTGTTACACCGAGGATTATACTGGGCCATTGGGGTGAATGCTGTCTAGTTACGGCATTTGTGGTGTAGGCCAACCAGGTTCATTTTACCAGGTTGGCCTAGACAGACCATAAGGTAGGTATGGGCTACCAGTTACAGCCCGCTAGCAATAACCAATCGTAATGATCTAACAGAAGAACATTAATATAGGCCACTTTCCCCACTAGAGTTGGCAGGTACAGGTGGAGGCAGGTACCTCCAGACAGGGGACAGGGCTGCTGACACGTTATTCAATGGAAAAGGACACCTAAGATCAAGTGTGCCTAGTCCTTAAACTACATTAGCAAGCCGCCCACTTCACAAGCCACTTGTAAAACCCCGGTAGCATGAAAGACATCTTTACACGCTAATGACATAAGAGCATAGAATGAGGTAATGAAGCATGTCGATTAATATGCTGACAATGTATTAGATAAAGTAGCAAAAACTGAAAGGGGGGGGGAATTTGATGCCGTTTCACCCCAAAACCCAAATGCCCCATGTTAAGCTGGGGGATCAAACCATTAATTTCATTTAGCTGCAACAAATATCTGTTACATACATCTATTGAGAATTATGAACCAACACTTCCAGCAAGAAATAGCCACAAACTGACATTAGAATTCTAGATTTAGCCATTTGTTTTTTTTTTTTTCTGGAAGGTTCCGCTAATCCCTATATGTTCTCACCAATGATGCCCTTCTCGATCTCCTACTCATGGGTTGATCAAAGGGAGGGCTGTTGATTTGTAGCTTTTCTAAATATCCATCTGGTATCCTAATGTCTGCTGGAAGTGACAGCCGTTTATTCAAGTCCTAGAGAAAAAACAAAACATTCATAGATTAGCATAATAAAACATTAGATTTATGATGGATACTGTATTTTTATTTTTTTTGTTATGCACACCTCATTACACCATAACAGAAATCACTTACCCGTTTCTACACTGCGGTTATAAGGCAGTTTGTTGCACTAAACAAATAATAAAAATATTGTGAAGAAAGCTTTTTAGTTTGCGTACCTTTGGTAAGTGCTGTTCAACCTTTCCACAGTGAATGAGCCATATGAAATAAACTACTATGTAACAGGGTATAATCGGGGTGTTCAGGGACAGTTTAACACCTCAGTCTTTCCAAATCAGACACAATAAAGTACTTTTTACTTCAAACATGCATTCTTTAAAATGTAGAAGAATTAAAATAAAACAAAAAGCATTTGCAAAGTGGATGGGTCCGCTAAGCTCCCCTATGCATTTAAGTGCATATGATGGATGGAGCGTCCCTTTAAACTCATGGCTGAAACGGCTGGGCTCTGATTTCTTCGCACAATAATCCGCGCCTGCAGATGGAAAGCAGAGATGCTCTTTTCCACGTGCAGACCTTGGAGAAAGCCTAAGCCGTGTATTAAAGCGCACAAAATACTTTGATACAGATCTTGAATTAGCCTGGCATCTGCTGCACCCGTTCAATCCGCTGCATATAAACCTCAAGCAGAGACTTCTACTGTGCCAGGTGTTACAAGCGTTACGCGGGCATACAGACGATAGAATACATATTCTACAACAAAATAGAAAATGTATGATTGGAGTGACATTTATTTAGTATTCTACTGTATTACACCACTGATTGCATGCAGATTTCCTCTATGGCGGATTGGGGAGGGGAGATGTATTTTCTCCATACTGACACCGGCACCCCAGTTAACCTGCACGACCCCCTCCATCACCCTTAATTGGGGATCACCATTTCCCAGCACTGCGCTCGTACACGGCAGAGAGCTGCAGGGGTACGTCAAACATTCAGACGCATGTTTCACATGTCACAACGCATCTGGGAATATCCAAAACAGAGGGAACCGTTGTTCTCCCAGGCAGGAGAATGCCGGCTCAAATACACATTTAACGGTCAACAGGCTGAATAATACCGATTTACATGCTAAACACGAGTTCTATACCATCCGCTCCAATCACAGGCTTCTCCAATATGTATGTACATCGAAGAGACAATTTGTCAGCCGCAAGGACTTTAAATGACTCATTATACCGAGGATCCCTATAGGAAATATTAACTGTACCTGCGCTGAACATTACACATATACCCATAAAACTGAAATTGGATTATAAGAAACCCTGATTTTCTGAAGAGGTTTAAGGTATGTGGCTGCCGTGACATAATGTTTATTTAATAATGGTTTAAAGTGAAGGCAGCCGAGAGAAAAAAACCTGAACGAAATGCCCTTAGCTTCTTCTGGCAGCACTGTATTATAGGAAGACGAGCATGAAATAGATCTTGATTGTTATGAAATATGAGCAAAGACAAAATGAGATCATGACCCAATTAGAGAAGCACTTGAAAGACAAACGATGTTCCAGCAGGGAGCGGTGTTTTTCCAAGGAGGCATTGCACAGCCTGAGCCAGGAATCACCCAATATATATATACACACATATATACATATATATATATATACACATATATATATATACACACATATATATATATATATATATATATATATATATATATATACACACACACACAGGCACGGCAGAAGCCGTTTCATTAAGGTCGTCCATGCTGTATTAACTACTCTTAGCTATACATCAGGGAGTTTTTACATACACTACAGCTAATAAGGTATGCGATATATATGATGCCATTCAGTTGGAACAGAAGGGCTACTAAACAAATGATCGAAAGACCAAAATTTTCACCTAGCCTCTAGGGCGGGGGTAGAAAGAGTACGCATCGGAGCGTGGGTTTACTCTGCTCTGGGGTAAACGGATAGCCCGCACCTCTAAACAGCTCTATAATGCGCAGTCTGAAAACCCGCTGTAAATCAAACGCACAAAAGCCATCTGTTAGGGGGAAAAAAAAAAATATGTTTTAAATAAAACTCTAAGGATCTTTAAATATTTGTCCTTCACAGGCGCAGGTTCCCCAAACATTAAGTAAAAAATGTACACAGTTCCTTCAAATGTTTATTGTAGGGTCACAAACCCCCAAAACAGCCCACTGAACCGTCTCCCGTACACTAGCTTATCCTCCTAAAGGGGTTGATGCAAGAAAAACAGACATACCTCGCAGCTTGCAAACTATTTCAATGTATATTTGAAAACCGCAAATACAGAATCAGTATCAGCGCTTTGGAGATAGCTCCAAAAGCGGGGGCGCTGGCACATGTTTTCACCCCTGGGGAGGCCAGGCCAATTTGTGTAGGTGACAGTACATGATAGATTACAGAGGAGGCACACACGGTTAAATCTCATAATTGGGCTAATTAAAAACATTTAAATAAAGTATATTCTGAGAGGATAGCACAAGTTTGAGATACCTTTCCCAATGATACACTTTTTTTTAATCTATACATTTTAACCCGTAAGCACCATTATTTGGAATTATTTAGGTAAGACAAGTGGGTCTTCCCTGCTGTAAACACTATATGGTGGTAAGAAACTTAAAATGACTGTAACACTCCATTATTAAACAAGGTATATCTGATGACACATAAGGAACCGGAGAATTATTAGGCATCTTTCAGAATCTGACACACAGCAAGCCGAGTTAAGCCGTGCACACAAAGCTTTCCCAATACATTATCTCAACATTCACGGTTTATAAAGAACTAGGCCAAGCAACCATTTGAAGTGGGAATAAATCCACAGTGTCATTGACAATGGGAGATCCTCATTAATTCATATAAAAGGGAGAATTGTGCTAATTAACCTCTTCTAAAAGGTGCTGGAATGGACAGAGATGTACTCACAAGTGCAGAAGTCACATGCAAACATCAGGACATCATTGTGCTACTCATATTCTCTTTCATATATATACACACACACATATATATATACACATACATCCATTTAGTTCAGGCAGCTGAATCCCAAACCATACATTGACACCACAACCACGCAGGAGTACTACAATTCTCCATACATCAGACAGCGTTTTACCAGCTCGTGTCACAAGTATGACACCCCCTGCCCTGGATCTACGCTCAGAAGAACTCCCATTTTACTTTAGAGATTTTGTGCACTCCATGGACACCGACATTTTACAAACATACATGCTACAGGGTGCTGCTGCTACTCCCATTCTTTCCAATTGGGGCTCGCCGCCATTGGCTGTAACTTGAGTGCTACCGAGCATGTGCGGGAAGTATGCTTCCTTCTTACACTTCCTGCTTTCCATAGAGGCAAATGAGTTAAACGAAATAGAAGTCTTAATTTCCAGCTCATTCGTGTGCAGTAAAAAATGTGTAAATATACTGTTAGACATGCACGCTACCTCCATTGAAATCCGCCGATGCATTCGATTCCGTAGGCATACACCTGTTGGTGACTGAACTTCGTCTGATGAGGTCCCAGATGCTTGGTCACTTTCACCATCTGATCCCATTTTAAGGTTTTCGTGTACTATATCTGAAACAGAAGCATTGCTAAAATTATCTATGCCAAATTGCAATAACTGATCAATTTACCAGTCCAGAAAAGCCAACAAGATACATTACTCCATTGTGCTCAATGGCAAATATAGACCACAAACTCCCCTTGAACACTCATTTGACAAAATGGTCTGGTCCTCTTGCACCCATTTCGTTACTTTAGTATGTATAGTTAAAAGTCATGTTACAGCTGGCCTTAAAGAACAGGGGAGGAGCGAGGCGGCTCTGCATAGCATTTTCATGACATAAGCCACTTGACCCGATTCCTGCTGATTTGGCCAGGATGCTAACCGCATAGGAGAGTCATACTTGGGTGAACCCTGAAACTAGCCAAGAGATGGGTACATTTGTAGACAGCACATACAGGTCAAAAACAAACAGGGCATCATTTTTTTTCAAGGGGAGAAAGTGCGAGTGATGCGAACTACAAAGTTTTGTAGTTAAGAGGCACCAAAAGTCTCTAATACATGTGCAGACAAATGCATTTACTGGAATAATGTTTCTATCAGCGCATGTGGATCTATGTACACAATGCATTCCGTTGTTACACAATGCACACACTCCGTGAATTGTGCCAAACGCAGCCCACTCTCTATGCCACGCACGCTGTGAGCTTTTAACTTGGATAATGGATATCGATGTGAACACAATGCATAGAGCATTTCTGTTAAATGACCCGTTATCCTGTTTGCATGACTGTGGCACTTCACACAGAAATGCCGTAGACAATAGTTACCTGCCAAAAACGGTACAAAAGAAATCCAAAAGCAGTTTTCCTACGGATCTGTGATTTAAAAATCATAATCCAATTGATGTTTTAGCTACATCCAGGATCTCCTCCAACACGGGTGGCCCTGTCAATAACTAAGTAATTGATCACACGTGAAGATCCTGGAGAGGACCGAGGTTGGAAACCTATGCTCCACAGGTGTCATTTTAAAACAGGTTTATCCAGCTCAGGTCTTCCCAGTAAACACAATGTGCAATCACGTGAAAGGTTAGAGAGAACGCAGATAGTGCTGTCAAACTGAACGTAGGTTAACACAGACACAAGCGCAGAGCCGTTATCACGCATTGGCCGCTCTTATGAACCTGGGGTGGATTTTTATGGACTTTGTTTCTCTCTTTCTTCTCTGACACAAGATCAAAGTGTGAAAGCGTGTCAGTAAAAGAGAGGGAGGATTTTAACAACTCTCTCTCTTCGGACTGAAGGACCAGAGGAGAGGCTGTCACTGTGCTGCTGAACGTGACTACAGCCTTTTGCGGAAGCACCTGGATAAGGCAGCTGACACCGGGGAGAAGCGGATAAAGAAAGAAGAAAAGAAGCGGAACCGCGGAAAAGGAAACGGTCGGCGGAGAAGGAAGGGTGACAGAGCGTGAGAGATCATGCGAGTGACAAGCTGCTAGGCTTAGTCGGCGGGGCTATGGATCTGAGGTCTCAAAAATTTTTTAAAAAAAGTACCTCTATTATAAGGTTGTTTTTTTTCAGATTATTTCTTTCTGGAAAAAAACCTTGTCTTACAAATCGAGCAAATACAGTAGTAAAGGAATTATTTCCCATTGTCCTTCTGGCCATTCTAATCAGGACATATAGATGCAAAATACCCTCTAATGGAGACCTATAGGCCCTAAAGAAATCCATTGTGTGACTGCTGCTACAAAGAGGAAAGCCACAAACCCTTTCAACAGCTGATAAAGAAAGGCATAGCCATCACAAAACAAGAAACAATTCATCATTTTCCAGCGAATGTCATATGTACTCTGGGAGGCAGTGTTCCATTTTTTGCACAATTTTGGCACTGAAGCTTGAAATTAAATAGCTCATTAGAATAACGACATACAAGGCACTACATTAAGACAAAATCACAATTGACTTGTTCTCTTAGGGTAATGAGGTACTGAAATGGTATGAATACCACAACAGCAAAAAGACTACATGTACACCAAAAACACTGCATATGGGGTCTGTTATCTATGATACCATGTGGTGCGAAAATGTCCACACACAGAGGGAGCTTTCCACTGCAGCTTCTCCTAAAGTTGCTTAAATTATTATTTTTAACTTTTGATGTTTGTTAAAGTACATAGAATATTGTCCCTGTCACACTGAACATAATCATTAGGGACACCTTCCCCAAAAAAAAAAAAAAAAAAAAAAAAAAAAAAAAAAAAAAAAAAAAAAAAAAATCGATGAATGCTTATACACTGCCCAGAAAAAAAACTCTCAATGTGACCGATCATGCCTCATGTCTACTTTGTAAGCAGGTGCCATCGCTGATACGAAGAAAGTCTTCAGTAAGAACAGCCATTTCTTTAAGTTCCAATGCTTTATTTTCCATGTCAAGTTTTCAAGATGGAAAGTGTCAGCTTTGCTTACATCTTCGTATATAAAGGCATTGTTTAGTCTCATTGGTACAGCAATCCAAGCAGCCGGGCATCAGAGTATGACAAATCTACTGATGTGTACCAGATAATGTTAGCTCAACGGCTTGTATAAACAGTCAATTACTAGCATGTTACTCCCAAAACACACTTAATTAATGTGTCTATGCTAAGTGACTAAAAGCATGCAAATGACGCTAGTGCAATAAGAGCTTCTCTAATTCAACAAAAATGAAAGAAGCTTTAAGATCGCAGTACCATAAAAGCTTTGCATCTAAGGATAATTTGAAGCAAGACATGCCAGTAAGATGCTTCAGTCATCGGGAAAAGGGCCACTGTAATAAAGGGTAAACGAGTCTGCCTCTTTTACATAGGAGAATGTATGGAAGTGTTTTTCAATGGATACGATTGCCTGGCCTTCACAGTCATACTTTTTATAGTTCAGCACTCCAAAAAACAATGTTAAAGGTCGCATAATAGAGAGACCTATAAGGTAAACTCACCTGAGAGCACATGACCAAAAGTATTGGGACACCCCTCCTAATTATTGAGTTTAGCCATTTCAGTCACACCCATTGCTAACAGGTATCAATATGCAACCATCTCCTTGGCAAACATTGGCAGTAGAATGGGTCATACCGAAGAGCTCAGGAACTCTGTAGCATCGCTTACTACGGAGTTCCAAAGAGCCTCTGAAGTAGCAGTGAAACGTGTTCTTTGGACTATCGGGAGGTCTGATAGACAAATCTAGGTTTGGCAGATGCACCACCTACCTCGATGCAGTGCCTACAGTAACATTTGGTGGAGGAGGGCTTTTTTCAGTGTTTAAAACTCAATATTAATGCCCATGGTTTTGGAAAGAGATTTAACAAGCTCATATACATGCGATGATGAAGTGTCCACACACTATTGTATGTCAAATTAACACAGATATACTCATAATCCACCTTGTTCTAGGTCTACAGAAAATATCAGTTCAAAGAAAAAGCTGAAATAAGTATGAATCTAATAAACCCTTTCGCTAAGAGGCAGGAATATCAATTGTTCCCAATGAATCCTTTCTGAATTTTAAAAATTTACTCCTGTACTTCTTATGTATGGGTAAAATGAGGAGACATTCCTTGTGTTAAACATTTTAAAGGCATCCTCTTCGCTTGCTCTTCTGGCTTTTGTTGATTTCCGAGTGGCACTCACAACAAATTACAAACATGAAGGAAGAATCAATAACAAACTCAAAGTTTTCGCTAACATATCACTTGGGTTTGTACTGCTCACTGAAAGTTATTTTATTACTAAAAGAGGACCACTTCAGTCTAGAGCGCTCAATAAACAAGGACAGCTGCAGCTAGAACAAGAAAATAAACCCACTTTAAGAAGATTCTTCAAAACAGAATAAAGGATATGTCTCACTGCTATGCCCACAACACACTAAAGTTGCAGCTTTTATATTCATAATATTAAAGCTAATAGATATAACACCCTGCAACAAAAGAACATTATTAAAATGTACCAAATTTATGACCTCTGATGTCGCCAAAACCTAAATTGCACCCGCAATGGCAGTGGCTGTACAAATTCAGAAGCACATATGCAAGTTCCAGGGCTCCTGGGATTTTATACATATAATAGAAATTACTACAATTGCCTTAAATTTGCTTTAAAATTATTTGCTATAGGTTGTTGGTGGGACAGTAAAGATGATGATGAACACTATAGCAGTTCTATTTATCGCACATAGAGATGAAACAGCTCAAGGTCTGCTGCTTGCTGGGAGGGAACCCTTCCAGTGTTTCACTTCACACTTAATCTGTGAATGATGACGTTTTGTTGGAAACCTCTCATTTCTTCTTCTTTGCTACCAATACTACTTTTTGGATGGATGTGATGATGGAAGAAAAAAAATAGCTGTGTGTAATGGGCTAGATGACTGGTCATCCATCAACTCCAAAATGTGGCTTCACAAATCAGAACTGGAATTTTCACCTCTTAGCCAGTATAACCAAGATCCACAGCATCTTAAGACAGCATGTTGGCTTATATCAGATATTTAGCAGATGAGAAGAATTGTAAAGGATGCTTAAAGGGTATCTATTTAAGAGACATGAATTGGGGGGTATTAATAGATTCACTGCACCTAGCGTTACACGGCAAAGTCAAGCGGCACAAATTCCTTTTCTACTTTATATTTCCTCAAACTGAAGAACCCACCAGTTCAAATGAGTATTTGACTTTTTGCTTCATTCTAGTCAAACTTACGTAATTGTAGAGACTTGGAAAGTGTACAGTTTTTACATTGTCGGCTGAATGCCTTGCAGAGCAGTCTGAATTCACTGCGTATGCAGAACCATCCAGCACTGCAGATCTGCTGAGTACAGAAACGCAGCAGCTTGGCAGTAATTGTTTAAGTAAACTTAATGCTTTGTGTCTGAGTAAAGCAGGAACCTGCTAATGTCGCCGCATGTTCACATGTATGGGCAGCCATAAAAGCTGGTATAAATAAGCACAATTTAAATGAAAGCATCATCAGGTATTGATAGGGTGCATTATGAGACTTCATAACTTTGTTAGTAAGAACATAAGTCTGCCTGATTAAACACCAGTGAAGCAAGGTGTGATTTGTAAGGTTCTTTCCAATCCATCACATGGCCACAAGTATTCTCTATTCTGGAATGCCATTTGGACTCAGGTCTTTAAAGGGGAAAGGTGAACACACAACTTTGGCATAATTATCACTACTAATGGTTTGTGTGTTTACACCATTCATTGGCTTGCAAAACTTGAAAAGAATCTCCTTATGAAGCTATCTTACGCCAGTGGCCAATTTACCCAGTGACACACATTAAAGGATTGGGCAAGATAGAGAAATACACTACCCAAATAACATTCCATGAAACAAAGGTGCCGTGAATCACTGAAAATGTATAGAATTATAGGTAAAACACTTCTCTGTACTTACCAAAAGTCCTCTACAGATGAAATCCTCTAAACACACGCTAGTCACGACTTGCATAAAACGTTCAGTAACTCTTCTAGAGCTCACAGGTTAACGCTTGAGAAATATTACTGGTGTGTATCGCTAATGCTACCTATCGTGCAAACAGCTTGATACACAATGTAGTTTTTCGTACAGATCTGTGATGAGCTCTTCTTCTCAGGCAGTATCTTGTACTCTAATGAGCTTGAATATGTTTATGCTACATTACCGGTGTTGTCTTGGTGTGTAAAAAGTGTATACTATCATACGGATAATCCAACGTCCAGACAACAAATACGTTTCTCAGTCTCAATGTATACAGTAATTGGACCCATATATATATATTTCCAGGAGTCCTGAACTCTGAACTTCTACCCATCGACAAGCTAAGCGTCCGGGTTAAAACCACACACGTTACCCATCAAACAACACACACTCGTGGGTCTTAGTGGAAATCCAAATAAATAATTTTATAATAAGTACCACAACCTGTTCCTTTGCCAAGATGAGTTGTACTTGATGAGGTTTAAATGTGCCTTTAACTGAATAAGAGAATAAGGATAATTACCTAGTCTGCTCCCATTCCTAGGCATTGCCATGAAAGAACCGAGGCTTCCACCTATAACACTGTGCGGTCTTCTCAGTGGGGGCTTCTTGAAGGATCCTGTGTATTGGTGGAGGAAGGAGTGCATACTGTGAGACGTTGGAGGCCTGCCATTCTTCACAATTGGTTCTACCAATCCCAAGGGCCAACAATTTCATCCCATCAGAAAAGGAAAGATTGGAAGAGAAGCAAAAGACCCAAGAGAAAAAAAAGAAAAAGAAAAAGAAAAGAAAAAGGGCATTACTATATGCACAATCATAAGTGTAAAGATACAAATATTACAAAGCCCCCAAATTACCGTACAGCATGCAGAAATATACACGACAATGAACCAGTGACCGACATTTGATCTATACTGATAAACAGAACTACAACTTAAATGGCCCAAGTTCCACTTTGCTCTAAAGGAAACATCAAACAAGATATGTTCCACATTTGAACAACCCTAACCAAGTCAGACACAGTCAGTGGTTCATTATCTTTAGATTAAACGAAAGGGGGCTCCTTTCTAATTCGGCACCCAATAGAATGTATAGCATCGCAGAGAAAATAATCATTTGAAGCAACACATTTAAGAAACAGAATAAGGATATTCAGTTAGCCACTGAAAGTGTTCCCTAGGCACCAATACACAAGCATTATAACAAACGCGCAAGGGATGGTGCCAGCGCCCTGGTAACATGAATAAGATCACATTAAGACAGGCAAACAGAGCCAAATACATTAGATCTCTGCTTTTTTGCTTTTTTTTTTATAGCGAGCACCTATTCGGTCCTATTGGGGGCAGGACTCTAACCCAACATCTGGGTATTCATAGCATACGTAACAGCTTGCTAATATTACTGGAATGCTGAACACCGTATTGGCGCTATATCATTTAGGATAACATCTTTCGTAGGGTTCACTCTACATACACTTGCAGCGATGGAAGAATCACCACTCCCAAACATGCTTTAGCACATGAACCTAGCGTTCACACAGTGATTACAAATAAAATAATGAAGCTGCTTTGCAGTATTGCTTGAAATCTAGCCTGAACCTCTATTGCTTTAAGGGGTTTTGAAAACTGCCCCGGGGTATAGTCTGTACACATACTAAAGTCATTACACCATCTCCAAGATTTACAGGAATCTATCAGCTTGCACTCTCTTTCTTACAGGAGAAGACTTTATTTTCTCTTTCAGCATAGGTACAGTGCTGTATACATTAATGAAGGTTAGCATTGATAAATGTGAATCTTATTTTGTTCCAATTAACTATATCTGTAGACCAGGAGGATGCCATTGCTGCAAGTCATGTGATATTCCGGGAGACGTCACCTGCCCACTCACCACACTGAGCTGATGCTTTATGGTAATGCTAAAAGCCTGTTTTACCACAGACTTTCATTAGTCAGATCACCCGGCTAGATGATTTACAAAGTGTCATTGTATTGTTTATCGCAAGGGGTTATACGATAAGGAGTCTGGGTGTTACATTTGGCCTATAGTAACAGAGCCAGAACGTATACAAAATGACCAACATACAGCTGCCTGTAAACATTATGCAAAAACTTAAAAAATATATACATATATTTTTAATCTAGTAACTAAAATAAATGGTCTTTGGAAAATATGTTTTATTTGTGCTTTGTGACGGTTCTTGGTGCTTTAATAGTTCTGCTCATTTTGTATCATAGAGAGGTGGAAGGCTTGCGGGCCTTTCGAGGGTGGAGACAGATCCCATCAGAAAACAATATGGAGATGCAAAGTGCCCCTCTATGGTACCTTTATATGGCTTGTGTTAGCAAAGCCTACACAGTTCTAGGCTCCTAACCCACCAGGCCTCTTAAAGTAAGTCCATCAGTTAACATGCCTTTAAACGATGTGCAGAACTGAGAAGTGTATTGTGGATTATCTAGGAAATGTATCAGAGAGTGTCATATGCCAATATTAAAATCCATACAGGAATAATAGTGATCACTAATCAGAGGCAGTCTTCGCAGTAGTTTATTCGCTATATTAAGGCGAGGTGTAGAAAGTCGAAATAAAGACCCAGCTATAACTTCCACAAGGCGTGCTGTAAACCAAGGGCTCCAGGTTCAACCAGATTTTCCCATCACTCAGCTGGGCTGTTTTTCCCATCTTGGCAAATCAAAAGTTTATTAAATACTCAAGGGAGTGACAGAAGGCATGTTTTTTGGCCAGCTGTACTGTTATACATCAATTTCCTATGGGTCAGGAATATGGAGTGTAGGTTAACTGGATCATAAACGGACAGACTTGTTCAATGGCTGAATTCTACCAACCATGGGCTATACGGGCCAATTCTCCACAATTGTGAAGCAGCCTGGTTTATCTAATTGCTATCTTCTATGGATCCAAATAAGATAGTACTGTAGAAAGGGTTTATAGGATTTCTCCTTGATGAATGCATGTTATGTCTTACAACGATTCCCACCAACACTACCAGGACATGCTCTAATGTGTGCATTGGGTGGATGTCTCAAAGTCAGCACTGTGGTAACCTTATCAAGCTAATGTTGGAAGTTCAGAAGTACACAGAGTTGCTTAGGATGTACATTCAGGACTCAGTGATAGGAGTCACCACTACACAGTGTATCTGTCATGAAAACAGTATCTGTAGATAGCTGTAGATTTCAAAATGTAATGTAAAAAAGCTGCTTTCTGTAAAACTGCTCAGTCTGACAAACAATCAATACTGCTTGATTTGCTAAAGACGCTGCTGTTTTAAGACTATAATTGTTCAGTTCCTTTCAAGCTGGGACCCAAGACATTTCTCCTCACATTTAATAGGTTTACAAGCACCATATACATTTTTTTTTTATTTTTTTTTTTTACAGAAATTTAGTCCTTTCAACCAGTGATCATGTAAGTATAGAAATGGAACACTAACAAAATGGGAATGTGCTTTCCTTTACAAAAAGGAAAGACGACATGGAGAAACCAAACAAAATATCAACATCGGCACCAAAGCAAGTGGACCAGTCAAACAGATACATGCCCATTCTCCCAGACTACCTTCTGTCCTGCCCCAGAATGCTGTACATGTGGTAGGTGCAGGAACACTGCCACCAGCCATATTTGTGTATCTCAATGAATTTGTACCTACACATTTACCGGCCAAGTATTGGTGAAAAATGTAGCACCTACAGAACGAGACCTTGTCAATTTCTCCATGGCGGGTGCGCTCTGAAGGTCTTAAGTGACCCATCTAAAAAAGAAAATTGCGCCAGCGGCACAGATACGTTACAGAACACAGTCACGGAACTGCGGGATCCGAGACAAAATGCACTTTTGTTCACATCTGTATCTATTGACGCTACATCTTGTTTGGATTATCAAAGGCATTTTCTTAATACATCACTATAGAGAAGCATGAACATTACCAGGGAACAGCTCTCCCTGATACACTGACACTGGCATTGAACGTCATTCAGCCGTGTTCATTAAAATTATAAAACGTTGGCTGAAACATAACATTCCTTTGCTATCCTCTCATTTGAAAGTTGGCAAGCGAGCAGGGAGACTCATTCTGTCACTCTGAATCTCGCCAGTGCAAATGCTCCTTTTCAATTCACAAAGAAAGATCTGTATGTCATTATAATCGGAACAGCCTTGGCAAAAAGCTACAGTTATTCTAAAACATGGGAGGAATACCAAGAATTTTCAATAACTGCTAATCTAGGTTAACAAACAACTAAGCCTCCAGAGAAAAGAAATGTCCAATGTCTGGGTTGATTGGAAGTTACAAATCCTTCCATCAACAATATATGTTGGGTTTTATTAACAGATGAGAAAATCTGTGTTGAATAGCAGATGCATGTTTACAAAAGTACAAGGTCTGGTATAGTATGGGCGGAAAGAAGGCGACTGCTACCACAAATTGCCAGTTACACAGCCAGTCTAAATGAGCATATGTAAAGAGAATTCAAAACATAGGTCCTGGGAATGCAAACATTTACGGAGGTCTACCAACCTGTACAGAATGCTTTGTTGTTGGGTTGTGCACTTCTCTATTTTTGTGTATCTTTTGTGCTGTGCATATTTGCAGGTTCCGGCCAAACCTGAGGGGTGAGAATCCCCCCACCTGCCACACAGGTTCCTCATTAATGGTGTCCAGAGAAGGCTTTAAATAGCTTGAGAGTCTCATATGGGTTAAAATACAATGCAGTCCCACTGATTCAGCTTCTTGGTAAGCTATATAACCATTTAAAATGATAGGACTCGCCAAACTTGGGGTACTTTGACGTAGTGGTGGGCTAAGCAATTTATGGCCATACAATGTGATGACATCTTCAATAGTTATGCCTCAGATAGACTAATTATATTTGTTGGCTATGCGTTGAATTCTTGCTTTTTGTTTCGTTTCACTTGTTTTCATACAAAGTAAAGGTGAACTCAGGTCACACGTCTAGAATTAGTGGTGCAGCATGTACTAGATATTGTGCTTTGCTAAAGAACTCCTGTTATCGTCTACAATAGTTTGTCATTTAACACGTAAGGGTTCACCAATATTCCTCTTGTGCATTTGTTCTCCTTGCCCACACTCCAGCTGAAGACATCCGGTATACTTAGGGCCAGCTCTAATACCGGCTCTCACAAGAGATGCGGGGGTCTGCAGCACACAGTACATGCATTGACAGCATTCTCGTTTATCTAACTTATTATCATCTCCTATTTATATAGCGCCAACAATTTACACAGCACTTAAATGGTACTGAAGTCCTGCCACAGCGAAGGGGTGGAAGTTTGGTCCCTTGATGGGAACCAACCACTAAAAAGTTAATTACACATGTTAATATGAAATTTTACATAGCACAGGGTTACGATCCTTCTGCCTTATTGATCTACTTTAACTAAAAAGATGACCACTTGCATGCAGGTTTGAGTTGGATCTCAAACTCACCATTGTCTTTGCTGCTGTTTTCCTCGATGGTCATTTGCTCTGCAAGCTCCGATAGGGATTCATCTATGGTCTGACTGCCCCGCAACGTGAGCGAGAGTCTTCTCTTAAACTTCTTCATGTTTCAGATAGAGGCGTGCTGTGTAGAAAAACCTGCAAGGCAAATGACAGGGGTTAGCATAGCTGGAAAGGCAAAGAAATGCTTGTTTATAAAAACATTTAAAAAGGAGGGCTTATATCTATACGTTAGAGTGAACTAAACAAGAACATTTCCCCTAGCATGAAAACCTAAGACACTGCATGTATATGATATATATCTATCTATTAATATAAGGCTTATCAGCCTTTCTCCTGCCTTTGGTCCGTCAAAAAAATCTCTGAAGACCCACTTCTGTAAGGGCACATATGAACGTACACGTTAGTGTCCTTCCTCCCATATTCCTTTAGCTCACCTTTCAATACGTATACTAGAACGGCTGGTCCACCCTTAACAGTGACAACCTCTACCTGTGGAATATGATGGTGCTATATAAAAATAATAAAAGAGAAATAGTTTTCAAATATCCGTTCAACTTCTGTATATAGGTGGTGACTCAGAACAGAGTGATGTTCACCTTCCCAGAAACTATTACACACAAACTGGATAGAGATGCTCTGACGACTCTCATCAGAGGTATAAGGGCTAAAATAATTTATGGCTGGCTCTATGAAAATAAATGCAGTGCATGGAAAGAGGGATATAATGATATGTACACATACTATAAGAAAGACCCAAGCATCAGGTAAAATGTGGACACCGGTCTCCTGCAGCTAAGCTGGACATATGAATTATATTATTAACACTGAATACCCAACAGGGCTCACATTTTCTATTGTACAAACATTGCCACCTACTACGTTCATTCCCCAACGACGCAACAAAGTTGAAAGCAAATTGGCTGCAATATTTAACCATGAGAGAAAAAGGTTATGTAGAAACAACGGCGGAAAGACAAAAGATAGACCAAATATTAATTTAATGCACCGAGGCTATCGTAAGTAAAGTCTGCATGTGCCATTCAGTAGACAGTGGGCCAGGATATGACATCATGCCTGCATAAATTAATTGCATGACATCGTAGAGGTAGGCAGATGATGAGCACCGTTCATAAAAAAATATCAGTGCCGGGATTTTACTCCATTTATCATTGTTTTTAGACATGTAACAATGTTTTAAAAACTACAACACTGGAAATTCTCAATGTAATTTCATGTTATACCAGTTTTACAACATTATCGTAATGAAGTATTTACAGACCACCAGCGTATTCTGTAGCGCTATATAGTGGATATTTTTGGCAGCGAAACAGGGTTACTTCCCCTCACTTCTAAAAATACAATAATTACTTCCCCTTCAGAACCTAAACTAAAAACCCAAACAAAACCACCAATGTTATTCCATTTCCTGCGTGGCTGACGGCTTTACTTTTGACATTTAGCCAGAGGTACCAGTGCCGTTAGTTACTGATAATCAATGACAAGTATGAATAATGGCAGCCGCAGTGCTATGAGATCGATGCAACTGATGCTGCTGATTAACTTTAGAAAGTTTGTTTTTGCATTTCAGTAAATGCAGTTTTTATCATAAAAGACATTCCAACAATACAGTAAATGCGCACCCACAAATATAAAAAAGAAAATACAATAAATCAGTACGCCTCTGGGATTAATCAGTATATATATGTCCGGGTCCGGAAGAACTCACAATACACAAACACAGTGTAACAAGACCGCATAAAGTATATAACTGTAGCTAGTAAGAAGACAGACCGTCACAACAGAAGCACACAATATCACACCCTTAATCAGATGTGTAAAATCTTCTAACCGGACACACAATGCACTTTTATATTTAATTTTTTATGTTATATTTGTGGGTGCGCAGACACTATTGTGTATGGTTGGATTGTCTTTTGGGACAATTGGGGAGTTATCCTTGCGGCACCACTACTCTACATAAGTGTGTTGCTAGATATATACGCCATTATTGCGCTTGATCGGTCTTTTTTTATCACATGTAAAGTCTTCTGCATGCAACATCCTGTGCCCTACATAACATGTGCATAACAAGCCAAAAAATAGTCGCTTAGGATGCCGCTAACAATTCTCCAACCCACAGCGGCTTTATTTACGTTCAGTAAACGGGCCAAGCTGAACGCAATAGGAACGAAATCATTTTAGAACCTCAGGGTTACTGAGGTTGGAAGCAGGAGCCGCATCCAGGACAGAGTGTGCGTTGTGTTATGCAACGAGACGATCGCCTGCGGCATCTCGCAGCTTCCTTATATAACCTGCCGACTAATGGTGACAGGGCCACATGCCGACATCCCTGACAGGTTCTTGTGACGTCAGCTGGCAGCCCCATGCCGACACTACAGCCTTCCACAGTCACTGGCAGAAGCCTCTCCCCACATCACTATCGCTTTACACAGGCGCAATGGGAAAACTATATTTCTTCATCACTTGAACACAGCAGAGAGGGTTATGGAGTTTCATGCTGCTTTCCAAGAACGCAAGACATTTTCAAGAGGTACATTGTGCAAACTGTAGCTAGAGGAATATTGTCTCGTCATACTGAAGTAACTTTTTACAGCCTGTCATATGACTAGTAGCAAGCTGAATGCCCATTGTGTACATGGAAGTTGTGTCATTGCACACGCGACAAAGGATCCTCTGCAGTCGCCTTGCCACAATGCTGTACGTCTAAAAGCATCAATAATGCACTGAAGGGGGTTTTGTTTGGCCACTCAATAGATTATACTGAACACATTCTCCTCAGCTAGCCCTTTCTTATTGTTTATTCATTGTACGCTCTGCAATGATTTCCTGGAGGCCACTAACAGCTCTTGGAGGGAGATCAATACGATTTTTCTTCCACAAAAAGACACCAGAAAACGGATGGCCCCTGTCTAAGGCTGCCACCTTTCAAGAAACCGAGTACATCTATAACTAACAGTGTCTTTATCCGTTCCATACGATTGACACATTATCCCTATAACACAGCACTAACCTTCTAAAAAGGTAGATGTTGAAGGCTGCTGAGACAGTATTGTCTCAACCAAGATACACACAATGCTTCCCTCACAACCACCACACATAAGAATAAGTGACCTCTACCCTACATCAGAAGGAACAATTGTTTCTTCAGACTAATGCATGCATACTTTATGTTACCATAAAAATCAGTTTAAATAAAACCATATCTAGCATGTAGGCATCTGGCACAAACGCATTCTTTTGACCACAACGGATTTGGCACGTCAGTTTTATATTTAACCGTTCATAACGTAATAGTGAGCAGAAGTAGCATGGTGCAGATCTTTCAATGAAATGGTAGCCTTGTCTGGAAGTTTATCAAATAAAATGGAAAAGGTAAACTAATACAACACTGCCAAAAGCAAGTTTCACAGTAGTGGCTTTCAAACCAGTCCTCTAACACCAATAACCAATTGCACGTGTTTCAGACGCTTCCCACTTAGTCAACCCCTAAGAACCTTCGCCAGAACACTACCGATACCGACGTTCCTTCAGGATACGTGAAGGAGCGCTGCATTGCAGCATTTTTTCAGCGGCTGGCCTAGATACCCATCAGTAGTCTGCTGCAGCTTATGCTATAGAACCATGAAATGGAGTGGCACAGTATCTCCTGTCGTGGCATCACTTCACATTTTGTGTAAGGATGCTCAAATACAAAATCTACAATTCCATACACAGCATTTCAAGATTCTGATGTGCATGTCAAGCGCTGATGACACTGCCTGCACAGACTATCATACGGTGTTGCATATACACACATTTATGTTCATTTCAGTTCATTAGTAGCCTTGGTACCACAGTGCTACATACCTGTTGGTTTGGTGGAGAAAACTACTGCTAAACACTTTAACTAATGAATAGCAGCAAACCCCAAGCACCATCTGTAAGCGACACACAGCTACCCACTTTTATAGAAAAGAGGAACGGCATTGAACGCCATATTATGGAAATAAGGATAGAACTAAATCTTTTCAAGTATAGGGTTGGCCAAGCAAAGGTTGGAGAAGCTTCAGAAGCTGCTTAAGGTAAATGGAATTGTATCTACACAAGTTTACACAGTCTAAAGAAAGAATGTGCTACAATAGTAAATATTACTACACGTCAATCACTTGAGGACAATCTGTTTTTAGAATCACTCACACTACTGGAATGCAGTGTTCTCCTACCAAATGTAATTAAGGGTATATATTACAGAACACCTAGAGCATGATCCCCCATATATTAGGGGTTGGGAGTAATTAACACCCCTTAATGGAGAAGAATCACGGTGACCAACATATGTTTTGTATAGTAAGGCTATTTTTTGTTAAATATAAAGGCAACCAGTGATAAAACAATCCATAGTGGACAGCAAGTGGTTATACATCACTCTGCCTGAAAACAATGCACGGTGCACGTGAATTTATGGGCGAGGAAGGATGTGCCACGGAGTGTTTGAATACTCATGCCTCCGACATTTGTTTGGTCTCAGGAAACCAAACGCTAAGTGACTTTTCAGGAAACGCACAGAGGTTTACAGCATAGCGAACGGCCTTTTGTTTCCTGTATAGATGGAAGAAACGATTGAGTCATGGTAAAGACTCACCACACCTTAGACTTGAGTAAGCAATAACAGAAGAAAAATATTCTTTCAAGGATAGATTTTCCAATTCTGTAATGTAGTTTCAGTCTACTACTGCTTTATTATATACAGCCTTCTCTACACCAACTCTACAGCCTAATGAATAATAAGCAATGAAAAGGTGAGCAAGCTGGCATTCCAAGACACGGCTTAATAGTATAAAATGCTGGATAAAGAAATCATTTTTACAAATGGTATCGATGGACCTCATACCTTATGGTAAATTATTTTACATATTACAATGCAAGGCTCACCACTTCAAGTAAAGCCAACTATAATAGTGGCGACAGATAATTGCTCGGAGGAGAGAAGACAGACGTGATAGAAATATTTAAGTACTTAGAGACTTCAAGCACAGGAGGAAAGTTTATTTCAGAGGAGAAATATTAGAACAAGTCAGCGAAGTTTAACTTTATCGAAAGTGTTGGACAATACTTTGCTTAAGGGCTACACTGCGTCACTACACAAAACACTAAGGCTCCGCAGGAAGAAGTTACACAATATTTTGGGTAAGTTCTCCTGCTCAAAGACCACAACTAACCAATTCTTTATGGCAATGAAGTCCTGTTAATCTAATGTATACCGTTCCTCCATAGACTTTGATTAGTCAGAGGGACCGTCTGGGTAATTAAAGTCTCAAAACAGTATATTACTCGTCACAGGGCATCAGCATAAGGAGTTGATATATTTCTAGTAAATCTGTTCAACTTCAGTTATGTTTTGGCTGATACCACCATCTAAAATCCATAAACAAAACAAAAACCCCACCAAAACCTAGAATAGTTTTAAGTGAAAGAAAAAATGGCTGTGTGTGTGTGTGTGTCACTTATCTGATAATCCTTGCTTTAATAGTTAAGCAGCTAAAAGCTCCTGAGTGTTCCTACTGCCTCCATTATGGAAATCACATTCTCTATGATGGGTGGAGGTAATTCTTCATACAAAACACAGAAAGATCTGCACAGTCAGGTTCATTTAGCAATAGTGACTAACAGGAACAGCACAGAACATTCATCTAAAACAAGCTCTTAAAAGTGTGATTGTGCTCCTAAATTGCAGTTGCAAACAACCCTCGAGGGGATTGAATGACCGCACGTCATGATTCAGACACTCCGCACTGTTCTGGTAATATGGCCCAATCTCACAGTTGGTCCCAACAGGTAACAAAACTTGTCAGTGCTGCGTACAATTAGGAAGTAAACGGCAGCGGCATGCCGGCAGTGTAGCCGTATCTAGCTTTTCATGAGGTTAAAGAAAATCAATAAAAGACCAAGGTATGACTCCAGAGAGCCAGCATGCGGGGCAGCCTTCTGAGTCAGTCTCAATGTGAAGTGCTGTCATCTAGCAGAGACATAGCTCTTAGCCAAGAAGGGATATCACACAATTAGGATGCCCCACGTCTGACTAAATGAGCCGAATAGCTGCTCAACCCTAGCTGCTTGGAGGAGTCTCGTCCTAGCGTACGTGTGCCCAGAGGCAGCCGAAAACCAAAACGCGAGGCAAATTTCCACATGGCCCTCCATCAGTAATGTGCGGTTGGTATTCCTGGGGACATTGGGCAAGGTGCTACATATCTGGACTCGCCCCTGTTCTCTCCAAAAGAGAACAAGACCTCAGTCAAGAACAGACATCGCATCCAAACAAAAAACTGTGGCTGACCGAGTTAGCAGCAGTTTGATGAAATAATGTTGCAGCAAGTAAAACAGAACAGTCCATACAATATTGGGCGAAGCATGTCATTTTGCATCGCCTCTCTAGCCTTCAAACTGCAATCAAAATATTGGCAAACCAGATTTTTACATATTAGTATCCATCAAGAGCCAGGCACAGTATCTACTACAACAGTACAATGTCACAGCCCAGTCGAATACGTTTAAGAACGTTGGTTTAAGTGGCATATACACATACTGTATAATACAATCCAGAAGGACAAGGAGTTTCCAGCACATTACCTCCCCGCTATCCATTTCCAAAACATATCCTATTCCCACGACATGCATGTATTATTCATATGTTACAGATACCCATCATTCACGTGTGATCTCTAAAGCCCAGAGAACAAACATTTTTCTTTATTTCCAAGCGTGTCTATTAGGTTATGTTTAGGCTCCTTCTAAGCCCAGAATGACAGGTCCTGTTATTATGAATAAACAGAATGAGACATACTCACAATGCCCCTTCCATGCTATGTTTTCAGTATACCAATACACTATAATCTAAAGACAAGCAGTGGTGGGAGAGGGGGCTTCCCCTTTGAGGCATTGTGATAAGAAACCACTGGTTGGCAACTTCATTTAGAAGTAACAAGGTTAGGGGAGAATGATTGCTTTGCAAGCGAGACAAGTCTTGGTGGAAGTAGGATTTAATTTGGAACTTTCATTAATCCTTGCCATCTATAGCCATCAAACACCAGCTCTTACCCTTTGGGGCACCCTCATCTCTCGTTTAGCATAGATTTGATGCCACGAGCTATGAAATAAGTGCACTCTTTCAAATGACTTTGGATAGAAAGCTATATAGATTTCATTGTTCGGGAGCCATAAAAAAGAAACAGGGGACTAGTGCTCTCGGAGCACATCGGGCAGCCGTTCACCTAACATTAAGGTGCCCTAGTCATTCATACTACCCTGAGAGAAGGTTCTAACCAGGAGCTTAGTAATGGTGAGACGGGTGCAGCAAATGACAGCGGCTTTCTGTGCCTGCTTGAGACATTATTACAGGTACTCTGAACTTGTTCTCCTTTTGGGTCTTACACTCTCGCCCACACCAAGTGTGGGTGGCACAAGCAGCTTCTGAGCGAGGCCTCTAATAAGCACCTCTCCCCGCTGCTCTACCTTGAAGCGCCAGCCAGCACAACCTAAAGCATCCACTGCTGCTTCACCCTTCATGTGCCAGATCATAAAAACACACTGCAGATCTCAGATACCGTGAGTAGCGGAGGACATGTGGCAGCAGGGACAACTGCAGACTTCCGCCTCGGCAGGCCCACACACAAAACTCTGCTTTTATTCCCAAAAGCGAACAGATGAGCTCCCCAACTGCTTCTTAACCCTCTGTTTTCTTGTGGCTGCCATCTGTGCTATTTAGTTCCCTACTTGCTTTGTTTTACTCCATGAATCGGATCTCCATTCACTGTGCCGTGCATCTTTATCCTCGCATCAGGGCCTTCAATATAATGATGCGAAATAAAGCATTCTCAAGAGATCTTCCCATTCACTCGTCTGAATTGAGAGCGCGTTACATGTAACTCGCACCAGACAGCCATTACATCGACATAATAAGTATCAGGAGTGGATTGATACCAGTCCGAGCGCTCTGTATCAGCACGGCTACACAATAAACACTGATGTAAGCGACTGTCACATATGCATGCAGACAAAGGAAGCAATATTTACCCTCTAAAGCAGCAGCTACAGTATAAACCGGCGACAACAAACGCATGCTTCACGATTCTTGTTCAGGCGTCTATATACGGCTTCTACTACATATAGGAAAACCGCGAGACTGGATTAAAGGTCTATTAAACAAAAATACACAAAATGTACAAGCTATAGGTGGTTTCAACAAACATACAGGACAGTGACAGACAGCACAGATCCCAAACACATTTTTATCGTACACTAGGATCCATCCATTTTATTCTACACGTACCGTCCACAGCTGTAAAGGGAACTGGTAACGTCAAATAAGACACCAGAGCAGTTCAATCCTAAAGTAGGTAATTGCTCTGAAGTCACCAAGAACGCCTTTTCCTTTATACAGCAATAGCTTTTGTCAAACGAAGCAAATGAGAACATGTTATACTTGACATTATTATTGGCCCTTGCAGAAGGAGACTAAATTAGCCTTAATAACACTAGAGTACTCACAGCCCAAAAGTTTATTTCTTTACAAGTTTACCCCATAGCCTGAACCTGCCTTTATGAGAAAGCCATAGCTGGTACAGCACGCGGACGTTCTTGATGTGTACACAGGCATGATCATTATTATTATACCACCGTGTGTATGCCCCGTAACAGCGAACTGTGCTTTAAAGGGCAGAACACACTCTATAGGTTCATCCGCAAATGGTATTCATGCATATTTGTGTTACATAATTTTAAGGACTACAACCTATATAGGGAAGGGAACATTAATGTGGATCTGTGACTTCTTCATACAACTGCAAAAATATCAACACATGGCTGAACAGGCAGTGTACAACGGTTACAAATCCCACCTTGTTGGGAGGTTAATGTTATAAGCGGATGCATTTTATAACCAAACATCATCCTAGTACCAAACCCTTGCCAGAAACGTGTCTTCACTAATGTCAAGTACTTCCCTTGATATTTGAGGGAAAGGTTAATCGTCACGCGACTTAAAGTTGTTACAGAAACTAGAACACTTTCAAGAGCATAAAACGACAGACCTATTAAGGTTGACTTGCTTAACATAGCGGGATAGCGATTACCGTTTAATGATTACAGTTCCAGGATCTGCATGACTACTACTAACCATTCACTTCTCTTCTCCATTGTCAGGCAGCTGGTTGTTTCACGTTAGGCGACGTACGGTCTTACTTTTCACGTTACTAATGTAACTATATAATATTTGCATGGTCAATAAAATGCAAGCTTCAGTTAGAATGACTGGTTTTCCTCGTTAGCATACGGTATAGGGTTAGGTTACACTGAAAGATACCGAGTAAGCGAGTTCAGTCCGGGCTGCCCAACCTCCGAAGCATTTACGTAATGAGCTTTAAGAAGTGTAACACACCGCCTGCGGTGACAGATATTCCGGGACGCCGGCGCCTGGAGGCCTTTACCCGTGAAACACACCAGCAGGGAGCACCGACTACCAAAACCACCATACCGGTATCTTATTACCAATGAACATGCATTCTAAATACAATAGAACCCCCTCTGTAGATGCAGACATATGGCAATGACATGTTCTCACCAGCAGAGCGTCTGCTCCAATATCTTATCTTACAACCAATTGCTTTAATGCTTATGACAGCTGAGAGTCCCTGTTAAATTTTCATGGCATCGCCTTTGCTACAGAATCCCACCATATGGCCTTCCCAACCTCTACCTATAGGCATATACTGATATACTCACCTCCATTCCTGACAACGACTGGCTAGAGTTTCACAACGTAACAAATACAACCATGTGTAGCATGCACAGAAAGAAAATACATACACATTGCCATTTGTATTCTGTAAGAACATTCCCAATGTAAAAGCGCCAGAGTGCTTTAGGTGAGAGAAAACGCAGAGGCGTATTAGAACTTCATGTGTAGAATACTGAACCCAATGCATTACAGTACACGACACTACGACAGCGAGGCTTCATAAATAGATCTAGATTGGATCTCATTGGCAAAGCACTCCCAACGTGTGTTTCTGTGCAAGCTGCAATGTCCGGTTTGCCTGTTGTACAGGGCTGTGAAATACGTAATAAAAAAAATAATAATTACCAATCTCAAGGGGTTTTCTCTTGGCTCTCCAGAAGGCTAAAGAAATGCCTTGCAGCGTAGAACTGAAAACAAGGAGGAAGTGCGTGTCAGTTAAAACAAATGCAGATTTCCAGCTCACGACAGACTCCACATCAGCAGCACAATCCCGTTCATGTAACTAAACACTATAGCAGAGATCAGGCACAATGTTATGACATCATAACCTAGCAGGAGTCCTTAGCAATTTATGGTGCAAAAGAGGTACCATGCCAACGGAGAAAAGGATATTGTATACTTGGAATTTTGCAGTGTTTTGTTGACCAATGTAAAGTTGCTGGTATTTTGCTGAAAGTTCACCTTAATGGGAAATGTTGCTATTGGGAATGTGTAATCTCAGAGGAGAACGTACGGTGCGAGAAAGGAGCTACATTCTGCGTGTGTTTAAGCAGATAAGCCAGGGCTGTAAGAGATTGGAGGACGGAGTATCATCGGCTCAACCGGACCCGCTCTGCCTCTCGTAATCCACCTAGGAAATGACTCGGCCTCACAAGCTAAATGCAAGAGGCTGAGAAACGGGACAGTGCAGGAGCGGTGACCTCACTTCCTGCCATTCTCTCCATCCCCGACAGGAAACACAACTAAAAGAAGGATCCCCATGCTAATGTAATCGCACCGTATATGGGGCTTGGAATCAAGGAGGCTTGTGTTATCTCACAGAAAGGGGCACATCCCTGCTTTTCCACACTGTAAGGTAAACTACGCGTACAAGACGAATATTATACGAACGTATTTCAATACGCAGAGCAAGGCCACCAAACAAGGGCTGATCTATTGAAAGACTGTCACGGTCAAGCTGACCTAGAGAGACACGCTCAGACAATTTACATTCATATACAAAAACATTCTACCCATGATCTGAGCCTATAAGATCCACAACCGGAAGAGTCGCTGAGAACATGCCCTATCCCCACATATGTAGATAAAGGCTTCATTTTAAATTTAATAGATTTGAGACACAACCACTAGAAGTTCACCAAAACTAGACAGTTTGAAGCTAGCGTTTGCTGTAAACAGACTGACGGATAAAAGTACGAAGGGGAAAAACTTCATAACAGCAATTATGGCAGCGTTATCAGACAACAAATTCCAGATCAAGCTTTTAACGCAAGACAGTTGGAGCAATACAGAAACACAACACGTCGCAGCATGATTAAAGCTGAGAGCACACAGGGCTGGAAAAACAAAACATCAAATAGTCCAAACCCGTACCTAACAGAGGCTTACCGGCCACGAGGTTTGTGGGATGAATTGCACAGTGGATGCGAGTTTGTGATAATGGTGAAGTGCGTGTAGTGTATATGGGGAGGGGGTGATCATAGAGGAACACAGAACACATATGATTTGGAGTCTGTCAAACTGTCAAGACGCCTTGTGTATCTAGGCCAAGCTTGAGAGGACAGGCATGTAATGGCATGTATGATTAACCTGCAGTGACATCAATGATGCATTACTACATTTACGTTTAGGGTTAACAATGTATTCACCAGGAACTGGAAAATAATGGGCGTCCTACAACCAGAATATACTCTATGCTGAAACTTCCACCTAACTTTTCTTATTTCATAATTTCAATTTCATTTCAAAGGCTCCCCATATACACACACGGCAGGTGGGATCACTACTGCCCCCACGCAGCAAAACTTCTTCGATGCACCATACAGCGCTGCAGAATATGTTGGCGCTATATGAAACAATATCAGGTAGTAGGCCACATAAAATCATTGGCATAAGTACCAAATATTTTTTTTCATTCATCCGATTTACAAGCCGATATGCATTTTTTTGTGAAAAAAAAAAGTGTGCGATTTCTTTGCACGTGGCTGCGTGCAGCGTGATTGGTGCCACCTTGATCTCCAAGAAGCTTCTCAAATTAAAACCTGGCGGATTATCAAACAGCAGAGGATCATACGTGGATAAATGGGTGACGCTTCTCTTTTTGCAGCTTTCTGGAACAAATATTTCTTACATATTCCGTAAAACCTTAGCACAATAACTAAAAGAAATGATATGTACGTATGGTGAGAGTTCCTCGCTAAAGAACACACTAAGTGAACTAGGGCTGCAACAACTAATCGATAAAATCGATAATCGATAATGAAAATCGTTGCCAACGAATTTCATTATCGATTAGTTGAATCGGTTTTTATCGATTATAAAATGAGGGTTTTTTCAGAGCAAACGCTCTGAAAAATACCCCTCATTATATAAACCGTTTCAGTGACTCACAGCAGCAGCTCCTACTTACCAGTCCCTCCCTGTAATCACTGTGGCAACTGGCCCCGCCCCTTCCTTCTCCCAGAAGGCCAGAACCACATGGCTGTGACACTCATCTAACTGTAAGTATAAAATTAATATTTGGGCTGCTGAAAGTTAGGGGAGGTGGGGGTTAATTTAGGGGCAGTTATGGTTAATGGGGTGTTTAGGGTTAATTTAGGGGAAGTTATGGTTAAGGTTAATGGGGTGTTTAGGGGCAGCTATGGTTAATGGGGGTGTTTAGGGGCAGCTATGGTTAATGGGGTGTTTAGGGTTAATTTAGGGGATGCTGTGGTTAATGGGGTGTTTGGGGTTAATTTGAGGCAGTTGTGGTTAATGGGGTGTTTAGGGTTAATTTAGGGGCTGTTGTGGTTGATGGGGGTCTTTAGGGTTAATTTAGGGGATGCTGTGGTTAATGGGGTGTTTAGGGTTAATTTAGGGGATGCTGTGGTTAATGGGGTGTTTAGGGTTAATTTAGAGTAGTTGTGTTTGATGGGGTATTTAGAGTTAATTTAGGGGTAGTTATGGTTAATGGGGTGTTTAGTGTTAATTTAATGATGAGGACTGAGGGTTAATTTAATAAAGTTAACTTAAGGCGCAGTTAGAGGTAAAGGGGAATTTAAATCCTGGGGGCAGTGAAGATTAACCCAGTACTTATTTATAAAAGTATGGTGTCAGTGTGATGCGAACAGGTCTGTGACTCTGAGGGGACTATGAGATATCTGGGGGTATAAGGCATATGTGGGGAGGGCAGCGTGGCATGTCTGGGAGGCAGTGTGGCATGTCTGGGGAGGGGGTATAAGGCGTATCAGGCACAGTGGCACATGTGGGAGGCAGCGTGGAGTGGCACATGTGGGAGGCAGCGTGGAGTGGCACATGTGGGAGGCAGCGTGGAGTGGCAAGCCTGGGCTCAAATGTGCATGTGGGAGGCAGCGTGCAGTGGCAAGCCTGGGCTCAAATGTGCATGTGGGAGGCAGCGTGCAGTGGCAAGCCTGGGCTCAAATGCACATGTGGGAGGCAGCGTGCAGTGGCACATGTGGGAGGCAGCGTGCAGTGGCACATGTGGGAGGCAGCGTGCAGTGGCACATGTGGGAGGCAGCGTGCAGTGGCACATGTGGGAGGCAGCGTGCAGTGGCACATGTGGGAGGCAGCGTGCAGTGGCACATGTGGGAGGCAGCGTGGCACATGTGGGAGGCAGCGTGGCACATGTGGGAGGCAGCGTGGCACATGTGGGAGGCAGCGTGGCACATGTGGGAGGCAGCGTGGCACATGTGGGAGGCAGCGTGGCACATGTGGGAGGCAGCGTGGCACATGTGGGAGGCAGCGTGGCACATGTGGGAGGCAGCGTGGCACATGTGGGAGGCAGCGTGGCACATGTGGGAGGCAGCGTGGCACATGTGGGAGGCAGCGTGGCACATGTGGGAGGCAGCGTGGCACATGTGGGAGGCAGCGTGGCACATGTGGGAGGCAGCGTGGCACATGTGGGAGGCAGCGTGGCACATGTGGGAGGCAGCGTGGCACATGTGGGAGGCAGCGTGGCACATGTGGGAGGCAGCGTGGCACATGTGGAGGCAGCGTGGCACATGTGGAGGCAGCGTGGCACATGTGGGAGGCAGCGTGGCAAGCCTGTGCTCAAATGTGCATAAATTGGGGGGGCTGGTTGGGAAATAAAGACAAGAAATGCATTTTATCAGGTTTTTTTTTTATTCTGCGTTTGTATTTAACATCATTTGTTTATTAAATTATTTTAAATAAATGAAAAATGTAGTGAACGTTCTTTTTATCATTTCGGTCTCAAGCGCAAGCAAGGGGAGCTATACCACGGATACTCTGAGGGGTTAATAAGAAAAAAATCCACCTGTTTGCGTACTTTAAATGAAAAAGAAATGAATGCCACGACGCAGTCACAAATGGGAATATGTGCTTGTGTGCAGCGTTACATAACGAGTGAGTCACCAGAGGTTTCTGCAGAGTACAGAGTGATTCACCTGCCCTGCGCTTCACACCGAGGATGTAGGAGGACTTCTTTGTATACCCCGGCTCAGGATTTCACGCGGTTCCAGAAACCTCTACGGCATATCTCCTATTGTATATATTCAGAGGCAGAGCGGCTATAGAAATTAAATAGGCCTTTTATTTCTTCTGCGATGCTGGTGTTCTGTACAGGCTTTCAAGGCACTTTAATGAATAATACAAATTATGAAAAAAAAGGGAGTTCCACGAAGAATGCGTTTGCTAGGTCTGTGGCAGATTTCTTCATTTCTATGTCAAACTCTTCCCACTGTGCCCTTCTGTTCCTTCTAAATAAGTTATTCCACTTATCCCAGAAACATTATCTGTGATCGGAGGTAAGAAACTGAAAAGCACGGTAAAAAAGGGTACACCGATACCAGTATTCTATACAATTAACAGCAAAAGGGAATGTGAGTTTTAATGGGCAATGGTTCTTGGGTAAATACTTCATTTTAAAAAGCATCAAAGCCAACGATTTAAGGAAAGTTTTAAGGAATATGGACACCGAAGAACTTGCCACGGTCTGTCCACCTACACACTTTGCCTTCCTGCAGGCAGGAGCTTGAATTCAACGGCACCCCAGCAAACAGCAGGACACAAATAAGTGGGAACCATAATGTGCTTGTGAGTAAGAGCAAGAAACATCAGCCGCTGGAATCTATACAGCCAGCCCTGGAAGTAGATATACTATAGCACTAGTATCCGTATTTTCACTGCTCCCACCTTTAACGCCCAAGCAGTGAAAGCTCCACAAGCTCCTGGCCGGCTCCTAGCACGCCGCTCACGTGCTGTGACTGGTTTGCATCACGGCAGGCAACGAGCGTGTTAAACTGCCCGCCGTCGTAATGGCCATTTTGGAAACCAGCATGACACAGGTGCCGCTCGGGGAGATTTTCCAGACCAAAAATAGAAATACTTGCCCGTTTCCTTTCTACACCACTACAAAAAAATAAATGACATCATTAGGGTACAAAGTAACATGTGTCATTAAATACCGCTCACAAAAAGATAAGCAGGCTGCTGAAAAGGCATATAAACGGAATACACACGACTTGTGTCAATGCCCCGGGATGGACGCATAAAATGATGGGGCTGGGTCACAGATACCACGTTGCGGTTCACTGCTCACGACAAGGAGACCGTTAATCACCACCGTACACGCCAATGCTCTGACTACAGAGAAGTAAATGATTTCTTTGCAGCTGAACCCATGTGCAGAGATATATGTAGGCAGAATGGCGAGGCACAGGCCGAGCGGTTTCCATGGCAACACATACATCACACAGTAGCGCGAGGAATGCTCAGCGACACGGCATCAGCTCTGGCAGATCTTTCCATGTGGCTCTCGGCCAGTGATCCGCATAGAGCCGACAGCCCAAAGTCATCTGCAGGTTTTACAGGTATTTTGGGTGATCTATACACCTGTCCAGGTAACTTTAGGTGCAGTTCTGAAACTGGTTTTACTAGTTTCAGAACTAGTTTACCCCTTTCATAACCAAGGTTAGTTTACGGTCAGGGACTAGTCTGGCGTTTTTGCTATGCATTTGTCCAACCATAATTGACCTCCCTGCCATTGGGTGTACCCATATGTTTCTTTGATCAAGTGTATATCACTAGAGCTCCGTTTAACCAAAAGGGAATATTTGATATTAAAGTTTTTTCTCAAAATTATCGTGACACTCTTCTGTATGGCGTGAGATAATATATAAACAAAATCCTAGAAAGAATAAAAACTACAGGTGGTAAAGCATGGTTGATTAAATACTTCAGTTCCAGTGTAATAGCGGAGTGTGTACAAAAAACAAAATACTGTCTGCGCTTCTCACCCTAATAAAGTTGGCAACAAATATATAAACATAATATAAATGAGAGGTTTTGGTTATATGAATTGGCCAAAGCATAATTAAGCTCACCCGCCACGTCAAGGCACACGTAATAGCGGAGTGTGCCCTTTAACACAGGCCAGCCGGGGGTGTGCTTATCGGAGAGCTGCTCGCCGAATACATCCGATGCTTAGCAACAGGTCTAGCAATTCTCATGGTAAGAGTTCTAACAGTCCCAGAAGCGGGCACGCTGCCTGCCAACTTCCTTCAAACCGCATTGTTTCCTCCTGGTACTTTAATTACGATACAAATCCCTACTGTTTATGTAGCGGCAAAAACGGGAAAATAAAAAGTCTGTATTTGTGCCAAGTTAAAACTGCATTGAAAAAGAAAAAAAAGACTAGAGAAGGAGATCACATTCACAATAAAATGTTAATATTAAGATGGAGACAGATGGTTCTAGGACTTGGGAAAATAAATTTTTACAATCGTTACGCTAACTCAGAATTGAGAAATACACATATTAGCCTTAAAGGATACACAGTGAGCGCAACACACACACACATTATATATATATATATATATATATATATATATATATATATATATATATATATATATATATATATATATATATTATAAACAGTTAAATACAGAGCTTCAGTGCATGCTAACAATTGCCCCACATTAGGGGACTGCATTGGGAGGCGGGTCCCCTAAGTTGCAGGCGGTCTTGCTGGGGGAGCGGGCGGTCAGGCACTGTACCTGCGGGTCCCGGGAATCCCGCACAGTCCCGCAAGGCTGCCTTCTCGCTGCTCCCTTACAGTGTCTCCTCTCTTGCTCCGCCCAGGAACAAGGCGGAGTCATGTGATGTCACTTCCCATGACTCCGCCTTGTTCCTGGGCGGAGCAAGGGAAGAGATGCTGTGAGGGAGCAACTCGAGGGCAGCCTTGCGGGAAATCTGCAGTTCAGGTAAGGAGGTGGGCTTAAGTGGCCACAAATGTGGTGGGAGCGGGCAGGAGTGGAACACCCACATTGCGGGAGCGCAGGGCTCTGCCCCACATTACACAGCAATATGCAAAGCAAGAGAAGAGTTAGCAGGTTTCTACTCAGTGGCTTCGCTATGCATTATGAATGACTAACCCCATTGAAATTCTCCACAGGGCTGGCTCTCGAAAGCATAATTAATGGCAGAATCTGGTCTCCAAACTATCTTTAATGCATACTCAAGTCTATTTTGCCGGGACTCCAGAGGATTTTATTACAGACATATTGGAACAGCCATTTTTTCCAGAAGTTTGAATATGAGACTTCTGAGCCCTCAGCTGCCTCTACTGAAACCGGCATGAGACAGCATCGACGTGATTGGCTGCTGCTGGTGCCATCGACTGTCCTATTAACACGGCTCGTGAGCACGTCCAAGCAGTGAATTGCCAAATGCTTCCTTCTTTTGGTAGAAGCAGCTGGGCTGGAGACAGAACTCCAATAAGTAAAGACAAAAGGCAATGGTTTGCACGCAGTTAATGCAAGATAATCCAATATGGATTTAACATGAAGACACTTAAATCTGTGTGCTTCCTTGCAAGTCACCTCTCCAACAGAGCTATGCATCACGCAGGGCTAGCTCAGCCCTTTGTGCAGGAGTAGCTTGCTAAGGATGACCCTTCATGATGCATAATGAACTCGGCAAGCTTAAACTACAGCTCTCCTGCCACCTCACGCTTTGGTGTGCAAGTCCTACGGATGTCCAGGATAATTCATATACATTGGGACAGATAAATCTCAAATACAGAAACCTGCTAAGACACAGGACTAACATATTACCCACTAGCCCTTGGGAAATTACTGCTGTGGACATACAAGTTGGGGCTAAAGAACCTACATCCTCTAACAATTACAGAATTGAAAAATAAGCTTAGGAAAATATATGTAAAAACAAATACCGAATCTGGAAACCTCTTCGCTTGAGGAATTGTCCTCCTTCCTCTACCCCCACCATAAATATATTTAGAATAAACTCTCTCGACAACATGACACAAATAATGAACAAGTTACACATGACAAAAAGAAAAATGAAAGGAATGTATTGTGGATCTCATATCGAGTTGCCTTCTAGGTTCATTGGATAGCGTAGCTCACATCAAGAAAGACACTGGGAACCAGGGCTAGACCTTGTGGGGTTTGGCTGCTGCTTTAAAGTGTGGCCAAGTCGAAACAAAATGTTAATTAAGTATTTAAGATTAGTACATCATAAATCACACATTGTTACCGGGTCATACCACACCACCTATTTAGATATGACTTTTATATTTCAAAAAAGTTTCTCATTTTGTAAAAAAAATAATAAAAAAAAATAAAATTCATAATGCGACGAAGCCACATAATACAAAAAGACTTTGCAATCTGATGTGTCCGGACACTAGAATGCCTGGACAAAGCATTAGCCCTTGCAGAATTTACATACAAAAATTGGTAGGTTCGGCAACAGATTACTAACCTAAACTGCAGGCATACGATATAACATTCTAAACTGGTCCCTCTAACCAGGTGTCAACGACAAAGATAAAAATAGAGCAAAATGTTTATACATGAGATAAAGCACATGCAAACTGTGAATTCGCACCTTTTGTCGTTCATATGCAAAAAAAAAAAAAAAAAACCATTTTCGCAATCACACAAGACACCAGCACTTTTGTAATTGTGACATCTTTACACACACACCACGAGATGTCTTGTGTAGGGTAGCAGAGATCATGCAGGATATGGACCGATCCTGCCACGGTCACTTGATGATCCTCCATATTGCTGACCATGCAAACTGAAGAACAACTTAGATGGGGGGGTGGCTCGTCTTTAATAGTTCTTGGTCTCAGATTCGGGATACCTTTGTGCCTCATTGTATTTGCCTCTACCACTTCTGGTCGGAGGCTGTTCCATACTGCATAAAACAGACAGCAGAATTGCACCACATGCACTGGGCATTATGCTCAGAAATAACAAAACCCAAAAGTGTATTTTTAGATTGTTTAACATAGATGTAAGTGCATTTAAACACATTTGCTCTTCCATTAGCTGAGCTATCAGAAATAAACCATGGAACCATTAAAGTAAGAAGGTGTTTGTTTTGAGGTGCCTAGTTTAGTTTACTGCATTGTCACTGGAATCACACATCGCAGTACCGACACACACACGATACACACACATCTGTAGGGGGAACTCAGGCTCTTGCATTCTAGACCTATCTTGTGCTCTAAAGCTAGGTCTAAAACAGCAGGCGTCTACAAACGAGGGACCACAGGGAATAGAGACATACCTGGTATGCATGCCGTACACATGCCCATATTGGCTTAGAAATTGTGTCTACTTTGCTTGAAATGCATGGCCTTTTTATTATTGGGATGTGATCCGATTTCCCAAACGTTAAGGACTTTGAAGCACCATAGCGAGTAAACGCACCCGATACAGACAGAAATACGATCAGTCATAGTAGTCCACTTATTTCCCTTTTACATAAGAAAAGAAAGATAATGTATCAGAATATTCTATGGGCCGCACGAAGGGCGTGCAGAAAAAGAAAAAACAAAATACAAGGAAACGATCAATTACTTTCATACAGGGTGATCATGCGTCATACCACAAGGTGCAGACGGTTGGAAAGATAATGTCTCCAAGGAACCTGAGAGACTCAGTGGGAGAGAGATTATCCAAAGACTGCACTCTGCTTAGATACAGAAGTTACCAAACAATTCAGGAACACAACCAATATTCTGCAGGAAAATATATATATATAAATAAATTAGGGCTGCAACAACTAATCGATAAAATCGATAATGGATAATGAAAATCGTTGACAACGAATTTCATTATCGATTAGTTGAATCGATTTTTATTGATTATAAAATGAGTATTTTTTCAGAGCAAACGCTCTGAAAAATACCCCTCATTATATAATCCGTTTAGTCTGACTCACAGCAGCAGCTCCTACTTACCAGCCCCTCCCTGTAATCACTGTGACAACTGGCCCCGCCCCCTTCCTTCTCCCAGAAGGCCAGAACCACATGGCTGTGACACTCATCTAACTGTAAGTATAAAATTAATATTTGGGCTGCTGAAAGTTAGGGGAGGTGGGAGTTAATTTAGGGGCTGTTATGGTTAATGGGGTGTTTAGGGTTCATTTAGGGGCAGTTATGGTTAATGGGGTGTTTAGGGATCATTTAGGGACAGTTATGGTTAATAGGGTGTTTAGGGTTAATTTAGGGGCAGCTATGGTTAATAGGGTGTTTAGGGTTAATTTAGGGGCAGCTATGGTTAATGGTGTGTTTAGGGTTAATTTAGGAGCAGCTGTGGTTAATGGGGTGTTTGGGGTTAATTTGAGGCAGTTTTGGTTAATGGTATGTTTAGGGTTAATTTAGGGGCTGTTGTGGTTCATGGGGTCTTTAGGGTTAATTTAGCGGATGCTGTGGTTGATGGGGTCTTTATGGTTAATTTAGGGGCAGTTATGGTTAATGGGGTGTTTAGGGTTAATTTAATGATGAGGACTGAGGGTTAATTTTATTAATTTATTAAAGTTAACTTAAGGTGCAGTTAGAGATAAAGGGGGGCAAACTAAGGGGAATCTAAATCCTGGGGGCAGTGAAGATTAACCCAGTACTTATTTATAAAAGTATGGTCTGTGACTCTATGAGGGGACTATGAGATATCTGGGGGTATAAGGCATATATGGGGAGGACGGAGTGACATATCTGGGGGTATAAGGCATATAGGGTATATAAGGCATATGTGGGGAGGGCAGTGTGGCATGTCTGGGGAGGACAGAGTGGTGTATCAGGGTGTATAAGGCAGATCTGGGGCCACAGTGGCATATCTGGGGGTAGAGTGGAGTGGCTTATCTGGGGGTAGAGTGGAAAAAGACCTCCGGGGCATTGAAAGATTCCATTACCCTGCATCTCGCTTTACAGCCTGTTGGCCAAATAACCAGCGCCAGGAGACAGTAATGCAAACAACTTATTTTCACACATCCATTGAAAAAATCATTTATGGAACACATGGTGATGCGTATTGGCTTTAGTTTTTTACTTTCAGGCTCAAGAAGTCATTAATAAAAACACCACAACATGACACACACCTCTACCGAATAATCACAGAGTATGTACCAGTTCATTTGTCTCATGTACCCAAAAACCAAAGCACACGTGACAGATTCTTAGATTATTCAAATAAACCTTACATTAGTGAATATGAACAGCCTGCTGCCTGTAACAGTAATTAGTAATAGCGTCAGTGTCTTTGGTAAACTATGATTTAGTCGACACATTAGGGTATAATTTTCAAGAGGCTACATTTTGTAACGAGATTTTAAGTGAGAACCCTGAAACAAGCACACAAAACACTTGACGTACATATATAAAAACTTAGTGCTTGCCATCGCACTTGTACAAAGATTTAACCTTTTGAGAGGTGTGCCGCTCTAAGGGTTAAAAAGGTGAAGGTAAACACAATATCATGCGAATAAAGCTGCATTTGAGCCAAGAGGTCTTCGGGACGGCTGATTATTTGCGCTTTATCCCCCAAGCGCTCACATGTATGGAACAAAGAGGAAAGCAAGCAAAAACCTTGACGTGATCTGCATTGAAGAAGTCTTTCAGTCTGCTTTTGCGTTTTAGCCAATTTTGTTTTTAAACCTCAGTAGCACTGAAGGAAAGAGTACTGCTCCATTTACTTCCATTACTCCCAATGAATAGTCCATTTCACCAAAACATTTTTTCCTTAGCCAGGTTCTCTCGTTCCAAGAAAGCAGAAGCTGGAAGAGCAAGCCTACGCTGCTGGGAATTCACACACATCCTTCCACGGCCTCCTCCGTGAAGACGGCAAACAGGGCTCCTTTGTTTCCACGAAGAATTAAGGTGCTGTACTTTACATCTCATTACAGACTTGGCTCTTTATCTTCCGCAGCCGGAGTGACTTGATTGCCAGCTACAAACCGAGACCTAGAACTGTAAACATTCGCGAGCAAGACCGGCAGCACTCTCTGAAACCGCATGAGAAAGATACCTTGTGCTCCGAGCATTTGAGCAGGAGAGGGGAATCTGTTTTTTGTGCGGTGGCCTTGCGATGGCAGACAGCGGGAACAAGCGGGAGCAGAGACAAGAAAAACGGAGCCACAGTGAGCCAGACTGACAGCCTTCTACTCCATAGAGGTTCCTGCCAACAAAGCGCTCTCCTGCAGCCTTCTACTAGTGCTCAGTATGTTATTCTGGCCGTGCTTCATGACAGCAAAATAAGACTATGCCCCATAGCGCCAGCACCCCACACGCACGCTGTTCCCTCCAATGAAACAGGACATTATCCCTAGATTGTGAGCTTACGTGCAGGGCGCTCTCCACCTAATGTATCGGTTTGTCTTAGTCTGCCAATTCTCGTCTCGTAATACCACTTGAACAAATGTATTGTATGAAGTGCTGCGTACATTGTCGGTGCAATATATATATATGGAATCTCTCCTCTTCTTCCTAAATTCACCTTAGGGCTAAGAAGCTACTGTATCCTTACAGTAATAGCTATGCAGTATATAGGGCCCACCAGGCCTTTCTTTGGGGAGAAACGCATTGAAATTCATAAAAGGTTTTAAGTGTTACTACTGATCTCCCTCAAATTGACTAATGCACTAAAGTTGGCTTCGGTGGAAGTTTCTATTTATAAAATGGCCATGTACTACAGTTTATTATATCCTCTCTCTTAGCAGTAAAATCACCCAGGGCATATTAAGGCAAAAGATGTATTTATGTAATATGCAGCCCCAGACTTATCCTGCTCAAATCCAATGCGATGCCCATTTCTTGCCAACTATTCCAATTACCTCTCAAACAGTAAGTCTCCAATAACTATGAATTATACATTTCAGGATAAAAACGAGCGACCCAGCCGGAATACAGGAGGAGAGGAACTTATTAAAAACTGCGAGAAACACCAATAGTGCCAAATCCATTGGGGCACCAGCCGATGGAACTACGCCAAAGGGATTATATTAACAATTCTCAGTATACGTAACTAAAGAGCTGTTTTATGAGGTTTGTAGAATAAACATTTGTAGGTTTAAAAGAATTCTGTTTTCTGTATTTGCACAAACTGTTTTGGGGTGCTCTTCACAAATTTCTGTGTCCAGATTTTTTGTGTGGAACTATGGGGCATTTATCATATAAAGCTGCAAAAAATCCAGATTTGAGGTTATAGCTGGAACGGAAATATCAGACCAGATGGCAATGATAGGAATTACAGCCCAACAGCTGGAGAGTAGCTTGTTACCAAACAATATGCTTCGGATATAGAACGCTATAAAGTGACACAAAACCCCCGGTATAATACACGCTTAATTTGGAATTTTCAGGAACATTGTAATATTTTGTACATAATAAGCACATCCTGACTTCAAAATTCTATTTTACTTAACTACACCTTTTGAATTTCATAATGAGCTGGGGTATACATCGATTCACAGGAATTACCAACATCTACCAAACCAAGAAGAAAAATACGATTTTAAAAACACTTTGTACAAAGAAAGGACAAAGAAAGTGGTCTTAAATATTCTGCAACCTGGAAAAACAGTGAGTCAGAGATGAAGCATCCATGGCTGGTATGTCAAACATTCCCGTTTGTGACTTGCTTGTACAAACAGGTATCGGAGAAACGAAGAATAGCATCGCAGGCAAAAACAATGCCGTTCAGGTGGGGTTGGCCTTACTACTACAAAATTCTGAAATGATACATCACCGCGAATCAATTATACAGCATGACTGTCCAATGCCTTCCCGTATCCTCGGAAGAATACATCGCCCCACAGAATGATCAATGCTTTAGTTATTTAGGCTTGTGTGCGTCTTTCTGGCCGGTATCCTTGGTGCACCACACACACACACACATCACACTGGTCCAGCGCCCCTCTTACGATCAACATATTTGACAGGGGCACCTGAATACGTTTAACTAAAACACCTAGTCAGTAGGTTTTACTCCGTGAACACAAACATAGAAGTAACAATAAATTAAAATAATAACGTACCAGCCCAAACCTATCCAGGACGCAGCACAAAAGGGAACATCCATCGTATACGGCTACTGCCTTTAGCAATTGGTAGAAAACACTAAGTCTTGCTTTCTGGTCTTCACCTCACAGAGAGATGCTTTGAAATCTTTTTTCCCACCACCAAAAACATGGTTGCTTTTCAGGTTAGAAATGATCTGATCCGTGACTCCAGTTTGAGACCATATTTTGGTGCCAAGGCTTTATCCTAACTAATCATATTTTCCCATCCCTGAGGATTATGGAAAAAATCCCCTAAAACAAACTTTACCAAGAGGGGAACAACGCTGCCTTTCATTAACACGATGCAGTCTTATTTAGACTTTTGGCATCTCCGACACAACACGAGCATGCAAAGCACCTTCCGTCCCGACCTCCGTTTTTGCTCAGGCACAACATGGCAGATCTCACAAACGGCAGATCTCACAAACAGCAGAACAGAAAATAAACTGCTCTTTCCTACAGTATGTTAAACAAACGTGTGTGCAAACAGTTAAAAGATAACGTAATTAAATGGTGCATTTCCAGACGCAGCCCGTACTATATTTATACAGTGGATCTGATTTCCAGATAAACGTCCTCTGCGTGGTTGTTCTTTCTAAACACTCTGACTATTCATAGCATTCCGAGTGTAGAGGAAACAGCCCGCAGCATCCCAACAGTCCCAACGCCATCCTATTGCCTCTGCTTCATTACTGATAAACGCTACTCAAACTGATCACACTTCATTCTCTACTGGCCGGATTAAGATAGATATTAACCCCTTAAGGACCAGGCTGTGTTTTACCTTTTGTACCATTGGGACCGAGGCTGTTTTAACACTTCTGCGGTGTTCGTGTTTAGATGTAATTTTCTCTTCACTCATTTAGTGAACCCACACAAATTATATGTTGGTTTTTTTAAGGACAAGAAGGGCTTTCTTCAGATACCATTGTTTTAATCATATCTAATTTCCCATAAAAAAATAATAAAATATGAAAAAATGTAAAAAAATAAACCCCCCCCCAAAAAAACAAAAAACACATTTTCTGACTTTTACCCCAAAAATCTTTTACTCATCCAAAAAAGCTAATGAAAAAACCTACTAAATATATTCTACTATTTGTCCGGAGTTTAGAAATACCCAATGTTTTTATGTTTTTTTGCTTTTTTCTGCACGTTATGGAGCATTAAGTACAAGTAGCGTTTTGCTATTTCAAAACCTTTTTTTCCAAATCTGGTAATTCTTCCCCCCATGTGCCATTTCGGGTATCTTTGAAGCCAGCCAATGCAATTTACCCCATCAAATCATATATTTTTGAAAGCTAGACACCCCAAGGTATTTCAAATGCTAGAATTTTAACTCTTTCCATGCACTAATTCTACCACCAGTCTTTGTCAAACTTTGTGGTAGTAATTTATTGTGTTTATCGCTAAAATTGCTCTTCAGGTATGGATTTACAGCTTTTGGTATACAACACTTTCAAACACCCCCCCAATATGTGTTCAGCAACATCTCCCGAATACAGTCATACCCCCCATGCATGGGTTTGTCGGGTTGTTTGGGAGGTAAAACGCCACATTTAGGAAGTGCACATTTTTTAACTTGGAACTTTTACATCTGGTCATTCTGCCCCCATGTCCTAAGAGGACCATCTTTGAAGCTGGCTTATTCAATTTACCCCATCAAACCATATATTTTTGAAAACTAGACACCCCAAGGTATTTCAAATGCTAGTATTTTAACCCTTTCCATGCATGAGATTCTACCACCAGCCTTTGCCACACTTTGTGTTAGTATTTTTTTTTTATTTTTTTTTTTTTACACAAATTGTACTTTGGGTATACATTTATAGCTCCAGGTATACATCACTATCAAACAACACCCTAATATGTGTTCAACAACAACTCTCGAGTACAGCGATACCACCCATGCATGGGTTTGACTGCTGTTTGGGGTTAAAAGGCCACATTTGGGAAGCTTTTCCCCCCCTATTTTGGTCAGTCTGTGCCTATGCCCTATCTTTGAGCCTGGCCACTACAATTTACCTCATAAAACCATATATTTTTGAAAACTAGACACCCCAAGGTACTTAAATGGTAGTATTTAACCCTTTCCATGCATCAGATTCTACCACCAGCCTTTGCCACACTTTGTGGTAGTATTTTTTTTTTTTTGTTCACACAAATTGTACTTTGGGTATAAATTTATAGCTCCAGGTATACGTCACTATCAAACAACACCCTAATATAGTAACATAGTAACATAGTTCATAAGGTTGAAAAAAGACCAAAGTCCATCAAGTTCAACCTATATACATATTGTGTCCCGGAACACTGTGTTCAGGAACATCTCCCGAGTTCAGTCATACCCCACATGTATGGGTTTGTCTGGTGTTTGGGGTTAAAATGCCACATTTTGGAAGTGCGCTTTTTTTCCCCCCCATTTCGGTCAGTCTGTGCCTATGCCCTATATTTCAGCCCGGCCACTCCAATTTACGCCATCAAACCATTCATTGTTTTAAATTAGACACCCCTTGGGTATTTGAAATGCTTTTATTTAAATTTTTCCATGTCAGGATTTTTGGGAAGATACAGCGCTAATTTTAGCACTTGCTCATAATAAACTATTTTTTTATTTTACTCTTTTTGGACTTTTTTTTTTTACATTTTGCTGGAACTGGATAGTTCCTCTAAAGCATAATAATTTTTAAATGTTACCATGTTTTTTAAGCTTTCTTTTTTTCCTTTTTTTTAAATATTTCACTAATCACAGTGATTAGAAAGCTGGGCTCCATTGACTTGTATGGTTGAATGCAAGTGGAGCCAGAGTTCTCTAGAGGGTCTGGAGACCCTCTAGCGAACTTTTTCAACTTTATTATTTTTTTTCCCGGGCCGCCGCCATCTTGCGGATGGTGAAGACTGCGTGCAGCTGCGGCTGTGACCGCTCTCCGGAGCGGTCACAGCCCGCCCTGGGGTAAGTATTTGGTGTCGCTGGATGCCTCCTGATCGAGGCATTCCAGCAACACCATTGAAGTTTAGGAGGTGATCGTTGATCGCCTCTTAAACGCTTTTAAAACGGGCGTCCGCCAATGTATGGCGGATGTTGACGCCCCGGGGAGGGGCCACACATGGCCCATCATGCCGATCTCGGTGTTGCTGAATGCCTCGACATCGAGGCATTACAGCAACACCGTTTATGCTTAGAAAGTGATCGTTGATCACTTTCTAAGCTTAAGTCTCATGACCCGGCAATGGACGTTAAGGGGTTAAACCTGCCCAAAGCACCTTTTTTAACCCAGTGTAATGGCGTTTCCAGCAGATCCCTGAGCCAGACAGCCCGGACACCTATATGTTTTGGCCGGAATCTTCTGCATTGTCATAGTAATCTGAACAACATTTTTTAGTAATAGACCTTACGTGTATAGCATTAACCTCCATTTAACACGGTTATCCCTCTGTTTGCCCCCCCCCCCATTCTGCTGTAAATTGGTGGCGCTAGATATTTAGGGGAAAGGCAGTGAACTTAAATATTCCAAATAATTATTCAAACTAAAATCCAAACAGACTGAAAGAAAAAGAAGCCCATAGGCCAGGAACCCCATCACACTCAGCCTGCCAAAGTAAAATATATTTTCTGTACCAGGAAAATGCGGATTTAGATAACCGGTTACAGTATATTTCACGGAATTGTTGTGGAAAATCACATTTAAATGTCACGAATCACACAAGTGCTTTTAGTCCTGTCAAGTATTTACACACGTTCATTACACCACTAATTGGATGGAGTCCCAAGCTAACTGTACCCAGCCACGTGATACGGAACCCACACAGCGCTGCCTTCTCATATAAGAGGCATTAAACTGCGTTGGAATCATTCCGGCAGGCCGAGAAGTCTTAAAACTATGGCAGAGCATTACTGCAAAGGGAAACTGGTTCTGCCTGCTTCTCGCTGTGTGATGATCAGCGGCTTTCCTGATCACACCTTGTGTCAGTGGCACAGTCTTACAGGCCCTGCAGGGCCTCTTTCACACGGGCTGAAGCCTCACAGCACCATAAGACCATCAGTGCAGGGCCGAACGTTGCTGACCGGGGGGATGGGGCGGGGGATCAGCGGTGTGTGTGTGGTTAGAAGGCAAGCCCATTCCAATTATGACAGCAGAGAACCTCCTTTGTCACAAATAGGTAAAAGGATCCCATGTCTCAAACAATAAGACTAAAAATGAATTTCTATTTAATCTTAATTGTTTTGGTTGCTTAAGATGTAATTTGCTAAACGTTTTATCATTAATTGCATTTACAAAGTGACCAAATTATAAAATTCAAAATGTGGTATTCTAACATTTCCATTGGGTAGTAAAAGTATTATTAAACACTCATCTACAGACACCAGACAAGCCAGAAGGCTTGTTTTTCCCTCAGAAATCTAATGGTGCTTCCACAAGCACAAGGGATTCGGGGTAGGCGCATGCAAAAAAGGTTAACAATCACCTTTGCCTCTATATCCACTTAGATGAGTGTTTAATAATACTTCTACTACCCCTTAAATTTAAGGGGAAGGGTTTCCATCACCTTTTACCCACCATAACTTATGTAATAACATTTCCATTGAAACCAATGAAGGAGGAAAAAAAATTCAGATCCACAAAGCAGCAGGTCATTTATCGTTGTCGACGATTTCCGTTATCGATTAATCGAGTGATCGATTCGTTGTTTACTTACCTCCGTGAGCGTTCCCCGCTTCTGCAGTCTCCGCCTTCTTTTAGTTACGTGACGCGTTCCGGAGGTAAGTATTCTTCATGTCTGTGCGAATCGCTCTGTGCGAGTGGCTCCATTCGCACAGAGCGATTCGCGGGGGTGGGGGTGGGGTTTCAGGGGATGCAGGGCAGGGTGTGAGTGTGGGTGCAGGGCAGAGTGGGGGTGGGGATGCAGGGCAGGAGACTGGGTGCAGGGCAGAGTGGGAGACTGGGTGCAGGGCAGGGTGTGAGTGTGGGTGCAGGGCAGAATGTGGGTGCAGGGCAGAATGTGGGGGCAGGGCAGAATGTGGGGGCAGGGCAGAATGTGGGGGCAGGGGCACAGTGCAAAGTGCTAGGTGCAAAGTGCCAGGGGTGGGCGCAAAGTGCCAGGGGTGGGCGCAAAGTGCCAGGGCTGGGCGCAAAGTGCCAGGGCTGGGCGCAAAGTGCCAGGGCTGGGCGCAAAGTGCTGGGTGCAAAGTGCCAGGGCAAAGTTTCTTGAACAGTAATAGTCCACCTCTTTTCAGAATGTTTGGGGTTATTTTGTTTCATAAATATTGTGTTTGGGTTCTTGTACTTTGAAAATATTGTTTTTTATTACATCATAACAAAATAAGAATGTTAATGTAAATTTTAAGTTGTTTTTTAACATCCAGTTCATTAAATTATTTTAAACAAAAAATTTGCATATTTTTTTTTTATCCAATTAATCGAAAAAAAAATCGGCCAACTAATCGATTATTAAAATAATCGTTAGTTGCAGCCCTAATTCAAACCATATATTTTTGAAAACTAGACACCCCAGGGTATTCCAAATGCTGTTATTTTAACTCTTTCCATGCACCAATTATAGAACTACACTTTGTCAAACTTTGCAATAGTAATTTTTTTTATTTATTTTTTTTCACACAAATTGTACTTTAGTTATAGATATACAGGTCCTGGTATATGTCACTGTCAAACAACACCCCAATGTGTGTTCAGGAACATCTGAGTGCAGTGATACCCGACATGCATGGGTTTGTCGGGTTGTTTGAGATTTAAAATGCCACATTTGGGAAGTGCGCTTTTTTTTTCTCCATTTTGGTCAGTCTGTACCTATGCCCTATCTTTGAGCTCGGCCACTCCAATTTACCCCATCAGCCATTTTTTTTTTTAGACACCCCTTGGGTATTTGAAGTGCTTTTATTTTAACTCTTTGTTGAGATTTTTGAGAAATTTTAGCACTTGCTCAAAATAATAAACTTTATTTTTTTAATACTTTTTTTATATATATTTTTTTTTTTTTTTACACATTTTGCTGGTACTGGATGGTTCATCAAGTGACATCACCGCATAATTATTTTTAAATGTTAGCACATTTTTATTTTTTTTTTGAATATTTTACTAATCACATAGTGATTAGAAAGCTGGGTTCCATTGACTTGCTTGGTTGAATGCAGTAGCTGTATTCAACCTGCAAGTGGAGCCAGAGTTCTCTAGAGGGTCTGGACACCGTCTAGCGAACTCTCTCTTCTTTATTGTTTTTTTTCCCGGGCCGCCGCCATCTTGTTGATGGCGAAGATCACTGGCAGCTGCGGCTGTGACCGCTCTCTGGAGCAGTCACAGCCCATCCAAAGGTAAGTGTTTGGTGTCGCTGGATGCCTCCTGATCGAGACATTCCAGCGTCACCATTTAAGTTTAGGAGGCGATCGTTGATCGCCTCCTAAACGCTTTTAAAACGGGCGTCTGCCGCCATACAATGTATGGCGGCTGTTGACGCCCTGGGGAGGGGCCAGACATGGCCCCCGATGCCGATCTCGGCGTTACTGAATGCCTCGACATCGAGGCATTACAGTAACGCCGTTTAAGCGAAGAAAGTGATCGTTGATCACTTTCTAAGCTTATTTAATTTTTTGACGGTTCAGGACCGTCAAAGGTCATTTAGTGACCTTCTTGTCATGACGGTCCTGAATTGGCAAAGGTCGCGAAGGGGTAAAAATACAAGGAAAATATTTTGATTAACTTTCTGAATGCAAAAATAACTAATGCAGAAACGTAACACATACATAAAGCCATTCCTTCGCATGCACGAAGACTCTGGATATGTTACGTAATATAAGCCACAGCCATTCCAGCAAGACCTTTCGAAAATAGCAATCTGAAAAGGGTTGCATAGCAACAGTTTACAGCTCCCCGACTTTAAAGGCATCTTGACATTCCCGTGAAATATTTATACCGTAACACAGCACAGTAATTAGCACATAGCCTACAGGGAACACAAGGAGTCCTTGGAACAGAAAAAAAAATGTTCTACCTCGCAAAACACGGCTCTGGTCAGCAGACAAAGCATCCACACCTCTAAGAGCGACAGTTTCTTCGAAGTCACAGAGGTGGCGATTCCACTCAAGACCTATGTAACATAACAAGTGCTCGGGGCCAAGCTTATCCCTGCTGTGACGCGGAGCACAACACAATGTGGCTTACGAAGCATTCCTGCGTTCCACAACACCACTTTACACGTACATTTCAGCTAAAACTTCCAGCTGGCGGGCGATCCGTTTGCTCATACAGCGTACGGTGGTAGGAGCAGGAAAGACCGGATGAAAAAACGCAAGTGGCTTTCCCCAGGGTTTTTAAGACATTCCAAGTGAGTTTGCTATGAAGAACTGGGGTTGTTTCTCACCCTAAATAAACAATGATTGGGACGGCATTGAAGAAGTCTATTAACATGGACACTTTCTCACCTGTCCACACCAAGACATGTCTAGTCTTAAGCGTCCTACAGGAACTAAAGACCAGGGCAATCTACCAGTTAAGTAGCAGATTTATTTAAGGGCTAGCAAATTAACCAAATTATTAAATCGCCCACACAGAGCATTTTAGCATCTTACTGACATAGTGGTACTATGTCATGTCTTGTTGCCATGGTGATCTCCAATTTACAGTGTTCATCCCACAGAAGCTTGTATCAGTTTACCCAACATTGATACTGAAGAACGTAAAAGCCAGAGGAGACGGAATCCCTAACGAGCTACCCAAAAGAACATTCTAAACGTAAACCCTTTGCCCAACATTGAACATTTTTTTTTTTAAATAGCAATTTATACAGTTTAGAAACGATAACAGGAAATGAGAGGGTCATATTGAGATACAGGTGGAGTATCCCTTATCAGAATAGTTTTTCAGACAAGGAATACACAAGACCGAGGCTGAACGGAAAAGAGATGTCTGAACTAGGACTGCATCGGGATGCGGGTACCGTAAAAAAAAACTTGCGGGCGCGGGCGTGTCGGGTGTTGCGCGCGGTCAGACACTGTACCTGCGGGTCCCAGCGATCCCGCGCACTGCCGCAAGGCTGCCTTCGCGTTGCTCGCACACAGCGTCTTCTCTTTTTCCGCCCAGGAACCCAGCGGAGACACGTAAATTTACGTCACATGACTGCTCCGTTCCTGCTTCCCCTGGACGGGACAAGAGAAGAGACGCTGTGTGCGACCAACGCGAAGGCTGCCTTGCGGCAGCGCGCAGGAAACCTGCAGTTCAAGTAAGGGGGTGGGGAATGAATGAGTATACGAATGAGAGAATTAATGTTTGCGATAGTGGACATACGTTCCAGGAGCGGGCGGGAGTGGTCGGAAATTCAGCGGGAGAAAACAATCTGCTGTCCGCATGGTTATTCAGGCTTGTCCCCGCAGTCCCAGAAAACTTCCTGTCCGTTGTTCAGGCTTCCCCAGAGCACTTTTACTCCCTTTTCTACGACAACACTGACAATTGGACCTTCTTGAGGAAGAAAGCCCCACTTGGGCTTGCCTGCCATAATGCATACATACGTTGGTGAGTTCACACTTTATACATGGAAATGTTTGTTGTCGCAGTTCTAAACGAAATAAATGTTAAAAAAAAAAAAAATCAAGCTGGACATTGAGTCGTCATAGATAACGCTTTGTAGTTGTCATAGCAACATACTGCGTCCCACTAAGACACACTGCACAAAATGGATGCTATACGGAGAATGAGCAATGAAGTACTATAAGAAAAAAAGCCAGTGGAACTAGTCTGCAGTAACTTTGAAATTAATAGGAGCCTTTAAATAACTGATTGTCCATCAAGCAGGAGTGAAGTAATATCTTCGCTACATTTGCAGGTTTAATTTGTAATAATGTGGTGGTGCTCACACAAAGCAGAGAGCAATACAAAAACCATGAGGAACAAGCTCAACTATTTACATAAAACCATCTCAACGCACTCTACCAGCAGGACCCTAGCAGAAAGTAATGCGCGATGAGAGGGTGTGTGAGTGTGTGTGAGATGTATCCGTCTACACAGTGATAGAATATATTTATATTAGTTATAATAACTGAAAGCAAAATTCTTTAACACTTAAAAACCCAAGGACCTCCCTCCACTTCATCCTAAGTATATTGTCAAGCACTGGAAGTGTTAGAAGTGATAAAACAAGGGCAGAAGAACGTTGCCAATGTTTCCATCAACACCACTCTACTCTTTTCCAACACGATGCATTGAGCGAGTCAAGATTACCAAATTTAAAGTCCGTTTCTGCCCTTCTTACAACACCACTCCTGAACGGATCACTATGAGGATAATACTTTTCACACGTTACGCCAGAAGCAGTTTTTACATGAAATTGTCAACTTACATGACCGCAAAGACCCTTACTTAAAGGACAATTGTTAAAGTGTATTGATAAATAGGCATGATGTGACACCGGTGCAGTCACAATTTCCCTTCCTTCTAGTGCCAGGGAGTTTTTTCAGCAAAGCCATAAAGAATTTAGCACAGTGTGGTGCTTAAGTTTGGTAATAAACATGAATATAGCCATATAAGCCTGAGAGAAAACAGGTATTTTGTTGAAGATGATACCTTGTATTGGGGAAGCATAGAAACAGATATAAAGTTGCATGAGCTTTCAGGACCTCAGAGTAGAGCCCTGCGCAAGAGAAGAGACGCTGAGTGTGAGCGACGTGAAGGCAGCCTCGCGGGAGAGTGCGGGATTACTGGGACCCGCAGGTACATTGTCTGATTGCCCGCAACACCTGAGAAACCACCCACAAGTTTTTTGATGATGCAGTGCTCTACCTCAGAGGTGTATTCTTCACACATTAACTCAGATGTAAACGGACAAACCAAAACCCCTTTCCACTCCACCGCAGAATTGAACACAACCCTTTCAGCTCGGAAGTAAATGCAGGCACCCTAGCACAATTATGAGCGACGGGTACACTTTCATGCTGTTCCAATGTTTTCCTGCGTTTATATGAAATGCCACAAACTGCGTTCCGAGTGCTAGATGCTGCTTTAGACTTTATTACTTGTATTTGTCATTGTTAAAGGAAAATAAAGGTTCACTATCTGATTGTATGTACACCGTGTAAGACTGCTGCGACAAGTTCATTCCTATGCGACTAATAACAGTCTGCAGATTGACAGACGCCCACCAAAATATTCTGAATGCTATCATCCATCCCAGGGAAAGCTCACCTGTTCAACAACATTATATAGGTGGAACAGAAGCACAGAATGACGTTGGATTTGTTGTGATTACCATTATCATTAGCAGGGACCCAACACACCAGCTACTCAGTGTGTTTAAAAATCAGTTGACAGCAGCCCTCATCACATAACCTGAGTAGGGTTTATTCACTAAAGTGGGAGTTGCAGGAGAGGTCTGGTTTAACTCGCTGAAATCATTATGTATTTCTCCTGCAGAAAGACCGGAGCTGCCCCCATATATGAGGTGACTCGCATCCAAGTTTAAGTTTAAAAGGCTAATTGATCATTAGAAAACCGTTTTGCAATTACGTTCCTCGTTCACACATACAAATATCCTGAAATAAAGCCTCGGCTCAATTACATGGAAAAATAAACGCAAAAGAAGCACTAAAAGGCTTGCTAATTACGGCTCTGATTTTATGTTTTATTCTAAATAATGGAAAATCGTGGCAGGCAGGTTGACAATTAAATCAGAGTGTCACTAAGAGGCCAATGAGTAGGGATAAGCAGCAAAGAATAAGTGTTTCATTTAAACTATGGGCGACACACGTGTAAAGTAGAAAGCGTTGTTCGTAAAGAAGTGAGGTGTCACTACTTGACCTAAATATCAGGAGTAACAGTTGGCTCAAGACTCACACTGCTTATTACAAAATAAAACGCTTGCTTCCAGGGCTTGAACAACTTGCACAGCGCTGGATAATGAGCAATTTTGTATTAGTTATGGGGGGCCCTGTGCTTTGCCCTCCGTGCCAGAAGTGGTTTTCCTCCCATAGGAGATCATTTATGGCTGAGCTTGAAAAGAATCAAAGAATCTAATCAAAGTAGATTGAGAAAAAACAAGGAAATCCATTAACACTCAGGAGAATATGACTGGGAGAACAAAAACATATATACAGGTTCAAGAAAGCGTATGAATGTGTGAGTGACGCAGCAAAAGACCCGATACCAATTATTCTACGGTTATATACGATCCCATACAGCACTCATTTATCACAGATTCAGGGACCTGTCTATAGTACGTATTCAACAAGGACTACTATACGAGACAGATTACACATGTGGCTGCAATAAGTCCTAGCTGCTACAGTGCCAGGTCATTCTTTGACTGCTGTGTCATTGCTTTAATATCATCAAGCCCATCAGCACATGAAAACATCGCACTAAGCAGATCTCCGTAACAAAGCTTCACACCAACAATACCAATGCGTACTAAATCAATAAGAATCTGAAATCAAACCGGGGTTTAAATATTGGACTCATCAGCAATGAAACAACCCCCTGGATCAATAAGGAAAGTGATGACACCGATATATGTGATCATATCACCAGGCAAACAGGGACAATGTGGTCCATGTTATATTGAGTTCAGAGGGTGGCCAGACAAGAAAATCTAGTACAGTCTTTTCTAGAGCCATTGTCCTTGGTGTACGTGGATTAAGTCTTTACCCATGTTATCTGCTTGCCTACCAAAATACTGTGAGACCTTGAAAAACACCAATTCTGGAAAGTGATGTTTTCAGTGGAATATCAAGTACATAGTACTATAGATAGATAGATAGATATGCGGATTGGAAGGGGGAATTTCTCTCTGATATGAAAGTACTCTTTCAAGCAAACTAAGAAAATCACTGTGAATGTAACACAATGTACAGTATAGTCTCCAGTGCAACAAAGCTATATGTATATCTATGTATACAAGAATATACATAGATGACAACCTATGGCTGAAAGGCACTAAAACCGCAGGTTTCAATGCCAGCACCATGTGTTATTTATGCTGAAAGGTCAGCATAAGCCACCTACAGATGAAGTAACTGAAAGATCCATGCTGGAAACCACTGCTGCACCCCACCCCCCCTCCAGATTTTTCACCCATCCCCCTCCCCTTAAGGAGCTTTTTCACCATTTGTGGAGCTTCCAGCAGCACAAGAAAAATGCCTGCTGGGCTAGAGATTTAATGATCGCAGACTCTTGGGGGTAAGAAGCAGAGTCTCTTGGCTTCTGTGTGAACTCCAACATGAAAATACTGTAGGTGTTTACCTATGAATTAACCCTTGTAGCTTCTTGGCAGAGCTGCAGTTTGGGACATATAGATTGTATTATGTATGTGTGTATGTGTGTATATATATATATATATATATATATATATATATATATATATATATATATATATATATATATATATATATATACACACACACACACACACACAGGTGTTGATATATTCCAATTAATGTAAACTAAACACTTATATTAGTCTAAACTTAATGAAAAGAGAATTAAAACATAGGATGTTTAACACCGTAAGAATGTCACGTCCTCGATTACAAGTAGCAGCTCTTTACAAAAACAAAACACACAGCTGGTACTTTCATATAAACTAGGATTGTACTTTAGTACACGCGACACTGGTTCGAGTTCTCTAGCATACACCGGGTCTGTCCTGGTTCCTTTAATACAGATGAGCTTAGAGCTAAACATACACAGCGTGACTCACTCGGCAGACTCTCCCAACAGTGTGTTTGCACAAGCTTCGACTATTCATGCTTTCGCTGCCAATGGGGTGAGCAGTATATAGGATTCAAGGCATCATGCGACATGCCGGGCGTCTCTACTAAACGGCGTGCTGGGATAGGAATACGCACACACAGTTTGGCCCACGGAATAAAGCTTTCCTAGGGCAAATGACAGCCCGTGCACGATGCTAGCGTGTACGCCAAACAAACCATATGTTTTACGCTAACACATAAAGCTTATCTATGTCAATAGCTGCATCTACAACACACTTGAACTTAGTATAACCCTTGGAAGCCAAGCTTTCAAAGACTGGAACAGCGAAGATTACCCGGAAAATACTTCCTTAATCTAAAACGCAGGGTTTAGACAGTAATTTATTTAAATAAACTGACTTGTTTTCCAGCACAAAGACTTAGGATTTTTCAATGATTCTATAGCAAGCAAGAAGTGCCCAATCCAAGCATAAGTGCAGAGCCTTCTTTACTTAACGTAGCGGTTCGTCCGGCTGTCCTAGTTTTGCCATAGACTTTATGTATTGTAAGAAGCGCTGTGTAAATAATATAGAAATAAACACTGGTGGGTTCCTATTGGAGAAGATCACTGATCAGGCTAATCCTAGGAAGGGATTCCATGCCTCCTTCTGCAGGAGATCTCATATAAATGGTGTGATGAGCCGTGACTCGTGTCCCCCCGGTGCACTCACCCCCTCGCCTCACAGCCCCCCGGTGCACTCACCCCCTCTCCTCACAGCCCCCCGGTGCACTCACCCCCTCTCCTCACAGCCCCCCGGTGCACTCACCCCCTCTCCTCACAAACACAATACCGCAGCCGGACATACACCGCCCTCCTCCTGAAGCGAATGCCGGCCAGCAAACTAATAGCTGCTGCTCCCCTCCGGCAATGGAAGGCAGACACAGGGAATAAAGCCGGGGGCTCTCCTGGCTCTGGCCCTCCTGGTGGTGGGGTGGGAGTGAGGTTTGTAAAGAGGGTAACAATGCGCGCGGCTACTCACCGGCTAAGTGGACTGGCTGGCAGTGGACACTGGAGTCCCGGGGCTGTAGGCCGGACCCGGCAGTCTGTGGTCAGCTGGTACAGACGGATACAGTGGCTGGGAGTGTGCAGCCTCCCCCCGGTGTGCTGGCTGCTATGTGGCCCGCTGCTGTCCTGGGGTCATGATCCGGACACCTCCGTAGGGTCTGTTCCCAACATGGCTCCCGCGGGAGAAGCGTGTATCTGTGGCGGACGGGGGTGAGAGGCTTTGGCTGTCAAGCGGCTTAAGCGTGTGACTCCTGCTCCGTATGCGGGTGCGCGTTGGGCCCGGACTGGGATCTGCCTGACAGGCTGTTTTGCGGCAGTCTCCGGATACACACTGAAGGGCTCCGCCTGCTCCTCGCACAACAGGATCGGGGCCTCTCTTTCGTTTTTCTTTTTTTGAAACCAGAAGCGGCGACTCCGCCCCCATCGGCCCTCTCAGAGAGGGTTATGCGGCTAAGCAGCGCCCCCTGCTGGATCCCGCCTCAATGGCATACGGCTCTTCCAACAACTCATTTCACTATTACGGTAATTCATTTTTTCTGAGGAACCACAGCATTTTCCCCAAATTAAAGTGATCAATTTTGTTATGTCATTTCTAGTGTTAATAATAATAAAAGTAATAAAAGGCCTAATCACTAAAGGGAGGACGGTCAGGATGCTTTACAGGAGAGCAGTGGCGTCGCTACAGGGGGAGCAATTGCTCCCCCTAGCAACAGCTCGGCCCCCCTCAGGCTCCTCCGCGGTGCCGGCTTTTCACGCTGAGCGCCGGAATATGAGGTCATATCCACCGCGGAAGAGCAGGAGGACGGAAGCCTTGTTCTCCGGCCACAGGACTTAAAGGTGAGTGAACTACAAAGGGGGAGAGGGGTTAGAAAGTGATAAGGGAGCCAGAAGGGGTAGAAAGTGATAAGGAGGGAGAAGGGGTAGAAAGAGAAAAGGGGTAGAAAGTGATAAGGAGGGAGAAGGGGTAGAAAGGGAGAGCATGAGTTAATATGTGGATGAATTGTCTAAATGAGGGAGAGCATGAGTTAATATGTGGATGAATTGTTTGAATGAGGGAGAGCATGAGTTAATATGTGGATGAATTGTCTGAATGAGGGAGAGCATGAGTTAATATGTGGATAAGTTGTCTGAATGCGAGAGAGCATGAGTTAATATGTGGATGAATTGTCTGAATGAGGGAGAGCATGAGTTAATGTGTGGATGAATTGTCTGAATGAGGGAGAGCATGAGTTAAGGTGTGGATTAATTTTCTGAATGAGGGAGCGCATGAGTTAATGAGTATGTGTGTATCATAGATTTATAATTGTGGAAGGGCAAAGATGGCACTAGCAGGATGTTTGAGCCTTGGGAACAAAGATGGCACAGGCCAGGCTGTTTGGGGACAAAGTTGACTTGTGCTGGGCTATTTGGGGACAAAGATGGCAAATCTTATGTGTGTTATCTGGGTGCTGGCCAGGTTCTATGTGGGCAGTGTGGACACCAGGGCTGACTTTGGGGTGTGCAACCTGTGATCTATGCCTGTAATTTAGGGGGTTTCTATCTTTAATGCTGAGTTTTTATGTGAATTCCAATTGATCTATACCTTCAAAGCTGGGTTTGTGTGTTATTCTGTAGATCCATATCTGCTATACTATGTTTCCATACATTATTTATGTATACCTGCAAATACAGGGTTTGTATCTCTTGTTCAGTTGATTAATACCTGCAATGCTGTTTCCATGTATTTATTTGATCTATACCTGCAATGCTACGTTTCATATATTATTATTGCATACCTGCAAATACAGGATTTGTATGTCTGATTCTGTTTATTTGATATATATACCTTCAGTGCTGAGATCACAAGTGAATTTCAATTGATCTATACATGCAAAGCTGGGTTTGTGTGTTAATGTGTTGATCTATACCCGCTATTGGCAGCAGGGTCTAATATTAATATATATCGGCAAATGGGGCTAATATTAATATGTATGGGCAGCAGGGGCTAATATATATATATATATATATACCGTATTTGCTCGATTATAAGACGAGGTTTTTTCCAGAAAAAAACTTCTGAAAAACCGACCTCGTCTTATAATCAAGGTCGTCTTGTAATCAGGCCTCAGATCATCCCCCACGATACCTCACAATTCCATCGGCAGCCGCCGCCGCCGTATCAGCTGCAGCCACCGCCGCCGCTTCTGTATTCGCGGCAGCTGCCGCCGCCGCCGCCGCTTCTGTATTCACGGCAGCCGCCGCCGCTTCTGTATTCGCGGCAGCCGTCGCCGTTTCTGTATTCGCGGGAGCCGCCGACTCCGTATCCGCGGCAGCCTCCGCCTCCGTAATCCGCGGCAGCAGCCGCCGCCTCCGTAATCCGCGGCTTCAGCATCCTCCGATGCGGCCGAATCGGAAGCTGTGACCATAACAGATGCGCGGGTCACGTGGGTCGCGCTGTTCTCACCTGACCCAGCTTCGTTTTTTACGTTTTGTGCCTATGATTCTATGCAAATTAGTCCTACCTGACAGTCTGTGCTCCTGTTCACAATTTGTGAAGAGGAGCATAGACTGTCAGGTAGGAATGATTTGCATAGCTGGTTCAATTAGGGGCACAACCTAGTGAACTACATTTCCCATGATTCCCAGACCCCTTTAAGCGTGACTGAGGAGCATGGGACATGTTGATGGGACATGTTGATGGGACAAGTTGATGGGACATGTTGATGGGACATATAGATCTGCTATTCCCACTGACAGGTGAGAAAGAAAAAAGAAAAAAACACAAAAACAGTGGTTTTGATTTTTTTCCCATTAGGGTCGTCTTATATTCAGGCCTTTTCTTTTTTTCCCCAATAAGATCCAAAATTTGAGGGGTCGTCTTATAATCGGGGTCGTCTTATAATCGAGCAAATACGGTATATATATATATATATCAGCAACAGGGCCATCACATAAATCAATAATAAAGGGAGGGGCTTGCTGGGGCCATTAATACAAATAGTGGTGGCTGGAGGCGATACAAGCGTGTGGGGGCACCGCATTAATCTATACTAAAAGGGTGCTGGCTGGGGCATCAATACACAAAGGGCAAAAATACTAAGGGGGTATAAACGACAATGCAGTGTGAAAAATCCATCCTGATGTAGATGTCTGTGATGTAGATTGTGTCCTCCTGTTTGTGTGTTTTTGCTTATCAGTGTAGCAGAGCCTGTCCTGGGGTGTGTGTGTATAGGTGTTGGTGTGGAAGAGCCTGTCCTGGTGTGTGTTTGAGGGTGTCATTGTGGCAGAGCCTGTCCTGGTGTGTGTGTTTGTATGTGGGTGTGGCAGAGCCTGTCGGGGTGTGTGGGTGTTGGTGTGGAAGAGCCTGTCCTGGTGCGTGTGTTCGGGTGTCGGTGTGGCAGAGCCTGTCCTGCTGTGTGTGTGTCTGGGTGTCGGTGTGACAGAGCCTGTGTTGGTGTGTGTGTGTCTGGGTGTCAGTGTGACAGAGCCTGTGTTGGTGTGTGTGTTTGGTCATCTGTTTCCTGGCACTTAACTTACAACAGGAATTATTTAATTTATACTTATCCAGAGATAAAATGCGCTCCTGAAGTTGAAGTGTATTGTGTTATTTACTCTATAATATTTATTTCAAGGATGGGGGAGACGGGACGTGATGACGTGAGACGCTCGAGGAATTAGCGCTCTATGACCACGGGGCGGGGGAATAGACACTCCGACTCTGCACACCCACGACCGGGAACACAAATGGGCCGATCAGAGATACCTTGCCCGGGTCCCCAAAATGATAGACCGCAGCAGACCTCTACTCGGCAACGAAAATCTAGTTTGACGAAACTCCGACAGCGTCTTCAAGCCAAACAAAGAAGCCTTTCAGTTTGACCATCCGAGAGTGTAAAGCCGTGAGTAAAGGGTTTAAAAATCAACCCCTACCTTTCAACTTGCTATACACTCTAATTATTCAATGGTTTACTTTAATGACTAAAAGAAGGGTGCTGGATTATAGTTTAAAATGTATTTTGGTCTTAAGCACAAGTCAATCGGTTCAAACATATAACAACATTGAGGGGATGGACTATAAAGCAAAATGGACTTTATTATTTAAACATGTAAATGAGAAGTGAAACCTAAAAGGTTTGCTGATGGCGAAGATACAAGACATGTGATCACTGATGAGACCTCACTTGGAGTATTGTGTACAGTACTGGAGACCGTATCTCCAGAAGGATATAGAAATGTTGGAGAAAGTGCAGAGAAGGGCTACGAAAATGGTTTATGGATTACAAGATAAACCTTACCAGGACAGGTTAAAGGATCTTAACCTATATAGCCTGGAAAAAAGACGGGACAGGGGGGATATGATAGAAACATTTGAATATTAAAGGAAATCAACAAGGTAAAGGAAGATAGTTTATTTAAAAGGAGAAATACTACCACAACAAGAGGACATAACCATAAACTAGAGGGGCAAAGGTTTAATGGTAACATCAGAAAATATTACTTTACGGAAAGGGTAGTGGACGCATGGAATAGCCTTCCAGCAGAAGTGGTAGATGTTAATACAGTAAAGTCATTTAAGCAAGCATGGGATAGGCATAAGGCCAAGCTAGATATAGGATAAGGGCAGGTACTAAAGGAAAGTACTCAGAGGTTGGGCAGACTGGATGGGCCTACTGGTTCTTATCTGCCGTCACTTTCTATGTTTCTATGTGATGCATATCTTTAAGAGTGGATGAAGGCTAAGATTATTTGCATTACTGTTATTTATTAATTGTTATCCATTAAGCGCGGAGCTCTAACTTCTACCCGCATCAGTATAAAATTTAATTTACTATATCACTGAGTAACTGCATTTAGAAAAGAGGTCTGCTCATATTGGGTTATCAAGATTATAAAGCAGGATATGTACAAAGGATGGTGGAAGGTTAACATTTCAGACTGTTTGCATCTTTAATTGATAATAATCAGTCCTGCTGAATGCTAGCACTTTAATTAAGGCATTTACCCAAACCACGTGAACTAATATACAGCAAGATGGCTACAAAAAAAGAAGAGATCAAGTGTAAAAAAAAAGAGAAAAAAGGGACTTGGAGTCTAAAAAAGAGAAAAAAATTACATCAATCTTTTCACCTCAGGGCCCCAAAAAAATAGATGATCTGAGAAACACCTCTCTTGATTTATCTGATGGGAACCTGGATGAATCAGCAAGGCTATCACTCAGTCCCAATATACGACCTTCTCTCTTGATTACACAAGAATATTTACAACAATGCATGGAAATTCAGCTAACACTGTTTAAGGCCGAAATAGCGAAAATACACCCTGAGTGGAAGGAGGAACTGCTGAAAATAGGTGAACGAGTGGTTAATTTAAGCCCAATTTAGTAATTAGAACTTTCATGTATACACTTTGACATAAACGCATTTGGGTTAAGTGGATAACCTAGTTTTATAGATTAATGCTAGACAAACTATATTGCACAAATATATATAATTAAAGCTTATATAATGACATGGAAACATGCAGAATTTTAAAATGTATTAGCATGAACATCTAGTGGTGTTTTTTTTTTTCTTCTTCTTCTATACACTATAAGAAATTGACCAACCCGTGTCGTCACTCACTTCATGTCTATAATAACTATGTATACGGGGTTATTAAGAGTTCTCTCCTATATTTTACATAGTTTTGAGGTACCAAGGGTCTTGCAAACCCTTGTTTTAGGTTGGTTGTGTGAGAATATGTGTGAGTATGGTGCATGTTTGGAACTCGATACTCACAACAATTTGATATCTGTAGAATGGAAAATCTAATTAAAGTGATTACGCTAAATGTGCAAGGTCTCAACTCCCCTCAGAAACGATTTTCTTTGAACGATTATTTGTTTAAAGAACATATTGATGTTTGCACTATCCAAGAAACTCATATGGGGGGGTATTCTTAGATTAAAAGATATACAGTGATAAATCATTCATCACTCGTAAAGAAAAAAAACCGAGGGGTAGCAATATTGATCTCTAATAAGTAGTAATTTATAAACAGAGCAATACAGCTGGTAGATTCTCTTTTGTTGTGTGTAAACTGGATGATAGATTGTTTTCACTTTTAAACATATATTTTAAACATATAAATAGTACTTTACAGAAGATAGAGGACTACATTCAGGGTACCTTTTTGTGTATGGGAGATTTTAATTGCGTGATTGACCAAGAATGGGACAAACAGAGCAAAAACTCAATTAGAAATGACCATAAACAGAGGATATACCAGAGCTTTTTGTGATATACTAGGAAAGTATGAGCTTTATGATGTATGGAGAACCATAAGACCATTAGATAAAGATTTTGTCTCTATACCTAAAATATAGATGTCTCTATACCTAAAATGATCCAAGTTAAAAAAGAGATTGAGGAACAATCTGTCATCAAGGCTAATATTAATTTAATGAAGTTAAAACAAAAATTTTACTATACGGGCAATAAAATGCTTACCAACCGCCTAAAAAAGCGTAATCTAAAATCAAGAATATATAAAATTACAGATAGAGTAAATCATTGTTACAGCCCAATAGAGATAGGCAAGGCGTTTGAAGACTTCTATTCTAAACTGTACAACATACCAGGACAATTTCAAGAAAGAGATGAGATTAAAAAATACTTAGTAGAATCCAAACTCCCCAAGGTCTCAAAAGACAGAGCTACCCAGCTTGATACCCCCTTTAATGAGATCGAAATACTCAGAGCGATTAAGGCACTGAAAATTAACAAGGCTCCTGGACCAGACGGCTTCATAGCATTATTTTATAAAAAACTGATGAAACTGCTCTCTTCTCATTTAACTAACATATTTAATGAAATTAACCCCTTCAGGACCGACGTTTGCGTACTGTGTCTTCCCTTGAAGATCACAGTTTTTAAAAAAAATATTTTAATTCGGTGCTCGTGATTCACTTCAAATCGATCACGTGCACGGAATTGAGGGGGAGTGGCTGCTACCCAGCGGTTAGTAGCAGCCACCCCTCGCGATCCCAGTGTTCATAGCGACGCTGGATCGCGCATCATCGATGACCCGGTCTTGAAGGGGTTAAAGATATGGGGGGTTTTCCAGGCAGTATGCTTGATGCATCTATAATTCCTATCCTTAAACCGGGTAAGGATAATACTAAGATATCCAATTTTAGACCAATTTCTTTATTAAATATTGACACGAAGATTTACTCAACTATATTAGCTGATAGACTGAAACCAATATGCCCATTCCTAACTCATAAGGACCAAACTGGCTTTATTAAGGGTCGTCAATCCAATGATAATCTACGTAAAATTATTAACCTGGTTGAATATGTTTCAACATATAAACTTCCCTCAATATTCTTATCTCTAGATGCCGAAAAGGCCTTTGACAGAGTAAGCTGGTCCTTTCTTGAGTAAGTTTTACACTGTTATGGCCTGGGAGATAAATTTATTGGAGCAGTGATGTCCCTATATACTAAACCCTTTGCTTAATACAGTAATAATACAGGGGATAAGCTCCAACCGGTTTGGAATAACCATTGGTACTAGACAGGGGTGCCCTTTGGCCCCTCTTCTATATGTTTTAACCTTGGAGCCATTAGCATCTAGAATAAGGAATAACACTGACATCAAGGGAATTAGGATTGGAGATTTAGAATGCAAAATCAGTCTATACGCTGATGACGTTTTGTTATCCCTTTACGGTTTAGAAAATTAATTTGCCTCAGTAATGGATGAAATTTCAAACTATAAATTAAACACTAACAAGACTCAAGCTACGCTAGCATCTATCCCGGAACCAGTGAAACACATTCTGGTAGCGAGTTATGATTTCATCTGGGAGGTTGGTAAAATAGATTATTTAGGGATTGTTATCCTGCTCAAGATCTCTCAGATAATAGAAATTAATTAATCAGGATTGTGGGAAGACCTGTGCAGACAAATTAGAGAATGGAAAGGCTTATTCTTTCATGGTTAGGCAGAATGAACATAGTAAGAGCCTATATAATCCCTAAATGGCTCTATTTATTTAGGATGATACCAATAAAACTTCCTGTAATGTGGATCAGAACATTTAAAAAAAAAACATTGAGAGATTTATATGGGCAGACAAAAAACCCTGTATATCGCGGAACATTTTATTTGGGAACAAAGATAGAGGTGGGTTAAATGTACCCCTTTTAGGACGTTACGTGCAAGTCAGTATATTATCTCACATTACGAAGTTACAATATAAACTGAGTAAAGAAGAAGATTGGTATTATATAGAGCGAGAGCTCATCGGTACATCTAACTTATAATGTATGCTATGGATACACCAAAATAAGTTGGAAGCTTTAAAACGCACTATGCCGACTTCAATTAAAAGCTGCCTAGAAGCTGCATAGAATCCTAGAAGATATCGTATTGGCATCATCCCCTTTAGACATTTTACAGAAGAATATCCCCCAATTAAGCCTTTGTCACTGGAATAACTACAGGAACTGTAAGATAAAGGATATCATATCTTCGGGGAAAATAAAATCTTTTAACCAGCTCTCTAGTGCTCTAAATTTAAAAACTCAGAATTTTTTTACGTATTAAGGATCAAATATTATCTAAATTCACACCTGTACATAAATGGGGATTCTGATCCTAGGAACATGATTGATGATATGTTCATGACCGAACTTATCATGAACAGTTTGAGGAAGTGGTATACACTATTAGAAAAATTAGAAACCACTATTAAGATAAAAGCTGTAGATTCATGGCAAAAGGAATTAAATCTTCATATAGAGAGAAAGCAATGATTAAATAGTATATTGGAAATTAAAAGGACTACTCACTGTCTAAATATGGTTGAGTTACACTATAAAGTCCTGCCACGATGGTATTTAGTCCCTGTTTAGTCCCCAGGTACTCCATCTGACTGTTGGAGATGTAGGCTAGAACAAGGCACTTTTAGTCACATATGGTGGAGCTGCCCCAAAATTAGACAGACCTGGACTGAATTATTCAGTATTATTTCTAATCTCACAAGAATTAATTTAGTCAGAGCCGGCCTTAGGCGTTGTGGCGCCCTGTGCGGACTACTCCTCTGGCGCCCCCCCTCACTACCCCCCCTCTGCCCCTTCAAACTACCCGCCCTCTCTGCCCCTTCAAACTACCCCCCATGCCCCTTCAAACTACCGCCCCTCAAACTACCCCTTCAAACTACCCCTCCCCTCTGCCCCTTCAAACTACCCCCCCGCCCATTCAAACTACACCCCCCCGTCCCTTCAAACTACACCCCCCCTCTGCCCCTTCAAACTACACCCCCCCTCTGCCCCTTCAAACTACACCCCCCCTCTGCCCCTTCAAACTACACCCCCCCCCCACTTACCTTGTTGCCGGAGTCCTGCGGTGAGAGCGGGAGGCATCCGTCTTCTCGCTCTGCTGCGGTGCCGGCATTTCATGTTGAGAGCCGGAATAGTCCGGCGCTCAACATGAGATGCCGGCACAGCGACGGAGTCACGGAGAGTAAGGGGCGCCGAGCGGTTGCCGAGAACTTCACGAGCAACCGCTCGGCGCCCCTGACCGGGACTTAGATTTAAGCATCGTTTTTTTTTTAAACTTTATTTAACATGAATGATGTTAAATAAAGTTTTAAAAAAAAAACACAAAAAAAAACCCCGATGCTTTAATCTAAGTCCCGGTCAGGCGCCCCTGCAACCATGGCGCACAGGTCGCACACCCCTAAGGCCGGCCCTGAATTTAGTACCCTCACCGGATCTGGCATCTCAACATGGCCACTATACCCCCCAAAAAGAGGGCTCTGGTCATACAATGTTTCTTAGCTATGAAAATAGTTATTGCCAGGACCTGGAGACAGCAAGAGATAATACCTATTGGGAACATCTTAAACCAGATAAAATCTCAATGTCAAATGGAACGGGGTTATTATCAAGCACGCCGGGAGATTCATAAGTTCCACAGAATTTGGGACGCCTGGTTGGGGTACTTCTCTTCTGCAGACGGATAATAATTTTTAATAGGTAAAAAAACGAGCATTGAGTTCCAGTGAGTGAATGGTTGTAAGGGTGAATGTGCGTGTTCTAGTCCAAGGTGGGAAGGGATCTGTAGTATTGGAGTCCGATTCCTTCGGTCCGTCTCACTGATTGCCGTAATGTTCACGGTTTAAACATTATTGTTATGCTGTTTTGTATATTGATATGTTGTAATTTTCTTATTTGGAAATAAAAAAATATATATTTATTTCAAGGATTAGTCACACTAAATTGTGGCTTCAGGCTTCCCATGTTGAATTATCAAGTATTATGTTAGTCCAATAGCAAAAGTATCATTCCATAGCACATTACTTTTGGCAATATATATATATATAATTTTTTTTGACTGTGGTATCTTGTGTGCCCCCCCTATATATTGTTTCTAGAGTCACTATACACTGACACCCAACACACATGCTCATTTCTACACCCCACACAGTCTAGCATTGTATAGTAACACACATACATACACATGCACACTCATGGTTGCACACAAACATACTCATTTCTCTTTATAGCTCGCCTTTCTCACCATTTGCTAAAGGATATTTTTATCTTAAAAAAGGATATTTTTATCTTAATTTTTATTTAATTCACAGCCATTGTGGATGTATGGCAGTTATTGAGAACACTGCTTGACATACTTTATGTTGATGTAGAAACACTTGCAAATACGCCCCAAAAAACATGAGTCAATCCCATGATTTACATTCACATATATTGGAATAATGTTTGTGAAGGTGGACAGGGCTTTTAAGACATATTTATTTATTTTAACAGGGATGCAGTTTGCATATTTTACTTGGTTCTGCGTGCTCTGGACACCGTGGAAGATGATATGATCATTAACCTTGAGACAAAGATCCTAATGCTACGTAACTTCCATACCTACCTGTATGACCCGGACTGGAAATTTACTGACAGCAAAGATAAGGACAGACAGGTTCTCGAAGACTTCCCAACGGTACATATTAATCTAGTATAGATGGATTAGTTATGTAAATCTAAAGTCTCTATTGGTATGGTAGGTAACATAAAAATAATTGGGATTTTGCTCAAGTATCCGTTTCATCAATACCTACACAGTATGACCAAAACTGAGTGGACACCACTGTTCCCTCTAAGCTGTGCGCTTGTGCGCGCGCACATAACTTTTTGAGGGAGCGCACACGATCTAACATTGTGCGCACAGTACCTAATGGGGAGCTGGGGGAGGGCGGGCAGTCCGTCCAGGGTGACGCTGGCACTCCTCCAGAGACGGACATTAATGTCCGCCGCTGGATGAGCAAGCTCGGTTGGGGAGATCAAAAATCTCACCCCAACCGGCTTAAAATCAATCAAGGGAGCGGGAGGTCTGTTAATACAGACCTCCGATCCTGCTCCCTTGCTATGCGTGCGGCAACTGATGCTGTGCGTCGGTATTTGAAGTCAGATCCCGGCACACAGCACTGAAGCCACGCCCACCTTCTTTACTGCACCGGAAGGACAGAAGAAGAAGAAGAAGAGTCAAGAGTTAGAACGAAGAGGAGGAGGAAAAGTAACTAACAGAGGAAAGGTAGGAAAACTTTATGTATATGTATATATATGTATTTATATATATGTATGTATATATGTGTATGTGTATATATGTGTATGTGTATGTGTATATATATATGTGTGTGTATATGTGTGTATATATATGTGTGTATGTGTGTATATATATGTGTATGTATATATGTATGTATATGTGTGTGTATATATATATGTATGTATATGTGTGTGTATATATATGTATGTATATGTGTGTGTATATATATATATGTATATGTGTGTGTATATATATATGTATGTATATGTGTGTGTATATATATATATGTATGTATATGTGTGTGTATATATATATATGTATGTATATATGTGTGTGTGTATATATATATATGTATGTATATGTGTGTGTATATATATATATATGTATGTATATGTGTGTGTGTATATATATATATATATATGTATGTATATGTGTGTGTGTATATATATATATATGTATGTGTGTATATATATATGTGTGTATATATATATAATATTGTTGTTGGGGGGTTTTGTCCAATTTGGGTGTGTTATTTTTAATAAAGTGGGGGTTTTTTTTAAAGGGGGGGTCATTTTCAGTTTCGGTCAAGTGATAGCTGAATTTTCGGTCCAGAATTTTCATTTCGTTGCATCCCTATATACTAAGCCAGACACTGAAGCAGTAGGCCTACACCACATCAATGTTTGGCTTAGTATATAGTGATAGGGGTTATGCTACATTATTGGCAATGTCTGGCTCAATGTATAGTGATAGGTGTTGTGCTGTGCCTCAGTATATAGTGATAGGTGTTATGCTGTACCACCGTCAATGTGTGCCTCAGTATATAGTGATATGCTGTACCCCAGTCAATGTGTGCCTCAGTATATAGTGATAGGTGTTATGCTGTACCCCTGTCAATGGTATGCAGTTTTTCCCAATAAAAAAAAATAGTAATATATATATATATATTGATCCTTTATGCAGCCCGGAGCCCCCGATCATGATTCGCTCATAATTAATTTTTGCAGTGAGAATTTCACCTTTAAAATAGACCATGGAGTCAAAAGGGGGGTTTTTTTTCAGCTCCACCAACTTCGCTTTATATGGACTGTAGAAGCATATTGTGCGCACAAAATTTTGGCTCTGGGAAAAATTTTGCACAACAGAAATTTTCTGCGCACATCACCCAAGAAAAATTAGAGGGAACATTGGTGGACACCCCTCCTAATTATTGAGTTTAGGTGTTTCATCCACACTGCATTGGCACAAATTCCAAAACGCCAAAATCTTGTGGAAAGCCTCGACAGAAGAGCGGAAGATGTTAAATCCGCAAAGCAGGGGCCAACTCATGACAGGCGCATCGTCAAGATAGGGCTTGAGAAAACCACCATAACTTTTCCCCCACCAAAAACCCAATAACGGAGACCACACCGATATGTTGGAAAATAATTGTACACAGCTTTATTACAACCATAACATGATAAATATATATATAACATACATACACACATATATATATATATATATATATATATATATATATATATATATATATATATGATATAAACCTATATACAACATACCAAACAATAAGTCATTGTCCACAACATATAACAATATACAATACAATACAACAGATACAATATAACCCCTCACACATTCCCCACATGTCAACACATAGACAATGACCCCCAAGTAAATTATATATAACACATAAACCTCACCATACCTGTAAGGTGCCACTAACATTACCAAACCAACAGTAGGGGCATACCGAGACGCCCCTACCACCCCAGGTTCTGAGCCACAGACCAGCTCGAAACCTACCCAACAAACCAACCATACCAACCAGACAACCATAACCAACCGAAACCTAAAGAAAAACCAAAAAACAGGGAGGGAGGGTGGGACAAAAACAGGTAAGTGGCTCAAATTAAATGTCCGCCCATTTATACCTCTCACAAAAACCCCACCTACTAATAACTGTCACCAATCCCAAACCATTAACACCCTAAAGCCCTCCTCCTAGCTCTGTCAAGGCCTGTTCCGCTAAGCTGCACTGCTCCCCTGGCTACAATATACATTCCAATGGAATTTGGAATGTTTAATAAGCTCATATATGTGTGATGGTCAGTTGTCCACATTCTTTTGGTCATTCAGTGTAATAATACATTTCAATTCTTATTGGGTTTTTTTTCCTCATCAGATTTCACTGGAGTTCAGAAATCTAGCTGTTCTTTACCAAGATATTATTGCAGACATATGCGCAAAAGGGGCAGAGGGGTTGGTGAGTTTCCAAGAGAAGAATATAGACTCTTTAATGGAGTGGGACGAAGTAGATACACACAATACATTTCAGAAACTCTTACAAGATGCTTCAATTAATTGTTTGCTCATAGGTATTACATTTTGTAACGTTTGTGTGTTTATTTTCAGTACTGCCATTATACTGGTGGCATCTGTGGAATTGGCTTTTCCCGTCTGTTTTCGGCATCACAGTTGGAAGATGCAGAGATTGGTCTGGACACACACTTTTCGAACTCCATGGGTCTATCTCTACAAAAAGCCAACATTATCCGTGACTACCTGACAGATCAATTGGAAGGTCGGGAGTTCTGGCCAAGAGAGGTCAGCACAGACGTTGAGTTCTGTTCAGTTCTAGTGTTGGTGATATAGGGGAATTCCACCATTTCTAGCTATGTTTTGTATGGTGATTGTTGACAGTAATATAGAAGTGTTAAATGAAAGGTATGGTTTTTTTGATAAAACGTGAGAGCTTAACATTGACTGTAACTTAATCATGAGCTCAGTTGAGAAGGAGCACAGGTGATAATTCTAGCTTGAAAAAAGTTACCCTACGTAAGAGTGGGATAGATTTCTCTCACTAGACATGCGTCCTTTCTGTAAAATAATGTCATAGTGTCAAAGGAGCTTCCAGAGCATCTCTTGATGCTGTCATACGCCTTCTTATAGTTGAAAAAGTTGATGTACATAGAGGCGTTCCAGTCCAAGGACTGCTTGACTATGATGCGTTGTGATGATATCTGGTCTGTGTATGATATGTTCTGCCTGGAAGCCTGTCTGTATATCTGGAAACTGTGGATCGACGGTTGCTGAGGTCCCCTTTCTTGGGGATCCTGATAAGGTATCCTTTAATCCAGTTTGCCGGAATATCTGCTTTGCATATCTTCTTAAAGAGGGGTACAGCATCTCCACTGAAGCATCTAGGTCTGCTTTAAGGGCCTCTGCTGGAATGTCTTCAGGTCCAGTTGCCTTCGCCTTCTTCATCGGTGTGATGGTTGTCTAGATTTCATCTCTGATTGGCTTGTCTCAGTTGATCTGGAGGTCTTCTTGGCTGTTGCCGTTGAATGCTGCCAGTCCATCCACATAGTCTCTCTTGTCGTTCCTGATGTTTCTCTTCACCACTCTGTGGTCTTCTTTGGCCTTTGCTGCTCTAGTCCTTCTGTTGTTGACTGCTACATCAGGACAAACACAGCACATCATTTCCTATATACGCAGCCTCTGCTTACCCAATGCTTCGGTTGTATCACATAATTATTTGTCCCCCATTTACCTGTCCTCTGCTGTACCTCTGGCTGCCTGTTATCAGTTATCAGTACCTGGGCACAGTGTCCCAGGTGTCTGAAGAAGAGCACACTAGCCAATGATCTAAGGATATGCTGGGCCAGCAATGGTAACATTTATTTTTGTGACTCATCAGACAACACGGCAGTTGAGATACTTCTCATTCCCTGCTGCTTCATTGAGAGGTTCTGTATGGACCTTCCAAGTTCCTTTTTTTTATCTTCCCAGACCTGTGAAACCTACAGATTCTATCCCAGAGAAGAGTTTTCAAACAAGAACATAACACGTTAAGCACATGTCTAGTTCTGGCTCTTTGCAAGATTCAAGCACAAGGAATGTTTATTAAGCTTAAGGTTGATTTTAGAACTTTCTTTTTCAGTCTTGTCTTTAAAATGAACTGCTTTGACCTGATCCCATTGGTTTCCGGCCAGGTTTCCATCTTACCACTATGGTGATCAGTCACTCAGGAAGCGAAGCCTCTTACTCTCTGGGCACTTCCTTCCGCTCCTCCGGCTGCTTAAACTCCACAGTCTGGCAGCTCCTGGGAAACCAGACTGATGATATTTCAGCCTCCTTTCAGGCCTGTGACTGCCAGGATCAATGCCTCCTGGTAGGCCTCATCCAACCTCTGGTTTTGTACCGCTTTAGTCCTGCAGCCCGGTCCCATACCGAGATTTTATCTTAAGTTAAATACACATTGCATATTAGTTTATCCAAAGGATTATCCCGGTTTCTGGCAGTAAAAGGTTGGATTTGGGAGGTGGTGTTGCTTCAGATTTTTTCTTTGAGATCCAATCCTCACCAGCCTACTCCTGATTGGGAGTCTGTACACAACTGACCTGGAAACACCTGTTATGTACACCTGTATGTCCCTTTTGTGTGGGAACTAAGTGTATATTTTTATTCAAGTATCACAGAACACAACAGAATCACATTTTTAAAACATAACAATGCGTGCTTACATTGGGTTTCTTAAAGAAACACTCCTGCTATCATGTGCTAGTTAATGCATATAATAGCTGTGGCCAATTTAAATTATCATCTTCTCCCTCCTGCAAATGCATGGAAGCAGAGACATATTAAAGCTGGGTGCTGCTCTAAACCTGTCCCAGTGCAGCACCCCAAACCTCCCCCTCCATGGCTGCCGTTTTTACTGTGGAGAGCACTTGGAATCTTATGCAGATCATCAAGAAGACCCCTATGGAAAGATAAATCTAAGACAGCATGGTCTTCAAACTCTTCAGAACCACCAACCAGGATAGGAGTAGGGGTGTATCATGACGGTCTAGAAAAGGATTAGGAATACAACACTTAGGAAGGGAGACATGAAAGACTGGATGAAGTTTGTGTTGTTGAGGAAGATTCAGACAAAAAGCTACAGGTCGCACCAAAGCTTGAACAGAAAAGGGGCCTATGTATCCGGGACTTAATTTCTTAGAAGGGTAATTCAACCGAAGGGCTTGTACGGTCAGCTAATTTTTTAGCAGAAGCTTGTGCCACAAACCCAGAGGCGTATATAGGTTATGGCAGCCATGGCACGTGCCATGGGCGCCATCTCAAGGGGGGTGCCGGTGAGCGGCTTTTAAATGCCGCTCACCGGCATTTTTTTTTTATTTTTTTTGATGCGGAGGAGAGAGAGGGGCGCCTAGCAACCGCTCGGCGCCCCTCATTCTCCTCCACGAGCCCTCTACCCCCGTCCCGGTGCCGGCATTTCATGCAGAGCGCCGCAATATGCCGGCATATTGCGGCGCTCTGCATGAAATACCGGCACCAGCGAGCGGCTTTTAAACACTGATGCGGAGGAGAGAGGGGCGCCCCGCATAAAAAAAAAAAAGAAGACAGCGTTTAAAAGCCGCTCGCTGGTGCCCGCTGCTTCACTGCTGGGCGCCGAAATATGACGTCATATTACGGCGCTCAGCAGTGAAGCAGCGGGCACCAGCGAGCGGTGCAGGAAGACAGAAGCATCGTCCTCCCATCGCTGGACTTCAAGGTGAGAGTGGGGTTTAAAAGTGATGAGGGAGGGGGTTAGATATAAGTAAAGAGTGTGGATGCATTGAGTGAATGAGGGAGAGCATGAGTTAATGTGTGGATGAGTTGTCTGAATTAAAGTGTGAATTAGTGAGTGACTGTTAAAGTGTTTGTGTATCATAGATGTATAATTGTGGAAGGGCAAAGATGGCACTAGCAGGAGGTTTGAGCCTTGGGGACCAAGATGGCACAGGCAGGGTGTATATGGAACAAAGATGGCACTGGCCGGACTGTTTGGGGACAAAGTTGACTTGTGCTGGGCTATTTGGCGACAAAGATTGCAAATTTTATGTGTGTAATCTGGGCGCTGGCCAGGTTCTATGTCGGCAGTGTGGACGCCAGGGCTGGCTTTGGGGTGTGCAACCTGTGATCTATGCCTGTAATTTAGGGGGTTTTAAATATACCTTTAATGCCGTGTTTTTATGTGAATTCCAATTGATCTTTACCTGCAAAGCTGGGTTTTTGTGTTATTCTGTTGGCTGTTTCTGTCTGGTTATTAGTTTGAGGATGACAGGCAGTTGACAAGTGTTGCTCATGACAACAGCCAACAACACTTTATCAGCATATATTATACTTTTATATGTTAAAATACCTTTTTTCTCACACAGGTGGGTGTTTTTACCCTGTATCCCGGTGGATTGTGTGTCTCTTTCTAAAAGAACACATATTTGGAGTGTCCAACATACTCCTATTACCGGTTGAGACAGCCGCCACCATGGTGGTGCAGAAGGTACCGTTCAATTTAATTATTTCAAATAATCTATAGATTCAATAGCGAAACAGTAACTCTTCTTCTTCCTCTGAAATTTTTTTTTGTTTGTTTTAATTTGCTTTAAATTGTTTTCCCCCCAGATTTTTTCTGAATCTCAGAGAGGAAGGGGGAATCCCACTGGGAAAGGAGGTCCCATGACAGGTAGGAATATTTTGTATTCACATGATCTGTACTGTATTTACTAAATACTTTACGACCTCTATACATATTAAATACTTATCTATGGATATATTTACACTGGCATGTATACTTATATACAGAATTATTCCACAGAGTGTCATTTAAAAGGCAAACTAGAAATAATTTTATTGTATTTTGTTTCTCTAGAAAAAATAACATTTTCTTTTGATGGGCGTCCGTTAAAAGGAACCCTTCCCTCGAGCATCAATTTGGATCAACTTTATTTTTTTGTGGACAGTCAGACGCGATCACAACCAAGGTGAGCCACGCTGGGGAGCTGTCGTGTCCCCACTATATTATTCCTAAATAACCTGTAGGTAATTTTTTGCCCCCCTTGTTCTGGAAACACTCCCTACACAGAAAGATCTGGCGGCTGCTTATTTTTGGGGTGAAACACGCTGTATGTATATATCTCTGCTGACTCGACTGAGCTAATAATTTAGTCTTGGATGAGAAATAAGGAAATAAAATGAATTACTTTTCTTCTAGGTTGGCTTGTGCGTAAATTTAAGAAATCTACATTGGTTTGCTGCCGCTGATCCAGACGCCTTTTTCCCCCGTTGTTACAGACTCGGAGATGTCAACGAGAAACAAGCATTTATGGGTAAGAATACTTATCATGATAACTGTGTCTTCTCTGAATTATGATATGTAGGTCAGATCAAGTAGTGATACATCTTGTAGATTACAGTGAGGAAGCGCGTATATTGCTATTAATTTGTGATCCATTTGTAATTTTTTTTCCATTAGCAACTTTTGGCTAACTGCTGCCCAGAGTATCCTAAAGCTGGTTTCAGGAAGTCACCACAGGAGCGCCATCAGTCTGACCGGTAAGTGGAGTTAAATAAAATACCGTATTGGCTCGAATATAGGCCGCACTTTTTCCCCCCACTTTAAGTCTTTAAAGTGGGGGTGCGGCCTATATTCGGGGTCTAGCGCCCGACGCCTGGGACATGCAGTCCCGAGCGCCGGGCAGGCAACGGGGTTAGGATACAGATCCCCCGCAGCGGTGCAGGGGACCTGCATCCTACTCTCCGATACGCTCAGACAGCCTCCCCTGCCAGCACTTTCCACGGGGGGGGGGGGGGGTGCCGGCACGGGAGGTTGTCTAAGTGCATTGTGCGGACGGTCACCGGCTGCGGAGGTTGTTTACCCGCATCGCCGCAGCCGGTGACCGTCCGCACGATGCGTTTTACCTCTGCCCCCAAGACTTACCAGAGCAGATTCCCGGGTGTCTTGTGCGGCCGGCGGGGGACATCTAAGCAATACGCGTATACAACTTCCGGTGCCGGAACATCCGCTGAGTGCCGGCACCGGAAGCTGTATACGCGTATTGCGTAGATGTCCCCCGTCGGCCCCGCAAGACACCCGGGAGTCTGCTCTGGTAAGTTGGGGGGGGGCAGAGTGGCAGCATATCTCGGGGGGGGGGGGGGGGGGGAGGACAGTGGCAGCATATCTCGGGGGGGGAGGAGGAGGAGGACAGTGGCAGCATATCTCGGGGGGGAGAGGACAGTGGCAGCATATCTCGGGGGGGGGGACAGTGGCAGCATATCTCGGGGGGGGGGCTTTTAGGGTGCGGCCTATATACGGGGGCGGCCTATATCCGAGCCAATACGGTATATCTTTGGTGGTATATGGTATTTACAATCATACGATACACAGCATCCCAAAGAACAGCGGGATATTAGGGCGACTGATTACCAGCTAGGATGATCCGTCCCTGGTCATCATAATAAGTATAAGTTCCTTACACCAGCATAGAAAAAATTTAGTTATAAAAGCTTTCTGGAACTCAGTGGTCTCTTCTTCAATCCATTTGAAAAAGAGAGCACTAATGTCTCGAGAGGTACAACAGTCTTTTGATTTTAATTGAATATCTAGGACTATTATACTGATTAAAATGCAAAAAGCTCCAATAAATTAATTTCATTTTGCAAACGGTGGCAATAGCGACAGTTCTGAAAAGTGCATTCCTTTTAACTCTGCCGTGTTCTTCTACCCAGAAAACCGCGTCCCGGCTCAGGTTATCGTCACTGCCCTGCAAGCCTGCGAATCGTATCTCGCTACACTGGAACATATTGATACAGAGACTCCCGTCGTCACCGAAGCATCGCGGAACGAGTTTTTACGCAGCTACTATGATATCATCCAGTAAGTGGCGCCGATCTATTATCTATTATCATAAACATAAATTACATAATGATAAAGCCTGAACACATAGGGCAGGATGACATGAGTTTGTGGGGACAAGATAGAGTTAACACAGTTAATGTTCAGGTTAGGCAGATAGGTCATAGAAAGGTCAGGTTAGTTGAATAAAAAAAAAGAAAAAATTGTGCTTATATAACTTTAAATCCATTTGCGCCTGCGCTAGCGCTTTGCATGTCTTGTGCTGCCTTTGGGTGCCGCGCGGGAGCCTTGCGCCGCGCTAAAGGGCGGGAATTGCACCTATAAATAGGAGCGTTCTGGAAAGCCCTGGCTCTATTTAGACGACAGGGCGGCATGTGGTTGTGGGGATTGGGGTCAGGTAAAGGTCAGCATTCAGGTCAGGCAGGTTAATAAAAAAAAAAAAAAAAAAAAAAAAAATGTGTGTAGAAGTTTCTAGTTGCGCTCGCGCCGCTTGGTATTGCCGCCTTTTTTATGTTAAGTGCGCTCGAGGGCACCGCGAGCCGCTTAGTTACGCCCCCCCCTTTTGCGCGCCTTGCGCTCGCGGCTGTCTCGCGCTGCGCTAAGGGCGGGAATTTACTCTATAAATAGAGCGTCCCTGAGGTACACCTCACTTACCTGCGGCGAACCGCTAGCTGTCTGCACTGACCTTTCATAGAGTCTGGTGAGCAGCGGCATAGCGGGAGAGCCAAAGGTTGGAAGATGGAAGAGCTGCTGTTGAGGCGCCCACCCTCCCACCCAATTGTTAATCTTTATCTGTTTACTATTTATGTCGTGGCTTTTATTGAGTTAAGGTTGCCCCTTTTTATATTTATAAAAAAAAAAAAAAAAAAATTAAAAGAAGGGGTGAACCGGTGGTGCATTTTGCTGTCCTGGCTTTAGGGCGGATGGCAGGCTAAGGGTTAAAGTGGATTGCACTCTGGGGCTTGGGCCAGGAGTTGCTTTTTATGGTTACAATGTTGCAAGGTTAAGTGTGTAAGTTGTTAATTTAATGGTAAGCTAAATAAAAGACCACGGCCTGTTTATCCAATTGAAAGTTTCAAGTGTCTTTATTTATGCGTTCGGATGTGTGAGTTTATTCCAGTGTCTGGTTTATATCCCTTACAATCGCATGAGGGATTTATTTCACTTACCTGGCGAACCGCTGAGCGATTACTGCACTGACCGTAGAGTTTGGTGAGCAGTAGCGAGGTTGGTGAGCCGAAGAATCAACATGGAAGAGTTGATGAAGATGCAACCTCCCACCCACCCTTTGTTTATTTTATATGCTTATTTGTCGTGGCTTTTATCGGGGTAAAGTTACCCTATTAAATTGGGGTGAACTGTAAATCTTTATATGCTGGCTGGCTTTCAGGGCGGTTGGCAAGGTTAAAGTGATTTAATATGGTGCTCTGGGCTTGTGCCAAGGGCTTGTGTTTATTTATATTATATTGGTTACAGAGTTTGAGAGTTACAGTTAGCAGTTTTGTTATAATGGTAAAACTAAATAAAAGTCCACGGCCTGATTCATCCAAAAGCAGTGTGTTATGTCTTTATTTATAATCGGATTCTTGTATATTTATGGTTTATGTCCCTTACAACCTCATGAGTGAACATTTAGCGTTAAGACCTAATTCTTGTTTGTTTGTCGACTATGAGCTGTACCCTTTTATTGTTGCAGTGATGGAGCTGCGATTGAAGACTCGCATCTGTTTGTGATTCGGTGCAACGATGTTCTGCAGAAGTTAAAAGCAGTGAATCCACAGCTGGACATTGATGGCGTCCAGAACATCTGGATCGTGAAACCAGCAGCAAAATCCCGTAGCAGAGGTGAGAAAGTTCAGATATCACTGATACAGAGACTAGGGATTTATTTAAAATCCCATGGTTTTATGATAGCTCCTTATATCATGGCATCTGAAATGGAACCCCTGCGCATTTCACACGTTTGGTTAAATTGACCAGTGTCTGCTTCTACTGTTACTTTGAAGCTGAGCATATTTCCCATCTGGGAATAAGATTCTAAAGTCTACTGTTTGTTCCTGCGTAGGTATTGTCTGTATGGATCACTTAGAAGACATTTTAGAGCTGGGTAAAGGTGATTCAATGACTGCGAAAGAGGAGAAATGGGTCATCCAGAAATACATTGAGAGACCGTTGCTCATTCACGGCACAAAGTTCGATGTGCGCCAGTGGTTTCTGGTGACCGACTGGAACCCTTTAACAATCTGGTTCTACAAAAAATGTTACATTCGCTTCTCATCGCAGACGTTCTCCCTGGAAAATCTCGACAGGTAAGTTAGTGATGGAATCAACGTTATTTAAGTCTTTTCTTAACGTATAGTTTCTTATAAAACTAGAGCATTTAAGGCATTTTGTAGTGAATGTTAGAGAAATGTAGTTTCCAACGTCCCATAACATACAGCCTAAACCTAAACATGTTTTTTCATTGACTTGAGACTAAAAGCTAAATACCATCAAATGTCTTCTCTTGTTACTACAGCTCCATACACCTCTGTAACAACTCCGTACAAAAGAAGTACGAGAACTCGAGGAGCCGCCACCCTCAGATACCTGCAAGCAACATGTTTCAGAAATATCTGGAGAAAACGGGAGAAGGTCGCGCCTATAAGGAGGTGATTGTGCCAGGGATGAAATCTGCCCTCCATGCTATTCAAAGTTCCCAGGATCTGGTAGAGCATAGGAAGAACAGCTTTGAGTTATATGGAGCAGATTTCATGTTTGGAGAGGACTTCAAACCCTGGTTAATTGAGATTAATGCCAGTCCAACCATGGATCCATCAACGGCAGTGACCACCAGGCTTTGTCCTGCTGTTCAGGAGGACACTCTGAAGGTGGTGTTAGATCGGAGGCGTGATTCAAAAGCGGATGTGGGGTCATTCGAGCTCATCTACAAACAGGTATTGTCATACCTGAGTATCCTTTCTATATTTTGTTAACCCAACACTTGGTCTGTGGATTAATGTGCTTTATAGGACAAACATGTTTTACAACACAAACCCCTTTAACCATATTTTGCTGTATTTTGTTCTTGTAGGCTCCTGTAGATGTTCCCCATTACAAAGGAAGAAATGTACATGTGGTAGGATCCGCTATTAAGAAGCCATGTCCCCCTCCTCAGAGACCTTCCCGTGGCTGCGTTAATGTGGGGATTGCTCAGAGGATAAGACAGAGTTCTCCAGCGATGGTGCAGGCAAGAGTCTCAACAGCTACTTCTCAGGCCAGGCAAGAACCTAGAATTAGGTCACTGTCAATTGGGTCATTGAACAGGCCAAAGACATCGGTACTCGGGAGAGAAAACAATACATTAACTCCGACACCACCTAAAAAACCTAGAATGGAACGTAAACATGAGACAGGACAGGTATACAGTGGTAGATTATATAGGAGAGGAGTATCTATCTCCCATGGTCATTTGCCAATTGACCTAAAACTGCCGCTGTCTGAGAAGCCGCTACGCCTGCATCATTCCACCGGACTCAGAGATAGAGGCTACATAGATGGAAAAAACACTCGCCTTAACTCTAATGTCTTACCAATCCTTGACGAAAGGGCCAAAAAACAGGTAAGAAGACAGTAGCTTCTGTTATTTGATACATTTGTATCTAGAAGTGTATTCAAGACGTGTTAGAGAATGCTTTTCAATAGTTTCAAGTTTCTTTAAAAGAAAGTGCTTTCCTAGAAAATGCTTCCTAGTTTATACCCCATCGTAACACTTTTTCATGATCTTCACAAATGTCATGTGAAGTTGTCTTGAAATCTTTGGGGTGTAGAGAACAACTTTAGGGCATAATTGTCAAGTATAACCAAATAAAAGTCACATGACTCAAGCTTTTCCTAAAACATCCTTTTTCCTTTTATCCACAGGTCCCATTTACCAACAAAAGGGTCCGCACGCCCCGAAGATCCCGTATGCATCAGGTCCGAAAAGTGGCAAGCTACCACCCATATCCACCTCTAAAAAAAGCCACAACCGTATACGCGGAATCCAGTGATCCAGTTTCCTAATACTGCGGACAAGTCATCTACCGCAGAATAAATTTGACTTTCCATCAAGCCATTCATGTTTTCAGGACAAATACCCTATTTTACAGACTTGAATAACTTACTTGGGATATTTTCATGTCAGATACTTTTTTTTATCGCTGCCATACAGGCAACCCTGTTATTGATAAGCTGCTGCTTTAATATCTTCCCCGGCAGAAGGACAAAAAACAACAATATATACCTCAGGTTTCTAGCAAATCATTTTTACAGCCAACATAACGTGAGTAAATTTGTGATATGACTTGTAAAATATACATTTTATAAATGTGTTACAGGAATATGGGTAAAATTCAGATACTAATTGTATGGATAAAATGCAAAAACAATTTTTATAACCGACTAGGTGCTGTACAGAATGCCTAGAGGTGTGATACATGTTAGTAAATCTTGTGGGTAAGTATCATCTATTAACCATTGTATTATCGCCTGCTGGTGCTATATTATCTCCCCTAGAAGAGGGACAAACTGTACATTTAAACAAAAAGAAATATTTTTTTAACAAGTTAAATTCCGTTTCAAGGTGATGCAAAGAACACAATGATAGAAAACTACACTAGACATTGACTTCTGTGACTTGTGATATTAGTTGTGTGTCTTTTATAAAATATACATTATAACTTACATGATATATTTCATTACATTTACGGTGATTAAAGGTAATGGAAAACCCCTCCACTTAAGGGGGTAATAGAAGCATTATTAAACACTCATCTACAGACACCAGACACCAGACAAGCCAGAAGGCTTGTTTCTCCCTCAATCAAAGCTTCTGTTCCTCTGTATCGCTTATATGCGCCGTCAGGGCCGGCCGAAGACTTAACGCCGCCTGGGGCGAAGTTTAAAATGCCGCCCGACGCTGGGGGGGGGGCGGCATTATCTACCCCCCCCCCCACCGGTACTTACCCTTAAGCAGTCCTGCGGCGAGTCTCCCTGTGCTGCCACGGTGCCGGCTTGTAATGCTGAGCGCCGGAAATTCACGTCACTTCCGGCGCTCTGCATTACAAGCCGGCACAGAGACCGAACAGGGAAACTCGCCGCAGAGGAGAGAGAGAGGGGCGCCGAGCGGGTAAGCGAAAACCACTCGGTGCCCTCTCTCTCTCCTCCGCTTCAAAAAAAACCAAAAAAAAAAACCGCTTGGGGCGGCAAAGTGCCGCCCCTTCTGAAGTGCCGCCTGGGGCAATTGCCCCAGTCGGCTCCATTGTAGGGCCGGCCCTGTGCACCGTTCTCTTCCTTCTTCCGTGTACATCACAGTCTGGCATATCAAGTCCATATCCATGTATTTCGTTCACACAGAGTCTCCCTGTCTGTCAATTAGTCTCTACTCCTTGGAAGATATTAACCCCTTCTTAACCTTTTCTCAGGACTTAGAAGTATTCTCAAAAAGATGGGAGATGTATTATCTAGAGATAGATATCAACCCAAAAAAGAAATTCATATATATTACAAACGAGGTACATAAAGTAAGGGATATAAACAGTGTCTGTATGCATATAAAACCTTTTAACTTCCTCTCAATAGTTGTAGTTTGATGTAACATAGTAAGTGTAACATTCTTCCATACAAATTATATACTCAAAAGACCCACATAACGGGGAGGATAAATATAAATGAAAAAGCTACAAAAGATGTATAGAAATATATAAATATAAAGATATTAGAATACACTCTACCACATCAAACGAGAAGATTATAAAAAGTTGTAAAGATCAAACTCCGTATTTAACCCTTCTGGATTTAATGTCCCCAATTCAAACACCCATTTCATTTCTCGTTGTCCTATATTTTTTATGTAGTTACCACCTCTCCCATATCTCTGTACTTCCTCTATAGCATAAAAAATTAAGCCTTCTGGATTTTTATTATGATGTTCTAAAAAATGTTTCGATACTGAATGTTGTGTGGAAACCTTTTTTTATATTGCAAAGGTGTTCATTTATTCTACGTGATGTACAGCCTACATATTGAAGTCCACATGGACAAGCTAATAAATATATCACATTAGTAGAATGACATAACAATATTAATATTAATATTTTTATATCATATTTATTTCCATTACTATGTGATATAAAATTCTCCACAGGAAATTTTTGTTGTTTAGTCCAGTGAGAGCACGTTGGGTATTGCTTGTATATGATCCCCATATTATTGTGCAAAAGAGAGTCTCACTTTACTAATCCTATGTAACTGAAAATATCCCTCAAACGATTAAACCGATGAGAGGGTAAATCAATGATGATGTCATCCGAACATCTCCTCAATTCAGCACTTAGACAATATGCTAGCCAAAAGATCGATTGTCCCACAGGCTTCTGCTCCCCTTACATTTCTTGTAGACATAAGGTTAAGTAGGATAAGCCTTTTAAACAGGGGAACTCATCAAGACTCACTTGGCCAAAAAATGGCCAAATCTTCCATCGGACTTGCTTCATGGAATGGCAGACGATAGATAACCTTTACACTGATATAAACTGGTGGGGGCAGTAGGCAACATTTGAGTAAGACTACTGACAAAGGATATTACAAGCAGAAAGCAAACATGACAGCATGTGTAATGCAGGTGTTCATGTTTGCAAACTGTGAGTGCACAACACATATATCATCCTTTAAGCCAATGCTGACATTTAAATCATTCTTCCAGCTGTTTAACTAAAACCAGATGATACCAAGCAAAAGCAGACTCAACGCTACTGCCTATGAGGTGATATAGGGCCGAAGCATGTCAGCGGGGTATAAGTGTTGCGGAAGTTTAAGAATGGGATGGGGAATATGGAAAATGGCGAGGTCTTCTTAATGAAACAGAAGACATCAGTCTGACTGATGATAATAGAGGTAAGCAGGTGGCAAAATAGAATGAGAATTTGTTGGTGGACGGTTAGCCCTAACTCAGACCCAGTATAGTTTAAAGACACAGAAGATCATTTCCTATTCTTTCTGGCTATATACGGTACTTTTTTGTTCATGTATTGTAATTCCTACGTATTATGCTTATTTGGTACGTCACTGTGGTACCCAGTTTGATGTTAACTTATCATTGTACTTTGAGAATTTCAATTGGAAGCAAAGTATTCTGGATTAAATCCCATTTTAATACTATGTGGTCCCACCCAGAGCCGGCCTTAGGTGTTCTGGTGCCCTGTGCGAACTACTCCTCTGGCGCCCCCCCTCACTACCCCTTAAAACTACCCCCCCTCTGCCCCTTCAAACCCTACCGAATTATAGAGAATCTGGTGACAACACTGAAAAGGGATCATCAGACACCAGACAAAGGTGGGTTGGAAATATAGCAAGGTATCAAGTCAAATTAAAAAAATTTATCGCTATGAAACAATGAATATTTTAAAAACAAGCAGGAAAAATACAGTATGTATCTGTCACGTTCTACCCAGGCTGCGGAGCTGCATATCTATCTTGCTTCAGTTTTTCTGTTTTGCTTTAATCCATTCCTGGATTTCCGTATGCTCAGTTCTGATCTTTCATTCCTGGCTTCTAGTTCTGCTCTTTGCTTCAGCTCTGTTTCCTTTATAAAGTGTGTCCCACCCGTTTGTTCTGTTTGTCTCAGTCTTTAGTCTAAAGGTATGTCTCAGTGCTATGTGTTTGGTTTACATGTTTGTTTGTTTGGTTTGTTTCGTACCACTGTCAGCAGGGATTAGCGTTAGGACCCACCGTCATTGGAGTGCTTTGGCGTAGTGGTGGGCTAAGCATACTATGGCCATATGATGTGACGGAATCTCCAATAGTTATCATACAGTCCTAGGCTAGTTTCTGTATTTATGTGTGTCACCCTGTCCTGTATCCCCGGCAGCGGGGTGTCCTGTCCTGTGTCCCCGGCAGCGGGGTGTCCTGTCTTGTTCCCTGTTGTGCCCTGTGTTATGTATATCTTGTCTGGTTATGTTTCGTGCTTGGTCTCCCTGTCCCTTGCTTGTTATGTGTCTGCTATATTTCTCTGCTTGGCTTCCATACTCCCAGCCTGCAGCATCCTGCACGTGATTCTTGTGTGATGTCTCATGCCTGTTCCAGGGTGCCCTGCAGGATTTCACTTTGTTCTGGACTACATCCGCTGCCATATCAGGGTGCTGGTGTTTGGCTGCACATCCCTAGATCAACTCCACTACTGCACCGTAACTCCTGCACACAATCTTTGGGCGCGCTGGGTCTTTTAGTCATCTGTTTGGACCCAGTCCGTGCAGGGGCGTAACTAGACGCCTCAGGGCCCGGGTGCGAGAATCTGTTAAGGGCCCCCCCACCCCCTCACCCCCTCACCCCCCCAAAAAAAACATGATTTTTACCCAACAATTTTTTTTCAACTAATTCAACAAATTCAATTTACATATTGAATCATATCTGTAAAAAAATCAAAGAAAAAGGGGCGCATGTACAAAGGGCATAATCCAGGGGTGTCCAAGTTTTTTCTGCAGTGGGCCACTTCATCAGAATTGTATACGTGCGCGGGCCGCACTCATTTTTCACTGTGACAAAAAATATGGCCTTTAATAAAATATGCAGATTAAAATAAAGTAAAATGACACAAAACCTTTACTCCTTCCTCTCACTGATTTCTGGGCCTTGAAAGTTTTGCGACTACAAATTCAGGATTCCCTAGATTTATTCTAGGGATGAACTAAAATGAAAATTCTGGACCAAAACATTCAGGGTTCACTTAGCCAAAACCGAAAATGACCCCCACCTTTAAAAATAATAATAAAAACTCACATGTTTAATAAAAGTAGGTAATACACAATTGGACAAAATTAGCAATATGACTTGGCATGATAGGAGTGTGATTGCTAACAGCAATCACACTCCTATCATACCCAGGCAACCAGTAAATGCTGGTACCTAGGCATGATGGGACTGTGCTCGCTGTTAGCAATCACACTCCTATCATGCCAAGTCAGCCAGTACATGCTGGTACAGGGTGGCTGTAAGTGATGTGCAGACCCCATACTGCTGGCAGCATCACTACACAAGGGGGGCAGCTGGCTAGGTTTCAGCATGTACTGGCTGACTTGGCATGATAGGAGTGTGATTGCTAACAGTAGTCACAGTCCCATCATGCCTAGGTTCCAGCACTTACACATCCATCCAGTAAATGCTGGAACCTAGGCATGATGGGACTCTGATTGCTATTAGCAATCACACTCCTATCATGCCAAGTCAGCCAATACACGCTGGTACAGGATGGCTGTAAGTGATGTGCAGACCCCATACTGCTGGCAGCATCAATACACAAGGGGGGCAGCTGGCCAGGTTTCAGCATGTACTGGCTGACTTGGCATGATAGGAGTGTGATTGCTAACAGCAATCACAGTCCCATCATGCCTAGGTTCCAGCACTTACACATCCATGCTATCACACACACACACTCATTTATTCATATAATCATTAATTCACAGATTCATTCCCTCAATCACACACACTCATTCAAACACCCTCCCCACCCCCTTACCTGCACTGCATCTCCCTTCGATGCCGCTCACAGACTTCAGCAGGGGGCGCCGCCTCCCTCTGCCTTCTCTGCTAAAGCACAGAGGAAGTAGGATGTCACGTGAACTCCGCTTCCTCTGTGCTGTCCAGAAGACCCTCCCACAAGTAAGTAGCAGGGCTTGAGGTGCGGCTCGTGTAAGATCGGTTGCCCTGGCTGCCGATCTTACGCGGGCCGCACCTCGAGGTCTCGCGGGCCGCATTTGGCCTGCGGGCCGCATGTTGGACGCCCTGCCTTATTTAAAAAAAAAAACGTAAAAAAGATTTCGGGCGGCCCCTTGGCTTGGGCCCCCCTGCCGCCGGGGCCCGGTCGCAGTCGCGACCCCTGTAGATCCGCCACTGAGTCCGTGACAGTATCTATATGTATGTTTTTGCTGATCTGCAGCTGATATGCATTCGGGTAGAATAATAAAATAAATTGAAGATGGGTAGGAAGTTTATAGAAACAAAAATCCCATTGGAATCCTCTGAGAGGAAGATGTGCATTTTGCATGATTTATTAGTTGGCATTGCAAATGTACATTGATTGCACTTCATATTAAAATACATAAAAACACAAAACATAACATGGAGTAACCCTAAATAAATAGATCTTAATGTTCTGTACAAGGGGTGAAAGCCGCAGTAATAATTACAAAAAGCACAATAATAATAACAGTGATAATAATATTAATTACAGAACAGGCTTACAATACTGGACAAATCCAGTCTATGTGTTACCTGACAAGCTAACAAGTCAGTCAATAGCAGTTTCCCTCAATCTGATAATAGGTATTAATGTATGTATGTAAAGTGTCAGCTTCTGATTAATCTCAAGATATACTTGAATTTTTTGGGTTACAAATGTGGCAGCTTTTTGGTTTTGCTTAAGAAGAAAATGATCACATCTTAGATAAAACCACATATTGATCATTTATTTGTGTTATTACTATTTTATTTCATATTCTGGCATCACACCGGCTACCACAAAAGGCCTAACCAGGGGATTATGCAAAATAAGTTTCTCTTGATCCCTCTGCAAGCATTGTTTTTACTAAACAGTGTGTCTGTTAAGCTGTTATCACAACCAGGTCAAAGTAACAATTTAAACTGTTATGTAGCTAACTACTACTTAACTATACTCTCCTATCAAAAAAACAAGAGCTTTTCATTGGAAGGAGCAGTGAGAAGGACTGCTCACTTCACGACCCCAAAACTGATCATCTGAGGAATGTCATCATTGTGTGCCTCCGTAGAGGATGAAAATGCAGTGCAAAGTGGAATTTTATGGGTGGAGGGGTCTTTTTAAAATTAGTTAACGTTGATATTAACCAACAAATTTGTCTCCATATACAGGTAGCACCCAAAACCATCTCTGTAGACGAGAGACAGAATTTGCCCATCACCTCCCAATAAAAAATAAATACTGTAATTCTAAAGCGAAAACAGTAATCATTGCTATTATACAATATGCTGTAACTAAAGCTTATGTTATGAAAATGTAAAGGTCAAGTGGATTAGGTGACTATTATGATGTGATGTAGAGGAATGTGCACAGAGCAGGTGCTAGGGTGTAAAACTGTGAGAAAGTAGTGTGAAAGGGATCAAATGTCTGTCACCTTGTTTACTCCATTCCAGTGGTAAATACCACAAACCGGATACATTACTTAACTTGTATGGAATTTTAATGAGATAATTTACTTGGGTTTTAACAAAACCACCGTGTATTTAGTTTGTAGCTTTTAAGAATAGAGGAGAATTGGCATTCATAACTAGTATTGCCCAAAATGTAATGAAAGTAATATGATGAAAAAAGGGATGTTTTAATTTATCTCCATCAATTGAATCCAGCTCAATAACTGTGCCTCGGAATAACTCTCTTTAATGGACTGAGATATGACTTCAGTGTACACTACGCTTTCATGCTCACGTAGCATTCAGCCGGACATATCCAGCAGCCTACCGCACTGGTGAGTAGTCCACTGTGGTACTCGCCCAGTGTGCCAGATGGCCAGTACAGTCTTGACCTATGGCTTCAAGCTGTCTTGACCTTAAGACCAAGTTTTTCACTTTTTCACAGATACTACACTTAATTTATTTTAGATTGTAAGCTGGTTTGAACAGGGCCCTCGTTTCCTCTTGTTTCTGTAACTTCAAATTGTTCTGATCCACTACCATGCCCCTTGACCCATTGTACACCGCTACAGAATATGATACCACTTCATAAATAAAAAAAATAATTATTGTAGCCAAAATGATGAGAAACACACTCAGTTTTAGACCGAGTCACCATGCAATAATAAGTGTATCAGCGTTGTCTTGTGGTGAGTGTAGGTTAAGGTTTCCACCTGTATTCGACCCACCCTATTACAATAAGTATTATGAGAGGTTGATAAAGAATCTACAGTATATATGGTTTGTGATGTTTTAACCACAACTCCCACCATTCCATATGCATCTGAAATGTAGAAAGACAAAAGAGGCTAGCAAGTACCAGGTAAGTACAATAAATAATGCAGCCATTAATTAACATCACTTGCTATAGTAAATTAATGCTATTTCAATTATGCCGCTTTAAGTTTGTGTTTTACAAACAATCCAATAAGATTAAGATGTATTTCTCAGAGCTCCTCTCCCAAATTGCATATTTAACTTAGTAATTGAGGGAAATGTGACTATAATAATTCTTCACACAAACATTAATTGAACTGAATCTCAGGTATTTTTGCATTTCCTGCTTATTGAATTTCACTGATTTATTTAAATAATGCTGTATTTTCCATACTGAGTCTGGCATTCAATTTGACTGAATCCAGTTGCCAATGTGGCTACACAACATGGCGCCACCTAACTGTAACACTGCCGCCAAATTGTTGCTTGAGTGCAGCGTTCCAAGCCTCTTTCTGGAAAGCCTGTGTGTAGCGTTGCTATGGAGATAGTTTCCAAGTAGCGTTGCCAGCCGTTCACTTCCTATAGCGATATTGGTCGGTTCTGCTTGGGAATAAACTACGCTATGGAGCCGCTACCGGCTATTTTTTACGGTGAAATAGACCACAAGAATCCGGTGATAATAACGTTTGAAAATGAAATCAAAGAGCTGCTCGGCTTCATGCGCAAAGTGCAGAGATCGGCCGGCGGAGAAAGGCAGCAGAAGCATTACAGGAGAGGGTAACGCTAGCGCATGGTTTACTGCACATACATCACAACTATACGGCGCAAAAAATTAATATATATATATATATATATATATATATATATATATATATATATATATATATATATATACATACATCCATAATGGGCACCATTTAGAGAAGAAATGTGTGTGTATATATAATGCTCTAGCATATTTTCAGTTGCCTGATACAAGATGCCTCATTAATTAGGTTCTTCTCTTACAGTATCCATTTTCCACAAGACTTAGGGTGAAATCTACTCACTATTCTTCAAATAAGCATTAAAAAAGTTTTTTTCATCTGGTTAAGTAATAAATATGTCATTAGTTCAGCCTTTCATGAAGTAACATTTTCTTCTTCTACTTCTTCTTATTACATTTAATAATGCCAGCAGATACCCTAATGCTGAAAGCACTTAAAATCCTTGTATCGTGTCTGTTCATAGGATTGACACCGACCATTTCCTACTTCTGTGTATGAAATCCATAGGCTACAGGGCAATCCCTGATAAATACGCATTGACAGCATATAGACTGCACGTGAATGAATTCTAAAGATGCAGCAATTCGAATGAACCTAGTTTGAAAAGGTCAGACTTGCTATCTTGCCTATGGAGTACATGGACAGTTTGGCTGCTTTAGGTCCATGCCCATACATCATCACTCATTCTCAGCCCATGCTTTCAGTGGAGGTGTGATCGCTCATCTGGACTATAAGGGTTTCTAGCGTCTATGTTTAATTCAGCATTACGCAGTTGTATGTGTTTTAATTCCAAGGCAGGGCTCTGGATATTATTACTCAAAATGCAGTTTTCTTGTCCTGATCATGTTGTATGTTTGCTGTCATTTCTCATTATCAGTCCCCTTGTGTAATTCTATATCTCATGTCAGCAAAAACTGAGCAACCTCACCATTTCCTTATCCCTTCTAATATTTGCTAATCCACCCTAAATACAACACTTTATGGTACTGACCTTTGATCTGATTTCTATAAAAAATATTTTTCTAATGCCCCTTCATTATACTTTTCATCACTCCTATACTCGGCTGATGACTCCATTGATGCAAAGCCAGACTTTTACATGTATAACTCCCACCATGCTTAGTCAGCAACCGTCTGTGTGAATACAACATCAGGAAAGCCAACAGTTATATTTGGATGTAGCCTTTCACCCGCCACACACCCTGTGCCCTTGTCCTTCCAGCATACATTTTCATAGAAGACTGATTTTATTATTAAAGCACCAAGACCTACCCACCCCATGTTATTGTTATTATTACTCCCCTACTGTATAAGATATTGTGAGGTCTGCACCCGGAAGCTCCAGAACATCTTTAAAGATTATACCAATCAATTCTAGAGGAAAAAAAATCTATAGTGTTCTTGCGTCCTTTCTGTGCAGTGTTTTGCATTGTCTCGGTGAATGTGTTTTGGGTAGGGCTGGATGGCACACGAGTGGTCTGCTCAATGTTCTTGTGGCTCATTTTGTTGGGGTCCATCACTGGGGTTGCCTATCTTTGCCTGCCATTTAAATGAATAGTTGCTGCTCTAATCCCCTTAAGCATATCCCCTTGAAAGGTATATGGCTTCCCATCTTAAAAAGATGGAAGATGCTTGTCTGGTTATTGGGGATAGTTCATTAAACACTTCTACTCATCAACTTAACTATATGTTATTTAGGGTCAACATGCTGGCGTTTATATTATTTAGGGTCAACTCACTGGCTGTTTGAATTATTTAGGGCCAACTCTTAGGGTCAGCATGCTGATGTTTGGCACTAATAATGTACAGCTCAGTTTTTAACCCCACGCTGTCTACGGCCCTTATGGCACTTATTATTCTGCTGCACTTTATCACTACAGTTTAAGCACTTACACAAATGTAGGATTGGATGTCTGTAATTGTTTTTGTAAATGAATGTTCTTTATACACAGTAGTTCCCGTGTCTCATATTCTTGTTATCATGTTTTCAGAGCCAATACATTGTTCCATATTTGGGTCAAGTACAAATCCAGACTGCCTGCCTGGTATTACCAAGAAAAGCTTCTTAAAGTTGGAGATAGTCTTGTTCAGTTCAAAGTAAGTCAAGGTTATTAATAGCGTAAAAAGCAAATGTTTCAATTAGTCACACATTCGTCTTTTTGAAATCTTTACAATATTTTCTATTTATTGTTTTCATTTTTTGTAACATATCTACAAACATACTGAACTGGTAACTGGAAATACTATGAAATGATTCAGAAAGTAAATTAAAGGGTTTAAAAGATGAGAAGTACTTTATTATAAGGTTTGATTTCCCCCCCCCCAGGAATGAGGTGGGGGGGATCAAACCTGGGAACAATATAATCCCGCTGGGAACAATATAATTTGCACCTTCCAAAGCATTCTACTATTCTGTTCATACATACACACTACCACTGAAAAGTTAGGGGTTACGTAGAGATTTCCTTTTTGAAAGAAAATACAGTATAGATGTTAATGTTGTAAATGACTATTGTAGCTGAAAACGACTTTACTTTTTAATGGCATATCTTGATAGTGTACAGTTGCTCTTTATCACTCCCATTACTCCTGTGCTCCAATGGCACGTTGTGTTTGCTAATCCATGTTTAAAAAGGATAATTAATCATTAAAAAAACCTTTTGCAATTATGTTAGCACAGTTGAAATTTCCTAATTTTCCATGAAAACAGCTATGTGACCCCACACTTTTGAATGGTAGTGTATGTGCGTACATCATTTTATTGGCACTGGTGTAGCAGTACTAAGCATTGGAGTCAAGCAACATTAAGGGCCTGGATATACTGTAGGCTGCTATTTTTTATTGAGTTGGGGGGTTGAAAGGAATTTTGGAACAAACTAGTAAAGAGGTCTTATCATCATACCAACCAATCAGATGTCCCAATCAGCAGTAGCATTTGATTTAGGGGCGGATCCAGAGCCTGGCCTCGGGAGGGGCATTCAAACTAACACACCTACCTGGACACTCTATTTACATACACACGTGCAGACACTCACAACAACACAAATGCACACAGACACTCAACACTACCATGCACACATACTGATACACACACACTAATGTACTCAGACACTTACACAAAAAGAGATTCACACTAACAGACAGTAACACAAGCACACCCAAACACTCACATTAACATGCTCAGACTAACATACACATCCAAGCATTAACACAACCAGATATTTGCACTAATACTACCAGACACACTAAAACACGTGCACACAGCAACTTACACTAACACACACCCAGACACACACAACCAGATACTCACACTAACACACATGCATACACATTTGCTCACACACTAACTTACCCAGACACACACTAACATGCACACACACAAAGGCTAACATACCAAGAAACACACACAAACAATATCATACCCAGACACATGCGCTAACATAACCCGACACACATTAACATACCCAGACACACACACAGGCTAACATACCCAGACACACATGCTCAGGCACACACATACCCAGACACATTAACATAACCACAACAGACACAAACGCAGACAGACACACATGTACTCGGGCACACGCGCATCTCGCTTACCCTGTCTTCAGCATGTCTTCAATGCCGCGCTACTCCTGTGGGGTCATGCAACATGACTGTATGTGATCCTGCTCAACCCTGCCTCCTTCTTGAAATTTAGGGCATAAAGAGTTAAGTCTAGGACTCTTCCTCAGGGGGCAATTGCCTCATTGCCCCCTCCCCCGGATAAGCCCATGATTTGATTTGCTGAGATGTGATTTTCAAATAGTGGACCAGAATTGCTCTGTATAAATAATCTTCCAAGTAGTCAATGTTCATCCAAAGGAAATTTCATTGTTATCATTATCATGGAGGGGGTTAATATGTGTTCATCCTTAAAGCCATTATATTATTAAACCTAAACTTAACATACAGTATGTGTTTATAAATAAAATGTTATGGAACAATTCAATGAGTGTAATGAATGCAAATTATTTTTAAATAAAAAGAGAGTATTATGCATAATTGACATAAACTAAGCTAAAGTGACATATAAAATGTTTGTGTTGCACTTTTTGGTTATTTTTTAGGAATACAGATTGGCCCTTTATCAGTGCTATGGAAGATACCTCGAACAGTTTTGTTCAACAGATATTGACAATGTCACGGATGTGAAACAATTTCAAACTACATTTTTCCCCAACGGAACAGATGATAAAAGAGCAGACCTGACGGTATGTTGAAAAGTTTACTTTTAATTGTACTTTTACTAGTAGTTTGGGTTTATTGTGCTGGGGTTTTCATTGCATAATGATGAAATTTAATATCTACAATGTACGAATAGGTAAAAGTAGAAAAACAAATGTGTAGTCACAAACATGTACTCCCTTACACTTGAGAGAAGGAGCTCCGGACTAAAGCAGTGAAAAGGGTTCTGTAGTGTAAGAAAAATGATATTCGCTGCCTATAGAGGTTATGTTGCCAAATTCAACTGATGCCTTTAAAAATGAGCTGCATTTTTTCTTTTTGGCAAAGCGGAATATACAAGGACATAAAAGTTAGTAAGGGCCGGATTAATTATATTGTGTTGAGAAATTAAATTTCACTTGTTCTTTAATTTTGTTTTGAACACTCTTAGTTCCATGCCTTGCAAGGACGATGCATCTGCATGTACCAGTTGGTGAAGACAAGCGATCCAAATCTCCAAAACGAAGAATCGGTGAAGAAATGTCTCAGTATACTATCTTTTCTGCAGCTCGTCATGCAGGTAGTCCTGCCCCAGGAGCATTTGTGTTGGTTGATTTTCAATGGTAAGCGGCACAGCGGATGTCCCATTAAAACTGAATATGTTTTTTTATTTACCTATATTTATCTATGTTATTTTTATGGGCATAATTTTACTGAATTGTAAATGATTAACACATTTACAAACCTGGTCCTTGGGGTTAAGTTTTGGGAGCTGAAGGAAGGAGCCCTTCCCATACTCTGATGAGCAATGCCAAAATGCCATACCTCCCAAAAGTCCCAGTTTTCATGGCAGTATCTTGCTATCCCAGGTAGCTCCCTCATTGTCCTGCTTTTGCGGGCAGTAGGCATCATGGGCTGGTTGGGGAGATCCTTTGATCTCCCCTGACTGACCCAGAGAGCTGTAAAATGTCTCCTTTCTACATGAAGGGTATGCAAGGCTTCATTTGAGGACCCGAGGGAGCATAATTGTGAGCAGAAGGTGAAAGCTCCTTTATTTTGCAGTTTGTAAATGGAATTCATAGGAACAACTGGCATTACATTTTTTGCATGTGTACCTTGAATTGAATCCCCTCTTCTTTTGTCCACAGTCAAATTAAAACATGCTTTTCAGTTGTGGTTGTTTTTTTTATTTTAGGCACACTTCACATATATACCATATGCAGGCATTTAATGGTTCGTGGACATTCAGCCAAGGTAATTGAAAATGTTAAATCAATCATTATTATTATTGAAAGCAATTGTTTTATATAGTGCCGTCAAACTCTGTTGCGCTGTACAATTGGTAAACAGGACATAACAAGTAGTATATAACAACAGGTGTGGAGGGCCCTGCTCAAATGAGCTTACAATCTACAGATTGTTTATTGATAAAGGGAAATTTGTATGAAATATAAATTCAAGAAAGTAGGGAGGCGCAGATCAAGTTGTACATACCCAATTGCCCTTTATTGGCAAATAAAACTCTTATAACTTATTTGTGAGAGTGATTTTATTTTGCTACTTGTTTGCTGTAGCTGTTGGACTTTGACACTTGTGTCTCACATAACATGCTGCAATGAATGTTCCTCCAGATACAGGCTGGCGAAAGGTCAGCAAACTCACATATTGTCTTTTCACCAGCTTTAAAGTAACGATAAAAAGTTCCTTGCTTTTTATCTTTATAGTAAATTTAGCCAATACATATTAATCCTGTATCAATGAAGTTTAGTCAGTGAACTTTAGGCAACACGTTTAGGTACCCAACATTTAACTCGGGTTAGGTCACTTGGTAAATAGCAGTTCTGTCTTAACATCAGTTATAGTCCACATTTATTTAAACTGGATCGTGGATCATGAACTCATCCTATGAACTACACGGCTTTTGGCAACATGTCAGCATTGTTTATTAAAACCCTCTTAACTTTTAAGCACTTTTAAAGCAAATATTTGTACACATTTGTAGTAAAGCGCTGGGGATTATACAACTGTTTTGACTATTTTCACCTTCTCTCCCAAGCAGCAATACTATTGGGTAATAATAGGACTGACATTTTCTGGCAGTATAATTGACAAATAGTTATGGCTATTTTGGGAAAAGTCAAAGTTTAAAAAAACCTTCCAAAAGATTAAAAGAAAAGAAAAACTGAGAAGAACTGAACTTTTAATCAGTCATTAAAGTTATGTGCGAACATTGACCTCTAGTGGCTGCCAGGGGCTTTGCAGGTGTAATAAAATGTTATCTATCCTGATTTATGTAGTTAGTACACATTGTTATCTATGTACTGTATGCATACAGAATTATAAATGTCACAGTTGTGTGAGGCTTATATAACACAACAGCAGTTATTATTATGCTTATAAGCAGACTCGCACACTTTGTGTGTCCATAAATGTCACCCAAGAGATAATGCTTTATCAAAATGAATCATTCTTTTTCCAGGCTCTTGAGTTCCTTTTGTGGGCTAGTGTATGCATGGAGTCATCTGTTCCACTACTTTCCGTCCATTATCTGACATGGAGAGCAACCCTGTACACAGCGGTCTGTCAGTGCTACTTTGATTGCCAAGCAAGTGTCCATGCAGAGGTAAGCTGGTTTGCCATGGTGTCAACAAAAACATGATGTTCAATCAGATTTCCACCTATGAATCCTTCACTATACTTATGCATACTCTGCAGGCAGAAAGCTGCTTTGTTGCTTTCCTTTACCACATGTAGTACTTATTGTCACCTAGACATTCCCTGCCAGAGCCTTGTGCATCAAGTCAGTGACAACAGGGCAAGCCAAAACCATACTGGGCTCTTTCCGAAACTTTTTTTCATTACCCTGATGCTTCACTTAAAAAAGGGGTAGGCACCTACAAGTCTAGTGATGGATATATGACGAAAAGCCCCATGGACATAAAGCCTTGTCACGAACACTGTGTGTGTTTGCCTAGCCGTGCCCACGAATCATGGCGGAATTAACTTGGTACAAAGAGTTTTCAAAAGAGTTGGTTAAAACCTGTGACTGAGGTGTGCCATAGTCATTACAGCACACCTATCATATCCCTTCACTAGCCTGAAGATCCAGATCATACGTACTTTGGGATTTGTGTCTGAACCATTGCCAGAGACCCTCAGAGTCCTCATTAAACGTGGCCAGATTTTTAAAGATGGTTGTGAAGATATGGTGTTTCATGTGGATCAAATGACCTGTGTGCTGCTAACCTGTCCCAACTGTTTACTTCACTGACGGTGATACAATGTGTGTTAAGCACGCAAACATAACTCAATGGCTCCCCCTAGTGTGCGTTCAGCAGATTATTTGTGCCAATAATGTTTTTCTCCATAATCTGCAACATCCTTCGCTATGCTGTGTATTTATCTGTTAGAAGTCACACTTTATTTACAATAGGCGTATATTCCATTTTTGGATCAATCAAATATTGACAGCTGCTGTTTTTACACAAACACCTTCCTGTTTAGGTGTGGATTTTACTTGTCCTTCATCAAGTGTTTACATTACATATCTTTATCCCAAGTTAAGTTAATTTACTGCCATGACAAGTAGCAGTAAAACACATTTAAAGACTGCTTCTAACAAGTTCTCAAGTACAGGTGTGATTGCACAATGTTTGCTAGCAGAATGCAAAACAACCTTCTTGCTCTAAAAACATTAGGCAGGTTTCCTTCTTAAGAAAAACAAACAATGCGATGTTAATAAACCCTTTAATGCGTTTGATAGCCTAGTTCACTCTTACATTATCTATCCCCCCTCCCTTGTTAACGCATGGAGAGATTCTGCAAAATCCCACTGATGCATTTGCCCCCCCACCAACTACTTCTATTGTAGCATGTGGGGCTTTAGTAATGCACTCATACCCAGCAAACATTACAGCGCCTAGAAAAGAAGGATATCATAGAAGGAAAGAGGGGCAGAAGGATTTGGGTCCTTCCTAAACACGGATACTTGGGAAAATATGGGGGCCAAGGTGCCCAAGGTGCGGGAAAAAAAACACACTTAAAAATGTTCCTTTGAGTGGCTTTCTCTTGTTCCCATTGTTATTTAGGGTACGATTGGGATGTCACATGTTTGCTTTTTGCCTTTTTTTCCCTTAGGTGTTTGCCCGACGTGCTCTTGTTAAGATCAATGACCTTAATCAGCTTGAAAATATGAGTGATTCCTCATATTCCGAAGAGTGCAAAAATGCTTTCAAAGAAGCCACAACCAAGGTAAATAAAGGTCAAAGCGATACATACATAGTTACTGTACAGCAAAAAAGTACCAGCTGGCCCATATAAGTTTTTTTGGAAAGTTTTTTCCCACTCCCCAAGCTTTCCCCGGATACTGTTTCTACCTTTGCATGTTCTACTTCATCTGTCTATTCTAAGTATGTAGTACCTTTTCTGTACAGTAATCATTTCTCACATTACCCTTTAGTATTTGACTGACTTGAATCATGCACTATTTTTATTAAATGAATTGCTTGATTTATTTGGATGTTTCTGGCATATCTCCCTCTTCCGTCAGCGCTTCTCTTGCTCTTCGTGTACAAGACAGGATTCAAGATATTTATAATCACACTGGGAAATAAGCAAGACATACAGCTACATATGGCTCCTAGCAAACAGAGTATAACACTCCATACAATAATCAGATGGAAACAAGAACATACCATCTATCCCATCGTTTCCTTAAAAAGAATGGTCTCATGATAGACAATTCGTTCCTTTTGTAGCAATTGGCTAATATTTGACAAATGAGAAAACTAGGAACACAAAAACATAAGATAATGTTTTCTGTTGTGTCTTTGAAACATGGCCATATTTTGCGTTCCATTTTCTCTGTCCTGTTAGGAACATGCAGTTTTTCATTTTTTAGTGCATGTTGGTACACAAAGAGAAAGCAGTTTCTTGTGCATGTTATTTAACCATTGAACACTTTGGAGAGAGATCATCGTACATGGATGCCACAATACTACATGTTTATTTTAAAGATAAGCCCTAAAATTCCCAAAATGAAACATATTAAATGTGAAACATATTAAATCTGATAAATATATATATATATATATATTTTTTTTTTTTTAAAGATGAGCTTTAAAAATTATCAACTTTCCATGCTTGTATAAGCTGAGAAATATTGTATTTAGTAAACTTATAAGTCCATTGTACTTATGTAGTACTTTATAACTGCAACTTCTTGAAATTGTTTTCATTTTAGGAAAGGTGTGTTACCAATTATGTAATCATTGCATAAATTCTTTTAAATTACCTGATATGATAACCCATTATTACAAGTTAATTTGGGTCACCTTGGAGGAGTCATCACTCGATAAACATGTAGGAGTAACTCCATATAGTCCCAAACAGCAACACATACGATGTGACAATTGGAACAAGTACAAAGAAAGGGAAAAATAATGAATATGTGTATGAAACACTTCACATATGAGTAACATTTAGCATAGTGGAACAAATTTGCTTTTTTCAACCGTGTTAACCATGTGAATATGTAACACAGACAGAGTTAGGTATTCAATGAACAAAATTGGTACAGGCTGCAGAATATTCACATTCAATGGTTTTAACACAGGTCCTTCTGGATAACCCAACATCCAGAAAAGAAAGGCTCCTTTAATGTGGTTAATCATGTTTCCACTGTGACATATTGAGTAGGAAATGAACAGTGGACACGTTCAAACATCATTAAATTTGTGATGACTTTGAATAAGCTTCATATTGTGACCTTTACACATTTGCAGCTATGATCAGCATCAGAAACTCATATTTATGGACATTCTGGAATAAAACTCTGAAGAGCTGTGATCCAACCAGTTAAAGAGGCTATTCTGCCCCCTTTTTAATGATAAAGAAGGATTCTTTATCATTGAGTTCCTAGTAAATGTTATTAAAAAAAAAAAGCAGTAAAAAGCAGTTTAACACCTATGACTTCCAAGGATTCATTATAAACAGCTGATCATGTGGTTATTGGGTTTCGTTCAATGTTCATGAGACCTTTTTTTTCATGAGACCTAATTGAAATGTATTGCATATGATAGAGTGAATCTTACAAATAGGTTTGTATATTTTACTGTTGTAAAAATATGTACTCCTTGTTTAATAAAACCCCATATATTCACACTTAGGATACAAGATTGTTCTCGCTTTGGTTGGGATTATTAAACTCAACAAACTGTTTTAAAAAGTTTAGTGTGTGCCTCATTTGTAAATAGCTGCAGGTCACGTTGGAATTGCAGCCTGATTCCAGATGTTATTAGAACAGTCTGAGAATTCCCCAATCTCACTAACATCCATTATGTTTCATTAGATGGCTGTTATGATCTTCAAAAGGGCAGTTTTTGAATCCAGAAGAAAACCAAAAGGCATTCTCCGACCAAAACAAAAGAGTAATTTGAAGGATATAGAAAAGGTTTGTCTGTATGCGGTTCTGGTTTATAGTCGCTCATTATGATTGTTCAATATTTATTGGGCTGTATTCGCTAAAGAGGGTTATGGATTAATTGCAGTAACATGAGAAGTCTCCTCTTACCACATAACCTATTCCTAATTGGGGGGTCAACTGAGCGATGTGGAGAAACTGACCACGACTAGGCTTTTATAATGTATAGTTATGTGGTAAGATAAAATGTGAACTGTTTAGTGGATAAATCCCATAAAAAATTTTTCAAATGGACTAATGCTCCTCATGAATTATATATATATATATATATATATATATATATATATATATATATATATATATATATATAATAAAACAGCAGGATAAAAATGAGTTCTGTAAATTGAAAACACGTTTTAAATTGTTATTTCTCATATTCCATTACCGTTTGCATTTCTGTAAGCAACATCCTAATAACCATTATAGACGCTGGCGCCTGAAGAATCCAAATGTGAATTTGTGAATCTCATTTTCATAAAGCATGTTGTCTACAAGTGCAAAGTCTCTTTCAGTTAGATTATTGCATATTAACCACAAATTAATCATCATTTTGTCTGGCTGGCTGAATTATTTGCCAGAAAGCCGAAGCTACAGAAACGCAGATTGTGTTCCCCACAAAATATTTCCTTCACATCAGCGTGTTTGTAAGCAGTGCAAGTTAATGAGGCAATTTGTCGGAATAATAAAACTTTGCACGCTCTCTTTCTTTCAGTTTCCGTGGCCACGTACTAACACGGAGAAACTCCTGGTGGAGATGTTTGCTGGCGGTGCCGCCGCGCAATTTCTCGCCATCCTGGAAGCCCTATCTCAAAGTAACAGGCGAGTGTTACAGGGTGGTCCTCCCGTACCAGATGAGCCAGAGATACACGATGTGATTGCAGAGCTATTTTTTGCAGGAACTGATATACTATCAGGTAAACCTTCGAATATTAACACTGACTGGCACAAAAAAAATCTGCAAAAAATATAATATTTATTTAAGTTACCATTTTGATTATAAGAATGATTACTTGCATATTATTAAAAATCTTTATAGTGTTTTATAATTACTACATTCACAAAATTAGCCCGCATCCTTTTATTACTAGGGTAACTACGTGCACTTAAAAATAACCCAGAATGCCATGAAAGAAATGTCTTATCAACAAGGGTTCACAATGTATGGATATTTCCCAGTTAGCATTGCATGAACAAAACAGAGCAAATAAATATAGTATTTTCTAAGCATTTAATTCTATTTTATTAACATGCCATGTCTGCTTCCAGGGTTGATTGTTATATATACTTTATAAACGTCTTACCCAAATACTGACCAAGATGTCTGCAATACACGTACGGCAGCTTGACCGTTCTGGTCTAGGGGACAGGGGAGCAGCTTAAATAGCTCTGTAACCGTTTGTCCAGCTGCCTTCTGACATCAAGTGCTCATTTACTGGACCTAGTCGGTCATTAGTGCCAGATATAGAGAGAAGCATATAAATGGTTTTCTGCGCAACCGCAGTCCCTGGCACTGACTTCAGGGCTGAACTCACTAAACCATTTAAACACAAAAACTGATCACTAACCACTAAAAGTTCTACTCACACCTCTTAATAATAGGGTTTGGGGTCCTATGTCACTATACATATCTACCATGACTCTCCATCCCCTGAAAAACTGCAAGAATAGGACCTAATTGGGTATCTTGCTTAGAGCCCAATTGAATCTTAAAGGTGCCATTCCAATCATTTTGCTGAATCAAACACTTTTGCAGCATTAGAAACATCATTCCTAACACTATTAGTTTAGGATAGTTAAAAATTCAAGAATTTAAGAATTTTTAATTGTTGCCTAAAAAAAGCTTTATTAAGTGTTTCTTTCTTTTTATGTGATTAAACGTTTATAGTAATACCGTAAATAAAATGTCTGATTAGTCCACATATCTACCACCAACCAGCAAAAACAATTAATGCAGGTCACTACACTAAAAGTTAAAATCGGCTGGGTTTTTTTTTTGTGTTTTTTTTTTAAACTCAAACCTGTTCTTTAAGCTTCCAAAACTACAATATCACTCCGGTTGTAGCCAATACACACAACATGTGCTAATTGACCGATTATTTTTCTTCTTTGTCTTCTAAATTGTTTTTAACAGGTGGAGGCAACAAAGCAGATCGTAGCTCTCATGGTAATTGCCAGACTGAGCTTTGTAAATTGCTCAAACAGATGTCTCTTCTTGAGCTCGCAGTAAAAGGTAATATGTATTTCTTACCATCATTGTACTGCAGTGGTTCATAGACTTGTGTCGGGTGAAGAACCAGACAGATTTTCTTAAATGCCATAAGCATTTACACCAGTTAGGAACCATGGCTCCTTTGCTTATTGAATTTGCCAAGCCCTGGTCAATTACACATTATAACACAGAGGGGTAAATTCACTATAAACCCAGAGTCTGATATTGTATGCCATCCTAGTGAGTTTCATCTCTAAATTGGTTGGGTAAAGATGGCATTTCTCTGAAATGATAATTGTTAGGCATTGTCATACCATGACACTTTGGACAGACTCCTTAGGTATATAATGTTGCAGTTAAATAGAAGAATAATAAATGTAATAATAGATTAGAAGAACACAAGGGCAATGCCCTCTTCTCCTTATTTACTAGTCTTAACGTGTTTTAATGTTATTCTCAATTTGTAAATTTTTACTCCCCCTGCCATTGAAACAAATCTAAGTAATCTGCTGGCACTCTATAAATAAAATGGGATGTGTTGTAATGAAGTGTTGAGTAGCCTACTGAGATTACTGATTTGTAGTATGCTCATAACAGATTATTAATAAAAAACAAGTACTTGGTTTAATATATTGGTACACCGTGGTAGCGACACTAATGGAAAATGCTGTCTATAGTATTTGTAAACTATAGACATACTAAATCAAGCCCAAGTACAATTTTTGGAAAGCTTCTGCTTAGAAAACAGAACAGTAGCTCTTTGTTTTTCAAAATATAAAGAAAAAAAGGCAGTGACAGCATTAAATACCAGTCTGGGGATAGGCATGGCGTAATTCATAAATATAATGTCAACTGAGTCACTATATCTTCAGAAATGTGTTAAAATGAAGGATGTGTGGTGTTTAATAAAGCATAACATGGGAGAATTTGATTTATTAAGCATACTTCTTATTTGACAAGATAACTCGCTCTTAATTTAATGAATGGTAAAAGATGAAAGAAAATTAACGTTTGGAAATTTAAGTGCATTAAAACAGATTTAATGGAGCTAAAAAGAACAAACAAAACATTCTTTTCTCTTGTATATTATCACTGTATTAAGCACAATTGTAACCTAAAAAATCTACTCTACCAAATAACTAACCATATATTCTACCCATTAGGGGGCTGCTTTTTATTCTTTTTTGTGTGTTCTTTCCACCCATACAAACAAGCGGCTTTGCTTTATAGATGAATAGCATTTGGAGCTGCAACCAACGGGTCCTAGCATTTTGTATTCTTCAGCACGTTGAGGTGTCGGACCCGGGATAATGTAAGCCACGTCTAAGCCACTTCTGCAATTACAGCTGTTAAATTGCATAGTGTTAAGGCTTGCTCCAAAAGGCGGAATTAAGACTGGAAGCATTTTGTAAATGAATGAATACGAGCTACCTGCAGATAGAGTGGCATTTATTAACACTTTATATGTAGCATTTCACTCTTAAAGGACAAAAAGGATGATGACCGTGTATTGTAATGTGTGGTGACCCTCTAGCTAAACACTGAGTAGCCTTTTAGTCAGACAGCAGTACTGGGTATGCGCTCGCCTCAAGTATATCTCCCTTGTGGCTGGGTTCAAAATATTAAATTCATTTATACAGTGCTAGCATATTCGGTTGTGTGAAAATTAACAATGACAAAAACAATATACAAAAAGGACAATAGGATTGCTGAACTACTGGTACAGAAAGAGAAGAGGACCCTGCTCTTGGGAGCTTACAATTTGTTTGGGGATTTGAGTAATAATGAGACAGATGGAGAGCCAACACTGGAGCCAGGATGTTTTGATTGTAGTAAGCGTGATGTGGAGAAGTCAGAGACATATAGATCTCAAAGGTACGGAGAACTGAATAGACATGATTTTAGCGAGCATGGATAAAATCCTGGATACACAAGTAGGAAGAGGAGATAACAGCCAAAGAGAGATTCAAGTCAAGTGGGAAGAGCAAAGAGGTGGTTAGGGAAGTACTTGGAGATAAGAGAAGAGATATGGTGGTCACTTTGTTGTTAAGAGCTCTGTAGGTAAGGGTCAAGAGCTTAATTTTGGAGGGGACCGGGAGCCAGTAGAGGGACCGGCACAGTGCGGTAGGAGACAACGACAGATAGGATAAGAGAAGGAGTCCGGCAGAGTTGTCCATAATGTATTGGGTGGTGAAAGGCCGCAGACAGGAAGCCAGTTAATAGGGAGTTTCAATAGTCTATCCCAAGGGAAAGGCTTAGTATTTTAGTAGTCTTTTGTGTAATGAAAGCACAAAGTTGAGAGACATCTTGCAGGTGACTAATGTCACTGACAAACTAGGCTGCTTTGCAAACTACTGTACTAATATTAGTAGGAGGGAGACTTTCTCCTAGACATTGTGGCTTTTATACTCGGAAGAATAACAACTTCCATATAAAAAAAGTTTCAATAACTAAATCAAAACTGGAAAGCCACCATTTTTTACCATTACCTAACGGATGACTTGGTGTCCATTGTAAATGCTCTCTGGTTGGAACTGAACGTTTACATGTACAGAAAAGCGAGATGCACGAACCAACCAATCAGAGACGGACTTAAGCCTGGTAGCTGGATACATTAATATCTGTTGTGATGCATCTGCACTGCATTTGTACAAGTTTGTGCCTGCATTTTGTTCATACATTATCTGTGTGTCTAACCGGAAGAATAGACAAAGGACAGAAAATAGCATGCAGCATAATTGATGATTTAATGTCATATGGCAAGATAAATGAACTGCAGTAAAAAAGAAATGAATCATTCAAAAACATATGTGCAAGAAGAGACATTCTGGAAATTCACAAGGCACCAGAAACAACCAAAGGCAAAATTGAATTGTCTCAAACTAGTTTAACATATCCCCCGCCGCCACCAACAGAAGTGCTTTGACATATGAAAACCGAGTGCAATTAAAACGCGGCTTTATTGCGAGTGTATGGATTTGGAAATATATGATGTTTCAGCTATTTTCCTTTCTGTGTCTGAATTTAGGAGACGACGCGGTTTCTGCAGAAGCTGTGGTGAAGTTTGCCAAGCTGGCTTTTAGCTATGAGCATTGGGATGCATTTGACTCTATTATCGCACCAATCTATACCTTTCTACAGGTAATCAAACCAGGTGGATTATCGCACGGCACAAGCCTTTCAACAGAACCTTTTTATAAGTAAATATACTGCTTTAGAAAGGGCTTTTCATAGTACCATCGAAGGAACACCAGAATGTTTCCCTTAGTAATGCTTTGTGACATGTGGCCTGTGTAACACCGATGGGCTAAAAGCTTCTGAGTTGTTATTATGTTATTAAACCTGTTTGAGGAAAGGATAAAATGACAGTACCTTTTCATAATTATTAATGTGGTGTCTATGTGGATCAGTACCTCTGAACATATAAATTTGTCCAATAGCTCCAAGAGCTCCTGTCGGAGATGTTAAAGTAATGTTTTTTTGTATTTTCTGTTTTAGGCCCAAGATAGCTCAAAATGCAAGAAAGAAGAACTGGATCTTAAAATTCTCATAGCAGCGGAACCGTTGTTATCAGCAAAAAGGCATAAACACGGCATCTATATACATGAAAGGGATCTGAGATTGGAGGAAATATCCAGCTCTTTGGGTATTGTTGGACTTAAAAGTAGGTTTCTTTTTCACCTATACATTATGAGCTATTCTGTATATAAGTAAAATAAACAGAGTAATGCTATGTTTCAAGTTGACTGATTCCCATGTAGCTTGTCATTTTTACTACCTATCACCTTTAAAAGCTCTGTAGTGTAAGCTGCTGCCGGTCCATGCTAACATTCTTTTTAAGGATGGCTATTATGAAGATTCCGATTAGTTCATCCTATTCTTTACTGTCTGGAGCTTAAATGACGCATGACACACTGTCCGTCTGATGTCCAGAGCATATGATGGAGCGTTATTCTGCAGTACCAACCATGAGCGTTTTCACAGTGAAGGTTGACTTAAGAAGATGTGACAAATGTATAGCAGTATCTCCATATTGTCATATGTTGTCTAGTAGGGTCTCTTACCTCCATGTTCAATAACCTGGAGCATTCATGGCAAGTTACTTAATGCCAACTTGCAGATGCACCAACCAGAGCTAGATTTTCACCTGGGTCACGTGAGGGTAACACAGTCGTTCATCTTACAGACAACCAGGTTCCTTAAATATAAGACACTTTTTCTGTAACCAGCTAGGGCTTTATTTCTGTCCCTCAGCATGATTAAGGTCTTTGTGCGCATGGGGCTTGAGCTGGGAAATTGGGAGCCTAAGCCAGGGTAGTGTTGTGTTACGGCCTAAGTTGGGTAACCTGGTATATTTTGTTATAGGAAAATAGCCAACCAGCCATCATTGTTTAGAATTCTATTTGTTGCCCTATGGCACTGATACAGGGATTTACACTCATAGTGACAATAATAATAATAATTTCAGTTGAAATGAATGACTTTTTTGTATTAAGACAACGTTTCCCACAATTGAAATAGACACACATCACAAATACATGACATAGAGCAGACTTCCTAATCTATAGTATTTCTAAGAGCCATGTTCTATTCTTCTATATTTCATGGGGCCTGTGTAGAAATATTAAGTAGAGCCACTACCATTAGCTATACAATTACAAAACCAATGCCATAGCATGTAACGAGATATGTGTTGCAGCCCTTTTGCTCAGGGCTGCAGGTTGTACTTACCATAGCGTAACATTATTTCATGTTTTTTTTGCGTTAGAAATATGTAGCAATGAATTTCCCCCAGATGGCACTCTTACAAAAGAAGACACTGAAACATTTTCTGGTTTTAGCTTGCGGTATATTTTGCCTAATATATTCCTGTGATTCTTTTTATTTTCCAAGATGATCTCTTATACCAATTTGAAAGGCTTTTGGAAAATCTTAAAGTTCATATATCAAAGCGTATTTTCCACTGCATTTTGAACTTTGCACTTTTAACCATTTGAAAAATCAAATTCTTTTACACCTGAGACAGTCAATCAGCTCTTTTACGGCAAAAGTCAGGAGCGAGGAGGCGAGGATGCCTCATTAAAGTATAGCATGTACTCTCAGTCAAACTGATTAAAGTTTCTTTGCATTAAGTGGGAAAACCCCAAATGTTAAAATATGCATTTTGTTTCTCTGGCACTGCATCTTGGCGTAAGAATTTTCTTTATTTCTTACTTCTCCTATTTGACCGGCACATTGTTTCTGTTTCTATGCCAGGTGAATCAGTGGGAGACAGGCTTTTGGACGAACACATAACCGTAGCAGAAACGCTGTTTTCCTGTGTTTGCAATTCTTTGCAGGTATGAAAATCCAAGTTTTTGTAAACGCATGGATATTGTTGGTCAGACAGAAAGATTTGTATTATGTAAGCAACACTGAGTCAGGAGCAGTGCTACCAAACATTGAAAAGTGTTATTCCTACACTTTTTTTTTAAATGGTGCCTGTAAAATCTTCGTCTAAAGCTGAATTTTACAGTAACGTCATGCTAGTGAATGTGCAAACAATACCAGGTGGATATGGCCAGCTTTACGTAAATAATGGTTAAGACTGATTGAAACTCAGCACCGTGATATTAAATATCCCCTTTCTAATTAGTGACAGCACACTCTTATCAGGCTTCTTTAATTATTGAATATGTTATCTTGGTTAACCAATCTCCATTCTCTGATGCATTAGCATAAAAATAAAGGTAAAATACTAAATACAAAAGAACAAAAGTTATTTTTGTTCTTAAGTGGTACTTTTACCTTCAGCCAATTCATGCTTTTGTACCCTCACTTTCAGCTGATACATAAGTTTTATTGTTTTTTGGAAACAGTTCACTTTTTGCATCGGTTTATCCGAACGTATATCCAAAATACTTAATTTCTAGTACTTCTTGTGAGCTGCTGCATTACATTTCATAGACAAGAGTCATAAAAGAATATCTTTTAAAATTAATCTGTATTGTAAAACCGAAGGAATAAATGAAAACGGTTCATTTAAGCAAGAAAGCTTCAAGAAGTTGCAGTACCTAGATAAATGAATGAGCAATGAGTTAGTTAAGAATGAAAGAGGAGCTTTAACAACAATAGAGTGGCAGAGAGAAATTAAGGAAAGAGAAATAATCAACAGTCAAAAGTCAATTTAAAGTTAACTTTTGCTTTCTCCAAGAAGTCAAGAGTGTCTGTTATCACTAATGATCACATTAGTCTTTAAAAAAAACTGGTGCATTTGTGTTTTTGATGTAACGCGTAACATGTAGTCTAGAATTATCTTCTCATCCGAGTTGCTGTATCTAGACAGAAAAATATCTCCTGAAAATACTTTTTGAGGTCTCTGAGATTCACTTATGCTCTAATGTAATAGACCTCTATACTTGAGAAAAGTCAATGTGTGTTAATCTTATCCCAATGGGAATACTGCTCCCCAGGCCAGACCACCCCTGAAAAAAGTGCCAAACCATACCAAAATTAGCACCCATTGCTGCTTAGAGGAAGCAAGCAGAGGCATCTTCTTTCCAGGGGATGCAGGCGACTCTGTCAGTGATAAAGCTTTGGAAAGGAACAGAGGAAGTATAATAGACCTGTATCTTGGACCTTTCCTCCACAGGCCAAGTGCAATGAATTGCTGGCAGAGATAACTAAATAAGTGTGCTTCTCCCAGAAGGTGTTTATATCACACTTTACGATTTCATACCATCATTTTGGACTGCTTACTGTGCCATCCTATCCTTATTCTGTGTTTTATGTTCAGGATGTCCAAGCAGACAGAGATATTGTCAGTGATGTCATATTATTCCTGTGGCAAAAATGCAAAACCGGAGTCCAGAGAATCACTGCTGCCACAGCTGATGGAGGCAAATTTATCCTTAAATGTGAACAAAGTATGAAGGTATGCTGCCTGTGTTTACATGAATGTATACTGTTATTTTATTTACAGGAAAGAAGGAGAAACAAGAATGGGGATGGTACAAATAGTTTAGAAATCCATTATTCTTCACAATTTAACAGCTAAAAAAACATTGTGCCTTGAGACAGCTTGCAGGGCTTCAGTTTAAATCTGCTTAACATTGTCATTGTAGATGTATTCTCTAGTGCTTTATCTATAGATCTATATCTATCTATCTATCTATCTATCTGTCTATCTATCTATCTATCTTATCTATCTATATCTAGCCATCAATCTATCCACCTATCTAACTTGTGTTAATGAACAAAGAGCATATAGAATAAAGCAGTGGATAATAAGATCTAAATAATGCCGAGTTCCTATACAAACAAAATAAGTATTCGACTGTTCTCATGTTCTTAATGAACAGAAAATGGCAGTAAACTGAGCTTTTAAATGAGTAACGCATTGCGTCATAAACACATTTAATTACGGTTTTATTTCTTTCTAGTGGATTTATATCCTGTGCCTCCTTTACGAGGTCATGCAGTACTGCAATATCATAGATACAGATCCAGTGATAATGGGAGAAGCTTCATTAAAATTGTCAAGCATTGCCGAAGGCATAGCTGAATCAATGCTGAAATATGGAACAAAGTCAGGTAAGGCCGTCATTCTACTTATTTAACTTAATGTCTCTGAGGATGCACGAGAAAACATGGATCTGTGGACAGAACAGGTTCACTTCTGCTGGTGAGCGAGCCAGGTTGGTAAGTGAAGATGGCAGATCCCTTGTATGACATATGGTGTTTTGTGTCATATATGTCATTGTCTCAAAACTGTTGGTTTCAAGCAAGGTTATCTGTATACCCAAGATGTAAGTGAAGAACAATCTGGACTTCTGAACACAAAACAAATCTTATTTGTTTCAAGATGTAACCAGAGGTTTCTTTTTTTGTCGTATGGGTAATCCTGATGACCCAAAATGTTAAACAACGTTGAATCTGATATACGGTATGTTATATGTCAGGGAATCTTTACTAAATATTGGTCAGTTCATGGCCTTCTGAACTACAATATGTCTATAAATAAACTAATGGTATTTGAGGATAGGCATTAGACCAATCTTTATCATATGTTCCATTGATTGTGTTAGATATAAACATGTACATCAAAGAGATGAAACTAATATATTCATATGTACATTTTACAGAACAAATTCCCAATTTAGATGTTTTAGGCATCATCCCTTGGTGTACTGAGGGTTAATGTGTGTTTTATTAAAACAAAAGTTTTAAATAGATTTTAGATGATTTTGTTCTGGTCTGGCTTTACAGAAAACGTTAAATGCCATTCAGTACGTAGCATTTTTTTTTTACTGAGAAAAATGATATTTTCAGTTCCAGAAATATTGAAGTCATCTTAAAGTACAAGATGATTCCAAACTGAGCTCAATGTGGATCATCATCAACCTCAATGTGAAGCTAAAGTAAAAACCTACCATGAAACATATCACAAAATGCGTACTAATAACATGATAAAAGAAAGCATATGTCTGGAGCCTTGATATCGCCTTTGGTTTAAAGGTTTCTCTTTATTTTCTCTTTATTTCTTTTAAAAGAAATATAACATTTAAGCATTCATAGATTTTCTTATAATACTTTCAAACACTTTTAGCAAAAACCCCTCTGTCTCTCCGCTTCTCCTCATCTCTTATCGTTCTTAATTCCTGCGGGGGGAGTAGAAAGTCTGTTCCTACAGACCTTTGTTTCAGTGTTCCATCGCAGTGCACGCTGCTTCATATGACATCATATGCCATTGCTCAGCATCAGTAGCCGGCGCGCTTCACAAGAGAGCAGTGAGCATGAGTATGAACGTACCTCGCGCTCCCTTTATTTTGGGACGGATTAAAAAAATTAACAGTCAGCAACCTGGCCACGTGCCACACGTTGTGGCATGCGTGCCATAGGTTCGCCATCGCTGGCCTATCAATCAACTATTTTTGTGCATATTTCCCACCGTGCTCTTCTTCTTACCTTGTCTGTTCATTTTGTATCTTTATTTACCTTAGTATTTTTTTCAGTAAATTAAGAAAAGGGATGTATGTTTTTCCTTTGTGCCACATTATATTGAGCACCTCAGATCTTTGCTGGAATATTTTACAAGCACCTTATGAACAGCAGCTTTAAAGAAAAAGTTGATACAAGTTCAACAAGTTGTATTTTTATGCTGTAATAATTAATAAATAATAAGTATTATATAACTTCTTGCTTTTTTATTCTTGAAGGTCGGGTTTACTTTGGGTTGCATTCACTTAAGGCAGAGGTGACAGGACAGTGTCCCTCACTTCAGTATTTATTTTGACGGGCCAACACTATAAAGTTTCTTTAGTGTGAAGGGTTGAGCTATCCCTGTATAACATATAGTTCAATGTATGGGGAGACTTTAGAGAAATCTCAAGCTCGTAATCAATAGTAAAGTCAAAAGCTGAAACACAATGGCCCTAAAACTTTCCATTTAGTGAATAAACCCCATTGGCTCATTTATACTCCATATTTTGTCAGTGGCTCATGCACTCACAGATGTGGTTGGGTGCTCAAAGAACGAAAAAGAACCCCTTCCCTTCAAGGTCTACCTGTAAAAAGGTTACGCAACATCAATAGACAATATCAATCTCGGCACCATTTTTTATAGGCACAGCAGTCAGTGTTTGATATTATTATCAAAATGAAATAGGTTGTACCACTTAAGGTTTTTGTATTATTTATAAACTCTTTATGTGATTTTTGACAAAGGAGTTCAATAACATTTTTGTGATATCGTTCTAATTGTAGAGGGCCGTGATTATAGACCCTTGATTTTAAGTGATTCAATTCAGGAAAACCATGGGCCTTTAATCAGGTCAAAAGGGAAGCAGAGGAGGAATTACTCTGTTTGTGCCAGGGATTCTCCTCTCTCTCTCTCTCCTGCATTGAGTTCATGGCTGTCAGGGACAGAGAGGATGCTACAGCTCCGAGATATACAGTATATAGGGAACTCAACCCTACTCCCCTAAACACTTACCATCAGCTTTAAATATTAAACCCAGATGATAGGCCACATCTTCTCATCTGAGTTTAAAGGGTTAAACTCAGCAGTAAATGCTCAGTCCATAATCACAGTTCTATTTGTACCACACCTTTGTAAAATCCTATTAACGAAGTGTGAGATATGTTCAGTTTGTTCTGTTGTTTTCTATTATTTTTCTGCGTTTCCAGGTCTCTACCTCCTTGGAACTTCTTTAGTGCTGGGAAGCCATTTGCAGAGGCGTTCATTATCTGTCCATTCACACCCCTGATGGCAGCCATGCATTGTTTCCAGCCCTGCCTGTTTTTCTCTGTGAGAGCTGATATGTGTGCGGAGAGGGGATGCGAACAGCAGGACCAGTCATTTTACGCTCTAAATAACTTGTGATAAAGCTCCATTCAGGCAGCCCCATAGAGTGCTTTAAATTCTTTACAATTCTGATATTATTTCTTCCTGGGTGGAAATTTGCCTTAACATTTCTCTGATTAGGTCTTGCGCTTGTACCAAGCTAAGTAATCATGCAATGTTCCTTGTGTGTGTTTTTATGAAACTTAACAGATTTGTGCCACTTCCATCCATTTTAGATACAGTATTTATTTATCCTTTTCCGTAATATCCATCCATGTCTTTTTGGAATGCTTTGCATGCAGGGAAAGTAGAGCCCATTGCATGTATCTTAAATGAGAGTAGGGATGGTTTTAACGAGCCCTTTAACAGTGTGTCTGTCTTAACAAGGGAGCAAGGGATTTTAATATACATACATTATGGAATTCTCTACATGCATTAATATATTTAGAATTCATAATGGTGATGTGACATTATGACATTTATATATATATGCATGGGTCTCTCACCTGTATGTTCAAATGGGACCCTTTTGGATAACTGGGGACCACAAGCAATAATTTACCATGGTGGCACTATCTATAACTTGAGAGTCAAAATAACAGGCTTGTAGGAGTCATGACCTATGTAGATGTTACCAAGACTTTCTCCTATTGGAGGTTCATTTTGAGATATATGTTTGGAAAATCTGATTTTGGAGGTATTGTAAAGTCTTTCAACTAGATAACATATTATGTGTTCTTTTGATGGAATGAAGCAAAACCCTATTACTTTTGTGGATGGCGTTTCTGGATGTGCCTTGCGATAGTGAGGCTGGATAACTTTTCTAAAGAAAGGATTTATAAGGATTATTTAACTTTATGCAACTCTGATTAGACTTTTTACTTCTATATTTAAATGCATTGGGTTATAAATGCTTGTCTGATTTAAGTAATATATTTGTACTCTTTCCTAATCTCCTTACTGGAGTCACAACAATCATTACATTCAGAGCAAATATTGATTCAATCACATAGATTTTCATAAGAGATTAGAGTATAATCTAGGATATAAAATGGATTTCTTTGACAAACTCTCATCATTTTAACATCTGCATGCTATTTCCTTATTAAATACCAATATTTTTCTTACTTGCAAATGTAATAATGTGGATATTTTCATGCTACATGTTAATGTGGTCTGTTGAACTCTAGACGAAGTAGCCAGGATTAATTCTAAATAAAACCTCCATCATTTCAGTGCATGACTCAAACAAGTAAAACACCTCTGCTTAATTTGCTTGTGTAAATTTAAAGGAAAACATATGATCACTATGTGCCAACTTCATCAAACAACATGCCAACAGCTTGTGGGTACCTGCTCCCACACCACTTAGACATCCATGCTCACACACACTTATGCATCACAACAGGCCAACCCCAGTGAGCTTTTCCAGCAAGAAGGGCTGAGCTGGCCCTAATGTATTTACCTTCCCCCGTTGATTGTGTGTAGTAGGCCAAGAATATAGTAGCAGCTCCTTGGAAAGTAGATGAGTAGATCAAGGGAGCTAATAGAAGGCCATCAGTGAAGCCACCACCATTTGGTTCACTGATGCCCAGAAGAAAATGTAGAAATGGGCATTACTGCCACTTACTTACTGTCTGTCCAAATTTATAGCTATAAACAGTATAGAGAGTAACTGAATGATAGGTATGGCTGCCGAGTTAGTAAATAAACATCTATATCCTAAGGAACGGAGTCAAGAGGCATATCATCATCCATACACTTGCAGTCTTGAAATATGTTCCTGTGGTTCACATATTTGCGCGATATAAAGAAATCAATACATTGGCAGCTATGTTATTTACTCTTATATATCACATATATCATAAAGGTATTGTTTTCTGTTTTTAGAAAGAACATTTGAAAAACTGAATGATGATATGAGTTTACACACAGAGAGCTTTAGTAAAGTAATATACTTAAAGGTAAGTGCAATATTTTATTGGAGTGAAAATGCCTGCTAAACTAGGTAAACAAAGTTTTATATTCTATCAGTATCTAGTGTCATATGTTAAACATGCCTACAACCATCCATTCCATGTACACGATCCTTACTGCTGGGCACTGGTAGATAACTTTATATCCCAATGCTCATAGTTTAATTAGGTCAGATGGGAAGTCTGACTGCTCCAGGTTTGGGCAGCATAGGGGCTGCTGCTTCCCAGTCCTGCCACCCCAGGCCTAGCTGGTCTAGGCCAGAATGTACAACTGGTGTTAAACCGATACTGCAAACCTTTAATGTGATATTGATTTTGAAGAGTACAGGTTACGTCTTGCAAGAGATTTTTTGTATCGCTGCTTCCAAATTTCTAAATCAATATATATACATATTAGAAACCCGTTTGTGTATACCATGGAATCTGAACATTTAAAACAAAATATCTCCAAAACAATTACAGTGACAGTAAACAGAAAGCACAAACTATAGTAAATGATTACGTTATACTAGAAGTTCTGAAGAGAGAGGTTTCCCCTTTTGCTGAGTTTCTCAAACCTATAGCCCACGCAATACTAGCAACAGCCAGGGCCTTGCAACTCAATTAATGTGTTTTCATTGTATCTCTCTTCCACCAGATTCACCTTATATTAACCTCTGTATTTTTCCCTCCAGCCCCTGCCTTGCCCCCCAGCCCCTGTATTGTCCCTAGCAACCCTGCCAAATCTGCCCCTGCCATGTCCCCACCAGTCCCCGCCATGTCCCCTTTTATGACAGTGATATAGCCCCTGCTATATTGCCACCAGTCCCTGCCATGCCCCCTCTTATGACAGTGATATAGCCCCTGCTATATTCCCCCAGCCCCTGCCATGCCCATATTGTATTGTACCAGACAACCTCTGTTATTCCCCCCAGCCCCTGCCATGTCCCCTCTTATGAGAGTGATATAGCCCCTGCTATATTTCCCCAGCCCCTGCCATTTACCCACCAACACCCGTTTTGTCCCCAAATCTTGCTTACCTTTTTTCTGTGAGAGTGGAGCTGTTCCCTTCTGGTCTGGGTATAGCAGCTGAGGCATATCACAGGCTTGTGCTTCCGAATTTAAGTGGGCCGTGAAAGGAGATTTTATTATCTACCTCAACTGGTCTCTAGGGGGCTTGATAAGCGAGCGTCTTAGCGTCCCCCTGAGTACAATCTATAGAGTTTTAAGGAATGCAAGTAATTATGCTGAGCCCAGTGATTGTGACAGTTCTCATTTTATGTCCCGTGCATATCATGTAATTTAAATTTTCTTTTCTATCACAGAAAAATCCAGTTACACAACTTGTGTTTGCATATGAAACACTAGAGAAAGCAATCAATGGGATGTCACTGGCTCGCTCACGAGTCATTATGTCAGATGAATCATCTGTGATTGACCAGCACTGCACAACGGTAAAACTCTGGCATTTAAATGCTATGTTTCCTGAATTTCTTTTACTGCTATTTACCTCGCATATTGTGTAAACAACCATTCTCATACATCTTCAGCTCGGTGCCACAAGCCAGCATATATTATTCAGATTTCCTGCTTATTGCATATTCAATGATTTATATTCTCCTTTAAATCTTTGAAGCATTGTTTGTTAGGATTATAATCTAATTAAAATGGAAAAAAACAACATGAATTAATACTAATCCCTTCCCTGACTATCTGCGTTTGCAATCAGCTGGGTGTGAAGAGGCCACTTCCAAGGGATACATCGGATGTCCAAGATATCCCTTCCAAATCATTTGCAAATACCGCGGTGATGATAGATTTACAGCTCGAGCTAATCGTGACTCAACACCGCGTGTCTGTCAAGCTCCTCAATCTATTGCAAGGTATGCGATTAGAATGTTATATAACTCATAACACAAAACAAGTGATATGCTTCAACACACACAGTGGCCGTCCATAAAGCAAAGTAATGCAACATATAGATAGTTTATGAGACTAAGGTAAGGGATACATATTTCAAGATCAACCTCTAGAGAGTCAAGGATACGTTTTGGGACCGACATTTGACTAAATGTTCCATTTGCAGTGCTGTCACTATATGGGTGCCCAGTTGCAATTCAGACTTGTGGCTTTGCAGTCTATGCTGCCCCGGTTCCTGGCAGAGACATTGTTAGTTTGGTTAAGGGGGCTGAAGTCCCACATTTTGTTATGGAAAGCCCCGAGTCTGCCATATGAGAAATATGGGAAAACACAGTACGTTTTTAGTGGTTGAATGGGATATACAATGATGTTTGTGCTTGATGAGGGCTAATGATGGTTTATTTGTGTTGTGTATAGAGTCCACGTGATTTTTTTCCAGTTAAGCAAATATGAGCAATATCGTAGCAATGCTATGTTTGTTGGTCAGGAATGTGAGATAATCGTGCCGCTGATTTAATTTCAACAGCACACTCAGTGGCCAATTCTGGATATTATGCCAATCAGTACTAACCGTTTTTCATACCTACTGTGACACAAAACCTTTATGTCTACGGCACAGATTTTACAGTATCGAAAACTAAAGTACGTTTCTTCATAAAAATGTACATTGATGAAGATGAAAGTTTTATGAATATTGTACATTTTTCAGGTGGATCTGAACAATTAAAATCCTCGAAAAGTTCTGCTCACAGCACGGCATCATTTCCTTTCAGGACAGGTGACGTATAATATATTGAGTGATCAAACACAAGATTCCACCCACACCATACTAAAATCTGTAATGATATTAATCAGGTCTATTCACTAGTCTGTTCGCAAGTCGAGTGGTCAAGTTTACTGAGGTCACATGCTCTTCATGCTAACGCTTTTAAAACAACATGTATATTCACTAATATACAAGTTAGCATAAACATGGTAATATTTTTGTCCAAGAATGATAAACTGAGTATATATAAAATGGAACAAAAATGCTATTTTGAGTACCTTCTACTTTTTCATTTCAAAAAGGGCATTGACTAAAAATTGCACAAAAAAGTACTGACCATTTTATGTATTGCAGAATCAGAAATAATTGATAAAATAAACAAGAACCAAATATCCAAAGCCATCTTTTTAATGCAAAAGTCAGTGCTGTTTAAGAGTGGACTTGGTGGAGTGTCACCTAACAAACTCCTGGAGGTAAGATGCATATAGATATTTCTTTTACGCAGTTGCAATCAGTCACTGTAAAATAAATAAACTTTTTTTTTTTTCAGTAATAGTAATCAAATCAACTATTTCTGCAGCAAATAAATATGTGCAGTATATTATATGCGTGTATATATGTATATATATATATTTCTATAATCAATTGCTAATGGTAACTGATGGTTTGCAGTAAATATTCCAGCATGTTCCCGGGGAAATCAGATGCAGTCAGCAATTTTTTCTCCCGAAGAATAATGCTGTATGAGTTTGATGGATTCAATATTAGTCATTTATCCTAACACTAGAGTACAAAATCCTTTGTAGTGCATGTAAATAAATATATTGGCCATTAAGGCAGCTTTTATGTAAAAGCATCATGGTAGGGGAGAGAAAAAAACCTCATATTCAGGCCAAATGATGAGGGGTTGACTGCACAGCTGTCCATTATGTGACTCCTAGCAATCATTATGATGGACCCCTACAGAATGAGTCTTTCAGCCCCCTTATTTTCTGCTAGTGCATTGCTAACGTCTCATAAAGAGATGCAGAAAGTAGTTTGCACCATTATACCCCGGTGAATGCATCTAGTTTACAAAAGAATGATTGGGGCAGAAGGGGCAGTTATGTAGGTGGCCAGTTCTGGCACACATTATACAAAACTAAGGCGTTTTGGTTTGTGGTTAATGATTATTACACTACTGCTTGTGAAGAAAGGTACAAAACTGCATAAACAGACAGAGAGAGATGTGAGAAAATAAAGGAGAAGTACATTTAAGGTGCATGAAAAGAGTTAAAAGAGCATAGGCATGCCAATGCACCCAAATATAAGTTATTCCTTCTGAAGTATCCGTAGTCCAACCAACTCTGCAGAGCAATTTTTCACCGGGTACCCCCTGAGTCTAACGCCATCAGGCTCAGCTGCTGATGCATGGGAAGGCTTTAAATCAAGCACTGGATGGCATCTCGCTATTCACTGACTCCGTAGCTTGGATCTGTATTTACTATTTTGCAGGAAATAACAGAGGGATAATAGCCTGTAATAATGATAGCTCTCCGTTTGCAACTTATTCTCCTTGCTTACTAAATTAGTACAAAGTATCGGTAATGCATCCAGTTCAGATCACTTTTAATAAACATTAAAGGCTAATCTGCAGCTCCAAGTAATGGAGCATTTCACTTGAGCAGTTTTTTTAATATATTGTTACCGGCTCTGGATCATAATATTTGCTGTTATTTTAAATGAAACATAAAAAAAAGAACAGATAAGATGATGTTTAACAAGCACAGTTTCTTTTGTGTTTCTCCGGAATGTGGAGTAATCCGCAAAAACTTTTTTTTATTATAAGAGAGATCGCTATGTAAAGCCTGCTTTTGTGGTTGCACCTGAACTGACTGAATTATGCAGTTTGGCAAATTCCATATTCTCTGGGGTCTATTCCCAAAGCTTAGCATTTCGTTAGAGGTCAGACGCTCAGGTGAACTCTACTAGGTTGGCTGAATTTGAGCAGCCTGTCTATTCGCTAAAGACAACGTGACCGCCACCTTGAGTACAGTTAAGTATAAAAACATGTTGAAATTCAACTGGAATCAAGCAGAAAAAAACGCCTCCAACTTGATGTTATCAACTTCACTCGACAGGAAGGCTGACCAAGAACTCCATTAAGCTCAATAGAACTGATAGACCCAGCCTACTCAAGTGCAGTCTTGACTGACATATTCTAATGATGATCCCACTGAGAGATTCATATGACTGACCACCAGCTTGAATGACCGACAGACCTTATGGTCAACTTGACAATATCAAGACTTGAAAGGAGGCCACCAGATTCACCTGTAGCTTGTGTTTTTGTGAACACACGAGTTGTTGTTTCGCCTGCGACATTAGAATATTGCCGTTGAGCAGTTTCAAGTTGTAATTGCTTTAGCTTAACTGACAACCTGGTCTTTAGTGAACAGACCTGCCCATGTTGACATGCAATCTGCTGATGATATCCGAAAGCCATTTCATTTAAACTTAAATTAAGTGACTGTTTCTGTGTGACTGGCAGCTTTCTAAAGACTTAATAAGGCTAGAGCTGCTAAGTGGTGGATTGAGTCACCAAGATGTTAAGATGACCACGGCTGATGGGTTTTTATTGAAAAGGACCCCATATCACTGCATTCTCTATGTTTGAACTACATGAATGATGTGTCGTTTTATTTCTACGTGTTTACCTGTGTATTTAGAGGTACATTACAGCTGGAGTCATCCAAACCTGCAATATGATATTATGATTCATTTGAAAATTAAAGAGAAAAATGAGTTTTTTAAACTGTACACTGGGTTTAGCATATTCCTACTGCCTATTCTTTATCTATTTAAAAAGACTTATCTTATCATGCAACTGTTTCCAACTTTTTTGTATATTTAGCTCTGAACAAAATAATCTCCTCCTAGACTCTCAGTAACAGAATCAGAAATGCATTAAAGCTTTTCTGCAATAACAGTATACCGATTCCCACCGTATGAGCAGATAAATGAGACTGTGGACACTTTCATTTGTTTTTTCGTTTTATTGTAGGATTCAGAGAAACTGATTCAAAAATACGAAGCGGAAGAAAACACAATGCACTTATCTTGCATGAAGCCAGAAACATTAAAGAACGGCAAGAAAAATGTACCTCCCCCACCCATTTTGGTTTCCAGAACAGCAAACTCAATGGTGTTTAAACCAGCTCCATTTCCCACAGATGTTAAGGTACTGATTTCAATATCATAATAAATGTTCTGAGAAAACCAGTTAATGCTATATCGTGTTAATCTCCCATGGGGGTCCAGCCAGACATATCAGTTATATCAGGCAGGGAGAACTGCAACTCTCCTGCCAACCCCCTCTTTAGTGAGTATCTTACCTTGTAAGGTGGCCGAGGAGAAGGGACCAAAAATTCACGACAGAGAATTGATCAGGTAAAGTTGATCTATAAATATCTGTTCAAATCAATTACACTACAAAAAAATATCAATCTGTACGCAGTTTTAATAAATTCATTTAGTTATGCTCAAAGCGGTGACAGTGACCAGTTTAAAACAGGGTATAAAATGTTTTCTGGAACTTCTTGGAAATGAAGACATAAAACAGATTAGACTTGCGCATTCAGATTCATATGAACCTGATTTTTAGTTTGTGCAAAATATGCAGCAAAACTAAAACAATCCAATAGATAACGATAGCAATGCCAGAGATATCTATACTGAAAAAAATCTACATCGGGTCACTCTAAAACTAAACTTATTAATAACTCTCAAACAAAATACCAACTTATAATAGAAGTGCAAAGATGAGTAAAAGTAAAAAATCTCAGGGATTCAGTTGATCTCAAGCTACTTCTGCTGGGGTTCTGTTCCACATATCTTCCACCCAAAGTAAATCTTTGTTACATTAAACATACCCAAAAGTACATTAAATAAAAGTAAAAATTTCAGGTGGTTTGTGGACTTCAAGTGACTTCTGCTAGGAGCCTGTTCCACGTAATTTTAACCTACATGGGATAAGCATATGTATCTAAGACAAGATCAAGGACTTAATGTTTGGGGGAGAGTACAGGGACACAGACAAGACTTGGGGAGAGTGCTAGGGGCACAGTCAGAGAGACTTATTTTTAGGCAATGGATTCACGTTAGCACTACGGTACTCACATGACCTGCGTCAAGGTATGCCCTTGGTTTGCAGTTCAGAGTCTGGCAAGTCTTTGAGTTCAAGCAAGTGTGCATATAATGTGCCTGGGGGCTGTAATAGGTGGCAGAAGGGCTGATTCAGTGGATTGGCGGAAGAGCTAATTTGTAAGATGGGTGGCGCAGATCTGAGGTCTGAATAAAAGACGAGCTCAATTCCAAGTGTTTTTTTCTAAAAAAAAATAAAATCTTACTATCATGCAAATATGGTATATAGAATGCCAATGCTATACATGCTGTCTTGATGCTGTAATAATGTATTTTCTGTTGTGCGCTTTGACCTGTAGCCTAGCTTATGGTATAAAAATAACGTGTTATTAAGAATGGCGAGTTGTCATTTTGTAAGAGCAAAATTTTACCATGACAATAAATGTTAAGGCTAATGTAAATTAGCCTGTAGTTGTGGGAGGGGCTATGGTTACTTAACCAACGCCTCTCCTGCTCTAAACTGCGTTTCAGCGTCTGACGTTGACGCTGTACGGAAGGTGATTCTCACGTGGATCGGCGGCGGGGGTTCCAGCGGCGGCGGTTTTGTCTCGGCGGCGGTTTTGTCTCGGCGGCGGTTTCGTTTCGTTCCCGGCGGCGTTTCGTTCCCGGCGGCGTTTCGGTCCCGGCGGCGGTTCTTCTCGGCAACCGGCGGTAATTCTGCCAGGCGGTTAGGAAGCTGTCCGTCCTAGCAGGTTCCGTCGTTCCTGTTAACATCAGAAGCCCTTCTTCGGTTCAGGTCGTATGTTTCTATCGGTTTCTTTTCTTCTATACTCGAGTCTGGTCTAGTGCATATTACGGTCACACACCGCCATCTGCTGGAAGGTAGTTAGGAGGCACTAGAGAGTTCGTTTCGACACCGGTTAGGCAGCCTGCCTCGTGTACGTTAGCTATTGGCCCACCTCTCCCACCCCGAGGCAATTTCCCCTCCTCGCTTGGAGGTTACGTCACTCGAGCTAGTAATCCGTGCCTCACTGGTAGTTAGCTAGGCTGCCCCCTACGTTTCATCCCGCTCTTTCGCAGAGCTCGTTTAGCTAGTGGCTAGTTAGGTAGGTGCTTGGGTGTAGGGGTTCTAATAAGGCTCCTTCTCCTTATGTTCTTAGTATGTCGTTCCAATCCGACCAAGAGGACAGGCCCTCCATGCCTTGCTCACCTGCGCCAGGGTCAGACGTCGCCACCCCCCCTTCGCTCCGGGCATGGACAATTCCAAGATTAACGGCCGAATTAACTAGGAGAGGCATTCCGTTTTCGGCCTCCGCTAGGAAAGCGGAACTTTTCCGCTTACTATTCCCATCTCCCCAGTCTCCTGCTACTAGGTCCAGTCCGCGGCAGTCCACTTCCGTGGACCTGGCCCAAATGAGAGATATGCTTACCTCACTGGTAGCATCGGTCTCGTCATTACATGAGAGACTAACCAATCTAGAGACCCAGCCAGTGGCTACCATCCCGCACCTCCTTCCCCCCGTTCAGGTCCTGCCTAGCCCAGGACCACCCCTTGCGGGGCCCGCAGGGTCAGGTATGTCATCTGGTATTTCTCCTACAATTTCCCCTGCTCACTTTATCCAGGGTAATCTGAGGAAGGATATCCTGGAAGGGAAAGACGTTAACCTGGTCTCCCTTCTCCTAAGTTCCCATGACCTGGCGGAAAATAAAGCCTTCTCCTGTGGCGACATTTCTGTGGTGCTTAAAGCAAAAGACCCCAGGCTGGCCAAAAAGTTATCTATTCCAGAATTTGTCCTGGCCTTCAGCATGTATAGGGATGTCCTGTGTTCAGCCTTCCCGTCCGGAAGGGAGGAGCTGGATCAATATTTATATAAAATGGTAGAATTGGGCTATAAGTACGGGGGTAGTGCGTTTTACGATTACCACAGGTCATTTTCCGCCAAAGCAGCTGCGGCACTTGCCCAATTTAACTATGCGTCTGACTGGAGTAGAGTAGACACGGAATTGTTTTGCAGGCATTTCGCGGGTCTCAAAACCCCGGCGTGTCAGCATTGCCAGTCCACAGCCCATGCAGCTAACCTTTGTCCGGTTATCGACAACCCCCCTTCCACCAGCTCGGCTGCTTTGTCCGCCCCCTTTCGTCCTAGTCAACTACTTTCCAAACCCCATGATAAGTTTGGTAGACCGATCTCATTTCTAGGCAGATCGCAGATCTGCAACAATTTCAACGCTAACGGTTGCCATTTTAGTCAGTGCAAGCTTCTCCACATATGCATTAAATGTCATAGGGCCCACCCCCAGACCATGTGTCCGGGGACTTTGTTCCCTAAGCAATGACTATCCCCGATTAATGTAGAGGGTCTTTTGGGTATGTTACAGGTCCACCCCTCCCCAGATTTGGTAAACTTTCTGGTCCAAGGTTTAGCTTTTGGTTTCCATACGGGTGTAGTAGCCATTCCCCAGGAGTCCTGGGAATGCCCGAACCTCAGGTCAGCCTTATCGGACCCGGATGCGGTGGATTTACTACTATCCCAAGAACTGGCAAAAGGTTTTATCATAGGCCCCCTTCATTCCCCTCCCTTTCCGGTTTGGAGGGTTAGCCCTCTGGGTATTGCGGTTAGCAAGTTCTCTAATAAAAAGAGACTCATTATGGATTTGTCTGCCCCTTATTCCTCGGCGTGCCCTAGCATTAATTCCCTCATTCCGGCTGAGGAGTTCTCGCTGAAATACGCCTCCGTCGACAATGCCATTCAGGCTATAGTAAACGCAGGGAAGGGCGCTTGGTTATCCAAGGCGGATATTACGGATGCTTTCAAACTATTACCGATTCATCCTGATTTGTGGCATCTTCATGGGATTAAATGGAGGGGGGTTTACTATTTTGCTACCAGATTAGTTTTTGGTTCCAGAAGTAGCCCTAAGCTTTTTGACACCTTAGCTGAGACGTTGACTTGGCTCCTCCTGAATGTTTCCCGGTGCCCGGTTGTGATCCACTACTTGGATGATTTCTTGTTGGTGGAGGCCCCCTACGCTTCCCCGTGCAGTCTTCGGAAGCTATTAGAATTGTTCGATGAGCTCCACGTCCCGGTAGCCCAGCATAAATCGGCAGGTCCGGTTACCGCTTTGGAATTCCTGGGGATAGTGCTAGATTCTAATAAGATGGAGGCCAGTCTGCCTATCATAAAACTTCAGAGAATTCAGGATATAATCCAGAGTTTCATGAGATCTGAAACCTGTTCCAAACTGCAATTGCAATCCCTTTTAGGCCATCTTAATTTTGCAATGCAGATTATTCCCCAAGGCAGGTCTTTCATTTCCCATCTCCTGTCTCTGCTGTCAGAGTCCCATGCGTCCGAGAAGGCAGTGGTCATAGACCAGTCCGCTAGGTCTGACTTGCGTATGTGGGCCAGGTTCCTGAAGACATGGAACGGACGTTCCATGTTTATTTCTCGACCCAGTCTGTCTTCCCCTAGGGTTTTTACGGATGCTACGCCGTCCCTTGGGTTTTCAGCTATTTTCCAGGATCTGTGGTTAGCAGAAAGGTGGCCGTCACAGATGCTTGAGATTCCCCGCTTTCAAATTACCTCGGCCCTATTCGAAATTTATCCTATTGTGGTTGCAGCGACAGTATGGGGCAACAGGTGGACAGGTGATACAGTCACCTTTTTTACTGATAATATGGCCACAGTGGAGATCGTAAATAAGGGTAGGTCGTCCTCATTCCACATTATGGGGTTGATGCGTAAACTCACGTGGCTATCATTATATCATAAATTTTTTATTAAATGTTCACATGTACCGGGAGAACAGAATATAGCAGCTGACGCATTATCTCGTTTCAACTTCCAGAGGTTTTTCGAGGTCCTACCCTCAGCGGCAGCAGCACCGACGACTGCGCCGCTTTTCGACGAACTCGTTCGAGTATAGAGATGCATCTGAACACAGCTCGCCATATTATCTCAAGAGCATTGTCAAAAAATACCAGAAAGGCATACGATAGAGCTTGGTCCCTATTTTGCAGATTTGTGGCAGCATCGGCCCCCAGGGACACATATTCAGTTGCCACCCTCCTGGCCTTCGCAGCATACGGTCATTCGAGCTTAAACCTCTCATATGGTTCAATTAAGCTTTATCTAACGGGAGTGCAGCATCACATATCTTTAATCTTTCCGAACAATCCCTCTCTGATCGCTTCACACCCAGTCAAGACATTTCTGAGAGGTCTGCAAAAAACCAAGCCAGTTAAAACCCCCAGTCGTTTGCCGATCGATGGGGAAGTTTTCAAAGCCTTGATAAACTGTCTAGATTCTCACCCATTTTCTCCAGCCACTTGTGTTGTGCTTAAAGCCGCCATGTTTTTAGCTTTTTATGGTTTTATGCGCCCTGGGGAACTGGCCACAACACCTTATGCGACATCGTTTCTGAAGGTCTTTGATTTGCATCCTGTTGCTGATTATTTTGTTCTATCCCTCGGGCATACTAAAACCAATCAGTCCGGGCCGAGTACTCAAATCACGTTCTTTCCAACAAACAGAGATGCGTAATGCCTTCGCGTCACTAGTTCTATAAGCTTGTTATGGTTTTCATGTTATGTTTTGTTTAGCAATAAAGTTATGGTTTTCTAACTTTGTGTCTTCTTCTTTTGCCCTCTATAGGCCTACCTGGTACGTCGGTCATGGCACACCTCAGACCGAATAGACCCTCTCTTGGTCTTTGCGTCTCCATTTCACTAATCCTATGCGGTTGCCCCTAACACAAATGTTAAGGCTAATGTAAATTAGCCTGTAGTTGTGGGAGGGGCTATGGTTACTTAACCAACGCCTCTCCTGCTCTAAACTACGTTTCAGCGTCTGACGTTGCCCACCCTTACCCCCCCCTCGCTATTCATTTCCTTCCTTTTATTTCCTCTTTTTCTCCTCTATCCTTTCTTTCATCTCTTTTACAGGGTGGCCCTCTATAGGCCTACCTGGTACGTCGGTCATGGCACACCTCAGACCGAATAGACCCTCTCTTGGTCTTTGCGTCTCCATTTCACTAATCCTATGCGGTTGCCCCTAACACAACACACAGGTTAAAAGCCTTTCTCATTTTAACAATGGCTCCCAATATAATATATCCAATTAGAGACCTGTCCCTGTTGGCCAGCATGCCGAAAATGTGCATGTTAGGAATACTTCTAAAGCCAATCTGACCAATATTTCATGTTTATAGCCAATATAAGGACATGTCATTTTTTACGTGTTTGTACCCATTTACTGCTGCTGGTTACTGCTTATAAACACCTGTGTATTAAATAAAAAGCAGAGATGTAAGATTATGTTATCCACAGTTGTCACCTATCTTTATGCTGTATTCCATCTTATATAATTACCAAACAATTTGAATGATAACAATTATAAATTATTCATTTCCACATTCTGTGCAGGTGTCCTGGTACTGTCTGTATGGAAGGTGTGTAGCAGGGCCTAATTTGAAAGTAAGATTGAATGACCATCATCTCTCTGGAACAGGGGAAGAGGTAAAATCCAACATGCTTTATTGGTGGTGGCTGCAATATAACCCACGTTCCTATTTGGGCAATAAACAGAAATGATTCAACCTGAATTTCATTTTAATGTTCATACTTTTGATTATTATTTAATGCATATGGGATAGCATTGAGTGGAGGCATGTATCACATGGTGCTAGATTTCCCGCACGCAGCCAAAATGCAATATTTAAATTGTTTGAAATGGCAGAGAGTAAAGCTACAGGAATATGGAACTTTTGGTCCATTTCCTAATACTGCAAACTAATATTAACTCTTTTTTTGTGGAAAACCACTTTAAATCTTCAGATTCTTAGTAAAGTCATCAATCTACTTTTACATGTTTGCATTCCTTTGCAAAACTGTGAATGATGTTCGCAGAGTGGATGGGGGGCCACTAGGTGGGTGTGGGCAAGGGTATTCTCATTGCCTTTTTCATGCAATCACAGTTTCTCGCTTGATGGCTGCCTATCTCTCTTGGACCACGGCAACCAGTTTGACCACTTGTTCATGCTACGTTTGGTGACCCAGTGGTGAAACTGAGGCTGCAAGCAAAGTGTGCAAGCACCGGACCTAAAGGTGTGGAAGATTTAGGGGGGTTCGGGTGGGAGCGGGGCTTATGCATGTGAGCTTGAATGTCTGTATGTGTATGTGAGCATTACTGTTTATGTATAAGTGTATGCGAGCATGACTGTCTACAAATAATTGTATGTGAGCATGAATGTGTTTTTGTGTGTGAGCATGTATGTTTTAGTGGTGTCAGATGGAATTCGTTTTAGCATGAGTGTCTAAGTGTGTTTGATTGTTAGCATGGATGTGTATGTTTTATGTGTGCGCACTGACGTGCTGGGGCAAATATGGCACAGGCAGGCTTGAGGGGTTGGGCACTGATAAGCTGCTTGGGGTAAAGGTGGCACTCACAAGCTGTTTGGAGGCAAGGGTGGTACCGTAGGACATGTTACTTGGTAAACTTTGGGGCGCCAGGGCAATTTTCACATTGGGGCACTGTGGTTTCTAGTTACGCTCCCTGGCGGGTGCCTTCCTTCCCTTGCCACCCAAAGGTTAGAAAATGGTGTATATAATATAACAGAGACAGATGGAGGAGGAAAATACATAACAGGGAAAGGAAATGGTGGAGGCCAATATAAGACATACCTGAAAGAGACAGCGGGAATGGGGGAATAATAAGACTTATGTTCTTCCCTGCCTCCCATCTCTTTCCCCCCTTTATGACTTATATTGCTCCATGCCTGCAATCTCTTTCCCCTTGCCTTATATTCCTCCAGGTTTGCCATCTCTTTCCCCCTTTATGTCTTATATTCCTCCATGCCTGCCTTCTCCTTTCCCTTGCCTTATATTTCTCCACTCCTGTGATCTCTTTCCCTTTGTCTTATATTCCTCCGTGCCTGCCATCTCTTTCCCCTTAATGTCTTATATTTGTCCATGCCTGCCATCTCTTTCCTCCTTTATGTATCTTATTCCTCCATGCCCCCCCTTTATGTTTTTTATTCATCCATGGACTATAATTTGTTTGTGCAAATTAACACTAAAAGCAGATTGTACATGTTTTTTTATAATCATAAAAACATTAGAAATTGCAACACTCAAATCAGACAATGGCAGCTTGATCCTTCTATTGGGCTTATGAATCGGGTTTCTCAACCCTTTACATGCCTGCGCTTTATGAGATAATGACTTTGCCCCTCCGCTTCATGAAATAATGAAATTAAAATTATGCCCTCCCCTAAAAACATTTCTGCGGCCGTCCATGGATGCTAGCATTAAAATAATAACTTTTATTCATCACTCAGATAGAACTGGATTAATGATATAGTTATATATGGACTAAGCATATAAATCTTCAATCTGCAGGATTTGTAATGTGAATAATACATTACATGTTGATTTTCCAATGATGGATAGCTACTGTGGAAAAAGAATAGTACAAATTCTATTGTATATATTTTCCCAACATACAGTGGCAGTACGATGGGTAATGTTCTTTTCTTGGGACAAGCTGATCTAAAGATAAAAACAATTAAGTGCCCCGGAAGCCCTCCTCCTTACCCATAAAAACCGGGGCCGAACCGGAGGTAGACAGTTCTTTTCTTGTCCCTTACAGGGACGGACAGGTGTTTCGTCGGCCGGACAGGAGTTCGGCATCTGGTGAGGCGCACAGGTTGCTGCCTGGGGGTCTTCGTTGCCTCCGATTGCTCCCCGGGTGGTGAGCAGAGAGAGGCTTCCCTCCGTAGCGGTCCGCGTTACGGAGGATGTACTGAGTTCTTCCTTTTCTGAGCAAGGAAGTGGGAGCATGCGCAGTGTAGGTGGAACGCACGCCCGGGTGGCGTTGCGTTCCTCTGAAGATCCGATCGCGCTACTGAGCATGCGCGAATCGGATCTTCCGGAGGGCGGCAATTTTAAAATTGCATTTAAGCGCTTTTGCCTGTCTGACTGCTGGAGCTTTCGTCAGTACAGTGCAGCCGTGTCACCAGCCCCCCCACACGGTTCAGAGGAGGTTAGGGTAAGATATTTTCTTTATCTTGACTCTTTCCTATCCTCTTCCCTCCTAAAAATATAAAAAAAAATAAAAAAAAAAAATTATATATTTTTCTTTTTAATATACATTTTTTATTTTTCATCAGATGTCTAGTCCGTTACCATCTGAGAATCCGGATAAGGATAAAAGACCTGCTTCCGCTCCCAAAAAGGCCACTTCCAAAGCTAAGCATTTGTCATGTGCTGAATGTGCTACTCCACTGCCGGATGGCTGCAGGAAAAAGGTGTGCAACTCCTGCTCTGCTGACCAGCTTGCTGCTGAGAAGCGCAAAGACCTTCAATCCTTCCTCGGGTGGTTCCAGGAAAATTTGGCGCAAACTTTTGAAGCTTTTCAATTTTCGGCAGCTCAATCTCAGGAGAGAGTTAAGTTGGTTTCCACGCACAAGCGCAAGAGATCCAGGTCTTCCTCTCATTCAGACCTTTCCTCGGGTGAGGTCTCCCGGTCCTCTAGTTCTTCTAGTGATAGTTCGGAGGAAGAGATTATTTTCCCCTCCCAGGATCTCCGTAGGTTCACCAAGGAGGTGACTCGTATGCTCCTAGTAGGTGACGTGGGGAAGGTTAAAGGTTTTCCTGTACTCCCTAAAGTGGATGACCTTATCGCCAGGGAATGGAAGCACCCTGAAAAAAGAGCCTTCATTTCTAAACGCTTTAAGCAGTTGTTCAGGCTTCAGGGGGAATATTCTTGGGAAGATCCCCCCAAAGTGGACATACAGGTGGCCCAGCTCTCCAAAAAGACTACTCTCCCCATCGGTGAAGTGTCCGGGCTCAAAGACTCTATGGACAGGAGAGCAGAGACTTCTTGCAGGCGGGTGTTCCAGGCGGCAGGAGCTCAATGTAAGGTGGCAGTGTCGAGTGCTGCAGTGGCTAGGGCCCAGCACATGTGGCTTCAACTTTTGCAAGATTGTCTTGCGGATGATGCTGATTCTGAGATCAATCAACTGTTGAAAAATTTAAAACTTTCCAACGATTTTCTTGTGGATGCAGCTCAGGAGTCCCTTAAACTCTCAGCCAAGAACATGGCCTTGTCATCCGTGTCACGCAGAGCCCTTTGGTTACGGTCCTGGACGGCGGATTCAGCTTCTAAATCTGCGCTTTGTGAATTACCTTTAGAGAGTAAGAAGTTGTTTGGTGCTCCGTTGGAGGATCTTATTAAGCAGATCTCGGATACTAAAAGAGCTTTGCCTCAGGATCGAAGGCCAAGGTGGAACCGCAGATATCCTTATAGGAACCCGAGACCCGTCTTCCAATCCTCCAGATCTCAGAATTTTCGTGGGCCTTTTGGAGATAAAAAATTCCAAGAGCGGCCGAAAAAGCAGGATAAAAGAAAATTCTGACTGCAAAGTGGGATGACGCCTACGACTCTTCGGCCTATCCTGGGAACAGACCACACAAAATCCGTGGGTTCGTCAGATTATTTCGGAGGGTTACAGGATAGAGTTCTTTCGGCCTCCGGTCCACCAGTTCCTGATTTCGTCCTACCCTTTGGAAAGGAAAAATTGGACTCTCTTTTCCGAAAGCATGAAACTTCTGGGAAAAGCGGTGATAGAGAAAGTTCCTGTTCACCAAAGATTTCAAGGGGTCTATTCCCGGTTGTTTCTGGTACCAAAGCCGGATGGCTCCTTGCGTCCGGTTCTGGACCTGAAGTCAGTAAACAGCTGTATCCCCTACCAGCATTTCCGGATGGAGAGTATCACCTCGGTCACTCAGGTACTAAAGGAGGGAGATTTTATGGTCACCTTAGACCTGAAAGACGCTTATCTTCATGTACCGATTGCCGAAGCATCCAGGAAGTTTCTGAGGTTTGCCTTGCGCGTCAATCACAGGGTGCATCATTTCCAGTTCAAAGCCCTTCCATTCGGTCTGGCATCAGCCCCAAGAGTTTTTACGAAAATCCTTTGTCCTTTGACAGCTCATCTCAGAGAACAGGGTATCTCGATAATTCCTTACCTGGACGATTGGCTGATCATGGCGGCCTCCCGGGAGAAACTTTTGTCCGACCTTTCCACTACTATGAGGTTCCTGGAACTCCACGGATGGTTAATCAACAAGAAAAAATCTTGCCTCATTCCCGCTTCCAGGACTCTTTTTCTGGGGTTTTTGGTGGACTCAATGTCCCTTTGCGTTTATCTTCCGCGTTCCAAGCGCCTCAAGATAAAACAAGAGATCTCGTCACTGCAAAGAGATCCAATTTGCTCTGTCAGGAAGGCTATGAGCGTTCTGGGTCTTCTCACCGCTGCCATCCCAGCGGTTCCTTGGGCAAGGTGTCAACTTCGTCCCTTGCAATGGCAGATCCTCTCGAACTGGTCCAGGCAAAAAGAAGATCTGGTAACGTCCTTCACTATAAGTGGCCAGGTTCTCTCCCAGTTGAATTGGTGGAAGCAGTCGTCCCATCTCGCCAGAGGACTCTCTTTCCGTCCCCGAAGTTGGATTATTCTTACCACGGATGCCTCCGGCCGAGGACGGGGAGCCCATTTGGGCTCCCTTTTTCGAAGAGGAGATTGGGCTCCAGTAGATGCTGTCCGCTCTTCAAATTTCCTAGAGCTAAAAGCAATTCTTCAGGCTCTCCTGGCCTTCAGATCGTTTATAGAGGGTCAAGCTGTCAAGATCCAATCAGACAACGCAGCCGCCGTCGCATATATCAACAAGCAGGGCGGCACGCGGATCCGGAGTCTTCAGATCCTGTGCTCAGTTATTATGGAGTGGGCCCAACTTCATTTGACGGACATTTCGGCGACACACATCAGAGGCCGCTACAATGTAATCGCGGACGATTTAAGCAGAGCAAGATGGTCGCAGACAGAATGGTCTTTGACCCCTCAAACCTTCTCCACTCTGATGTCACTCTTCGGTCTTCCGGAAATAGATTTGATGGCGACTCGCAAGAACTGCAAGGTCCCGGTCTTCGCATCCCTCAACCGATGGGATCGTCCACAATTTTTGGACGGTCTTTCCATGGTGTGGAATTTCCGGTTGGCCTACATCTTCCCGCCAGTGGCATTGATTCCTCGAGTTCTGCTGAAAATCCGAAACGACAAGGCCAGGGTCTTGGCCATCCTTCCATACTGGCCCAACAGGGGTTGGTTTGTCCTCCTCCGGCAGTTGACTATCACCTTTTGGGAGCTTCCAATTTCTCCACATCTTCTCGAGAACATCGACCTTCGCCTGGAACTTCTTCAGATGTTCCGTTTGACAGCCTGGCTGTTGCAAGGCTGATCTTGAGTGACCAGGGTTTGGACAAGGACGTCGCAGACTTTCTGTTGACTTCAGTCAGGAGTTCAACTTCCAAAATTTATTTTCGGGTATGGACCAAGTTCCTCCGATGGTGCACCGCTAGGCACCTTCCCATTTTCCCTCCTGCCATCAATTCCGTCATTTGTTTCTTACGGGAAGGTCTGACTTTGGGCCTGAGTGTCTCGACCCTAAAAGGGCAGATCTCGGCCCTTAGTCATTTTTTTCTTTCGGATCTGGCCTCTCACGTGCTTATTAGACGTTTTTTTAAGGCCGCTACTATTCGCCGTCCTCCTAGGAGGTCCTTGTTTCCATCATGGGATCTTGCCGTTGTACTTCGAGCCTTATGTTCAGCTCCCTTTGAACCTCTGGAGGAGGTATCCATGAAGTTTCTGTCGCTGAAAACGGTTTTTTTAGTGGCTATTACATCTGCTAGGAGAGTTGGAGAAATCCAGGCGCTTTCGTCCTCTCCGGAGTTCACGATTTTTCATGACGATAAAGTGGTTCTCCATGTTAAACCTTCTTTTCTCCCCAAGGTCATTTCCCGTTCCACTATTAGTCAGCCCTTGGTTCTTCCTACTTTTTTTCCGTGTCCTTCTTCTCCGGAGGAATTGTTTTGGCACACGTTAGATGTCAAGAGGGCTTTGGAGATTTATATTGCTCGTACCTCCTCCATCCGTTCCTCGGACCAGCTATTTATCAAATTTTTTGGACGGTCGGCCGGGTCAGCAGTTTCTAAGGCTTCTATTTCTCGTTGGCTAGTGGACGCCATCCGCATGGCTTACCACTCTAGTGGTCTCACTCTGCAATGGCCCATCAGGGCACATTCTACTCGGGCTATGGCGGCCTCCTGGGCTGAAAGAGCTGCAGCTTCTCCTGAGGACATTTGTACGGCTGCTACCTGGTCCTCATTTTCCACTTTCGTGCACCATTATCGGCTAGACATCTTTTCCTCCTCTGCGGCGGATTTTGGGCGTAAGGTGCTCCAGGCAGTGGTCTCTTAAGATGGCCCCCCCCATTTCTGGGATCTTGCTATATCCCATCGTACTGCCACTGTATGTTGGGAAAAACGGAAATTTTTACTCACCGTAAATTCCTTTTTCCTTAATACAGTGGCAGTACCGGTTTCCCTCCCTTGTTTAATAAATTATGTTTGCAAGCTATTTGGTGTCTGTCTTGTTACTTACTGTCTACCTCCGGTTCGGCCCCGGTTTTTATGGGTAAGGAGGAGGGCTTCCGGGGCACTTAATTGTTTTTATCTTTAGATCAGCTTGTCCCAAGAAAAGAACATTACCCATCGTACTGCCACTGTATTAAGGAAAAAGGAATTTACGGTGAGTAAAAATTTCCGTTTTTCAACTGGGAACATGAACTTAACTTTTTGATTGTGAAACAGCGTGTTTTGCTTATGAAAACTGTAATGTATGTATTTTTTTACTATTTAATTGACTTTGCTCATATACTGTCTGTGCACCTGTGTGTTTATGTAAGAAGTAGAACAAATTGTTATTCAGGAAATGCTTACGATGTATTTAAATTAAATACTTACACAAAGTACAATATCTAAAAAAAAAAAACTTCCTATTTGCTTTCTATTTATTTAGCTCTTAATTATAGTGACATTTTCATACTGATATGTGTCTTTCATCCTGTCCTCATTGAACAGATACCTGCAGACAGCAGCACATTATTGGAAGTCACTGGTCTACAAGCCAACGAGAAATACATATTCGCTATCGCAGCCTATTCATCAGACGGCGTCCTCGTTGGAGATACAATTGGAGAATCGACTAAACCAATCCTGGCTTTTCCTCTTCTGTCTGTATCTGCTGCATGGGGTTATCTAGCACAGGTACATTTTATTAGCAGATATTATTTTAAAAGGGGACCTAGGCTGATTGTACTGATTCTGTGTTGTCTGCTCATTGAAGAACCTATGAAAAATATTTGTTCTGCTCTGCACTCAAAAACAGCTTTGTGTGAACCAGGTTTGCTCCCCAATAATTAAAATGTGAAGTATATTTTAAAAACTAGATTGGGATTTGTTACAATGGAACGATAGAAGGTAAAAATGCAAATTGTAAATGTGGCGCTGTCAAGAAGTGTCTGTTGACTATGGCTATTGAGTGTTACACTTATACATGTCATTTGTTACTCTAGGAAATAATAATAATAATAATTTACAATAATAACTCCGCAGTTGCAAGCACTTGCATCAGCTATCAGCATAATTAAACAAGTTGCTTTGCGAGTTGTAGCATGTGAGAGCATACAGCTAAAGTGGGGTCACATCAGTCATGTTAACTCTTATTTCCACTATTTAATCTACAGCCCTCAGTACATAGCAACATCAATAAAATTACAATTCACTTGCAATACTACTGTTACATTTTATCAATGTCATTTGAAATCTTTATTATTTTTTAGCTAAGTAATTCACTTTATTTTATAACTATTTATCATAGGGCTAAATAAATTCCTTGTTGATTTAGAAATACATTTTCATCTTGTTTTCCCGTTTTACAGAGTGCATATCAAGTTGGTAACTATCAAGTGGCTAAAAAAGCCTGCTCTGTGCTGTGGAATTACTTCGTCTTGCCACCTCCTTGTACCCAAACTGAAGTCACTGCAATTATTAAGGATTCTATAGCTCAAAAGAGGTATGTCCCAAGAAGAAAACACACATGCATGTGACTTTTAATTCCATTAATATGTGGAAAAGATTTATTGTTGAAATTTTAGGTAAATCATGAGTGATCTTCCTAGTATGAAACCTTAATCTGTCCATATTTACCTTCGTTGGGCTCTTTTCCACTGGCTGATTTCAGTTGCCTGGTATTATTCAGCAGAACTTATATTTTATCAAAAATTGCAATAGACCAGGGGGCTGGTAAAAATTGTAAAACATAGGATTTAGTATTTCAATAGACTTGCTGTTCATTAGTAAAGTAATTCCCAGATTAAATTAGTAATTCAATTAGTAAATTAGGGATTAGTAACCAGGGTACACACTAATTTAAAGTTGGTGACAACCTCCCTCGATTCAGCAATGCTCATGGGCAGGTTTGCTTTACATCTTAGTCCTGCCTACTTTAGCTAGAAGTCTCATAGGGACTTTAATGCATTGAGTTGACAGTCATTTCTTAATAATTTCACTCTTGCCCTGTGGAGCCCTTATTTATAGAGTTCATTTGTTGTATAAATTGTAAAAGCTGGGATTGTACTGATCTGTTACATGTTTTTGCCAACAGGTTTTTCTTAAAACATGTTTCACCCTGGAAATGTCTATTAGATTTATTAATTGCATTTATTAATTGGCAGCCATTCAGAATGTAAACAGCACAATGAGGCTGTTGTGATTAAACTGTAATAGTGTCGATCACGGTTCAGTGGAGACACCGCTAGCGGAGGTAGTGCTGGATAATTGGCCGTACCCTGATGTCAGCGCTTACTTTATGGGGAAATTGCTTCAGAAACTATTAGAAATGTTTGGAACAAACTTTCATATGTTATGAAGAATCCAGAACTATGTTATAGCGAGCCTACCTATACCCACAAATGGCACTTATTACAAAAGTGTTTTACTTGGATGTATTGTTCTTTTTCATATGTCTCGTATATTTTCAATATTACACTTTAATATCAAAACATTAATAAACAACAGATGTATCATTTGTAGAAAGTTACATTATGATTTTCACTATAAAGGGGAACTGTTACGCCCTCAACTGGTCCAGTAGTATGAAGGGTTCGGAGCTGTTGGCAGGAAGAGTGCCTATAAATTGTGCCTACAATGCACAGTAAAATGGACAGGGGACAGATTTAGTCCAAGCTCAGGAACCCTGTACTAGTCTGCAGGTGGACAAATAGTGACAGGTGTATAGATCATGACTCTACAGCAGTAAAGCCATGGCAGGTAGAGACAGCATAAGAAAGTGGACTTGATACCAAGCACTTAGTTAGCAAGTCTAAAGGTAAGAAGAATAGCAAGAACAGACCAGAGGCCAAAATCACGGTCCTCAATTGCAGAACCAGAGGCGTACCCAGAAAACTATGTATGAAGCCAGCAAGTGCTTAACATCTCACATAGGTCAACAGTATATATATATATATCTTATATTTATATGAGTTTTCCTTTTTGATAAGTTGATGTATATATTGGGTATAAGCATTCTCCATTGTTTCTCTACAGATTGTGTCTTGATGCTGTATCCAAATCGTCCCCAATACTGTTGCAGCTTTTCCTCAGAAGCATTTTTATATTTAGTGATATAGACATTAAGGAAGGGGCGCTGTTTTGTGACGCTGTCTGTGACAATGGAGTTCTCCGGAAGTGTCAAGTATGTAATGGTTTTTATTTATTTTTTTATGCTCCTGGATAGTTTGGCAGCACAAGGTCATTTGACGAGAACCTATATTAAGTAGTAAAAATAACAGTGTTATTTTCTATATATAAATTACCGTACAATACATACTGTGGCATGATTTAAGTAGTTATGCTATCATTTATTATATGTTGAGTCTGCTATTCTTATAGCAATGCAGAATAAATGTAGATGAATAATTAGAAAGGTGATGTAGGGGGTTTTAGCTCATTTTTATTACTGCAAACCCTGGTTTCTTTGTAACTCCACCAGCCAGGAAATGAAAAATAAATCAATAAAATAATAATAATTAACTTTTAATTAGTATTTTTATTCCCCACTATTATGACCCAAAATAACATGTGACCACTGGGATCACTGATAAATATACGTATTTGGAATCTAATCACAAAGAATATAGTTGGCATATTTCCAGTTTGTGCTCACTGCTATCACACCGTAGGCACCATTTATACAATACGATAATCTATTAAAGTAAAAATAAATACAACAGTATAATAAAGGATATTACCAGTCTCTCTTAATTAACGGGTGTGTTAATGACACAGTTATGGCTGTTTTTATCAGGGATCAGTGAACCTAACTTTTTTAATAATTTACTTCTGCAGCCTAAGTTTCCTTAACCGTGAATGACACCTCTTTATATTCGCGAACATCATCAGAATCTATAAATATAACCTCTACCCACTTTTTGTTTCAAGAATCAAACCTGTGCACTAACAAAAGGGGTATTAACAAAAACCATTGAAAGCGTGAATTTGGAAAATATAAGGGTGCATACCATGGTAATTTACTCAATAGACACACAGGACGGTTATTAACTCATTTGTGGAGTTCAGCACAACAGGCACTTTGTTGAAGCCAAGCATATGCAGTCCACAAAAGGATTGTTTGTTTTAAGACTGATTTACAAAAAATCAAAAAGCTATGAAGACTCTAGAAAAGAGTGCTTTTTTTTACCCTTGGTTTTCTTTTTTTCTAAAAAAGTCTGTTCTGCTGAGCACAATTGTTTATGTTTTAGATGCGTCGGATCGCTGAGTGTGAGAGATTGTTAGTGGCTGTCGATGTGAGTGCTTGGCAGAGTGACGCCAGCTATGCCCTTCAAGCTGTGGTTCAATGCTATGGCCTGATTGCCCCAGTTATTTATCACAGGATCCCGTCTGTTCCAGTAGTGCAAGTGAGTAGAAATGCTACAAAGTATATACATGCACCAGTCTAATAGTGACAAATGGCCCATTGATTTCAAAATAAACACAAATATCATTAGCATTCTGCTGTGGGGATATTCCCAGTTTACGGAAACAGGGCTAGTCCCTAAAAGAATGGAAAGGGACTTTGAGAGGACTGGAATGGGGCAGGACCTGGGCAGGGAATAGTCATGGCCAAACACCATTCCCAAGGTCCAGAGATTAAACTTCTGGGTAAAATCCAGATAGCTCTCCGGTATGGTATTGCTAAATTGATGGTTTTCACCAAAAACAGTGTTGTATACATGTCCCAGAACTGTAAGTTTGCATTTTAACTTATAGTGAACTCAGCAACCACACTACATAAGGATGGGTGGTTTGGTCTCCCTTCACACTGAAATAGTTAATAGAGCAATTTGTAATCCTGTATTTTTCTTATGTTTTCAGATACTAATTAAATGTTTGGCAGTTTTGCAAGAAATTCCAAGCAGCACCTGGCAGAAAAAGACGACTGGTGTAAGCGAGGGCGTTCTGCACATGATAGCTTGCATCGTGTATTATGTCGCTAAGGTACTTATTTAAATACATCATACACTGCAATCAGAAGAATGCTTATTACATTTCTATTTTAAGATTGCACCAGTAGCTATTATTTATGCATTTTTGGTAATTAATGATATCACTGTTTCTGAGCCTGGAGGCCTTTCAATAAAGTGTACATATTCTAGAGAGCATAGTGTGGTAATGTATAGTTACAGCTATTGTATTGTATGGCTATTACAATATGTGTAAGATAATATTATTATTTATTTTATTTATCATTTATTTAATTTTCCTTTTGTCTACTATTTAATTCTTCATTGTTAGCAGAAATAATTGACATTTTGTTTCCATCACTCAGGTCTTTATAAAACTCAAAAAGTGAAGAGACCTTGCTGCTTAAATTATCCATAAAATGATAAATAAAATGCAAACACAATCTGTTATTAGTATTTTATATAGAATTCCATGGATGTGGATTTTCTTGGCTCCTAAACAAACAAAAAAAGATGACTCTAAGCTTGTAGATGGTCATACCCCGTGTTCCAATAAAACAGTTTAAAACGTAGATACTAACTAAGGAACAAGTTTGGGGGTACCTAAGCCCCATTAACTCTGTATCCATAAATTGTGCAACAATGTTTGATGTGGGATTATCACAAGCCGCCTCTGCTACAGTTCTTTCATGGTGTCCTTACTTTTCCCATCAGTTTCAAAAGTAATAACCTCAATTAAAATAGTGCCGAATATTATAATTATGCCTGGGCTATTACAAACAGTTTAATAGTGTTCCCTTTTCATAGCAAATGCAAACTCTAATTGTAGATTGATAATTGTACTGTTGAAAAGGAGATCAAAAGATTGCCTTGATAGCAGTGATATTTGGCTTCTCTTTAGAAATATTACTAGACATGAGCGTAGCAAACAATATCTTGTTTGCTGTGTCTGTTCATTGATGTATAGTGTAATGAGGTTGTTATAAAATGCATTGAACAGCACTCTTACAAGATAGCAGATTGGCGTGTATTCAGGAGGCGCAGCGCATTAGCCTTTGTAAAATATACACATCAAGGTCACATCAAGAGCATGTGCCTCCTTGAGCAGCGATGCCAAATGAGGAATCCTTACATCTGGGTTGTTAACCTTTTGTACAGACCCAGTATTAAGCATGTTTTATGTGTGTCACCATCTCTGTATGCATCAATTTGGTTTTTTTTGCAATTACTCCTATCATGTTTAGCTTATTCTTTTAAGTTCTTCTTTCAGTACTACTTTTTACCATTGAGTTAATTGTGTTCTTATATACTACTGATTCAGCGTCTGATACTGAAAATATAGACCTCGTAACCCTTGTAAAAAGACAAATGTAAACTATACCTGGAGTTTTCTAAAAGAGGTTGTTAAAATATCATTTTAACCAGTTGGGCTTAAGTATCTCATCGTTGTAGGCCCGGAATGGTGTTAGCACCTTCCCAACTGTAAGAATTCTGTATGAAATTTAGACTTAAAGGATAGAAAATACATTTGCAGGTGGGCACAGCTCACATGTATAAAAATAATAACTTTGGAATAATGCCAGAGGAAAGCAGTTTTTTGGTTTGGTATTTTCTAAAACAAATATATTGTTTATACCAGTTTTTTTAAGGTACTGTTGGTACATATTCCATATTCTTAGGGCAACTGGTTCAATCAACCGCACAGACCCCCCCATGTCTTTAAAACCCTTGATTTTATGTTCCTTAAAGTGTTACTATAATAATCTTTTCCCCTTTAATAAAGCCACATTTTCATTTTAACGTGTATATTTAGTTGTTGTTTTTTTTAATTATTTTTCTTAAATTATGGGAATGGAATCATTTCTACAGGTACTTCATCAATGGGAAGAATATGAAATGGCAATTGCAGTGATTGAAATTGCGAAACGGTTACTAGATGTTACAGAAAATGCCTCCAGTTCTCTCCACGTTCCTGTGTCCGGAGCTGGAAATGATGAGACTGAAAATGTGAAAGAAGCAACAGATAAAGACAAGGTAGTGACTTCCCGATGATATTAAACACGGCTGGTATTTGAAATCAGATATTCAAATACATGTGACGTCATCACGCATAGTCCTACATTCCTGCTTTTCATCAAATTATCAAAAAGCTAATTTCTTTGATTTTGCAATTTGCCATTAAAACACTGGATTATTTATTCCAGATTCTTCTTTGTTCATGTTTTTGGTAGAACACAGGAACCATTTAGCAGTGGCATTTAAAATGAGCACTGAAAATTGTTGTGTGATGGGTAATGGTAGACTGGTTGATTCTGGTGCTCTTAGACTTTGAAGGCTCATTAGGAGCAGTTTTATTGTATTTATGACAAAATTAGCAGATGGTGTTAGGATTACCTTCTCTGAAAACTGCTCAAAGACATCATCTGACAACAGCTTTTATAAGGTAGATAGACACAGGCGTGAGTCTGCTAGAAGTGTTATTTTTTACCAGTGAGAATTCCAATTCAATGTTGCTGATATTTGCAGTAATATTAATAATACTAGTTTCATGTAAGATAGGGAGCTTCCTGCATTAATCAATTAGGATACCTTTTAAAGTGTTATACCATGTAGAACATATATATATATACCGTTGTGTGTGTGTGTGTATATATATATATATATATATATATATATATATATATATTTAGATGTCAGTTATCAAAAATCTTTTTTAAAGGGTCCAAAAAAAAGCCAAAAAAAGAAAATTCTTATTGGTGAAAAAGTGAATGAGCAGTTAGCTGCGCTGAAGCAAAACCTGCTGAAATTGACTAAACCACGTAAGTACATTTCTATTACTCTGTGGTTTATAGCAAAGTCCCTGTAATATACGATAAAAACTGTCTGCCTCAATGTTGCTGTATATTATTATAGTATCTTCTTGCCAAGCAAAAGCCTTGCTCTTGAGTTGTACAGCAGGAGATTACAAGCAGCTATATTTTATTGTAAGAGAGGACTAAGTGAACAAGCCACCTGAAAGCAAAATGCATTCAGAGGTCTTACTACTCAAAATTAGTGACTAAATATCATACATTTACAGGGGACTTAAGAGGTACATTTACATCCATAAAGTGCTGTCATTTAGTGGGTACCACAAACTGCTTTAAAACAAAAGGTCTTACCTATGCTTATGGTATTATAGATAAGATTATAAGGTATTGAAAAATAGCAAATACATATCTGGTTGCATTTTTAACCAGATAAGTCCATCTATTTTTCTTGTGTGTAATGAGGATATTTAAGTTATTTTGCTTGCTATTTATTTATAACTTCAGTATGTCTCACATGATTTTCTGGTAAAATAATCACATGTAGGATAATGTGCAATGTTTATAATGAATCTATCGTAAGATACCATATTAGATGTAGTATGACCCCTGAGGTAGCTTCACCTCAACAACACACAAGAAAAAAAAAAACAAGGTGACAAAGTAATGGACTTCGCTAAAAAGTAGACTCTGTAAATTGGTTGTGCATTTGTTATTCGAACAAACGTATTATTGCCTACATGCAAAACAATGTGAGGATACATTCAAATAATGGAATAAGAGATTATCGAGGGGTCTGCTATTGTTGGTGGAGACGGTCTGGAGTAGCAGTATGAAAGAGTCCTATATCTTATTTAATTCTTCTACCCAGTCATGAAATTTGCCCGATGAGGATTCCATATCTAGGATATATCATATTTTACTTAATGTCTAATTGGTTAAAAGGAAGTCCATGCCAGAATTTGACAAGGGCCATTTGTGTGGCAGTACAAATTTGAAATTTTAGTGCAAGGGAGATCGCTTGATCCCCATTTAATTTAAATGTTATTTACATTTTTTTTTAAATAAGTAAAGTAAAAATTATACGGTATATTGGAATGAAAAACCTATATAAAACAAAATGATTGGCTGTTTCACTTGTCACGAGTTGTCCTCCATAATGGACCTTTGGACTTATGATGGCCTCAGCTAATGGGTCTTGTTGAGTTATGTTGACAATCTTACAGGACTATAGAAGAGATTCCTTTACTAAACATATTGGTAAACACAGACTGACTCTGATTTAAGGAATATGTAATGCTAATAAAAATCCATTTACTTGATTTTGACCATGTATTTAAGTTCTTTAAAATGATATAGAACAGGTAAAAAACACAAGGAGGCTATCTAATTACTATATCTTACCAATAAACAGAACATATCTTTAGACTGTTTGAAATTACCTACAGCTTAATTAATTACCGATTACCTTGCCATCTCTTGGGATTGGAGGTTTACAGTCCCTAAGGATTTTTACGTATTCTGCCTTAAATTGAACAATGAAAATTTATTTTTACTGCATATATATACAAATACAGTATATCACATGCTGTTACTCTTTGTAATCACTTGATTGCCAATTAAAAGAGCATTTAGATTTTTTTGTGGATTTTAGAGCAATTTTCATTCAATCTAGGTATTTAAGGCAGAAATAAGCCCTGCTAAGCAATACCTGGATATCAGTCCTTACATAGCTTTAAACAAAGGACAATATCCAACTATAGGGAACTCTTCTAAATGTAATTAGCGAAACTTGTGGCAATTAAATTAACAAGTGTATAACTAAATCAATGAGATATGCATCTTAATCAGCTAATTATGCAAGTTGGTTGCTGAAGCATATGATAAATTAATTAAGTCAGTTTACAGTCTAGTCATTAGATTATAAAGAAAAAAAATTGGGATAGATTTAGAAATTAATGGCATGAGACTGAAAATAGCCTTAACATGATTACAAACCAAAATCAACACACATAAACTAGGATTAGGCAGTATTGGGATGTAAAGGGTATTTGGAAGAACAATATACTTACTTTTATAAAAGGCTCTGCTAAGAAATTGTAAAGCGAGTTTTAGGAACAACGGAAACACAATGAGTTTAATCCAAATGTAGTATTGCATTGTAATGGATTTGTTAGTTGAAGTTGATACCTTTTATTTGTCCAGAATTGAAAAAATATGAACTTTTATAGCCTTAGAGATCTCTCTTTTTCAGATTGTAATTACATTTCCCTTTGGGAATTTAGCATGTAGAAGTTTGTCAGGGGCATTTAAACATGGCCACAGGGGGCTTAAAGTTCCAGAAAATAGAGTGCGTTCTAGTTTGCACTGGGGGTATCCACCAAACCCAAGGAGACACCAAGGAGAGTCGAATACTTTTACTTGACTCATGTGTGCCATTAAACAATTATGAATGGGCAGATAATAATAATTCTAGCTATTTCATTAGCAAATGTATGAATAACCTGTTGCAAACCTTTTCATTTTAAGTATTAAAAAAGCAGCTTTATGGTTTATGACTTTTCCAAACACATATTTAGTTGTATCATTGCATTTACTTGTGATCATTGGTGGTCCATCTGTGGCTGTAGTATTTTCTTCTAACCAATTCTATCTCTATAATGCTTAGTGTAAATGTGCTGAGCTTACTTGCCTTTTCCTTTGATCTAAGAAAGCAACACAATGTAATTGATAATAATGAATTAAACTTTTCTTTTTATTTAGCAAAATGATGGTGTCACACTGCATACTTTCAGTGTTATTATTTTAAATATGAATATAGCTCTCAGTAGGATCAGTATTATATGTAATAAAGCATACTATATATGCTATTATAGAAAGTGAGACTTGAGCATGAGTTGTATTATGGCCCCTTTATATGTGAAATGTGTTTATTTGTAGAATAGTTCCGCCTGTAGAAAAATTCAGTTGTGAAATCTGTTAGTCTGATGCAGTTCATGTGCAGAAATCCCAGAGACACTTACTTAGGCAACTGAACCAGGCGCCGATGAGAGTAAAGTTTGATGCAAGTACAAACTGTAGCCACAATATCAGTTATTGTGAAATTTAATGTTGTGGCATTCACAAACATCAATAGGATAGTAAAAAAATAAAGGCGTAATACATAGATGGCAGATAACGTGATTTGTCCTATAGCTTTGTTTTGGAAAAATTACTGTGAAAGTACATGAAATGACTGTTTTGAAGAGTTTTTAGTCTAAGTCAATACTTGGTTTGGGCAACACAAAAAATATGTAAAGTCACATAAACTTTTGGAATCTCAGAAGTCTCTTCTCTGGCACCTTTAGCATAACACTTTTTGGATTACTAAATCTCTATCTCTCTCTCTCTCTCTCTCTCTCTCATTCTCTCACCCTCTCTCATTCTCTCACTCTCATATATATCTATATATATATATATTTTAATTCCACAGCAGATGGAAAAGAACTTACCACTCAAGAGGATCCTATCCTACTTTACCTAATGGTGACATGCTGGCCACCAAATACAGCTTACAGAGAAGGTAAGAAGACTCATTTAAATCACTGATAGTAAAAAAGATATTCAAATATTTGTTTCTTAATTATTTAAACAACTAAAAATCTAGATTAATTAAAATTTAACAGAGATCATTCCCATAGAGAATCTTACAGTTTCTACAATTGTATGTTTCATACAGATTAATAGGTCTTATATATTATCCATGGCTTTTTTGATTTGCTATAAATATTATAAATAGGAATAAGCCACGAACGGGAGGCATTAAGTACAATGCCTATAAGATACCCCAAAAGGTTGAACACCACAGCCAAGGTCCTAGAGTTTATAGGTTTTTTGTTTTTTGAACCCTGTTTAAAATGTCAACTATTGATCTCTATAAGGTATTCGATTGATGTCATTAAAGGATATTTTTTGATAGACACCTATTATTTGCGATGTATTATTTCTCACTGGATTATATTGACTGTACAAAATTAGGATAAAGTATAAAACAATCCCCTTTCTTTGTATAGATCACATCACAACATTTTTGCACTGATATGTTAATATAGAACTTTTGATTTTTTTCAATTTATAGCAATTTATGGCATCAGCCTCTTAATAAGTATAACAGTTTAGTAGCTTGTCTGATTACGGACTTATTAATATTCATACTGTGAGTTGTAGTGTTTAGTAAATAAGATGCACAGTGATCGAGGGTACAATCTGAATTCATTTCTGTTATCTCAATATTTGTTGTTGCGTCTACATGTATGTATTTATGTAAGCACACAACTCCTTAATTAATATCAACTGTAAACCAGCATCATTTGCTTATAATCTTTTTTATCCAGTTTAAACTATAATTTAATCCTGCAAATAATTTTCCTGCATGCAATTTATACTTCTAAAACGATTAGGCTCTGAAAACAAATAGCGTATACATCAGTGAGTCTGTTTGGCCAAAAGATGTCACTCTTCCCTAGTAGATGTGTAGGTGTACGATTTGAATTGGGGTGGGCTTGCTCCAACACTTTTAGATTGATGCCCGTGTCACTTAAGCGCAACACTGGCTATTTATCAGTGACCTGATTGGTAATGTTGTAGGTACATTAGTGATGAAATTGGCAATTTTCTTATGATACGTTTTGGAAAGGCAGCTAAATTTTCCTGTATGGATTTTAAAATATATCTTTATACTTTATCTGCTCTATGCACAGAAACATCATAACCTATTTAGTTTGGGTTGGGTTTTTTTGTTCCATTATGGAGTTTATGTATAATCTAACTACATTTTGTTCCAACTATTCTTTATTATGATTCACATATAGTGGAAAAAAATTATAATTGTATCATTTTACTCCAGTCATGAAGATCAAGAAGAAAGCTAGATTTTTGGAGTTCTTTGTCCAGCTTTTGCAACGAGAACTATATGAAGAAAGGTTTCAGCGGATTCTGAAATGGAGCAACACTGTGTTTGATATTTTAAAAAGGTATATTCTAGTTCACAAACAGATGACAAACACGAGGACTTGTCTTCACCTTCTTTGAATCTATAACTAATATATACATATCCTTATGTATAGCAAAATTATCTGTTATGTGTGCCTAATGTTCTGTGTTACATTATTGCTATATAATGCTGTTTCAAGTAATTAGTAGGACATTTAAGTGTGTCACGCTTAACATATTAATGTTATCGTATCACACCAGTCAATTCTGTAGTACTATTACTAGTTACAATGAGGGAAAACTTGATTTTGTGAATATATATTTTTTTATCCCAAATGTCACGTGGCAGTCATCTGATTCCTGCCCTGGAATCCAACCAGGTATTGAAGGTTAATAAAATTTGGAATGGACATGAAAACATCTTTACATTGCCATGTAGTAAAATATAATTTACTGATTAAATGACAATGACCAGTCCTGTTTAAAACACTGTATTCAGTAGTACTGCCCAGAATACCCACCAATGGAACACCTTAGTAGTACATTGCCAGCCCGCTAGCAGAATGTGGTCACATAACATGAATGTTATGCGCTATTGGGTGTGATTGCTGGATTCATAGTCTGTAACAGTGAGGCAGATTCAATTCACTATGTTCATTGCTTAGCTTCTCCTTTGTACATTTTGAAAGTAATTTAAATGTTCAGCTAGCTATTTAAAGCTAGTTATAGAGTTCAGGCACCAAAACATTGTCATTCCAAGTAACTACACATCATTTTTCACATTGTATCAAATGTCAACTCCTTTCCTATTATAAAATAGATCTGAGTTCTCAATGGATCAACATTCTATAATTAATCATTAACCTCTGTATGAAGTGGATCGCTGCTTTAGATGAAACTTCTTTTCTTAAGGTCTAAATGGATGAACTCTTGTTCTTTGAACAGTCCGATTAATGAACAGCCCATCAGATAGCATATGTATTTAAATAATGATATCATATACTTTTTGTCTTCATAAACAAGGTGTTCCATAATCAGGCAAGGCAACAAAAGGCCACAAAAAGCAAACAGAGTGCTGAGTTGCATAGCTAGTAGCAGGAAGATGAAGAAGGTTCTTCCACTTTACTGATCTCAGACATTACCTAGGGCAGTGATGGCCATGTTGTTTTTTGGCCCTGAGTGCCAATTTTCTGAATGAAACAAAGTTCCAGAAAAATTCCATAACACAGAAGCATATACTCACACTCTCCACTCACTTATGTGCATACAAACACACATACTAACACACACGCATGCATACATATACACACATCACACAGCTTGGCAGATACAGTTTATTTTAGAAGACATATATATAAATGATTATGTTGGGGGGTAAATGCAGCAATTTGAAGAATAAGCATTACGCAGATCATGATAATTTGTGACAGTTTACTACCATTGCCGTAATCAGTGGCAGCCTATATTTTTACTTCTCTTTTAGTACAAATAACATGGAGGCATTAGACTTAATTCAATGGACCATCTTAAATATAATTAGTGTTGAAAATGCATGGTTTGCAATTTAACTCCATGAGCAACCTTCAGATAACATTTGTAAATTCTAGATTGTTATGGCTATGATGTACATAATTAAAATCAATAGAAAACCACTTCTGCTAGCAATCCAGTGGGGTATGTAGAGTGTCAGCACAGCTTTAATGAATACATTTTACACATACATTTTAGGTTATAAAAAACTGCCTAGAATCCATATTACCCTAATGTGATGTACTGCAGAATAAACACCCTAAGGCTAGGTTTCCACTTGTTTTTTTGTTGTTGCTAAAAATGCCCATAAAAACGCCAATTCAGCCACACGGCGTTTTTTTGTGAAAAAACGCTGCGGCCAGATGTTAGCTGTTCTTCAATAGGAAATCGCACAATGCTTGTTTGTTTGGCGTTTTTTCAGTCCTCTGGCGTTTTTCTGCTTTTTTGGGCTCTGTGGCAGTTTTTCAAAATCGCAGCATGTTGACACTCTGGCGTTTTTTTGCAAGGAAATCTTGGCGTTTTTCTCCAATAGAAGTCTATGAGAGAGAAAAAACGCCATGAAAAAGCCATGTGGGTTTTGCCTTGGCGTTTTTCCCCACAGTTACAATGCAGAGGATGGACCCGGTATCTGTGTGTCCTACGAGAAATAGGCTGGAAACAAACAGTTTCACACAAAACAAAGTTCATATTGAATTTTACACCATTTGGAACAAACATGCCATTCATGGGCGTAGGAACCCCTAAAAATCTGGGGGGGGCAGCATTTTCCCCCATCAGATCCCCACTTTCTCCCCATCTCTCACACTATCTACCCCCTCTCCCCCTTCTCACACTATCTAACCCCTCTCACCCTTTCTTACTATCGACCCCCTCCCTACCCTCCCTTCTCACACTATCTACCCTCTCCCTACCCTCCCTTCTCACACTATCTACCCTCTCCCTACCCCCTTCTCACTAGCTACCCTCTCCCTACCCTCCCTTCTCACTAGCTACCCTCTCCCTATCACCCCCTTCTCACTAGCTACCTTCTCCCTATCACCCCCTTCTCACTAGCTACCTTCTCCCTACCGCCCCTTCACACTAGCTACACTCTCCCTACCCCCCTTCTCACTAGCTACCCTCTCCCTACCCCCCCTTCTCACTGTCTACCCCAGGGGTGTCCAAGTTTTTTCTGCAGTGGGCCACTTCATCAGAATTGTAATCGTGTGCGGGCCGCACTCATTTTTCACTGTGAGAAAATATGGCCTTTAATAAAATATGCAGATTAAAATAAAGTAAATGATACAAAACCTTTACTTTTCCTCTCACTGATTTCTGGGCCTAGAAAGTTTTGCGACTACAAATTCAGGACTCAGAACTATTTCATTTTTAATTATCCTATTTATTCTAGGGATGCACCAAAATGAAAATTCTGGACCAAAACATTCACGGTTCACTTAGCCAAAACCGAAAATTACCCCCCACCTTTAAAAATAATAATAAAAACTCACATTTTTAATAAAAGTAGGCAACACACCACAATTGGACAAAAAAAATTAGCAATATGACTTGGCATGATAGGAGTGTGATTGCTAACAGCAATCACACTCCTATCATACCCAGGCAGCCAGTACATGCTGGTACAGAGTGGCTGTAAGTGCTGTGCAGACCCCATATTGCTGGCAGCATCAATACACAAGGGGGGCAGCTAGCTAGGTTTCAGCATGTACTGGCTGACTTGGCATGATAGATGAAACTTCTTTTCTTAAGGTCTAAATGGATGAACTCTTGTTCTTTGAACAGTCCGATTAATGAACAGCCCATCAGATAGCATATGTATTTAAATAATGATATCATATACTTTTTGTCTTCATAAACAAGGTGTTCCATAATCAGGCAAGGCAACAAAAGGCCACAAAAAGCAAACAGAGTGCTGGGTTGCATAGCTAGTATCAGGAAGATGAAGAAGGTTCTTCCACTTTACTGATCTCAGACATTACCTAGCGCAGTGCTGGGTACTGGGTGGCTGTAAGTGATGTGCAGACCCCATACTGCTGGCAGCATCAATACACAAGGGGGGCAGCTATCTAGGTTTCAGCATGTACTGGCTGACTTGGCATGATAGGAGTGTGATTGCTAACAGCAATCACAGTCCCATCATGCCTAGGTTCCAGCACTTACACATCCATGCTATCACTCACACACACACACACACACACACACTCATTCATTCATTCACAGATTCATTCCCTCAATCACGCATACTGATTCAAACACCCTCCCCACCCCCTTACCTGCACTGCAGCTCCCTCGATGCCGCTCACAGACTTCAGAAGGGGGCGTGGCCTCCCTCTGTGTTCTTGGTACTGCACAGAGGAAGCAGGATGTGATGTCACGTGAACTCTGCTGGGTTCCGCTTCCTCTGTGCAGTACAGCAGACCCTCCCACAGGTAATTAGCAGGGCCCTTGTTGTAGCAGGGCTCGAGGTGCGGACCGCGTAAGATCAGTTGCCCTGTCTGCCGATCTTACGTGGGCCGCACCTCGAGGTCTCGCGGGCCGCATTTGCGGCGTTTCTATTGGGGGGCCCTGGGGGGGATTTCTTCATTATCGGTCCCCCCCGCATGAGTTACTGGGGGGGGATCTGTCACCCCCCGGTTCCTACGCCCATGATGCCATTACAAACAAACATACCCAACTGGATCCTGCGTGCCAAACCCTTACAAAAAAAATACTGCAGTTTTTCTGAAGTAATATGCTAGGTTTCCACTTGGGTTTTTGTCCTGCGTTTTTTTTCTTGATGAAAAACGCCAAGAAAACTGCCACTGCATTTTCCTGCGTTTTGGCGTTTTTTTCTGGAGTTTTTTCTGGCGTTTTAGCCTTTCTGTGGAAATTGCTTTTTTTGACCTTAGGCAGTTTTTCCAGCCTTTACAAGTTAGAAGTTTCACCCAGCTAAAAGGGATTAGGATAAATGGCAAGTATCTGCCCCCTGATGTCATTTACTTGGTAGAGTTGTACTTAAACGCCCCGGCGGACCCTTTTGTCACTTTTCTGTGGTTTGTAAGGCCTGCTTTATTCCGAATGTCTGCTCCTCTAGGAAGATTGGCCCCAAATGATGGTGCAAATTGTTTGCTGTTGCTTTTGGCACGCAGGATCCAGTTGATGCGTCGCGTATGTTTGTTTGTAATGGCATGTTTGTTCCAAATGGTGTAGAATTCAATATGAACTTTGTTTTGTGTGAAACTGTTTGTTTCCAGCCTATTTCTCGTAGGACACACAGATACTGGGTCCATCCTCTGCATTGTAACTGTGGAAAAAACGCCATAAAAAACGCCAAGGCAATAAACCCACATGGCTTTTTCATGGCGTTTTTTCTCTCCCATAGACCTCTATTGGAGAAAAACGCCAAGATTTCCTTGCAAAAAACGCCAGAGTGTCAACATGCTGCGATTTTGAAAAACTGCCACAGAGCCCAAAAAGCAGAAAAACGCCAAAGAGGACTGAAAAAACGCCAAACAAAAAAACGCCAAGTGGATATGGCATTCTGCGATTTCCTATTGAAGAACAGCTAACATCTGGCTGCTGCGTTTTTTCACAAAAAAACCGCCAGGTGGCGCTATTGGCGTTTTTATGGGCGTTTTTAGCTAAAAAAACCCAAGTGGAAACCTAGCCATACTGCAGTTTTTTGGACATGAAAAAACTGCAATACTGCACTTTTACTGCTGTATTATTATAAAGTATTATTAAATTTTTTTCATGTCCAAAAAACTGCAGTATTACTTAAGAAAAACTGCAGTAATTTTTCGTAAGGGAAAGCAACAGCAAACAATTTGCACCATCATTTGGGGCCAATCTTCCTAGAGGAGCAGATATTCGGAATAAAGCACGCCTTACAAACCACAGAAAAGAGACAAAAGGGTCCGCCGGGGTGTTTAAGTAGAACTCTGCCAAGGAAATGACATCAGGAGGGGGCAGATACTTGCCATTTATCCTAATCCCTTTTAGCTGGGTGAAAATTCCAACTTGTAAAGGCTGGAAAAACTCCCGAAAAAACACCAAAATGCAGGAGAATGCAGTGGCAGTTTTCTTGGCGTTTTTCCTGGAGTTTTTTATCAAGAAAAAAACGCAGGACAAAAAACCCAAGTGGAAACCTAGCCTAAGAGAGACCAACAACAGTAGAGCGATGACAATTTATCCCTTTTAATACAAATTGTAGCAAAAAAGGAAGCCGTTATTCCACTTCACTGAAGTAGAGGTTACATAGAATTATTTATTATCATACCACATTCTTAGCCACTTCCATAAGGACAGCTTCTATTCCCAACATATATTTCATTCCAGTTCTGGTATTTTTTTCTAGATCTTAATTACATTAGCCGATACCATACATACCAGCTGTATGTAAACAAGTGTATTTATTTAACATGATGTAAAGAGGCATCAACAAACATTAAAATACTCACGCTACTGGCTGTACCACATTGGCTGTAATGAGCTTCAGCTGTAGCAATGCCCTGTGCCAGCATCAATTAGGCGTACTGTAGTTTGGACGTGAAATCAGCACATGATTATAAGATATGCTTCCTGAATGCGTCTTTTTTGCATATGTGGCCTGAGAGATGAATTAGTCACTTGAAAGTATGATTTAATGTGCAATATTTCAGCAAAAGAGTAGATTTTGGATGGGTCATTGAATCAAGCTCTTTAATTTCATGGTGTTGAAGCTATTTTTCTGTTCTATACAAGTTTTATCTGAACGTTTAGAGGACGTTTAGTGTTTATCAAAAAGCTGTAACAAGCTCCATCTGTGTTGTAGCACACAGATGGGATATTAACAAATTAATGAAACAAAGTGAAAAGAGCATTGTGTCCCATTACAGGCCCAACAGTGATTAAGTAGTTAGTTCAATAGTGATATCGGGATAATTGCACTATATGTTTTACTATGTGTGCAATTATTGCAAATTAAGATATATTGTTTACTAACATGATTATATGGAGAGAGTAAGACTGAATATTTTGACTACAAATTTCATCTCGCGTGATAAGAGTGGAAATGTGAAATCTTTAACTTTGGTCTGACTCCCCAATGAAATGCCAACAGCGTATATTGTCTTCCCTGAGTCATTATGTATTTAATTTGCAAGTTAACTGTATATTAAAAAATAATGATATTTCTAAATACTTTATTGTGACTAATATGGACTTTCTTACTACTTTATTATGACTAATATGGACTTGCTAGCAATTGAGTCTTGCTTTTCTTCCTTTAGCTCATCATAAGTATGTGGGGTATTTGCGGAACACTCTATGATCTCCTGCACAGCAAATAGCTGGAGGATAGAGAAAGAGGCAAATGCATACGGGAGGATCCTTTAGAGCAGGGGTGTCCAACCTGCGGCCCTCCAGCTGCTGCAGGACTACATCTCCCATAATGCTCTTTCAGCTAAGGGGCTGGTATGGGAGATGTAGTCTTGCAACAGCTAGAGGGCTGCAGGTTGGACACCCCATTCATTTACAGTGGGTACATATGATGGCTGGAGTGCCTCTTTAACGTTTGTCAAAGATAAAACCTCTCATATGCATGCCCCCCCCCTGCAGAAATATTGGAAAACAGCAATATAACCATAAGCAGCTACTTCCCAGAATGCCTTTAGAATTTTCTGCCACAGTTGTATTTACCTGTCTAGCCTTTTCTCTTTCCTTACAAAAGGAAGATATACGAACAGAGCTTTAAATATGGGATATTTGTTATTAATTCAGTTAAGTGAAGCTTGACAGTTTCATTTCTGTTATTCACCATTTCAGCCTTTTAAAATCTTTCTTTTTATATTTTAAGGAGGAATGAAAATGCACTTGGGAAGAAAATAAGTGAAGAGACCGATGATGTCACTGCATCAAGTGATTTTTCCAAGAGATATACAGCAGCACTAGTTGAATATCATAAGGTAAGCAAATCAGAAAAAGTATCCACAGTTCCAAAATGAATTAATGTGTACCTGTCAGCTTCCTTCCCCCCTCCTGCTTTTCCTTCAAAGATTACTAGAACAGCTTTGACCAAATAGTAAGAGCAAAACAGAGAAAAGTGCATTTTGTGAAAAGTTGTAGACGAGTGCTCTTGTTTGGTTACCTATAATATTATTTTATACATCGACACTTGATATTTGAATATGTTAATGTAACATAGATTGGCCAGGTATTCTGGATTTTAAATACATTATTTGAGGAAGTGAGTAGTCTGTTTAGGGTTAGGACCAAGAATTAGGATAATAAAGAAATACTTTCCCAACCCTAACCAAGCATTCCAATTTAAAGTTAACACACAGTTAAATGTTGAATAGCTATGGACTACCTACTAGGGGCACAATATCCTATAGTGTGACTGTATAGCTATTAAGGTTACATATTGTTAATTAGGTTGGTAAGGAAAACAAAATAATTCTGTTCACTTAGAACCTCTCCAAGACATCCAAAATTGCACTGATCTAGGTGAAGGTGAACCTACAATCTTCTTTTGTACAAACAGAGGTAACATACTTCAAGAGAGGTGTAGTCATAATAATTGCAAAAGGGTTTTTCAATTAGCCTTTAAACTTAAACTTGGATTAGCTAACACAGCATGCCATTGGAACACAGGAGTGATGGTTACTGATAAAAGGCCTCTGTACGCCTATGAAGATATTCCATTAAATATCAACCGTTTCCAGCTACAATTGTCATTAACAACATTAACAGTGTCTACACTGTCATTCTGATCCATTTAATGTTATTTTAATGGACGGCATTTGCTTTTCTTTCAAAAAGGACATTTCTAAGTGACTCCAAACTTTTTGGTCCTGTTATTGACCCTTCTGTTGGGTATTATTTTTCCCAGAGAGGGTCCTACATGGGCCTTGAATATGTTTTACATTGTAGTGAGGTGATATATAGGTTTCCCTTTTTCTAGAGTTAACTAATTGAGTTTAGCTATATTTCTCATGAATCGTTCTCCAAAGAATATTCATTTTCTAAAAGTCTAAATAATGTTTTGTATGGGTGCAAGCTAATGCTACTCACTCCTTTATAAAACCCCTTTTAGTGACTGTTACTATTTGGTTACTGTTTCTTACTATTGTGTATGGTTATTGAGTTAGGGGTTAGCCAGAACCCCAATTTTTTACTAACCATTCTGATCTCATTTAGCTCATATTTAGAATGTATGTTTTTACGGCTCACATCACTTTACCTTTATCATTTTTTTAATCACATCTGCTTTATATGTGTTGTGTCTCCCAATGCAATTACATTATTCAGCAACAATCACAAGATCCTTAGCTCAGTGTGCAACCTCATATAATTTGGTACAATCTGCCCAAATAAAAAAAATACTTTTAGTACCCAGAAATATGTAACCAACATGCAAATAAAAAATAAATTATGTTGATTAATATAACTGAGCCGTTATTTGAATGCTTCAGTTTTTTATAAAGCTTTGTCACATAACTTCTGCATGATTTTGTCCATGTTTCTGACCATGTCTTTGTTACTTATCCTGCTACCATTTATTTTTCAGCAACTGATGGCTATACCTTTTCACTACTAATTTTGCACTTTGCTACAAAAAGACATATGTGCCCGGGGGCTACATATAGCGTATTTTTAATTAAAATATCTCTGTTTTGTGATGTTATTTTTTTAAGAATCCAGAGGAAGTGACAGGGGAGCAAGCAAAAAAACGAGATGGAACTGAAAAACACAAAGCAGGCTTGAAAGGACATCAGAAGAAACAGAAAGGACAACAAAGGTTTACTAAAAATGAAAAATGTCTAATAAATAATTCTATTCTTCTTTAAGAACTTTATATGTTGTTTTTTTTAATGGCGCGCATATCCAAACGAGCTCTAAACAATTATAATCTTACCATGTTTAAAATGAGATTAGGCAGTGAATCTCTGTGCTGTCACGCTCAGTGTATCTAAGGTGACTCTGGTGTAGGGTAACACCATGTCCCCACAAGAGAAAGCCTGTCTGCTCTTTGCCCTCCACCAGGTTCCTTCTTGGTTGAGCTGAGACAAGCCGAAGTCAAGAAGTTCAGGGTAATCGATATCAGAGCCGTGGTCACGTAGCTGGAGTTCTGGGTAGTCATATAACAGAGTAGAGATCAGGAAGCCAGAGAACAGAATAGTTGGGGTCAAGCCAGGTAAAACCGAGCATCAATGATAGAACACTAGTATAGGATACACTACGACAAGCATAGGTTTGACAATCAGAGGGCAAGGGTTTCTGAGGCTTATACAGGACTGAGGAGGAGAGAAGGTGCCAAATTTGGATTTGGTGCCAAAATTCTAAAAGGGGTGCCACTGTAGTGAGAAGATGGCAGCAGGAGTGGAGTGGGTCCCGTCGGTGGAAGCAGCTGGAGGACGATCCATTGAGCAGCGTGGGACACCAGATGATGTATGTCCCCAGCTGCGGGTTGCGACCGCGGACCTTATGGTACTAGCGGAAGGCCTGCCATGACAGCAAACCTGCGTGGATCACAGCAATCTTCTTGTCCCCAGTAATGGATTTAGGAAGATCTAACATTTTAAAAAATAGAATATAGGTGTATTTTACCAAAAAATCCAAAATTACAATAGATGAGACATAAATATGATGTGAATTACTGAGTTCTGTTACACATCTGATTATCACAGTTTTCGTATATTAGCTATATTAGAAACTTTGGGCCAGATTCTATAATTGTTCTGCAGTAGCTACATGCATACTAAAACTAATGTCTTTTTTAATGCAGTGACTTACTTCTTGCAACATACATATTCCCTATCAAATACATCTAGTCGTATGTAATTAACTTGTGATAGAAGGCTTTTGTAATTAGATATCATTTTTAATAGCATTTTACTATTGCTTCAGAGAGCACACATAGTTTAGGGTTAAAAAGCAAACTGACACCGACAAGAAATTTTGCTCACTGGAGCAACAAAGAGACATTGGATTATTAATGCATGTATATATTTATATCAGTGTATATGACTGTTTATTAAGAAGAAGATTTTCTCAAGAAAATCTTCAAAATCTTCTGTTTAATGTGTAATATAGTAAGGATATGCATGGCCAGCTTAAAGTTCAATCGGAAATATATAGCTGAAATGTATTTTTAATATACTGTATGTAACTATTACTCCTTAAAATCTGTCAGACACAGGTGTTCCTGTTCTAACAAAAACAGCTAAATCAGCTTCAGGCAATAGCTCAGCTTAATTAGCTAATAACGGTTTCCAATGAAGTGTTTTATAATTTGGGTTTTAATTTCATGGTGGGGCTATAACTAAAAAGGACACCTTTAGTTTATGCCATCTAAATATCTCTGTTTATGAACATTAATGGACATATGTTCTATTCATTTATTTTCCTTATTTAGAAGCCTAGTAGAAGAAGACCTTAAGAAAAGAGCCTTTGCAGCCTTGACTATGCTGCTTACTCCGGTTGTTGGTAGATACATAAAACGCAAGAGGCTTATGAAGACCAGCATGGAAGAAATGCCATGGAGATCTCAGATGAACCTTCTTCTGGCCTTTACCCATTTCAGCCTGTTTCAAAAAATACTCAGTCAACTTTTCCATGAAAAGCTCCCACAGACCCAAAGCATAAACAGGTAGAGACCAGCAACAGAAAAATGATATGTTCATCTAGGAGTCGTCTACTTTATACACTACAAAAGTGCTCTTACTGTGTCGTTCTTTCTTAATGAGGAAACATGTTCAATCTTACTTTGAGGTTTGCAAACTTTAATATCATATTGCCTTGTTAGTCCCTCTAATGCTCCAAGAACAAACTGGAGGTGGTGTGACCTTTCCTACATCTATTGGCTTCTGAGAGCTAATGTGAATGATTTGCAGCCTCTCTTTAATTTGAGAATAGCATAGTTCTGCTACTTTCTAACAAAACTTGTTCTTTATAAAATCTCCGGTCAATTTAGCCGTTCCCTTTTTCACTCATGTGTTTGCTATATGTCACCTTGTTGTTTACTTCTACTAATTAAACATTTCCCCCATGGTCTCACATTCATTCTAATTTTTCCCCCCTCTGTTTTTTCATTTTCTCCTTCTTTTCTTTTATTTTCATAAATGAAAATAGTTGTGATATATACTTAAAACATAAGGAGATTTACATGTTTGATGGCAAAGAAGTACATTTAATGTAAGACACTTGTGTGGAAGCAAAACCAGAGGATTGTTTTTATCTGTTGTGCTTTTAGTGGAGATTTGAAAAACACACTTTGTTGGTTTTGATACCAGATAATTTACCTCATGTTAGCTCCATTCCACTTAATTAATTAATTGCTTGCTCAGTTTGACTTTGCCCATGTAGACACATTGCAATGAGATATTAAGAAGTATGTATAATTCCCTAAGTAAAACAATGCAAGCGGTATCATCATGGCAAACAATGTAACATTCTCATGAACAGGTCCATGTTTGCTATATTGTTCTTTACAGGAAAGTAGACACAAGTAAGCCTGCTTTGGGCTCTGAGTTGCCTAGTCTTAGATCCCCTCCATGTAATGCATGTTGATGCGCACCAATGAATCTCTAGCTGGGTTGTTGGAAGAACAAGTGTTGTCTACTTCAACCCTTCGCAGATTGTCTGCCTCATATGACCTCTCTGATAAAGAGGTATATCTAGCGATTCAGAATAGATATATAGAATGTGTAATGTTAGACCGTTACATAAAATGCCATTGATTGAACGTCCTGGCTTAACCAGTTTCTATCATCTGACCATTTACATATTAGCGTACATGGTTAGAATACAAACTCCAGGGATACATTTACAGTCAGTAATTTGCATTAAACATTAAAAATGTATTATAATTATGAGGACTAGACTGTACCCCTTAGGCTCTATTTCATATTTAACTCACAAGAACAAAATGTGTTAAATCTTTAGAAAATAAACTATTGGTAACATTGGCTATCGATACCGGACAAACAATATTATCACAATGGGGACCAACATATAACTTATCCACGTACACTACATATTTTTTAGAAATGGATTGCATGGAAACATTGTTTTCCTAAACAAACAAAATGAAATATTGCATATTGATGACATATACATGGGAAAAGATGGCAAAAGGATTATTATATTAATTGGAAACAAACCTATTTTTCTGAATACTTGTTTGCTAACCTTGCAATTAAGTACATTGAATTTATCATATAATAACGTTTAATAACATATATGACTAGCTTCTTTTTACCTAGCTACTTTTATGACATTTGTTATATAATACCCATTAATGATATAAAATCCACATCACTAATTGTTTGTATCTTTAATAATGTTTACCAAACAAGATAAACCTACAAACTTAAGTCTAATAACTTTCCACTTAATAAGCTTTCACTTTAATTTATGCTCTGGGGTAGAGATCAAATTCTTTTAATTTTCATTTCTATGTAAATCTTTTAATCATAGCTATTGTAATTAAGAAGTCCGTGGCTCAGCGACACACAGAGTACTTTGTTGTGTTCCTTAAATTATCAATTATAGTTGAAAAATGATTCAAAATATCAAGTCGTTTCTTAACTTAATATTGTGGTATATTTTAAATTTATCTGACTTTAAAAATTTTACTATATGTGGAACTAGCCTGCATTATAGTTTTTTGTCATTAATATGCTACTTTAAATGTCTTGATGGTAAAATATAGCTGTATAAGAGCCTAACAACAGAGGAAAGGCTGACCCATAGTATACCTACGCTGGGGTGATATGCAGAAATAAAGCTGTTGTTCCACTTGGACAGAACATTTTTTTCTGTAATTGTATTCTGTTATCTGAATGTTTACTCACATAAAAACAACGCAGATGTCTATGAATGAAACAACGTTTTGTACGATATTTCTGGGAAATCTATGTGCATTCAGCAATACTAGGAATGAGGTCTCTAATGTTCCATTTAGCTACGAATGTGCTAAAAGTAGAGCAGCGCCTTAAAAATATAAAGACCGTAAGCCATTGTAATACATGTCGAGCTTCTTTAAGCTTTGCTCTATTTCAGACGTCTTTCTTGTATGAGCTAGGCAACTACTGAACTCATAATCAGTGTAAATATTTTTTACCAAGATCTTTGAATAACAAATTTTTAAGTAATGTTAACTACAAAATTTCGACAACAAAAAGTAGGCATTGTTGTTTTAATGCTATGACCACCATAAAACACGGTGTACCGTTTGGTATGTATCAACCCCTTCTGGGACTGAAAGGGTCAATCTGTCAAGAAGCCTTAAGCCGAGCCCCAAGAAGGTTGATTTGCACACAAGCCTAACAACTATCAGGACATTTATTGGAAAATTGTGCGTTTCTTGTTTTTATCATCTCTCCCGGGGACCTCTGTATGAATCTTCACAACCCTCTTTTAAACCAATTACTTTGGTGGGATTGAAATTTTCAGCACACTTTTTCTAGCTGCTATTTCATTTGATACAAGGCTGGGAGTTACAAGCTCAAGGTATTGATCCACTTTTTATGAGAAATCAAAAAAGCCTGTGAAAGTTTCACCTGACAAAACTTTCTCCCCAAGCCATTAGGAATTAGTAATGTAAGTCAGAAAGCCAGACCTGGGGAAAAAAATGACTGTTAATTGCGTAGTTGTCCCTAAGAACATCATGTAACTTTAGAACTCATATTGATTTTTCTATATTTTTGTTTCACAAAATATTACCAGTTTAGTTATTGCAATTATGAAAAGGATACATACTGTGTTGTTTGTGCTGCCGGAATTCTTTAAAAGTGTTAATAGCGTTATTAGAAACCTAATGTTTGATGTGCATGGTGTTGAGGCTTTTAAAAGCATGGGCTCATTTTGTGTTTCCACTTGCATTTAGAAGTAAAGGACTTTGCTCTTTTAGGGTGTACACAGAATGCGTCAGGATCCAGGCCTGCCGTCGTCGTCTGTTTTGTTTGCATGATATGGATAAGGATGGAACTGATGTGAGCTTTTGAAAAAGTGCTATGATTAGAAATGTGTATGACAGACAGTAGCGGCCAAAACTACTGTTAGAGCCAACAATAAGACCCTGGTTCCTTGCATGCCATGTCCCATACGGAAAATACATTTTAAAAGTTATTTATTAGAGTGATTCTGATGGACGGCGTGAAGAGTGTTTGGAGGATTCCTCTGGGTCCTATGGTGAAAAAATTAGCTTTTCAGACATAACTCCCTTATTCTGTAAATATGTTGAGGAATAAAATATATCTATAAGAGTCACCCACAAAGTATATGTAAAACTCTACCCTTTGGATATGTCTCTAACCTTCTGAAACATAGGTGGGCTGTCTGAAACTAGGAGTACTCTATACTAGGGCTGCAACAACTAATCGATAAAATCGATAATGAAAATCTTTGCCAACTAATTTCATTATCGATTAGTTGAATCGATTTTTATCGATTATAAAATGAGGGGTTTTTTTCAGAGCAAACGCTCTTAAAAATACCCCTCATTATATAATCCGTTTTAGTGACTCACAGCAGCAGCTCCTACTTACCAGTCCCGCCCTGTAATCACTGTGGCAACTGGCCCCGCCCCTTCCTTCTCCAGAACCACATGGCTGTGACACTCATCTAACTGTAAGTATAAAATTAATATTTGGGCTGCTGAAAGTTAGGGGAGGTGGGGGTTAATATAGGGGCAGCTATGGTTAATGGGGTCTTTAGGTTAATTTAGGGGCAGCTGTGGTTAATGGAGTGTTTAGGGTTAATTTAGGGGCAGCAGTGGTTAATGGGATGTTTAGGGTTAATTTGGGGCATTTGTGGTTAATGGTGTGTTTAGGGTTAATTTAGGGGCAGTTGTGGTTGATGGGGTCTTTAGGGTTAATTTAGGGGATGCTGTGGTTAATGGGGTGTTTAGGGTTAATTTAGGGGTAGTTATGGTTAATGGGGTGTTTAGGGTTAATTTAATTAATTTAATAAAGTTACTTAAGGTGCAGTTAGAGGTAAAGGGGGGGCAAACTAAGGGGAATCTAAATCCTGGGGGCAGTGAAGATTAACCCAGTACTTATTTATAAAAGTATGGTGTCAGTGTGCTGTGAACGGGTCTGTGACTCTATGAGGGGACTATAGGATATCAGGGGGTATAAGGCATATCTGGGGAGGACGGAGTGACATATCTGGGGGTATAAGGCATATAGGTTATATAAGGCATATGTGGGAAGGGCAGTGTGGCATGTCTGGGGAGGACGGAGTGGTGTATCAGGGTGTATAACGCATATCTGGGGGTAGAATGGAGTGGCATATGTGGGGAGGGCAGCGTGGCATGTCTGGGGAGGATGGAGTGGTATATCAGGGGCCACGGTGGCATATCTGGGGGTAGAGTGGAGTGGCATGTCTGGGAGGCAGCGTGGAGTGGCATGTCTGGGAGGCAGCGTGGCAAGCTCAAATGTGCATAAATGGGGGGGGCTGGTTGGGAAATAATGACAAGAAATGCATTTTATCAAAGTTTTTTTTTTTCTGCTGTTTGTATTTAACATCATTTGTTTATTACATTATTTTAAATAAATGAAAAATTTACATTCATTTTTTTAATCCGATTAATCGATTAATTGAAAAAATAATCGGCCAACTAATCGATTATGAAAATAATCGTTAGTTGCAGCCCTACTCTATACACATCCTCACCGACTTCCCCACTTTTAACAGTACCTTTTTTTCTCAGTTAAAGCTTTTATTATCTATATATTATATTCCCAAACTTGTAAACATGTATATATTTGTGTATATATATATATATATATATATATATATATATATATATATATATTACTATTCCCTTTTGAGCAGAGCTGGTACTTTTGAGGTCATTGTTGCCTTTGTGTGTGTAAAACACCAGTGATTCAACACATTACAGCGATTTGCAAGCAGTGTAGTTGAACGATGGTTTCTGTTGGTTTACAAGCTATTTGAGTTTAACGTGTCGTTTCACCTTCTTGATGATGATGATGATGATATCATCAAGATAAATGATTTGACCGGTGTAAAGGTTTTGAGATGTGCCATTCCTTGGTTAGAAAAAGGTTACACAGATGGTGCTTACTTGCAAATTGCTTGTTCGGAGACACACGCATTGGTTTATAGCAGAGCCATGAGAGAGCTGATATTTTGGAGTAAAGTACATTGCTAAACACAATTGTTATGCATTAAATATTTCCGAACAGAACTGTATTGGCAGATCCCATTACTAAAGTGATATTTGTTTCTGTTGTGTGGGCTGGTAATGAAACAACTGGTATTTATCATCCTTTGATGCAAATTAAAGAGAATAAGCAAATGTGGTATCCTTAACAACATCTGAATATGAAGAAGAAATGTGGAGAGAAAAAGCAAATCGATTATTTTAGACAATCTCATATACCATATTTTTTTTTCATTAAATATGCATTTATATATATTTTTTACGGTACCTTCTTATTCATCCACCTGGTGGTTAGAATATTGACATGTTGCTACTTAAAAAAACTATATGATTGACAGCTAGTTGTGCATTGCTTGGGATATACCTTTCTCTGCTTGATTTTCCATACATGTTCCTTGTCTTCTGTTCTTGTATAGCTACAACATTTTGGATCCTGAAATATTCTCCCTGCATCATGCTGGCACTGTCGTCATGGCAACAGAAACAAATGCAGGGGATGAACAGATGTTGAGTCCAGGTCACCTTCATCCCTCGCTTAAACTAGATCTTCCATCAGGAGACAAAGTAACAGGTAAACATTTTAAAAATGAAAAACATAATATTCAATATTTTGCTGTGTTTTTTGGCTTTAATTACAATTGTAGTTGCAATCACACAAAAAAACTTCTATATAATTGTAGACTGCTTGTATAATCATTTCAGGGATACTTCTACACAGTTGTAACATATCACGCCATGTATTGGAGTTGAAAGCATTATTACATTGCATTACTACATTGCTATATGTTACTAAAACCTCTGTCCTTGGTCTTGTCTTAGATTCGGGATAGGTTTTTGCATGATTAAATTCCATTAGGCTAGGTTTCCACTTGGTTTTTTTTATGCTAAAAACGCCCATAAAAACGCCAATAGCGCCACCTGGCGTTTTTTTAGTGGAAAAACGCAGCAGCCAGATGTTAGATATTCTTCAATAGGAAATCGCAGAATGCCATATCCACTTGGCGTTTTTCTGTTTGGCGTTTTTTCAGTCCTCTTTGGCGTTTTTCTGCTTTTTTGGGCTCTGTGGCAGTTTTTCAAAATCGCAGCATGTTGACACTCTGGCGTTTTTTCAAGGAAATCTTGGCGTTTTTCTCCAATAGAAGTCTATGGGAGAGAAAAAACGCCATGAAAAAGCCATGTGGGTTTATTGCCTTGGCGTTTATGGCGTTTTTTCCACAGTTACAATGCAGAGGATGGACCCAGTATCTGTGTGTCCTACGAGAAATAGGCTGAAAACAAACAGTTTCACACAAAACAAAGTCCTGGACTGGTTCATATTGAATTTCACACCATTTGGAACAAACATGCCATTACAAACAAACATACCCGACGCATCAACTGGATTCTGCGTGCCAAAAGCAACAGCAAACAATTTGCTCCATCATTTGGGGCCAATCTTCCCAGAGGAGCAGACATTCGGAATAAAGCATGCCTTACAAACCACAGAAAAGTGACAAAAGGGTCTACCAAGTAAATGACATCAGGAGAGGGCAGATACTTGCCATTTATCCTAATCCCTTTTAGCTGGGTGAAACTGCTAACTTGTAAAGGCTGGAAAAACTGCCTAAGGTCAAAAAAAGCAATTTCCACAGAAAGGCTAAAACGCCAGAAAAAAACGCCAAAACGCAGAAAAATGCAGTGGCAGTTTTCTTGGCGTTTTTCATCAAGAAAAAAAACGCAGGACAAAAACCCAAGTGGAAACCTAGCCTTAGTGTGATTCTCCATCACTTCTCTATCGCAGGCTGTTCTTCTTATGTGCCACCCTCTAAATAAAGTAAAACTTCCTTACATAATATCTAAGCCTCTGATTCATATTTTCAGTGGTTGAGGAAAACATTGATGCTGGCATCTGCACTATAGATACTAGATATCTGCTACTTATTACATCAGAAGATAATGTTACCATCGAACTTGTTTCTGTTGCTGATAGCAATGTCTACTTGTTCACAATATATAATAACCAGAGCAGCATTTTATATTCTTGGATTCCATTTTCAGTTTTATTATGTACTGGTATCTAGTTACAATCAGTCAATGGTTTTCTTCATCTAGAATCAAACAACGTTTCCGAGCCGAGTACAAAAGGAAGTGAAGTGGATACACCTCGAACCCAGATGACGAATGAAACCGAGACTTCACGATCTACAAAAGAGCAAGGAAAGCACAATATGTCCTTTTTTATCCTCTTGGACCACCTAGGAAAGACATTCCTTCACCTAAAAAGAGCAGTGGTAAGATATACATCCATTTCAATGATACCTTATTCTGATCATTGTAGCCTGGAAGCTTGTGGTTGGTACCCACATAACATACTGTACTTGCATGGCTCCAGAATAGTGGTAGAAAAGATCAAGATGTATGATTCCTTTATGTAAGCTGGTGTGGAAAATACATTTTTTAAAACGTGTTTAAATATTACTTAAGAAACATAAAACAATGTTCACTCCATATCTGGCAATAAAATATAGTATGTGTTTACCATAATGCCATTGATGCAGATGTGAAGCCCTGCACATTGGGCGCTTGAGAGAGTTAAATACCAAAGGTGTTCCACAAGCATTCAATACAGGCTGCATGTCATTTTAATTGACATCACAGCTCATATGAATATAAATCTTTAACTAGCTCTAGTAAAGGCTAAATATGACTTCCTTTAGGCTGCAAAACTTTAGTTTTAGTAACTTCTAGTCTTTTATAATTGAATATTTACATGCATTTATTGGTGATATTCCCATATACCCTTAAATAGTGGATTTATTTTGGATGTTAAACTTTGTTATTGAAATGCCCAGGTTCTTGCGCATCGAGGTGGTCACTGGACATTACTTCAGAATACCTGCCGCAGTCTTTGGAATCTCACCCTTGAATTACAGCTGATGATAAAGCAAGCTGAAGTCTCTAAGAAATCGTTTCCAATCACTAAGGACCTTCTCAATTCAGAAGCTTGGGAGCCCTTCTACTTGGCATCAGATATGCTTCTAAGCATGCTGGTGGCACTGCAAAAGAGTGGTTCAATAAAGGTATGGGTCTTATTGTATAAATGTATTAGTCAGCTTGTTACTCTGACCACGAGCACTTTATTGAGACAGAATTTTTGAATTCAGGTGTCTCAATTAGATCACGCAGTATTTACAAACATTTGTGAATAAATGGATCGCTTTGATGAGCTCAGTGAATTCAAGCGTTGTTCTGTGATAGGATGCCACCTTTGCAATAAGTTGGTACATGAAATTTCATCCCTGCTAGATATTCCACGGGCAACTGGAAGCATATAGGAACACCAGCAACCACACAGCTGAAGACCACGTAAAGTCACAGAACTGGGTCATCAAGTCCTGAGGGGCATGGTGTGTAAACGTTGCCAAAGCTCTGCGGATTCCATAGCTGAAGAGTTCCAAACATATTAGTCCCTGTTGGTGTAATGGTCAGCTGTGACAACACTTTTGTCCATATAGTGTATGTAATCTAACATGGTGTTGCCTCATGTTTGCTATACATAAAAAATCCTTTACTTTATTTCAGAATATATTCGTAGTTAATAAAGTAATGGAAAAATGAATGGGATACGTGAGATGTGTGAGGCATCCCACGAGTGTACACACTACAGCAACTAGTTACAAAGCTTTTAACCAGGCTTTCATACATCTGTGTGTTATTGAGAACATCGCAAAGAAGCAGTGGCGTGTTTTAGCAGCTGATTCATGCTGCAAATGAGCCATCAATAGCCTGAAAAGCTCAAGTACATTTTATGCTTTTTACATTCCTTGCTATATTTATTTGCAAGCACTCCTTTTTTGCTTTTGTTTAACGCTTTCCTTTCAAGTAACCTTTAGTAAATGTTGCTTTATTTTTCCACCTGTTTATGACCTGCTTATTTTATCTTAATTATATGACTTTAACCCATACAATGCCATTATATCACACACAAAAGATATACAGTATATCAATTAGGTAACCCTACACATAACTTCCACAAAGGCTTCAACAGGGTGTATCATCCAGCCAACATAAAACCAAGAAGGAAGGCACACTATCCAACTTAAACGAATGTACCGTATATATTTAAATCAACACATCCGTGATACAGGAAACCTTAACATTTCAGTCCCACATTGGGGACTTTTGTCAAGGTAAAGCTCTCCATGTGGAACTGAAATACAGTATATATAGATATATATAGTACTGTGCAAATGTTTTAGGCAGGTATGGAAAAATGCTTTTAAAAATAGATATGTTAAGTTTATTTTTATCATTCAACAAAATGCAAAGTGAGTGAACAGTAACAAGACACAAAGTACAGCATCAGATGTCTCTCCCAGGCAGAAATTTCAAGGCAGACCGTCAAAACTGAATAAATATAAAGAAACTACCCTCTTACTGGCCCAAAATCAAGGGAGTGGGAAGAGAGTATGAGTTACAGTGTAATGAGAGTTACAGTTAGTTAGTATATAGTGATTGGAGTTATGGTGTACAACCATCAGTGCCTGGCTCAGAGTGGTCACATTGAACTTTTGGGTGGTTTGTTATTATAGAAAACAGTATTATCTGGTATTTATTAAATACATTTTTAATTTGAAAATGGAAGAGAGGTGCCACATATAAAATCAGCCCTTGGATCTTCAGGTACGCCCCTGTGCTTTTTCCCCCTGTGCAAAACAGTTTTTTTTTCCTTTAAATGCAGTTCCCCCCAGGCCTGGGAGCCATTGAACATTATTATACTGCTCCCGATGCTGACTTTCATTGAATGGTCCCACTACAGCCAATTATTGCTGAAGCTCCAATGAGCAAGTTGCACAATTTAGCCCAGTATAAGTGGAGTGGCTGTAATTTGAGCATCTGTGCGCAAGCAACACAGGCTGAGCAGTGTAGTAATACTACCGACTGAACATAACAAGTGTGCACTGCAAAGGTGGGCAGCGGTCACATGAGTTTCCTCCTACAGTTTCCTCCTGCTTGTGATGACGCACTATAGCACTGCTAGGATTGTCTCATCTGGGTGAAGGAAACTTCACTTTTCTTCAAGGTAGTTACATAAAATATTGCTAGTTCTTCAATCCAGACAACCACTTGAGGGCCCATCACTACCCTTAGCGGCCATCACCCTCTTGAGGACCCATCCCTTCACCCCAGACTGCCTAAAATCAAGGAGTGAGTCTGCAGGGGGGTTGATGGTAGCTCAGGGGGTGTGATGGGCCCTCAAATCGCTGTCAACCCAGAAACCCCCTTGAGGGCCCATCACTCTCCTAACCTGCCTTCTGGTTTGAGAGTCCTTTGATTATGTCTAGAATTACATCCTATTGAGGGCATATCCCACCCCTGAGATGGGTCATCAACCCCCTACAGCCCCATGACTTCACACCAGACACTCTGGGGTGAAGAAATGGATACACAAGGGTGTGATGGCAACTCAGGGGAGTGATGTGCCCTCAAAAGGCTGTAATCCCAGAAAATCCATTGAGTGCCTTTCACCCCCTGAGGCTCTCCTGGAGGTGTGTGGGATGAAGTTATAATCCCACTGAAATACCACCACCCCTTGCGGATCGTCTGGGGTGAAGGGAAGGGATAGGGGGTGGTATTTTAAGGTGCCTGGACGGCCCTCAAAGGGTGAAGAGATGCGTATGGGCCTTACTGGTGTCAACATCAGCACCCTAAGACCAGTCACCCTTTGAGGACCACCCATGAACCCAGAGACATTCCCCTGTTGAGGACAATTTAGCTCATTTACCCTATAAACTCGGATATTTGCTCCTTCTGTAAATTGTAGACCAAAAACTTTAGCCAAACCAATGTACTGTTCTACTGTAAGTTTTAGGGTAAACAGTCACGTTTATAATAGTTGGTGAGTCCATATAAGACATTTTTATTTGAAAAACGTCAAAAAAATTAAAATGCTTTCAGCGAGCCTTTGTACTTCCTAGTTTTAGTTCCTAGTTTTTGTTTACAGTGATCGTAAATATAGTTACTAATATATTTTTCAGATTGGGTTTCTGTATTTATATATTTATTATTACTTGTGCAATATTGTATTTTTCACTGGCTGTCATAATATTATGTGATGTGTGAAAACCATACATGTATCTTTTTTTTTTTTATTACTACAAATACCGAAAAATTAGATATGTGGGTGTGTAACCACTGGGGAGGGGCTTAATCAGGAAGAGTTGTAGCCATCATAAGGCTTGGCTAAAGGAGGGGTATTGCCACCGGGGGCCCATGACTTTTTGTTGCCTGGGACCCTGGATGGTCTTAGTCCAGCCCTGACTAGGGCTAATGCTACCACCTGAATAAAGCCACCCCTTTCTGGGAAGTTCCCAGGTATGCCTGCTCTGCTAGGCTTTATATATGAAGGAGACTCTATCTGAATGTTTTGTTTAGGCCAGTAATAGAGTAGAAGTAACTGCTACATTCCATCTCATGAATGTAGCATGGTATTGTAATAATGTTGTGGTTTTCCAGTCACTTTGCGTTTCACATTCACAGGTCATTGATAATGACGAATCGTTCGGTGTCACAGGCTGCATGGGTGGAATTGCAGATGAGGAAGGTGGATCAAACCTGACATTTGAGTACCCTTTTGATGATGTCAATGTAGTAGATTTGAGATGGATATGTCAAGTGGTCCTCAAAACAATAGAAATCTTATATCAGATGGAAAGATGGGAAGCCTTGGTCCATATTGCCATCCAGTTCAATGTTTTGACTCAGTAAGTTATTTTTTATTAATGATATGGAAGGTTTCTTAGGTAAATGGGAGTATATTTTCACATCTCACCAAAACTGAGTGTCAAACTATGACTGCACTGTGGAATTTTGGAATGCAGGAGGCTAATTAATGCTCATTGATATCCCTTATTAATGGTACAGTATTTAAACATTGGCATTAGAGCTACCCAGTTGGAAATATTGTTGAAAATAACATCCCAGGAACACAGATATACACAATAGATGCTACTATATTGTATAACATGTCTTTTTTAGTGAGCGATATACAGAGCAAGTAACCCCACTGCTGGTTCATGCGCAGAGGATCTTAATTTCCAGGATATGTGACACAAATGAAGCAACTGAGGCCACAGATGACCATGAAGGAAAGGTCAGTCTTCTGGCTTCAATAATACAAATTCTATATTTAATAATGTTCAAGAACACTGCATCTCTTCCTGGTTGTTTGTCAAAGAAATTATAAGCCTTTTCTCTATCATTATAAACTACGCTGGAAAACAAGTACAGGTTGTACAAGGATATATAATACGCGTGTGGTGTACTTTAATCATCTTCGGAGCAACAAAAAAAAAAAACTGCTACATTTTATATCCAAAATATTATTTTTTTTATTAAATAATGTATATTTCTGGTTTGATCAATATTCAAAAGCTGTGCAAATTTTGCCACAAAAGAGGAAGAGGATAAAAGAGTCAAGTAAGTACAATAAATGTAGATAGTAGTTAAATGAATATATGTGGCGTGCACCTGGTTTGAAGCTCCTGATTGTAATCCTAATTCTCCCAAAATGAGGGATAGCTGTGGTACCTAGAGGACAGTTTGAATGTAGATGTTGGCTAAAGCCAGCTAATAAACCAAGAAAACAAGAGAAAAAAATGTGATATTTTGCCATAAGACCGTCTAGGTCCTTGTAGCATGACGCTATAGCTCTGTAATTGTCTAGCTGTTAAATCTTAATGCCAGTTTGAGTCGTACATGCAAGCCATGCAAGTCAGCAGAGTGAAAATGGCTTTTCAGACAGAGACAACCAGTTACTAACAGTCAGGATCTTTAACATTTACCATTTTGGAAGAAGAGCATGGAGGCAGAATTTTGAAAGACAAAAAATATCCCATATAAAACCAGCAAACTCCAGTTGGGAAATCATTGTTAATATTTCTTGCATAATCCCTCATCATAGATCAACTTTAAAAAAGAGTTGGAAAGCAATGCTTTACCCAGAATCAGAAAACTATAACTCCTGTGGCCTTTTTACATACCTTTATTTTACCATCTGTGCCACACACATGCATATTGGAACTGGTGTTGGGCCATCTGTAAATCAAATGGGCTAACGTTATCGTATCAGTTTAAATATTTAGCAATGCAAGCTCAAGCATGTACCTCTTATGTTTGCACATGATCTGTTTGAACTCTATGGCTGCTCACTCCTCTGGCACTCGGAATTGATATCTAAAACATCTAAAAATGTTGTAAAGGTGATGATCAGTATAAAGTGGTGTGATATTGTATCAACTACATTGGATATGACTAATAAGACCCAAATAACCTCAAATCACTTTAATTTCTGATGAGCTGTGTAACAAAACAGGATCACGCCTACAAAGAGAATGACTTTCTGCTCCTGCTTGTGTTATACAATGTAGCAGTTACATGCAGGTATAGGATTTTAATAACAGCATTATTATACATGAACCAATGGTGTTTTTATTATATCCAATTATTTATTTATTTTATTATCTAACAACTGTACAGTGGCCAGGGTAATTATTTCACTTTTCTTGAAAAGCCGTCCATTCTGGTTAATAATTGTCTTTCCTAGTTACAAAGGGAGCTCAGTACTCAAATAAATGAAGGCAGGAGTATGGCGTTGGCTCATTTTATGAAAAAAAATAATTTCAAGTCTTTTGTAAATTAGTGTGCAGTATGTAACTACCTTGATAGTGATTTATGTAATTACTTATTCATAGACTGGATTAGTTTGCCGGTTAATTCCTATAACATCCAAATCAGTGAGCATCTTTATTTCAAGTGACTAAAAGACAGCACTAGGCACCAGAACAAAACCTTTTAAAGAACAAAAAAAATATATAAAAAATGAAGATAATATTATTATTTTGTTTCCGTAACCCCCACAATGCAATAATTGCTTCTGATCAGCGCTTGCTGAATCTTATGCTACAGCCAGCGTTGGAAAATACAAGATAAATATCAACCCCTGTCTCCTCCTGCTGCAGATTATCGGTAAATCCATATGTTATTATACCAGTATTGCAGACAGATCAGCACAAGAATTAGTTTCTAAAATGAGTTTTTAATAATACGGACATGCTAATTTTGTATACTGTTATCTGCAGATATGTTGCAGGAACTACACTGGAGAATATTCGGGAGCCAGTGTTGGTAAAAAAGGACAGACGGGTAATCCAGGTCAGTGATGTGTCTGTAGTATTTACTTGCAGCACATGTTAGCCCACACATACACACAGGATAGTTTCTTTAGTGGGCAAAAAGGGAAGCTCGCCCATCTTGAGTGGGTCACATCTCAAGCTAAAAGGAAGGAATGATAACATCATTCAGAGCTTGCCATCCCCAAAATTTGCAGTATATATATATATATATATTCAGTATGTTATTTATGTATATCTGTTCATTTACTAGACCAGCTTGTTCCCGAGCAAGTGCAACTGTTATTGAGTACTTAGCTTTATGATTGGCAGTTCAGTTAGCTTTGCATTGAACCCATTCGGGTCTCAGTTGGCTACAGCCCTAGGATTGTTTGTTGAATATGTTGAAATTCATGTTGAGATACATCATATATGTCATCATATGGGCTTTAGTGACAAAACTTTCCAGGTGAGGATTCTAACATAGCAATTTCTTGTGATTTCAGGTGGCAGAGAATTAAAAGCACATGTATGTGTGCCCATTGATGTGATGGATACACTTGCTTGTTTCCGGGAGAGCCTGCAGAAGTCTAAATACCCTAGCAGAGCACTTAGGCACAGCAGGAAACTACTCACGCTATTCCTGGCTCATGGACAAGGTACAATGTGTCACAGGTTTTGATAAATACGACACATTTTAACATCCAATGCACCTTTATCTATGTTAGCATTTTTTTACTTAGATAAGATGCTTTTGCTAAAGTAGATACTCCTACAGAAATACCCACTGACCTCACAAGGTCTATTATGTATGCAACAAGCAAATAACCCCTTTTATTTATTTTATATATACTTATATTTTATAACATTATTATAAATTCTATACAATAGATGTATAATTGTCGATTGTCATTGCTTGGTCTGTAATACCACATTCAAAAACAGTAATTATGCAATTTACATTTGTTACTATAGCAAGGGAAACACAAAGAAAGTACTGAAATAGTATAAAACCAGCCAATGGTGAAATGATTTTCCTGCCAAATTAACAATCAAATGCAACATCTGATTTGTCACAAAATACTAAACAAAGGTTTATAGCCCGATTCTACAAATACAGAGATCAGTGGAATGCTGCAGTGATTTTAGTTTGTATTCATATTATTCTGATTTTCTATAGAATATATATATTTAAATACTACACTAATAAACGCAGTTGTTGGTAGCAGGATTTCTGTTAGCTCCATAATAGTTATTTGACAGTTAACATAAACACACAGACATTTAAGGAAGTGTAGAATTGCACCGAGGGGTGTAATCAAATCATATTTTCCAGAGTGTTATTTTACTACATTCTCAGTTCTAAATGGCTTCCATCCACTGGGAGCTTTGTATGTTTATTCTGCTTCCATGTGTCCCACATGATATAATTAAGACCGAAACTCTGTGGCAGCAATTGCCTTTTTCCCAGATTTATACAAAGTGTGCTTCATATTGATTGTGTCTGCTGTAGTTTGTATTTTAGAGCCGTCTGAGTGTCCCTATTAAAAAAAAAAATGAATGCTTATTGAGTGTGATATAGGGATGAAAAACACACAATAAGGAAAAATGCAGGTTTATTGTTAACTGTAAAATATGGCTCATTCTGAGCAAGTATGGCGCATCAGGATATCTAATTTGTTTCATTCAGGATTAAATCCACAAGAGGGACTGACGAATCGATACTCACAGTACGGAAGAGTTGGCTTCTCTAGAGGTGTTGCCCAGCGCCATCGTTCTGCTCCTCCCAACCTGTCAGAGGAAGAATTTCATTCCATTTACTCAATTGAAAGCAAAGCAATCTCACCTTCACACCTTTCAACTGTTATCTCTTCATATGACAAAACTATCGGTAAAACCTCTCATTCTTTAAGCAGCTGTGTCTGTAGATCAATCACACTGTAGGCTAAGAGATTAATGTGTTTAGGACCCTATTAGTATTGCAAAAGTAAACGATTCTCAAATTTATCAAGTTAATTTAATCTTTGCGCTAAAATAAGGTCTTGGCGAACATGTCTGGAGAACTGACGGGAAGATTGTCGTGCATGAAGCCTTAGTGTTATTTCCATGAAATCCATCATCTTCTGTGTGCTAAACATATCGACATCGCAACTAGAGCAACAACCCTGTTAATCCAGACTCGGCTGTCAGTCTCTAGTGCGTGTTTGTGGTTAGACCATTAATCCTCTTTTGTCATATTCATTTGTTTGCAAATTATTTTGAACCCACTCAAAAGGTGGGCTAAGGTGGACAATTGATATTAAGCAAAGCACAATTTGAATAAAAAAAGTGTTATGTATTAAATGTGATACTGGTTCAAAGTATGAAATGCATATTCAATGCATCATCATAACCAGCAGCAATCCAATTAACTGGAAATGAAACTTCTGTCTCAGTTACCTCCTCTCCATGTAGCCTATACTCTCTCTTCTGAATCAGTCCATCTCTAAATTCCAAAAACTACTAGATGAGCCATTTTCAACCTTTTTATTTATTAACCGAGGCATGCAAAACAGTACTGCCTGCAAATTCTGTGAGTTGATATGGCATTTAAGTAGAAATATGTTTTTACTGCAATTAATAAGGGGGACACATTTTTTTATATATATATATATTCTTATTCTGTTTGTATTCTAAATATATACTATATGTTAAAAGTCTAATAAATAAGCAAACACACTAACCTACATATACCGTTCACTGCCAATGTATTCGTTTTGTAGTGCTGACATTTCTAACTGAATGTGTTCCTTTTTGCTTTAATGTCAGAAATACTACACTCAGCCAAGCAACAAGGTCTTAAAGCTCAGGCCCTGCACGAACTTGGCAGCCTTCATCTATTCACAGGAAATAAAAGGTAATATATTATTATTATTGGCTGAGCTCTGTTCATTGTATTTAATTGGCAGGTAATGTCTGTAGCATTGCTTATGCGGCTCCTGTGATAAGAATGCTTTAAACGGGTGGTGTGAGTTTAAAGTCTCCATTTGTGTGTTATTCCAACTTTTTCATTTTTTTTGGCTGTATTTGGCTTATAAATGAGCACAGTAAACTGTCCCTGAATAATACTGTCTGATGTTTCTGTTTATTTCAGGTTTTGTATTCAACAAACCACTCTTTCATTGACAGGGGTTATTGCAGCAAGAGTTCCCTAGACAATATTCAGATTCTGAGCAAAAAAAAATATAAATGCAAATTTATATGACAAAAAAACAAGCTGTCCCACATCTTCGTAAAATATGTCTAAATCACATTTACTTCAGACATGTATATGTTTGCAGAAATGTAGTTTGACAATGCAAAATGCAGTATACTGCCCCAATACTGTAATGTGTACACACAGGGGTTATGTTTAAAGCGCAATTCTGATGCAATATGGTAAAAGTGGAGATAATAGCATCAATGTCCCATTTGTTGCTATGGTGACTGCATCACTCATACCATTTTGCATAATCATTTCTGTTTATACCCAGCCCCTAATATAACTAAAATGTATGTAGCCGTAATAGCCTATGAGATATTGGAAGCCTTTATTGGATTTTATCTCAGACCTCTGAAGTCTTGTAAGCTTAAATGACTTAACATCTTTTACTGTGTTGACACAATAATAGATACCAACTTCGTCTAAAGTCTCCAGCCTCCAATGTGGGATATTAGTGTGCTGGCACAGAAGGACAAGAAGGCACTGATCTTGTGAGCTTACAATTTAGTAACTATCATTAGCATTACTTAATAACCCACATTAAGGTGCTGATATGATTTAGCTTCATAAATAACTAATCAACATGACTTCTATGCAATATGTCATCGTTATCCAGATATTAATATTCATGACATCTCAGCAATATATCATCATTATCCAGATACTTCAGCCTGCCTGTCTACTTGTCCACAATGAAAAAGTGATCAAATAATAGATTTGTATGGCAGACTGAATTGTTAGCTTGGGCATTCTATTACCAGTTAAACGTATCACAGATGCTATATTGAGAAACAAATGTCCATTTTTTCCCATTGTAAGTGGCAGAAACCTTGTTTTTCCCCCCTGAAGAGACTTTTACTGTCTACCACAGGTTTTCAGGGTTGGATCATTCCACTGGGTACATCACTAAGTCAAACTCTGTATAATATTATTTGGGTTCTCTACAATGCCGGGCTGCATCATTCAGCGCCGTAAGCCATACATATCGAGAAATTGCCAAAAAGCATGATTAAACGTTAGATGTTCCAAGACTGTACCAGGAACATGTTTTCATTCTCTTATGTGATATTCATTCCTACACCCATCCTAAGGACTACATCATTAATGTCTTATCATTTCACATTTCTGGAAGCTGCAATGCAGAGATATATTTCCCATTAAAACTCTCAGCAATCTCCCAAATGTGCTAGAAGGAATGAAGCCATAAAAGTGCATTTCTGTTCTTCCTGTTGTAGTACAATCTTGCGGCAAGTGTTAACGAGGCGTCCCCCTCCACCTCCCCCAGGACAGTAGACTTATTCTTAGGAAATGTGTGAAAATTATACTCCTTGGAGTGTACTATATTTATGTTTACTATATTTATGGAGTGTACTATATTTTTGACAGATAAAAGGCATAATCCATTAAAACCTTACGCTACATAAGAAAATTAATTGATATAACCATGTGTTACCAATAATGTTTATACATTTAAAGTGTTGGGAAGTGTGAATGTAAATTGAGGGTCGTTGAATATTTGATTCATAAATGCATCTTGGAATCTAGAAATACCTGCAGAGGCATCGAGGTTCCAATTAGGCTCTTAAAGCAGTGTATATATATATATATATATTATATATATATATGCTTGCTTAGCTAATCAGAGCATAAAGGGAAAAAATGACTGAACCAGGTACCTACATGTTTGGGGGAACCAAAAAAAACTTTTTTTGAAAGGGGGATTTCAACTGCCATATATAACTGCCCACTTGGTTCAAAACACTGCTATTCTATCACTGTCATACCTGGGAACTCTCTGGGTTTAACACTGCTTCTCTGGTTCTCCGGGTCAAGAACCGAATCCTCCGGGTCGCGGGAGAGGGGTCTTGACACGCCCCGCTCCCCGCCCATTTTATCCTTTAAATAGGGGTGTGTTTCCTGCTACCGTCAGCGTGAACTCCCCTGACATCAGCGGGATCTACCATTAACGTCAGTGGGACCGCCCACTGACATCAGCGGGACCGCCCACTGACATCACGGGACCGCCCGCTGACATCATGGGACTGCCCGCTGACGTCAGTGTGCAGTCCTGGCCTCGTCCAGCAAGGGAAGGCTCCGGGTAGCCGGAGCCCAGAAGTTCCCAAGTATGATCACTGTTTCACAGGTTAATCACACATGATTGTCAATGTCTCTTTTGTAGGCTAATCAAGTAGGAATGCTTACAGACCATATTTTCTGTATATTGTATAATACTTTTCAACTCCTAAAATAATACATGATGAGCATTATACATGAGATTGTATAGAATGGATACAGCTTTAGTACTTTTGTGATAACAAAACGCTTGGCTATAATACACTCACCTAATTTAGAACAAATTGTCAGGAAGACTTTATATAAAGTCCATGTTATTTTGTACTGGATTTAATATGCAAATCCCCTTTAGGTGTCCTAAGAAGCATAAAACAGAATTTTAAAAGTTTATCATACTCGAAGTTGTATAGTACCTTACCCAAAAATCAAAGCTTCTTCCAGATTAACCCCTTAATGACAAAGCCTGTACATGTATAGGCTCAAAATGCATTGTTTTCAATGGGTTTAGGGACCGCCCATTGTCCTTAAGGGGTTAATATACTTACTGATATTTCTACCCTTCTATGTAGAAAACAACCAAACATGTACAGATCCCAATAGGTCATTCCTGGAAGTTTTTTTTAATAACAACTTTAAATAGAAATAAAGCCAATGTAAGTGTTTTAACCCAAAGTCTTTGACAGTATCCTTGCCGTATCTGCAAGTTTATAGCATAATGGCCCCTCTAGGGAACATCTCTGTAAAGTTTAAGAAATGGAAATGTTCTAACCCTTTAACTAGAATGTCCTGTAAACAATTTGCTTCGGACACAGTATTCTGCGTGCACTTATTTAAACTAATCACTGATTACAAAAAATAAGCAATCGCAACTGTTTTAGTGTCTGAATAAAATCTGACAATTCATTTTTCTTTCTATTAGCACATCTGCTTTTCATCAGATATTCAACAGCAAATATGATCTCCATTGTGAGTGTCATATTCATATAGCATTTCCAGCGGAGGCGGCTGTCATTGTCATTTAGCATCGACTGCAGGATTATTCCCTAGATTGATTTATTTATTTATTTCTGTTTGCCTCTCATTTAGAACGGGCAGACCTTCCTTCTCTTTTTATGTTGTGATCATTTGTAACTATTAGGAAACACCAGTTTTTAGCAGCACATCTTGCACTTTGAAATACGACAGCTTCAGAGACGTTCACGTTGCTTTGTGGGGTTTAGGATATTTGTCTTTAAGATATCCCTCTATTTCTCTTTATCCATGTAAAGCTGCAAGGGCACCATTTAGAAAATGTTTGAAACATAGCACTCACTGGACTTATAAACCTCGAGATATATGGTCTAAACCATAATCTCTGATTTAGATGAGCCTTTAGGACAGTATGATAATTAAATCGCACTTTATGTAGTCCTGTTTTTTATGTTATAGTTGTAAGTTTTCTTTGGTAACTATTACTTAGGAGCAATGTACATTGAAACAATCCAATCCAAGCCAACAGTACTAATATTTGATACTCACAATAGAAACCTTTATTGCTTACAATAAAAGGCATCCAATACTGTATCGAAGTCCTAGAGGCGTAAACACACACACACACACACACATATACTGTGTATATATATATATATATATATATATAGGATTCGAACACTCAGACCTTGACAAAGCTAAGCGAGTTAATGTTGTATCCATTGGTAAATTCTCCCAAAGGTGTCATATTTTGATGCATTTTATTTGTTGCAGAGCTGCTTTCAAATGCTGGTGTCAGGCCCTTGATGAAATGCTCAACATGCCTGATGCTCTTAATTCATGGCAAGAACTCGATAGCTCCCCAGGCAGCAAAAGAAATGGAAGATCTAAAGATTACAGTGAGAAATTTCTCTGTCGAGCGGGAATATGGGGTTGTTTGCTGGCTGCCGTCATCACCGCTAAAATGTCTCGGTAAGTATTTGGAAGGGGGAAAATATCCATGTGATTTATTTTTATTTATTACCTAATGCTTAGTGCCCAGAGGGGAGCCATAAAAGCTTCTCCTTGTACATGGCGAAGACATAAAATATTATAGCAGATAAAGTAAAAGCTTCTCCTGTGACTGCTGAAATGTCTGTGGATTTCCCATTACTTTGAAATGGTAAGTCTGTGTTTTGTATAGGACCCTTTCTTCCTAGTAATGAGTAAATCAGGGCACTTCTTATGCCTTTGAGGATCTAAGGGGCGTTCGATCCTTTTAAAAACGTACACATACTTCATCCTGTGGCGTGTGTTAGAAAACTTACACCCATTCTGAGTTATTATAAAGAAATTACATGTAAATGCAATGGCTGTGCATATTCAGTTTCCTTGGATTTTATTAGTAATATGGGACAAATCATTTAACACTATTTCTTACCTAAAAGATGAAGACTAAAATGTATAGGGTTACAATAGAAGGCATTTCCTCAATGAGAGATAGGATTCTTCGTCACTCTTGTATACATAGGCTCCCCTTCACGTGGAGCTGGATATAATGAAAGTCACCCCCTTTTTCCCCAGGCCAGCCCTGAATTGTGTGCCCATTTTCTTCCTATGCCCATAAGCCTAAATCAAATTCGTAAATATTTATTTTGCTTTAATGATTGTTGTTGTAATTATATTAGGTTTTTCTTTTTTTCGTATATTTTGTAGTAGTGTCATAGAATTAAATGAGGGATGGTCTAGCTAATACTGTCTCTTCCAACAACTTGTCTAAAATGTTCAGGATTCCAGTAGTTATTAATCACTAGGCTATTTTTAAACCAGCTGAAGATTTAAAATAACTCTTAGAACTTTGTAGAAGCCTGCATTATTTAATGTAGCTCTGGATTTTACAGAGACTTTTCAGCCACATCACGCAGCGTCACTCTAGAGACAATCTCTCACCTTATACTAAGGTGGGATCACTGCGATGCTTTGTTTCGTGAGCATACTTACGCTGACTCTACATTTGAAAGTAACTAAAAAAGTGGGACTTGTTTTCCAGGGCTCCTTTTAAATGACTTTTGCATCTATGATAAAAATAAAAATATTTTCAAAGTCAATTTTTGGTTTTGTCTTTAACGACTCTTGTATATAACAAAGCCCATTGATATACATGTGATAGTTTTAGCTTTAAAGTAACAGTGTAGTCTCATGATTTCTTTAATGGATATACTAGTCTATTTTCCCTGGAGTCCATTGCTGCATACAAATCAGTGCAGGCACTTCTTCCTATATGTACAATAGTAGCCGGCCAGCCGCATGTTTGCTAGCAAAGCATCAGTATTTTGATAGCATACATGTGATTGGCTATCGTTACTCCGACTAATTTCATTGAGAAGTCAGCTCTCATTTGGCAGAAGGGCAGAATAACACTGTGCATGTGCAAGAAATTTGTTGACAAATGGCAAAAGAGGAGTTGCGTAAGACCAATATCTAAAGAATGCAATGTAGTCCATACAAATGGACCTTGACAAAGATCTGTTTGATGGACAAGTCCTGCAATGCTGTGTGTTCACGTGTTGTTTAATTGATCTATACCTGAACTACATGGAGGAGAAAAAGATTGTAGCACAGTGAAGGAGAGGACAAAGGGTCTCTGGGGGGATGACAGTTTTATTGGCAATGAGAGGGAGACTGCCACAACTATCTTGGAACAATTTCAAGTATACATTTGTACATTCAGTGCATGCATACTTTTGTAACAGGAAAACAAATTGCACAACAGAAGGTTTCTGCGCACACCAACTATTAAAACATTAGAGGGCACATTACCCCAGACCTACCTGTTTCAATGAAAATTCCGTTATGAGCTTTCTTGGGAAGCCGACTGTTAGGAAACCAGCAGCCAACTTGGTTGTAGACAACGGGAGCTCTATCAAGACAACTCTCTAGTCCTGTGAGCTATTTCTAGTTAAACACTTAGAGCCTTCACTTGCATACCTGTAGAGACCAGCATTTTGGCTACTGCACTAGATGACCAAAACCCTCAAGTGGCAGAATAAACCCAAATGCTTTGAAACAGACTTTATTTTCCGCCAATATATATTATTCTGTGGTATAGAATACAGAGTGTGTATGATTTCCTAATTATCATAACTATTAATTTTAGGAAGTGATGGTTGAGATCTGCAATTGAAATAATGCTACAATGATTTATGTATACTTTAAATATTTGTGAGCGTAAAAAGCTACAAATGTGTGGGGCAAACAGCAGTGTGTTTGATGGATTAGAGAAGTGTGGAATATATGCCTCTGGAGTATAAACTGGAGGATCTCACTTGCTAATGAGTTTCACCCTGCCAAGAATCATTTACAATTTACATATCTCACTTGTGCTGCAATGCATTTTCTATAGCAGATTGCATACCATTGTGTAACACATCCATGAATTGATAATTATCTCTCAAGACAATATTTGTGTTACCAGCCAAAGAATGTTTGGTATAATAATAGAAATGTCACAGTTTTGTTTGTGAAACACCATTAGATTTGAAATGTTAGAGTGACTGTGGTTGTGTATAGCGTACAATAGTTTTATTACTTTTGTTTCAAATGTATCTTTGATTTAGTAAAAAAAAAACAATATAGTTAGTATGTGAAGACATTATAACATAAGCTAAATTTAGCACCTCCCTCATCTCTGTTCTCTTTTAATAGAAGCAGATTGTGGTTTTTTTTTACCTAAATAAACAGCATTATGGATAGCTGCATTTTTTTCTATGTAGCGGTTAAGTAACCAAAAAGAAACCCTGTGGGGTTTATTCTCCTGCCAACTCTTGCCTTAGAGAATGAGAGTTGTGGTTTAATTAACTGCATGATGAAAGGCTGTCCATGTCAAGTTTCCCTATCAGGAAGGGCTGAGCTGGCCTTGTATAATGTTCAACCGGTGATGTGACATTCAAGAAATCTTAGTAGTTGGGCAATGTGTTATATATGGCCAACCAGTCTCAGAGGTTCCCTGAGGATGGACCTTCATGATGTATAGTGATGTCTGTGAAATGAAACTCCCACATTAGAGAACAAAACATTATTTCATCCTCCCTTTTATTTCATCCGGTTTACTCATTTAATTTTTCTTCCTTCCACATTCTCATTGCCCTTCATTGCTTCCCCTTACTTAAAAATGTGGGCTGGGAGTGGTTATTTTTATTTAGTGTCTTTATTTTAGTGTATTTTCTAGGCCTACTGTTTTTACAGTAATTACAGTTCAAGTTATATTTACGGTAAATGTTGACAAAATGTTGATGCTTCTGGTGACCTTGTTTCGCTGTCCAAGGTGAACTTCCACCCAAATCTCTGTACTTTCGCTGACGTCCTCTCACCCAATTTCACCAAAAGCGCCATCATTTTGGTGGAAATTTTTCAGCCAGTTAGCCACACATTAGATAAAGTCAGCAACAGAAAAATAGATATAACTTTAAATGATGTCAGTGGAGGGTATGGCAGGTTTTCCTACATTTCTTAATGCTTTATAAAGACTGCATGGTCACCACTTCACTGTAGTATGCTGGTAAGCATGGTCAAAAGCTCAGTAGTGTTGCAGCCCCATGCATGCTACCACATCCTGGCAGATTTAATGAATGCACCTATAGAAATCAGTGGGCGAAGGGAAAATTGCTTGCGGTCCATTATTCAGGACACAGAGGGTCTACCAGATAGCAGCCATAGGTGAAGTTAATGCCTGTACACCTAGTGTTCCCTCTAGTTTCACTGCTAAATGCTAACAATACCATTGCTATAAAGAGCAAGATTGTTCTGCTTGAAACTGATAGATAACTGATAGATAACATCAAGTGAAGGCCTGCTAAAGAACGGATGCTGTTTTTGTTTATGTGCCATAGGTATATATTGACTTCTAATTTGAAAAAGAGGACAGAATGCTGCATGCTTTCAGCAGCACTTTACAAGGTAAACAATGCAAATGTATTTTGATCATATTAGCGTAAAATACGAAAAAAAAAACTGTTTGACATTGTGACAAGGGCAAACTGTAGTTCTGAAGTGGAGAAAAGGACATTGATTTCCTTAGCCTAATATTTACCGACTTAACATATTCAGACATATTCTTTGTCTTAAAACAAATAATTTTAAATTAAATATTCCATAATTTATTTCTGATTCCAAAATCTAGGCTATGTTTCGAGTGTCTCTGCCACATCCCAAGGAGGATCGTGATTATGCATTGTATGAGATTGGAGATGGCTGTGAAGTATCAGAACTGATTCCTGGAATAGACCTTTTTTCTGATCAATACAGAGCCGATGTCAATACTGTTGTTGCCTGTCTGAGCTTCATCATGTTCGAGTTGCATTCTGCTGGTCACAATCTTGTGGTTAGTTGCCGGTTTACATGTACAGTATTTAGACATCTTTATATATACATTTGTTTTTTATTAAACATTACTAGAGTGCAGTTTAAGGAGAAACATAACAGAAAAGGAGAAACACTTCCTTTAGGGCCCTGCAAAGCTATGTTTCCCAAATCAAATTTAAATCTTCAAGTTTTATATACAATTAAATATAAACCAGAAGATTTGGAAATTTTGATAGCTTGGTATCCTAAAGACACGTGCTGATGATGCATGGTTACCCACCTCCTTTGCCCGCACACAATAAGGCAACCGTAGACTGAAAAAAGAGGAGGGGATCTACCGGATGTTTGGAGAGCCACTGATCATAAATCAAACAATGAGTGCGCCATATTTAAAAACAGATGGTAAAGATATTGTAGTGAAGTAATTGTTGGGCTTACAGCAAAGTGCACTCCAGTATAAGTTCCCCTCAGAATAACCAAGGGTTTGCACACTGACAAGTGGGGTTTGCTGCATAGTGTTGTGTGCAGTTGATGAGGAAAAGAAGATAAATAGAAGAATAGAGAGAGTAGAGACAAGGAAAAAATAGAGGAAGGGGAAGGAAAGTATGAGTAGACATTAGAAGACAAGAGGTGTGGTGGATAGTGTTGTAAGGGATAGGGGAGGGTGACTGCCAGATAGTAGGAGGAGCACTAGGAGGAGAGATGGGAGAGAAGAGGAAGAAGAGAGCAATGGAGAAGGAAGTAAGGTATATATATATATATATATGTGTGTGCATATCACGGCGCACACGCTAGTATATAGATATATGCATGTCCTGACTTCAGATACGGGAGGGATATTAATAAAAGCTCTAACCGTTATATATATAACAAAGTTCTTTATTTACTAAGTAGTAGCTAAACTAGTTTATCAGCGAAATAGTTATCAGCCATACATTATTTACAAGCTACAGTATTAGGGGTGTGAGCTCCCTCCTCGTAGGGAACTGACTGACACAAAACCCCTTTTCTGCCTTGATGCAGAGGAAGTATTTAACAACCTCTTTCTTCGTTATGAGCTGTGAATGAGCACAGTTAGAGAGTATTGTTACCCCTAGTCTGGATTCTTCACCTGCAGCCTGTGTCTAGGCAGGTAGCAAATCAGTGTCACCCGTGATCAGCATGCGTCAGTATTACTTACAGATAAAAACATAAAACTCCAGAGCAGATTAAAAAAGAAATCTGCCCATCTAGTCTGCCCATTTTCCTAGATGATATTAGCATGATTGAGAGTTACAGATACAAGATGATTGGTATAAACTGAAAGACATAGGCGGAATGCATGCAGTAGGGAAAAAAACGATCCGTAAAACTCATTATACAGATAATGTGATTAGCTATTCATATTATATTGTTATTTGCAGGTTTTGCCATTATTCACATTGTACCAGTATTTTGTTTCCATGGTTTGTCGTGACCCAGTTACATCCATAGAAGGAAGGATTCTTAAGGTATGTCAAATAACATTTGGTGTTTACTGACCTTGAAATAAACAGATAGTAGTGGCTTTAACCAGCACCAGTCATGCACAGCTAAGTGACATTATCTTAACAGCCAGAAATTGGCCTTGGCATTCACTTTTGTCAGATCCATCTCACTGACATGGGCTTCACAGTTTATTTTAGGAATCCAAATGAAAAACAATTTTGGTTAAAACAGCTACATTTTCCGTAACAGTGTGCGGTCCCTTGGCAGTATTAGCTTACAATGTAGCTAATGTTTATTTTATTTCATAATTCACCTTATTACATGTTATCTTTGAGTTTGATATTCTCATAAAGCATTGTCTAAATCTATGGTTTCTCATGTGTAAAACATATTTATACTTATGTTTCAATAGTCTGGCTTACACACATATATATATATATATATATATATATATATATATATATATATATATATATATATATATATAATATGTATCTTCTTTAAGATTAAAGTCCTTACTGACCTGCATCTGTTTACGGAGGCATTTCATGAAATTTCCATCATCAGTCATGGCAAGCGAATTCCTAGGAGACCACACAAAGGTTTCAAGCCTTCTGGAAAACCCAAGGTAACATTTTGTAAATAATTTCATATACAGACAACAGATTTATAAAAAAGAAAAGAGTTTGGTAAAAAATGGCATTTGATAGCAGAAGAGCCAAGTATAAGGATCTTTAAAATATAATTACTTTTCATGGTAAATAAAAAATAATAATATAAATAAGACTACATGTGGAATATGGAATAAGTACAAAATTGCTTAAGTTTTCTAAATAATGTATTTCTACCACCTAATATGCAGTCCACAATTCTCTCACAAGCACATCCGTTATACTTCTGTTTAGTAAATACTAAATTGTGATTGGCTACCAGCCTGCGGCCGGGTTCTGTGAATAACTTAAAATAGAAGGTAGAGAAGAAATAAATGCCAACAAGGATTCACACATGGTTATCTAACCAATTCCCTGGGGTACAGCAAACATCGGAGCTTAATTACTTCTACGCATTATAAGGGTTCTTATAAGAAAAGAGGCATTCACGACAGGGGACATGTGAAATATATATTCCGCTGTCAGCCTGTGCTCTGTGATAAATACAAGAAGACAAAATATTTGACAAATACAGTGTTGGGTATCCCCAAGAGTGCTGTAAAGGAGAGCTTTTCCTTCTCTTTCATAAAGGGATGGTCTAATGCCCATGTCACCCCATATAAGAAGAATACATATTAAAGTACTCTGTGAGCACTTTGATATGCATTCTTCCAAAATGAAAAAACTAAATAAAACTAAAGCATTTACCTGACACAGACATGGCTGACCAGCAGCTGCAACAGTCCTCCTCCATGGTTTGACTATTTTTGTCACTGGTTGGCTGCTTAAAGCAGTCATTGAAATGAATGGCATCGCCTTCCGCATACGTGCACAGGCGCATTCAAATGTTTGAATTGTCCATACAAATCAGAGAAAACTAGGGAGTTTTCTCTGATTTGTATGGACAATTCAAACATTTAAAGGAACAATGCAGCTATCATATTCATTAATGTTCATATGATGGCTGGAGTGTCCCTTTAAGTTGACAAAGTTTAATTAGAGCGATCCCTACTCTATTCACTTAACTAAGTGATGCTATGACCCACTCCTCCACTAAACTAATGGAAGGTAGTGGTAAAAATAGGTAGGGAATTCAAGTCCCAATGTATTATATTCCAAACCTCCTAGTTCCTCGTGTTTGAACTAGTGTGAGCTATCATTAAACCCTTCAGTTTGTAAGCTTTCTAATTTCTAAGCTTAATGATCTTTAGGATGGGGTGATGCAGAAATGTTTATGAACCATGATAGCATCATTGGAGATGATGAAACATCTGAATTAACTGCATACACCCAGTGTGAATGAATGAATGAATAAAAAAAATGAACAGAGATTGGTATATAGAGACATTTTTGTAGTTAACCACTAAGTACAAGTTTGTACTCAAAGGACTATGGATTCAAAGGCTTGAAACCTGTTACATTAATACCCATGATGAATGCTTGGTAATGTCAGGCTATAGAATAGGCAAATAATAAAGTACCTATTTATATGACATCAATGTCAACCTTAATGAAAAATGCTAACAGGTAAAAAGTATATTTGGGTAAGCATTGAAAAATATGGCTGGATGTAGACCAGAAAATGTTTAAATGCCTCCAGGAAATGTCTTGGTGTTGAAGAAGAAGTCACAAGAACAGTTTGTGTTTCTTGCCCAGGGATCGCCCACGTAATCAGTTAGGAAGCTAAGTCTTCATATAGAGATAACAGGCTACTTATAATGACAGACGTATGTGTGGGAGAGAACTTAGTGTATATCAAATACCAATCCATATTATTTGAATTCACAAGAAGACAGACGGATAGCAATTAAAAAAAATATTGACAGATCTTTCCTTAATGTGTCAGTGAAATCAAAATAGCTGGGGGAGGGTTAATCAGACTTAAATCTAAAATATCACAATTCACAAATATGTCAAAAATAGATCACAGATGTCAGTGATGTTCTATGCAGTGTCTGATATGTGTATGTATAAAATAGTAACTTGTAAGTTGTAGAATTATTAAAACTATTAATAATCTTCTTAGAGTAAGAAAAACAAGCTGGACGTACCCTGAAAATGTTATGACACAAGGTCCTCCTTTTTTGGAAAATGTAATTACAAGTTGTTTACAGTCTTTTGATTAATTCTTTTAACAAAATTAATTTAAAAGCGTTACAATGAAAATTTAATGAAAACGCTTCTCAATTGTTAATTCTTAACAATTTTTTTCCAGATCTCTCCGAAATTTACATCTTCAGATACAGTGCTATCCAGAGAAAACCTACAGGTAGAAAGCATTTAAATTCATTTTTTATAGATTTTCCATATAATACGTTTTCTAGAATGTTACAATTTTGCGGCAAAGACGTTGGGTGTAGAGTGAGTTTATTTCTATACCACTACCTCTTGTGATTTCAAGCCATAGCAACATACTTCAAAAATGGTGCAAAGTGAGGGCATCATGAAAAATGATGTACAGAGCAAATCTGTGAACAAAAACCTTCTGGAGTTCTGAAGAAAACCACTTGCCCTGTTATGTCTGCCATCTAAACCTGGCAATTGTCACCAATGTATCATTTTATTGCGGCCAAACCCAAAAAATAAGAAATAAAAAAAACAACACATGCTAAACACTTGGTAATGACCAGGAAATGTAGCACCAGTAGTGGAAGAGAGGCCCGCCGGACCTCAAGGTGCGGCCCGTGTGAGATTTGCTGCCAGGGCAACCGGGATCACAAGGGCCCTGCTGCTTACCTTTGGGAGGGCCTTTTGTACTGCACAGGGGAAGCGGAACCCAGCATAGTCACGTTAATTTACGTCACATCACATGACTCTGCTCCATTCCTGCTTCCTCTGTGCAGTACAAAAGAAGTTGCTTGCACTGAATGCGAACAACGCAAAGGAAGTAGTGGCCCCTGTGGAAGTCTGCTAGCGGCACAGAGAGAGCTGCAGTGAAGGTAAGGGGGTGTATAAATGAGTATGCGTGATTGAGGGCATGAATCTGTGAATGAGTATATGAATGAATGAGTGTGTGTGTGATAGCATGGATGTGTAAGCACAGGGTGGCTGTAAGTGATGTGCAGACCCCATACTCCTGGCAGCATCAATACACAAGGGGGCAGCTAGCCAGGTTTCAGCATGTATTGGCTGACTTGGCATGATAGGAGTATGATTGCTAACAGCAATCACAGTCCTATCATGCCTAGGTTCCAGTATTTACTGGTTGCCTGGGCATGATAGGAATGTGATTGCCCAGGCAACCAGTACATGCTGGAACATTGTTATTGAATTTTTTGTACAATTTTGGTGTGTAACTTACTTTTATTAAAAGTGTGGTTATTTATCTTTAAAGGTGGGGGGGTCATTTTCAGTTTCGGCTTTGTCTAAGTGGACCCTGAATTTTTTGGTTTCGGTCCAGAATTTTTATTTCGGTGCATTAAATAGATTTATTTATTTTTAACTTATCCAGAATCCTGAATTTGTAGTCACATCAGAGGAAAAAAAATTCTAGGCCCAGAAGTCAGTGAGAGGAAAAGTAAAAGGTTTCATGTTATTTACTCTAGTTTAATCTGCATATTTTATTAAAGACTAAAAAAATATATATTCAAGGTGGTGGTGTGTCAAATAAGCCATTGGGACTCACTGATATTGTAAAATCTACCTTTACTCAAACGCTGTTAACTTTAAAACTTCAGAGTAAAGTCCTAAATGTGATATCATTGTCGTATTAGTTCACTGTACTGATGACTTGGGAATGTCTATATAACCTAGCCACAGATAGCACAAGCATACATGTCAGGATCTGAGTGTATTTTAAAGTGAAATTTCACAGCTATTAATTCATTTTTATGTTACAGTAATTATCCACTGCTATTTGTAAATAAATAAAAATGGAATATGAAGTGACCAGTTAGAACTGAGTGACAGGTTAACCAGAACTCAAACGGCTGAAGGGACTGACTGGTGAAAATGGTTGTCTCCAGGCTGACAATCTGTACTCATGAGAGAATTAGTGTCTTGGATTTGTGATACTGTAGTCTGAAGAGGGGACATAAGAGATTTTATTGAGATGTATTAGCTCACTAAATGGCATTGCAAACCGTATCTTCTGGAATCAATATGGCAATATCAGCAGGATGAATGGCCCCTTTAACAAAGTATGGACTGTATATATCTAGTTCACACACACACACATGCCACTGCCATCGTCGCCTTAGTGACCATAATAAAAAAAAACCCACTCAATTGTTAAATTACAGTAAATCGTTCTTTTATATTCATAGGGAAACTTGAATTTAGTAATTGAACTCTTATCAGGCCAAAAGATGGAGGAGCTTTTGAATGCACAAGCACTGTAAGCAAACGTTTATTATACGTTTGGCTAAATTGTAGTAACTGTGCTGTTGTCAATGTCATAACCACTACATCTGTGGTCTTCTATATATATAAAAAAAGTTAGTTGTATGTACCGGTATTTCTTCAAGTTTATGCATAGTGATTACTTTTTTCCTAATTTGATGTCGCTAGATTTCTGATAAAATGTTTCTTTTCAAAACATATTGTAGCTTACAAAGCTTATTCACTGGAGGAATATTTTTTCCATTTAGTATCAATGTACTCCCTGTCTTTTGTCATGACTAATATTACCCTTGGGCATCTTTTACTAGAATAAAAAAGTCTGAACTCTTCTGTAGCAATATAGCAATGCTTACTGCCTGATTCCCAAGAGCTGCAACCGTTGTATCTGAGGTTTAAATAATCACGAAGAAGGCATTTAATTGGAGGACAACAGACTGCCAAGAAACTTTCAGTGACACTCTTTGGAAGTTCTAACAGAACGTACAGATATAAACATAAAATAAGAAGCATAATACCATTTATTCAGATGAACAAACGCTAGGGGCATTAATATATATGGCAATAAACTTTTTAGGTATCTGACATAAAAATCGGGAATTTATATGTAGAATTCAATTTCTATAGAATAAAAGAAGCTAAAATCTAGCTTCAAAGGCTCTTGATAGTCTGGAATCTCTAGGCGTTAACACCAGTGTTGCTTTTCCTAAGCACACGGTTATTCTCTAGTTATGTCCCCAGTCCACCGAACAAATTATTGTCTGAAATAGTAGGCAGCGCTGTGTAAATCCAGTCTTCAAAGGACAGAGACAAGCCCGCTTTGGGGTAATTCTTAGCACATTGTTTTGACATTTGACAACATTTAATTAGTTTATTTCAAGCTTATTAAGGAAACTCTGATGCAGAGGCAGTCTGGTAAAGAATTGGAAGTAATTACTACCTTACATGTTCAGATTTGAACACTCTGAACATTCTGCAACCCATTTGAAATACCAGTCCACCTAGACTGCCTCTATGTTCCTTTCTCGTCTTTCCTGTAACATTTCATTTGATAAGAGGGTATAAGAGCGTATCATAATAGCCTAGCCTGCTAGGTTAATGTTACCAGCATGTCACCTACAGTGCTATGGTTATAGCACACTATGATTTGTTTGGAACACCATTGTTTAGTGTTCATTAGCTTACTCAAATAAAAATATGGTAACGTAGCAATTTAGGACACATGCAGACTTTCAATTATATTAATGTCACGTCAGTATGAACGAAAAGGAGCATACAAGTGCAGTTTGCCCTGCTAAGACATAAACTGAACAGGACTGCTGGTTGTTGCTTAATAAGCAGACCTGCTCCGTTTCTATCTTAGTAGAAACAGGCATCAACAAAATAGAAGATGCACATCACAAACAGGGCTTCCTTGGTTTATAAATTACAAAATAATGAATAACAGTTACATATGGCTATTTCTTTTAATTCCAGGCAATAGAAGACATTCTTAACAGAAAACCAAGTGCAACTCTTCTTTCTGTTTGTGATCAAGCAGCTATGGATAAATTCATGCTGGCTAAAATGCATTTCATACTAAGGCTGTCTTCAACATTGAATGCCATCCCTGAAACGATGAACAAATCTACATATGAAGAGAAGGAAGTGTCCAAAAATCTGCGAAGCAAAGCTATCGAGGACGACTCAGTTGGTAATATGGCCAAGTGCAAAAAGCAGAATGTATAAACCCTTGTTCTATATCCCAGGCCAGATCATACTTTGTATTCTGCATGAATGAGTTGTAGCACACCTTTTGGACCTGAAATGGCCAATAATGGTGTGGAATATTGAGGTTCTACTGATAAATCAGTATTTTTAGTGTATCATACAACAATATTTCTATTACATGTACTAATCTATTATATATGTCTGTGTAACTGTTTATCTTTGTAATACCATTCAGCACACACACATCCAAAAACGAATGAGGCTGATATCCCAGTGCAACTTACTGAACAGGTCCATACCATTCCAAGGCTGAAGGTATGATTACTTCAAACTGTGACTTTTTGTCTGTATAGTATGTATACTAATTGCCATGCAAAAAGCAGAAAGAACAAAGTGTGGAAAGCACTAAAGAACTATTTCCTACTATCTCATCAGGGGTTATTTGGTAAATGGAGTTGTGGTTTCAACTTTTTTACACTAAAGGACAGCAACTATTTTCATGTTTTCACAATGTCTTTGCTCACCTGCAATGTACCTCTTTCTCTTGTTTTTTTAGCAAATGTAGGACCTTCTTTTAAAACCTTCTTTTATGACCCCAGGGATCTCTAGTAGAACAGATGAACCCCTGTTATATTGCTTGTGGCTTCAGGGGAAATTTATAGGGAACCCTCTGGTCACTGTGTGCAGACCTATGACAGCTCTGACATCGATCGCACGCTGTGAATGAAGTACTGTCACAGGAAACCCGATCGCGGTCTCTACAGACCCTGCGAGTCCCTGCCACGTGAAGAGGATTCTCTGGCGACTTAGTGATCATATCCCCATGTAAATCCCAGAAGAATGTAACAGCACTCAATTAGACCACTATCACAAATTTGGGCCCCAGCTGTCAGGGGGCGCCTAGGCTACCTAAGGTGTTAAAGCATTCAGGATGCAGACGCAGAGGGGGCAGCTGGGAGCGCTGACCTAGGTTGGGCCAAAGGCAGTGTCCAAGGTAAAGACACCATTGCACCTCAGTAGTTCTTGCTGGAGACACTTTTCGTTGTTTGCCCCTTTATGATTAATAATATAATAAGAGAGTTAAAACCACAACTCTCCTGACAACTTATCCTTTACTGAATAAACTTTATTTTCAAGTAGTGATCTGATTAATAAACAAATAGAATAACAATAGATACAATGAGGTATTTCTGCATTTTTTCTACCCGTTTACATCCTTTATTGGTTTAAAGTCTAGGTTTCACATTATGAGTGAAAATTTTTCTTATCAATATCTAGTGGTTTAATACATTTTCATGGAAATGAGTCTAATTGTGTCACACAGTGATCCTGTGGTAAATTAAAGTAAAAATGTCATAGTCCCCAATGTGTTCATTTCACGTTATGACAAGCCTGAACCCAGCCAAGTAACATGCTTAAACTATTATTTATTATCTTTGTTTGTTTTGTTTGTTTCCTTTTCCTGTATTAAAACAGAGAATCTTATTAAATGAAGTTGAGAAAAAAACAAACGCAATTCTTCTTGATTTACAAACGAAAAAACACGGCCAACTCTCGCAGTGCTCTGCGGGAGAACTAGAAATGGCAACCGAGGCAAGGCTTCAGCTTTCTGTGGTAGCTCAGCAGAGGCATCAAACTGCTCTGAGGTAAACATTCAATGTGAGTCAGGTTTCAAAGTCAAAGCATAAAGCTTCATCTACAAAGGAACCATGACAGTCCAAACCACTTTACAACTTACATCTGGATAATTGAAGAAAGAAACACCTGTTTATATGTTTGTAAAGCTGTTCAGTTTACTAAACAGCCAATGTTAATTTGCGCCTTTTTCCAGCTCATTGATTTTTTTCTCAGCAATGTTTTATTATTATACCATGAGCATGTAACTACAACTTAAATGGTTACAATGCATATTGTCTGTTTTTTTTGCCACGAATTAGTGTATCCAAGTGAATTCCCATAGGGCAGGCCAGCTATCACGCAAAAGATCCAAAAACCTCAAAGAATCTGGAAATGCACAAAAATTAATTTATGAATTGTTCTTGAGTTTTTGTGTGGCCTGAAATTACGTGATTTAGTGGCCCAGTAAATGCAAGCGGAGTTAATCTTTTTTGCACATGATAGATGTGTTTGATGTTTGAACACAAATCCAAGGTAAAATCTATAAGGTGAGTTCTTTATCACGTTACATTTTTTTGGAGGGACTTTACGAAATATACAAAAATATGTTCTACTCCCAATAATAGTGTGGCCATGGCATATTCTGCAATGCAGTTGCTCCAAAATGCGAAAATATTTACCCACAGAAGTCAGCACAGCTTCGGAAATGTTTTGCCGCCTGTTCAAGGGACTGAGAAGGTAAATGGGGGTATCATACATTCTGTATCTGAACGCACATCGTAACCCATACTTATCAAGTGCTCGCTTTCTAGAATTCGCAAAATAGGGGCACGTTCTATAGCCTGCAATACATTTTCTACCGCTTTATCACCAAATTACAGTATATATTTTGCTAGGTATAAACAAGTCACAGTTAATAGAATATGTTCCATGCCCTGTATTAACATGCATATTTAAGTGCACATTACTAATTTATATAAAAAGGTCAGTTAATATAATATTTAGGGTAGCATGTCCTGGATGCATTTTAACTTATCATTCCAATAGTAGCCCAATTATGAAAAGAAAAATAGAAAATACCTTTAACTTACATACTCACAACCTAAATGTTGTCTTAAAGAAATTATAATAAGGAGAGTGACCAAGCCCCCAGCATTTCATTACAGGATCTGCCATGCGAAACAGAGGCCAGAGAGCGGTTAAGCATGCGGAATTGGCTGAGATGCCGTCTAGCCTTGGTCAATGCACTTGTACTACAGATGCGTGGCATGGCAAAGCAAGGTAATGCAAAAAGCTGCCTGCTTTTTGGGGAGTATATTCTGTTCAGAGGTAAAGTATTTTTAGAAATCTGGGTTTTATCTTACCTTATTCACATCCTGTAATAAGGATTTACAGAATTTTAGCGTGAATTATACCCCCCCCCCATATGCTGCCACTTTGAAATGGATGAATCAAAAGTGTATTAGTAGTTTAGTTTTTAATGAGAATGTTTTCTATTTCCATCAATATAAAAAAGGTTTGGTTTAGGAAAAAATAGTATACAGTATACATTTTTTACAGTCAGATCTTACCAACCAAACTGAGATAAATTAGCATGCAGTATATAACTTCATCTTTGGTCATACGCTAACATTGGCATGAGGAGCATAGCCCAATACAGGAACCTAATGCAGAGAGAGCTATGTAGGATAAACCAGTGTGTTTCAACAGGACATGGCATCATATTGTTAACTGGAAAGGTTAGATATGTTTTTTTAATTGTTTTTATAGACAAGGACATATTAGATGGTGCTACCATTGTAACCGAAGGCATCATGGAGGCTGAAACGTTGGGTGACTTTGAGACTCAAGCTCATCTCATGCTACAGGCTGCAATTCTGGATATCCAAGAGGGCCAGCCTAAAACAGGAGTGCAGTACCTGCTACAGGTATACTGTGCATTGTCAGATGATTCAGTTATATTCCCCATAAATTACTCTTCCAAAACAAGTGTTGCCTTTCTTTATGCAGTCAAAGAAATGACTTATAGAATATATGCTGGGATCAGTATATTATGTTACATTAATAGATTATCATGGCTCATAGAAAGTTCACTATATAATTGCATATATACACTGTATAGTGTTAGATTTACCAACATTTGTTATTACCATGGTGATGTTTACATCATACTTACATCATAAGTATTGACTGGATCTCAAGACCTAGGCCAGCATTCCCAACCATCCAAATTATCCAAAATAGTGATAATGCATTAAATGTTATATATATAGTATTTGCTTTAAAACAGTATGTAGTCTTTCTTTAGAACATTGCCATTGTACAGGAAAGCAACTTCACAATGACTCAGTATATGTACATGGTCTTTTTGAGAAAAAAAGAAAGAAAAATGATATTTAGAGGATTACGAGTACAGTTTCAAGTGAAATGGCAAGTAGGATGGCATCAAGCTTTGAGTAGAGCCATAAATACAGCCCCTGTACATTAGCGATGACTTTGATGTAAGTAACACCAGACAAATGAGTATGTAAATCACTCATAACAGTAGTAACATAACACCTAGTATTTATACAGCACCCTTCTCCCAATGGGGAATTAACTGAATCAGCAACTGAATAATATTTATCATTACCCAATGAATGGTACTCAATGTATTGGCCTCAGAAGGATGAAGGGCTGAGTTGACCCTGCTGGGATTTGAACCGGCAACCATGAGGTTTGAATAGGCTCTGCGGTCATTGGCATTTGCCACTTGAACTGCAGTATTTTGAAGTTGTTTTCATTGAGATTGAAAATGGCAATAAATGGATGCTGTAAAATTAAATATAATAACAATGTAAGAAAAGCAATTCTGGGGCAAATTTCTAAATATGGAGGAATCACATGGAATATCGATCACCAATCAATACCTTTACAAATATGACTCATTCTCTTACATGCCATATATGAATAACAAACAACATACGTTTGAACGCTGTTGCACTTTAATTTAACCCCGAAACACCAGAAACTACCTTGTCACCTATGGATAGTCCAGTCCTAGTCTATGCAGGGGCTGTGGTTCATAACTCCCCATATAGATCATGGGATTTGTCATCCACTGTTTGCCAGTATGTATTGTCATTGATGTGTCAAAAGTCATAAAAATTTAATTATTAAGCAATGTTTTCATTTCTCCTTTCTAAATGATTTTTCCAACATGTTCCCCATGGTTCTGTGGACAGACACACAACAGATTGTCTTTTGGTCTATTTTATTGTATAGGTCATTGCACATTTTTTAATATAATACATTTTTTATCTGCTTAAAACAGAATATAATCCACTTACTCAAAGGAGAGCATTTAATTTCTCCTGCTGCATCCTTAATACTTGCTCAGAGCCTCATTCTTACGGCTGACTTAATGGAAATGAAAAAGGAGGAAGACCCCCAGGTCTTTTGGACGAAGCAGCTAAGCACTTACACGTTAGCTCACGAACTCATCATTAAACAAGTAAGTACAGTTCATTGATGCTCAGTATGCCCATAATAAATGCAAAAGAAAACAGTTGGATAAGTATGGTTAAGGGCCCTTGATGTGGCTGTCACTGGAACGTCAACAGTCAGGGCAATGTATGTCAGTAGGTCTAGATGTCCACTTGAACCAAGGACATTTATTTAACTATTTAAATCCAATCCATGAAAAAAATATTGTACAATTTAATTAACGCTAAGTGTGATTACACCATATTGTCTATATGAATAGTTCATTATGTACGGTTGCAGTGTACAAAATAGAGCTCTATATTATTGGATCTATCCAAATTACAATACATAACAAGAACAGAAAGTTATATGACTTTTTAATGTTAATAATATTATTATTATAACATTATAATACCACACCGTGAGGTCAGTTTCACTGCCCTGATGCATATTCGTCAGTCTTCAGAGATATAGTTGATGTTCTGATGGTGCCATCAGGGGAGTGCTGGCAGCTTTTGGCCCTGTCGGTCCCTTGCCTCACATACTCACGCTACACACATTCATGCTAACACACGTTTACACATACACATTAATTCTAGCAAAAGCTTACACATTCATGCTACACACACATATACACATTCATGCTAACACACATATTCATGCTCACACACAAACATGCACTCTAGCATACATACATTCATACATACATTTACATACATACTCCTGACTTTTCTCTCTTACTCACTCACTCACTCACTCACTCCCTCTTCACTAGCTATGAATATCAATAAATTAACATATAACAATCATGGGTGTCTTAAGAGTATCACTTTTCTATATGCGCTCATAGAAAGACAGCATCAATATGAAGCTTCATCTGTCATTAATAAATCATCACAGATATTGTAAAATAGAAACATAGAACTTGACAGCAGATAATAATCCGGCCCGCCTAGTCGGCACATTTTTTATACTGTAAAGACTCAAATCTCAACCAGTCCTTGATCTTGTCTTGGATTCAGTATAGCTTTATGCCTATCTCATGCATGTGTAAACTCCTTCACTGTATTAACCCGTACCATTTCTGAGGGGAAGCTGTTCCATTTATCTACCACCCTCTCAATAAAGTAAAACTTTCTTACATTACACCTAAGCCTCTGCCCCTCTAGTTTTAGGCCATGATCTCTTGTAAAAGTTATCTTCATTTGAGATATATTTGCCTCCTGTACTTCAAATCCCCTTAAGTATTTCAATGTTTCTATTACATCTCCCTTTTCTCTTCATTCCTCCAAGCAATACAATAATTGTGTCCATAAAAAAGACCTTTGGTTTGTATTGATTGTTAGTAAATAATGGATGTCATACAAATGTTTATTAAACTCTTCTGACCTTTTATCTTGGTAAGAAAAACATCCTAATTCAAGAGGTACAGGATATTAGTATGAATAGAAAGAGTACATGACTCAGACAGTAGAAATAATTATTGTTTGTGTTGAAAGTGTTTACGATCTTGAAAAGATACAACATTATTGTTTTACCTACGATCTTCTCCAGATGGGCACCCTAATGGTTTGGATACCATACAAAGGAAAGAAAAGCTGGCAAGTGATTGGCCAGTTTACTAATGGCATGGCAGAAATACCGTGTTTGCTCAATTTTAAGACAAGATTTTTTCAGAACAAATGCTCTGAAAAATAACCATTGTCTTATATTCTAGGTCGTCTTCTAATCAGACCTCAAATAGAGGTCTGACTACAAGACTAAGATCCAGATCCCCCGCAGCGGTGCAGGGAACCTGGATCCTTCTCTCTGGCAGCCGGATGATGTCTGTGCGGATCGCAGACAACCTCTGCTGCTACTGGCACTTCTGCCGGGGGCTTCTATGATGGAGCACCGGCGTCACATGACCTTCCGGTGCTCATTCATAGAAGCCTCGGCGGAAGTGCCGGCAGCAGCAGCGGAGGTTGTCTACACGAATCGTGCAGACCTTCACCGGTTGCCACCACTACACACCAAGGAATCTGAAGCACGAGGAGAAGTCTGGTAAGGCATATAGGGGGTTAAAAAGAATATCATAGAGACAGAGTGGCATGTAGGGGTTAAAAGGAATATCAGGGAGACAGAGTGGCATATAGGGGGTTAAAAGGAGTGGCAAATAGGGGGTCAAAAGGAATAACAGGGAGGCAGAGTGGCATAGAGGGGGTTAAAAGGAATATAAGGAAGGCAGAGTGTCATATAGCGGTTAAAAGGAATATCAGGGAGGCAAAATGGCATATAGGGGATCAAAAGGAATAACGGAGGCAGAGTGGCATATAGGTGGTTAAAAGGAATATCAGGAAGGTAGAGGGGCATATAGGAGGTTAAAAGAAATATCAGGGGGGCAGAGTTGCATAGCTGGGGGTAGGGGGCAAATAAAAGGGAAACAAAACAAAAAATTAATTTTTCTCAATCATAGTTTTTATTAAATATGAAATATACCGTATTTGCTCGATTATAAGACAAGGTATTTTTCAGAGCAAATGCTCAGAAAAATACCCCTCGTCTTATAATCGAGGTCGTCTTCTAATCAGACCTCAAAAAAATGTCTGCTGGGGCCAGGCTGCTTACCGGTGCTTTGGTCGCGAGCAGCGTCTCTTCAACTAGCAGCAGGAGAACATGAAGCTAGCACAGTCCTCACATAACTCTACCTCCCCCCTCCTTCCTCTGGGGGCGGTGCCAGAGAAGTTGCTCGCACAGCCGGGCCCCTGCAGAAGTCTTCGAGTGAGAGATCTGCCGTTCAGGTAAGGGGTGGGGAGGGTTTTTGAGCAAGTATGTGTGATTAATGGAATGAATGAGTATTTAAATGTTTATGAATGAGTGTGTGTGTGATAGCATGGATGTGTAAGGGTGGTGGTGGTGGTGGTAGCATGGCATAGGGAGGCTGTACTCACACTCCTATCATCCCCAGGTTCCAGCATGTACTGGCTGCCTTGGCTTAATATATATATATATACCTCCAGAAATGGCTTTTAACCCCCTATATGCCACTCTGCCCCATGATATGCCTTTAAACCCCCTATATGCCACTCTGGCATATAGGGGGTTAAAAGGCATATCATGGGGCAGAGTGGCATATAAGAGGGTATAAGACATTTCTGGAGGCAGAGTGGCATATATAGAGGGTTAAAAGGCACATCATGGGGCAGAGTGGCAAATAGGGGGTATAAGGCATTTCTGGGGGCAGAGTGGCAACCCTGGGGGCAGATGTGCATAACTGGGGGCAGGTTGGCAAATAAAAGGAAATTAAAAAATATATATATTTTTCTCAATCATAGCTTTTATTAAATATGAAAAAATTGTTTACATGAATTAATATTTACTAGTAAAACTTTTTTTCCTATAGGGTAGTCTTATATTAAGGCTTTTTGTTTTTTTCCTAAATTAGTATTTAGATTTTGGGGGGGTCGTCTTATAATCAAGTAAATACGGTAGTTTACATGTGAATTAATATTTACTAGTAAAACATTTTCTTATAGGGTAGTCTTATATTCAGGCTTTTTCTTTTTTTCCTAAATTCATATTCAAATTTTGGGGGGTCATCTTATAGTCGAGCAAATACGGTAAATTCATTCAACACTTTGGCTTCTATTTTTCTGGTTTAATAAAGTCCTTTCAACAGTGACACCACAATGCATTCTGTGAGATATTTCCAAAGCTGACAAAATAACAGTTTTTCTGACACACTGTCCTACATCTATAACACCCAGTTACGTTCTGGCCAATTAGATTGGTGATTGATTTCATGAAATGTAAACAAACCGGGATGTACAAAGTTTCTCAGAAGCCTTCTAGCTACAAATTTGCAGCCCTCTGAGACAACCTTGCTCAGCTTGGGATCAGTGTTCAGAATACAAGACATATAACAATATGAAATGGGTAGTCATAAATGAGGCCCTGTTAATCCTAAATTAATTCTCAGTCTAATCAACTTTGGCTTTGGAGGAAGGAAATTGATATGAGCATGAACATTCCTTTTTTTCAGTTGAATGATCTGCACCTTAAAGTGGTCCAAAGCACCTTGTGGCCAGACACATAGGACCTACAGAGTTATATATGGGTCGCTTAATATTTTTGATCTTGCCTTCCTTTTTAGTTAATTGTGTCTGAGATGCCAGTAACATTATGTGTTCGTTAAGCTTAATTCTGTTTCTTTGTACTATACTTTACTATGTACTTTATATATGTATGTACTTATTATATATTATTTATATATTTATATACTTTGTACAAGGCTTTACTAATTATATTTATATTAACACTTTTTATTTTGATAAGGAAAATCCCATTGGAGCCTTTAGTATGAATGTGTACAGAACGGTTAAACTCATATCTCTTCTTTGCAGTTTGTGTCACTTGGTGAAGCTGTTCAGCATCATATATCCGATCCTACTTTAACATCACCGTTGCAGCCTTTTAGGAACATATATATGCCTTACATGAATTTACTGGCTAAAGTCAAGCTGAGAATTGGTAAGATAGACTTATGTACAACTATATATATATAATAATGTATTTATTACTTACAAATATTTTGCACATTTTGAGGCAGCAAGTCACAAAACATGACACTACATGGCCCCACAGTGGCAGTGTGGCAGGGAGAGGCAGCAAGTGTGTACATGTGAGGGAAAGTGTATGCATTGGAGTGAGATTGTGTGCAGATGATGGGGTTGTGCTTGGGGGCACATGACTATACTTGCCACCGGGCCAAAAGGTAACAAGCCTACTTAATTACATGCTGCAGATCCACTGTACCATTTCTTCTTTGTGCAATTCCCACCAGTCTCTGGCAGGAAAGTGCTCCCATTAAGTGTTGAATGTACTTGCACTTAGGGTGTTTCATTAGATGCCCTGGAAATCCCATGCAAGGCTTCATTGGATCTGGTTCCCAAATCGATAAGTACCTTGCATGTGTAAGGCAAAGGAATTTGGAGGGGAGTCATCCAAAATGTAAAAAGATCATAATTATGAGCTAACACTCAGCCGTCATATGCATTTAAGTGAATATGAGGTCTGGAATGTACCAGTAAAATGACTATTATATAGGTTTGAAATAGACAATTCCAATTGACAACCTTTTTGAAACCATTCATTTTTTCATAGACAGTGTTGCTCTCTCTAAAAGTTTATTTTCAAGTTCTTTTTAGAATGTGCCACCAGAGTGTTCAGTAATTTCAGACTGTCAGATGTACACAGGCAAACGTTTTCATTGTACTTTAGTTGATCGAAATGGCCCTGCTTTAATATTACTTCAAAAGGACATGTATCAGAATCAAACAAATTGCTAATCTGTGGCCTGACCTGGGATTTCTGTAAGGATTTGTAATTAGTATTTATTAGCATAACAGAGCACAGGGAACCTATACATCGCTTTGTGGTTTCATAGAAGGCTCATTTATCACTCTAAACCAGCATAAAGGAGACAAATAAGCATTCAGAAGGGACGGTGGATCAGTTAGGTGTTCTGTGACAGTATCTTAAGTCCATGGGTTTACTGAAGGAGACTCATCTTATTGTGTTCAGAGCTCATGGACATGCTTAAGAGTAAATTAAATGTATTTAAAGCAGGATAACAAGGCTAGGGGCTAAGACAACTCAAAAGTGATCTTACAGCATCCATTTTAATATAGTAAAGGAACACATATGACTTACATTAGCCATGAATTCCACTAGGAATACCAGGCTGTTACTTACCAGGCCTGGACATTGGCCACTGCAAATGCAAATGTCCTGATTGCCTTCCATTTACCATCACTCTAGTCTTGTGGCTGATCTAGTGGTGTGCGACCTCTTGCTGGAAACAAGCTGCTGCAAGCTTTACAAGTCTAGGAGGCTGATATAAGAATATAGCGTCTGAATGCCAATCTGCCAAAAAGTCCCAAGGCTGAAATGCACCGCCAATTCATTCTGGTCCCCATTTTGTAGGGAGTGTTACCTTTGTTAATGCCTCATATTATAGAGGCAAATATTTAAAATCAGGCTGCAGATAAATCAAATTTTTATTCACTTTCTTGTCTTGGTTATTGGTTAACTTTCATTGTGTAACCTAGCGAGTAACAACACAAACGTGCTTTTCTTTTGTAGGACACGTACTTGCATTGAAAGCTTGTAATGCACCTAACACACCCCTGGATCCATCACATTTGTTACCGAGTCTTAATCTGCAAACCACAGCTCTAGAACTATGCAGGAATTCCTCTTTCCGAGAGTATGATTTGGAAGCCGAGCTGCTTTTCCAGAAAGGTTGGAACAGACAGTTGCCTGTTAAAACAATATCAATTTAAAAAAATGTCCCATGATGATGTACATATTGTATGTTCATCTTTACTAAAAATGTATTTATTGGGAAAATTTCTACCTGCATCTCTATATTATACATAAAACTTAAGAGCCTTGTTTGTAGCAGTTTTACACCATCACCAATTAGCGGTATAATTATTAGTATTCTTACACAGCTTCAGTTTCAATAGTTAACGCACAGATTGATTTTTCATGGTTATTTTGTCATTTCTTGAATCTTTTAAACCAAATAATAATTTTAGTTATCTTTACAATAAAGCCGTTTTTTTGTGATGGTGTTGTTTAAAAAATACATTATTAACTTACGAGAATAATATATATAGGTATAATTCTATTTTAGGTAATATAGAGCGCCAGATGTTCATGTTAGGTGACCATGAAAAATGTATGGCTGTCCAAACCTTTTCAGATGCCATTAGAGTGAGCTGCAATTATGATCAAAACCTGGGGTGAGTCTGACTCAATGTAAACCTTTGAATTGTATTTTTCTTAAATACAGGCAGAATTATGTTAATACAACCTATATCTATTTTTCTGTCTGTTTATATGTCTATCTATCTAGTTTTCATTTCTATTAGTATTCAGAGTCCCCACCTAGGCAGATACATAGATTACTTGCTCAGACTCAAGGTAGTTTATTTCAAACATGTTTTGCAGCTAGGGTTAGTTAATATCCCAGCTGTTGAGACTACATTTCCATGACTCTCAGCCAGTCTGGTATTTTAATCATCATGGAATGTGAGTACTCAACAACTGGAGTGCTAAAGGTTAGCTTTTATATCATTATGGATTGGTACTGCAGCTGCTGTGGAGTACACATCTCTTGATTCTCACCCATCCATCTGGTTGGTTGAACATCGTGAGAAATTTGTCCTTTTTTGGTTCCAAGCATTTATGTCCCCTTTTCTACCCTCTTTTTTGAATGTTTGCTACACTACCTTAACTTTTTTGACTGTAAATCCCATGATGCTGAGCAGCATTGCTAGCTGATTAATATTGGAATAGTAGCTAGTAACTGTAGACTGGGTTTAGGGGGGCTAAACTAATTCTACAGTACAAACACTAACTTTTGCTGACTCATCTACAATAATATTTAGCCATCCATATTGCTGGCTAAACTTCATGGGAATTGTGTTTATAAACTGGGGTTCTGGTGGCCTACACTACACACTTTGACTGCAAAAAGATCTCATGTGCAGGTACATGGTGGTCCATTAGCTACTACTACAATGGTCATATATTTTTCCTGTTAATGGATAACTAACATCTGCCTCCCACCATAAAAAGGCAGGCAAAGGAGAGGAGGTAAGGAGGTATTCTAGTTGGATAGGGGAAAGGTAGGGAGGATATTTTGCTCCTCACTGCAAAAAAATTCTGCAAACGTCCATGAGTATACCCTCAGGAGTACTGCCTGCATTCTCTTCCAACCAGTATACAGAATAGATAAAATGCATTAGTGTTAATAAATAAAGCCATATTTTCTCTTCAGTCCCTGCTGCACATTATAAACACTCCTGTTCACGTAGTTGACATTTTTCTTCTTATAGTCCTTGTATTTGAAAAGAAAAGAAAGAAAGAAATGCTGTTATTCTAGCCTTCATTTGGATTAATATGGTCTGAGAAGTCATTTTTGCAAACTTGCTTACATATGAGAAACAAACAAAAATAGCAAAACCACAATACATTTTTAATTAAAGATGAAAATATATGCTGACATTGTTTTTATGCTGTGTTTTATTTATTTTTTTTACTCAGCTTAATCCGGAAATCCTATCTGGAAATCGCCCTACTGTACTTCCACAAAGCAAATTTGGATAGAAATGAATTAAGTGGCAAAGATTTACCAACAGTGGAAACTGTAAAACAATCCAAAACTAAGAGAAAGGTAATGATCACAAGAATGCATGTATCACTTTTTAAATGGTATAGTTCAGTTCTCAAAGTAAATTTCACACTCTTTGAATGCTATGGTTTTACATATCAGGGCATAATAATAATCATCTGTTCCTTAGCAGAACTAAAAACAACCTCAGATGAACAACAACAGATAACATGGCACTGTGTCATGATTTATTCAACAAAAATAAAGCCGAAATGGAGAAGCCATATGAAAAAAGGATACCTTATGATTAAACAGCTTGTAGAACCACCTTTAGCAGCAATAACTTGAAGTCATCGTTTTCTGAATGACTTGATCAGTCTCTCGTCCTCATTGCTGAGGAATTTTGGCCCACTCTCCCTTACAACATTGCTTCAGCTCATTGAAGTTTGCGGGCAATTGTTTATGCACAGCTCTCTTTAGGTCCCGTCACAGCATTTCAATCGGGTTGCGGTGTGGGCTCTGGCCATTTCGACACGTTGATTCTTTTCTTTTTCAGCCATTCCGTTGTAGATTTGCTGGTGTGCTGTTTCATGATCCAATTTTGGAAAAGCTTTAGCTGATGGACAGATGGCCTCACATTTGACACTAGAATACTTTGGTATACAGAGGAGTTCATGGTCGATTCAATGGCTGCAAGGTTCCTAGGTCCTGTGGTTGCAAAACAAGTCCAAATCATCAGCCCTCCCCCAATGTGCTTGACAGTTGGTATGAGGTGTTTGTGCTGATATGTTGTGTTTAATTTTCACCAAACATGGCGCTGTGCGATATGGCCAAGCACCTCCACTTAGGCCCCATCTGTCCAAACGACATTGTTCTAGAAGTCTTGTGGTTTGTTCAGGCGCAACTTTGCAAACCTAAGCCGTGCTGCCATGTTCTTTTTAGAGAGAAGAGGCTTTCTACTGACAATCAAACAAAGCATACTTGTTCAGTCTTTTTTCTAATTGTACTGTCATGAACTTTAACATTTAACATGCTAACTGATCCCTGAAATGTAACTCTTGTTGTTTTTTTTTTGCAATTTCTGACCTTGGGGTAAACCTGCTGGGACGCCCACTCCTGGGAAGATTGTAAACTGTCTTGAATGTTTTCCACTTTTGAATAATCTTTCTCACTGTAGAATAATGGAAATGCTTGGAAATGGCCTTAAAACCCATCAGAGATCAATGGGCAGCAACAACTGCCTCTCTAAGATCATTGCTAATGTTTTCCCTTGGAATTAACATAAACCCAAATGCTCCAGACCACCAAACTGCTAAAACTTGCAACACTTGCTGATGATGAATTAATATGTGTAATATGTCATGCGTTGTTCGTCATCTGAGGTTCTATTTACCTAATTTTTGACCTGCTACGGAACAGATGATTGTTATTATATCCTGATATGTAAAACCATAGAATTCAAATAGGGTGTACCTTGTTTTCACACAACTGTATAGTGAAACTTAAACTGTGACCTGTAAAGTGTAAGCTGATTATACTGTAAGATGTAGAAATCATAATCATCAGCATCTTTTGTCACTTAACATTCTGCATCACAGAGTACTGTGATATATGTATCATCCTGAAGAACTGTGTTCTGAAGTGTTTTTAAAAAATTATATAACAGTAGGAGACTTGTGTTGATTACTTGGCTAATTGTGGCTTTTTCCCCTAGGGGGAGAAAGCAACGGAAATGGATGACAGTGGAAAGCCGGTGAGCCCAGGACAATTCTACACACTGCTGACATGGATTGCGATAAGAGCAGCCACACAGGTTTATATGATATGTTCAATATTTTAACTAAACTGATTCCGTGATCTTGGGTGAATAATGATCGTTAGAACAGTGCTTATATCTGTAATGTATATGATGGGTGTCTAGTGCCACATTATTTCTAAATTCTCAGGCTTTTCTGGTGACCCTTTTCTCTTCTGTGACAATCTTGGCCAGAGTAGAGAGACAATACATATAATTATAGAATCACCAAGGTATTTGAATCAAACAAATATGGGTTTGTTATTATCTGGAGTGAGAGGTGTTGTTAAAGTCTGTGCCGTTCCTATGTTTCTTTATATGATGGCCTTGCCAAGTTGAGCATCACAGAGTTTAAAGCTGCTCAAAATATAGCAAATACCCCCACTTTTACTTTGAAAAGCTGTAACCCTTGCAGAGTCTCTACAAGTGTAAGATACCCACTGCATGATTTGCATTAGAGGTTAAGGGCGCACGTGCAGGAACGGCTCCCATAAATTTCAGGGAGAAGCCCATTCCTGCCACTGATTGGCCACGTCAAGCAGCCAAAAGTGGCATGATAATCAGACTACATAGAGATGCAGCTTTTCCCAAAGGAAAGTACTTTATTCTTGTTTCCCCCCACAGACTTTCCCTTTAAGAACAGAAGGAAAAGATCTGGAAACACACGTTTAAATAGAATTGTGATTGTTTATTGCTTTTATTATTTTCTAGCTGCTGGTGAACCCATCCATTTCTAAATTAATGATTGCTTATATGCTGTACTTTTTTTTAGAATGTGAACAGCCAAATAAAATGAATGTTAAGAGCCAGTAAAGGTCCTGATTTCAGAAGAGATGTGAGCCTAAACTAGACAGCAGGCTCTCCTGGGAGCATTGTAGAAATATTGTCTGTTGTGAAAGCATCTGCTCACTTTGCAGACACGGCAGAGCAGGATTTATATGCCTTTATGTTATGTAAAGCACCAGTATAAAGTACAAAGTGCTGCATTGAAGCATAGATTCCTATTCCTAATATTATGTTTTAAGTTTATAGAATTCTAGAATAGCATTGCTGTTCAATGTGTGAATTCAAACAGCATTTGGCTATTTATTTTTAGGGAAATGTGAGTCTTCAGGGTATTATCAGCAAGTGGTAGAAGCAGCATGTGGTGTAGGGTGTCCTAGAATTTTTATGATCCCACCTAATTATTATATGGATGTAATAACATTACAGAGTAAAATCTTCCCTACTCCTCACCATATCTAAAGGTTATTTATTGCTGTGTTAGCATAGCCATAAGAGCATTTGTCAGCAAACACTCCACCTTGTTCTTTTTTTATATTTTTTATATGTCTTACCTGATGGTTGCAGGCAAGAAAGCAATTCCCTTTGAACTGTTGCAGCACTTGGATCTGTTTTTCATTTTACCTAATCTGAGTTTTTCCTCATTTTAAACACTAAGAGGTTAAGTTGTAAATCCATGTAATAGCTTTTCTTTACAAGTAAATATTTCTAAAGCTATCAACCTTCATCCCTTTTTTAATTCTTTATTTTTTCAGCATGAACTTATCCTTTAAGTAGCCAAAACTACAGTATATGTATATAATGTGTATATGTATATGTATGTGTAATATATAATGTGGTTAGCACATTCAATGGGACAAGGGAGGTCACCAAACATTCCAGGGTGAGGTGGGCACATTTTTATGATATATGGGACTTCCGAAGGCACCAAAATCACAGTAATGTTGGGACACTATGGACCCTGAGCAGTAGATTGCTATCCAGTGTTTTTTCCTCTAGCATTATTTCAATCAGTCCCTCAATACTCATCGTCATCAAAGAAGGATCATTTTCACAAATCCTCTTCTTATACCAACACTACACTGTCAACAAGACTATGATCTATTCTCATCAAGCCTCTCCACTGATTTCTTCAGCCCCACGTTCCCCCTAGACCCTCTCTAATTTGCATTTCACGTCATCTCTCCCTGGAAAAACATAGTTGTAATAATGACACATCTATTTTTTAACTAATTTAATAAAAATGATGCACAAATAGCATTTTTAGCATTACTAAGTAGATTTAATTAAAAAAACAAAAACCAAATGTGTAAAAAAAAAAACCTGCCTTTTCCACCCACTTCCTGTCATGTGCCTTGCTCTGTTGCCAGTCGCCAACAGTACAGGCATCAGCAGCACCCATAGTATGTACAAGTTATGGGCACAGTCGGCCCCTTTACGTTCAGCAACCCAAAACACACTTGCGGAAGTGGGCAGCAAATTTAAATTAAGCATATTATATGAAATGCGCCTAGATAGTAAAAATAAAAATATTTTTACCACGGGTGAGATTGTTTTGTAAGTAGAAAATGTTTTAAAGCTTTGTAACAAATGATGCACAAATTGTCGCTATTATATGTCCCATTGTAACAAATAAGTAGTCAGCATGTTACCTGTAAAGTAACGATGAGTAGGTACGAATTTTATGGATGCGGAATACGTGACAGTGTTGAAGCATAGGATAACTTATTACCAGCAAAAGAAAAAACTGCCTTTATTGTATATTGCTGCTAAATTGCTCTGGGCAGGGAAGTTCAGAAGCTTCACAATGTCTTAGACACTGTGAAAAAAGGACATTAACAAACAGAAAATGGCCTGTCGGTCAGGATTTCTCACTGTGAAGATCTTTTCTCTTAGTCCATTCTACTTTAAAGTGATTCATTGCGTTTAGTTGCACTAACTAATATGTCTTCCACTGTTATTACACATTTTCCAGGCAGGGGATGCAATGCTGGCTTCTAAGAAATTAATTGGACAGAACATTGTTAATGCACACAATCTTAAGAGAGAATTGCAAGATAATATCCCATCGTTTGTGTGCATGGATCTTCTTGCTGCTTACAAAAACTTCGTCCCAGGTACTATCCATTGTTATGAATACTTTATAAGTCTTCATACTTAACCTTACAATAGCGGGATATTTATATAAAGCACGGTTCAACTAATTAGTTGTGTCCACCACCATTTGAACTAGTAAATCACACTGACCTAACACTACTTATGCAAAGGAGCATTTTCTTCCACTACCCATAAGCTCAACTAACTGTCCTGTAGTTCCTGTTCTGTAAAACACACTTATCAATGTGCACACACACTCATTTTTTATTTAATTCCTCTCTGTAGGTGAGAACTCTTGGAAACAGGAGCATTCCAATGAAGGAGACGTTAGTAGTATACACTGTCTCAGCAAAGAAACATTATCCTGGGTTCATCTTATCCATTACCACAATCATCTAATGAGGCTGATTAGCATGAGCAATTTGAGAGGTAATACTTTTTTATTTTAATATAGAGTGTGCCGGAGGCTAATCTAAGCTTTTAATGTTGGGTTTGCTGATGTGTGGAATCACAAGAATAAGTTCCAATTGTTTCCACATTATACTGCTGAAATAGAAAGCAATAGTGTTACATATTTTTATGTTGCTAAAGGTATAGAATTGTAGAATTGTAGTAGATTAGAAGCTTTCGAGTATGGCTGAAGAAAAGACCTAGGTAGTTTAGAAAGCTTGCAATTTACTGCACTGCCAATAAAGTTATTATCTTAACCAAAGTCGATATTTTTCTGTTGTATATTTTGTACAAGACTCACTAGCTCCGTTTAATTGTTGCAGGCTTTGTACAGCCCCTAGATGGTAAAGGCTATTCAGCTGGCACATTGTATTCATCGGTATATAGTAATGGCCTCACACAGCGCTTTGCGGAAATGCATACCTTTCTCAAAAAGTACCTTAGTGCTTATGCCTCGTGTTGTGTGGATGAGTTTCCCCAAGAACTCCTTAAGGGAATAGAGAAACCTCCCAATGGATTCAGTCTGCTACTTGAGGTGAGTAAAATAACCGACAAGGTATATACTCGCTTACAAAAATGGTGATCACTCACACTAGCCCCACTTATACCCTGAGCAAGATGATGACTATCATTAGCACTCTGATGAAATGTAATTTAAATGAATAAACAAACAGCATGTTACCTAGCAAATAACTTATGGGGATGGTATTATATGGATGTTTATGGAGGTCTTACTGCCTTGTATGTGTTTAAGTTGTTATAGTCACGTGGGAACTCTTTGTCCCACTTTCCTTTTATTCTCGTCTTTCCTGTCTCCTGTCACCCTTCATCATTGGATTTCCAGTTTAATCTGCTCTCATTTTCAGTGTTCATTGTGTCTTGTCTTTTTCTTTGTAACTCCAGCTGTCACCCTTTCATCATGTAATATTGAGAACACTTGATAAGGGTCCCCATGCCAGCTAAGACAGATGTTGGGTTACAAATATACAGCAATCTGTATAGCTACAGCCCAGTGTCTGCATGTGGCATTATTCTCCAATGTCCAATGTGTTTATACACAGTGGCAAAGTGCCAGTGCATATTCTTTGTGTTTTTTGTGATACCTAGCCCCAACAACTGTCCTCATGGCGTCTGTAGCGTGTTAAATGTATAGCTTGTCCAGCTGTAGAGTGGATGTCTATCTGTTTTGACCTACATTGCAGAATGCTTCTGTGGTATTCATATTCCCATTTGAGCTTTTTAGCATGTTATTTCTATGTAGGTAATTGAAATATCCATTGGAATTATTGTGAGAAAATGCAAGAGCCCCACTCCTTGTTGCATATGGTGCTGTAGCATTTGTTAACATTATTGGATTGTAAAACGCCTGCATCCCTGTACCTCTCACTGGCATTAATTTTCTTTAGAATAAAGGGTTGTTAAACAGCATGGCAATCTGTGTTATTAGCTCAAAGACAGCCCAGTGTGCGCATGCATGTGCAGCAGAGCATCCAGCTGTAGATGGCACTGACAGACCCCCAGCGCATTAAAGGAAGCGTGTTATGTTTCACCGGGCCTGTCCATCACTTGTAGCGAGAGTACCTCTATTATTTTTTTATTATTATTTTTTTGGCCATTCTTGTCTAATTAACCACTCTTCAGACGGGGGCTTACTGGCACTGTTCATTTCTGCTGTGCATGAACATAAAATCAGAAGTACATTTGTTGACACGTACGTTCTGGAGCACACAGAAGGCCTTGAACCTATTTTTGGCACATTTCTGAAGGACTCTTGCCAACGGGTACCTGGTCCCATGCGTTGCACACAATGTACTCACCAGTTGTAGCAGAATTGTAGGGAAACTGTGTCTCTGCATATGGATAGATTCAACGGCATGATAAGTGCCTAAATGTGACTATATCTTATGTGATTGTAATGTATGTAGAACAAAAATCATGGTGATCCTCACCATTACACTAACCCCCTGGTGTTATGGCAGTCACAATAACCTAGTGATATAAACAGTCATATAAGCATATTCTTCTCAGCCATGCCACATTCAGTTTGTTACCATGCCTATTTTATTACAGCTTGCTAGAAGGTAGTAATGCACCTTTAAGAGCAGCCGTAGGTAACAATTCCATTTACATTGTACAAGCTCTTCTATTTCCGTTGCTTTGTGCTTTGCTATTGGAAATGGGTATTTTGAGATATGAAATAAGGTGAAATTACCCATAGCAACTAGTACTCCCTAATGATTCAACTAAATGTCATCACTCTGCTAATAAATCAATGTTTTTTTTTTTAATTATGACCGTGTTTACATAAATCCAGAAATGTATTTTCCTAGAGAAAATGTTGTTACCTTAGCAACCAGCAAGTAATTAAGCTTTTTCTCCCCCCTTGCTGTGTGTGCTCGGGAAACATCATTTTGTGTTTAAAGCAATTAAATGACATGTGAATGCTAACTTAAATATACACACTGTCTTCTGCTATGAGAGTTACAATTTCCAAAATGCCAGCAACGACCTTACCATCTGCTTCCTTAAATGGCTGTGCCAGCTGAACCAGTGGGAAGCCCTTACATTTATAACTACATGGCATATGAACGGAAACGTTTAACCTTTTAACTGCCAGATGGACAGGCAACAACGTCCCATACCCCCTAAACTCTATTAAGAGTAAAAAGGAGACAACCATGCTGGGAGTTGATGTACTTTGCCAACCTTCTCTTAGATCATGGTTTTCGTAACAATAATATATGCTGCTAGAGATAAAATTTGACATTCGTAGGAGGTTTTGTGCCCCATCTCCTGCAAACTTTCTGCTTCCACTCATTAGCGGTCAGTGATGAATGAACTTAAGCGATACCTCCTGGTTAACTGTCCACATGGGGCCTTCTTTACGGCATTGTTTATGGTGTAGCCTGAAGAACGGAAGCACAATTATGGTATTCGGAATGCAGCTGAGTATTGTGTGGGGGTTTTTTTCATTTCTGAAATAATTTTGTTAAAACGACCTAAATGCCAGGGTGTTTTGGCTCTTTTTAATTAGGGAGATTTAGCCAGGTTACAGGAACCCCCTGCCCTGGCAGAAGTGTCACATATTCATTCGACTCCTGGGTAAACAATTAAGGTGTTCAAAGCTTGGCGAAAGGCATTTTAGCCAACATGTTATATTTAATTCTAAAATCTGCTTTACAATAACCAATCAAGCAAAATGAACATAAAGCACATTTGACATTTTCAAAGTAGTAGCATATTAAAAGGTTGTTTTTATCCATTTGTTCCTCATAAAATAATAATAATAATAATCATTGTGTTTTTTTCAGCTCATCAGCTGCCTTTTGCTGACAGGTGCAAGGATAATCATGTATTACCCTCTCTGTAGCAGATAGCTAACAAGCATAAAGTCTTTTGATTATTCGGTTTTGTTGCAGAAACAAAGCCTTCTTGCTTTTAATAAGTGTTGTAGATTGGGTAATGACTTGAACACGTCAGGATGAATTCAGTCAACCTCCCCCAGCAATCTAATACCTAAACATGTTTTATCAAAAGATTAAAGCGGTATTGTACAGGGTTTCTCTGCTATGAATAGGTAGTACAGATCTTCATTTCAAATTTATTGAATATCCAAAATAAAACAGACCTGGCAATTTTATGAAACAATTAAGCTTTATGGATGTTACATGAGTTGTTTTGCATTGCCTTTTGAGTAATTGATTTAATTTGAACCATATTTTTGTAAAGCAGTATAATGATTTTAGTAAGATTTAATATACCAAAATAAAAACCATTAACTAGAAACGGGAATTCATTATCAGAAAGGGAACATGGATCTTTGTAATATTAAGGGACGTGCTGTAATGCTTGCAATCAATGTTCCATCTAATTTTTCTTAGTTGGCGTGCGCAGAAAATTTCTCTTGTGCTAAAATTTTCACAGAGCAAAAATTTTGTGCGCACAATATCCGCGCCGCATAAAGTTTAAAAAAAAATATAATTTTTTTCTTTTTTTGGGAAAAACTGTTGTGCGCACAATTTTTGGACGTGTGCGCTCTCTAAAAAAGCTATGTGCGCGCACACAAGCGCACAGCTTAGGGGGAACACTGCTTGCAATACATTATTTGGTAAACTCACATTGACAGTGCCCGCTTATACATATTAAAGGGCCATGGGCACGTTTGGTTGTTGCATTTAAGTGTGTAGCACAAAGAATGATCTCTGAAGACATCATGCTTCGCATAGAGTATATAGAGGAACTTTCACCTATTGAATACTAAAATTTAAAAAGAAGGTAGACGATAAGTATATTAATATTGTTAGATATTTTCCATCCCCATATGAATTTTCCATCCTGCATTTTACACCAATTTCGGAATAACACTCAGACATACCTTTCTATAAATGGTATTTTTTATGTATGTGGGGCCAACAGATTCTGCAGCTCTATACAACGAGTTATACAGGCAATAACAAATATGAACACATATGACAGTGTGGAGGGCTCTGATTGTGAGACCTTACTATCTAAGGTTGTATTTTTATATATATATAGCACAGTGTTAATAGACATCGGTCTGTTTTGTAGACATTGCATGAAAGCAGAGGCTCTCAGCAGATACCACCACCATCGGAGAAAGAGGTGGCCATTGTCTTCACAGACCTTAAACAAGAACCTTCAAGTGAACCCATGGCGGTTACCTCTGTGGGCAAAGAGCTCTGCATGCAGTGGTATTTCCCAGCCTTAGAGAAAGCACACCAAGGAGAATCAATGGTAATGTTGTATTTCTTTCCGAGTCAGACTGTATATTTTGCCTTATTTACTTATGGGTTTTTTTCCACGCAGTTGTGTTACCATCCATTGCTATGAGCTTGATTTTATATCATTCATAATTAGGATATTTTATCTTTCTTTTGTCATCACCACAATGTGTTTCCTGTTGTATCATCCAGGTGTTGCTGTTGTACGCTTACAATAAACAAAATGTCAGCATTAAAGATCTTAGACAGTTTGATCCAGCTAACCTGCTTTGTGGCCACTGCTGGATCCCTCTATCACAGTACGTATTGTTTGCATGTGTTTCATACTTCAGTCAATTGAGCAGTTATGTATCATACAAGTTCTGGGGTATTTACTTATATAACCCAAGAAAGAGCTCTCATTATCATGAAACAAATGCCTTCTAGGCTGGCATATTGCTCTTGCTCACGTTCCTTCCCTCTTGAAGAACGTCATTTTCTTCTGCTGCCCAAATAAGCCACCGTTAACCTTTCTAGTTTTCATTATCTTTCCTACGCAAACATATTCATCCCTTCACGCTCTTTGTTTAATATTTGCTAATATAACTTTCAGACTAATATCTGTAGTCTTACAATATTAGTTTCATCCTTGATTAATATCAACACTAATTAAAACTGTCTCTAATAACTATCAGGCCTAATCAATACCGCAGCAGATTTTTAGCCATTATTTTTTATGATATTCCCCTCTCTATGATGTGTTGCTTTAATTATAGTTGTACGCTGTATAAATTAAGATGACATTTATTTCACCAAACTGTATAAGAGTATTTCACAAATGGGATGTGAATGTTAATAATATTTAATTGTAATTGTGCTGGAACATTTTTCTGTCCTGTTAGTTAGCCTTTACATTGGTGCATCAATCAAAAAGAACATATTTGACCTATATAGCTAATAGAGAAGACTTGAGTAAGGAATATATTTATTAACTGGAAAAAAAAAGGATGATTAGAAGAAATAATGCATTTTTGTTTTTCGTTATAATACTTTAATGTGATCTTTCATTTTTCTCCTTAACATTACCTTAACATACATGAATCTTTCACAGAGTTGTTTCATTAAACGAGGAGCTATCAGCTTTGAAGCAGCAGGCTGAGGTGTCTCTCTTGCCACGTGTGGAGAAGCAAAACAAGTCACCTTCTACTGGAAAGAGCAAGGTGGACCTCAAAGTAACCAGTGTCCCTGAAGAACTACAGGTATTAAGTATACTAAGAACATCTGGATTTTAACAGGGATGTCCAGACATACCTGATCCTATTTGGCCATACGGCTTTCAAGGGATTCTGGGATATTGGGACCTGTACAGCCATGCTGGCCATGGTCCCTGGAGGGGGCTCTGCATTTGATATGGGTTGCAGTATGTACCTCAGTCTTGGCAATTGACTAAAAACTCAAATTATAGACCAGCTATAACAATAAAATGTTTTCAGGGCATAATTATACGGGTGTCACAGTGTACAGCTGGAAGTAGACAGAGTCCAAGAGAGCCTGCCTCTCTGTATGCTGTATACACCCGGTAGTCAAACCTCACCTGCAGCCTCACTGGTCTTTGTGTTAGGATGGTTATGAAGGCATGTGGTTTTAATGTCAGTGCAGGAGAAGAGGGAGCTGACAGAACCATCGATTTCATTGCTCCCCACAAAACACCTGCTCATTGAGCAAGGCGAGAGTTGGTAAAGTTGCATCAAGGTGCTCTAGAATATTAAGAAAACACAGCAATCAACCTTCCGAGCAGTCCCTGAGGTGTGTGGCTCATTTAAGCAGGACCCCCCCCTTATCTTTTGTTTCTTTGGTGAATTGTTACCTATTTACTCATTGGGCTACAGAATACAATGGGCATATAAATCAATAAATAATTGCAATAATGCACCTGTTATGTAGTTACTTTATATATTCCACATTAGACTAATATGGTTTTGTAACTCAAATGCGGCATCTTTGTTGTTTAAAAGGTAATGACCAAGAAGTGCTGCTCCAATGTCCAGAGTGTGTTGTCAGCAGTTCAGAACTTACAACCCTTAACTAAGGTAAGACTTTGTGGAGGAGAAATGCACGTTTTCCGACATAGTTTATGCATATGTAATTATTAAATAAAGTAGTTTAAGAAGACATCAGTATAATTGTGATAAAATTTAAAGAGTTCATAAAAATTTTACACTAAGTAAATTGTCAGAGTGTAAATCTTCTTTGCTACTTGTTGGGTACTGCAGCAAATTTTTGCTTCCTGATATTAATCTTCTTAAGTGCGAAAAATAGATGTGATGCTTGCCTATGACAAGAAAAATGGTTCTCACAGCTATAATTTCCTTCTTTGCACAGGCTCCATTTGACATCACTTTGCCATCATTAATCAGGCTGGGGAAAATTTTTCACCTGACTTATGGATGTATGCTAATGAGGGAAAGCCTTCTAGACTGGATAGTTTCACTGCTTACTTAAGACATACGAAATATAATCTATTTACAACTTATTTCCAACACGGTAATGTCGTTTATTGCATTAAAATCAATTTATATGTAATAAAGCATACTTTTACATTTTTTCTGGCTGCCTGTTTAATTTGTATCTTTTCTTCATGTTTCTACCACTTTTTTATAGTAAAAACTACTCATACAAACCAGTCTTTCCTACTATTTTGTTTTGAAAAACAAGTCAGTTAAAAGGCTGTGCAACTGCAGCATAATAACTGCATGATCTCCTCCAGGTGCTGTGTTTGTTGTGAATGAAATCCTTTAACTAATCTAATTACCAACAATTTATTGCACCAAACATGGATTTTCTATGGATAGTGTTAGATTTTTTAAATTTGCTGCCTGCTAGGATGATAAATATATGTCCTGGATGTGTTATCAGTGTGAGATAGAAGCAAAAGCTGACAATGACAAGACTATGTCAACAGTCAAGATGGTGATGCCCTCAGATCTTGGAGACAGCTGCTCCTGCAGCATATGAACCAGTGAAGGTTGTAAACGCTAGCCGGTCCATGCAGTCCACTCATTGTCCTTCCTCATCTTTCAGGAACCTTTGACACAAATCTTTAGAATTCACTCTGAGTACTCAATGAATCAATCCCTAGGTAGAAGTTTTAGTATTATGTATGGCTCACGGATTTGAGTGGTTTAAGGCTCTCAATACACAACTATGTTCTATGGCAGGGGCGTCCAACCTGCGACCCTCCAGCTGCTGCAGGACTACATCTCCTATCCTCCTCAGCCAGCCCCTTAGCTGAAAGAGAATTGTGGGAGATGTAGTCCTGCAGCAGCTGGAGGGCCGCAGGTTGGACGCCCCTGCCATAGAACATAGTTGTGTATTGAGAGCCTTAAACCACTCAAATCCGTCAGTTTATCAGGGAAAGGACCAAATCCAGGAGATTCAAGACATGGGACATTATTTTGAGTGATGTATGTAACGTGTGCATAGAATGTTTGTGTATGAGTAGGGTGTATAATGTATGTGCTGGGTGTGCATAGTTTTTACACTGGATACATCTAGTGTGTGTTAAGAATAGTTGCTTCTATGAGCCAATTAACAGCTTGGAAAGTTGTGTGAAACAGTTGTGATAAGTTTTAAGTTAATCTTTGATAAGAAGGGACAGACATATTGAGTTTAATGTTCCAGGTATGCAATTCCTATCATATACTTAGTGCCACAAATTCGGGTCACACACATGACAGGATATATTCATGGAAGTGAGAGTTTGGAGGATAGTTGCTGATCAGCTTGGCTGCAGTACTACACTTGGTGTGAAGTGCGAACCCTAGTGAGCTTCTGCAAGAAGGCCTGAGCCGGCTATGTATAATGCTCAGCCCTTCTTGAAACTTGGCATTGGTGGCCTTTAATAATGTCTGAGCTAAAACCACGACACTCTTCCAAACTTTGTGAAAGTCATTAAGATAGGGTGGCATGTAGACCTCTAACCTTCTGCACAAGTAATAGAGAGACGTATTATTATTTTCAACTCATTTTTAAACTAGATTTGCAAGTGACATTTAGGATAATAAAACCTTTTTTATTATAAATACATGTAATAAACACAGACAAATGCCAGGAAACCAATGCATGAATATGATTAAGGGGATATAGATAGAACATCACTTTGTATACATAACCCTCAATGTCAAGAAGATATTTTAACTCCTGATAATTTTCCTTTGTGTCTACATAGCACGATTCTTTCACACTTCTCGCATCCCCTGTGTATGTCAAATGCCCACATCTTTATTATATCCATTGTGAATTCCTTTAATCCTTTTGCCTCCCCTTCTTGACAGCACTTGCACCAAAGCTTTGTTAATGCATCACTGTCACCTACTGCGGAAGCAGCTGTCTCTACTGCAGGTACAGGCGCTACTTCCAAAATGTTGCCGAGGGTGCTAAAATACAGAGAAATGATGAATAGACAGTCATTAAACAAATATGGAAACATATGACCATAATCAATTACATTTTATTAGTTCTCATGAATAAGCAATATTGAAAAATAAAATTGGAGAGAATAAGCTGATATTACATAGCTGAACTATAATAGCCGGAAGCCTATATTTAATAATATAGGCTCCTAGGCATACGTTTACAATTAATGTAGTAGAAGCAACCTATGATTTTGCTTTGTAACTTGTTACCTCTTTACACTTTTTACAATTCTGTTGAAAAAGTAATTGTTGTATAGTTTTTGGTAGTCATAAACCTTGTTGGCACTGCTCTGGCAAATTTAGAAGTGTTGGAACCTATGGAATTGCCTGCCTCCTTATTCCCTTCTTTTATACAAAGAAGTCACTGACAGCCATGCCCACCCTATGAAGACAGAGGGGTCTCCAAGTACATGGGGCTAAGCATTTCCTCTCATTTACAGTATTTCAGCATTTCGGGAGATTTCATGATTATGTTTTTGAAAGCACCATGTTTCATCTCATTTTCTCTCTTGTTATGCTTTGTTACAGAGGTTTCTAAATGTTCAGCAGCTACAGTTACAGGGTTAAAAGTGATGTAGTTTTCCATCAAATTTGTTCATTATCAGCCGTTTTGGATGCAACGGAGCATATCTGTATAGACATCACTGCTTAGTGACAGAAAACATTTCAATTTGCTCACTCTCTAAACAAGCCCTGATTCCAATCAGCCATTTCTAACAGTGAAGGCAGCACGTCTAGGGTCAAATCACAATGTATTTTTTTTTAGTCACTGCACAATAAATGAAAAATTGGAACAGCGTGTATAACATTCATTACTTTAGAAGATTATTTAGCACAGCAACTTATTTCCCTTCTGCTCATGTTTACCGGGCAGTGTAGGACAGTGTCCTTTTAAGTCACCTAGTCTGACCCATAAACCTCTGGGATCAGCCCCAGAAGGTGCGAAGTGACTCCACTAAAATGGGTTCTGCCAATGGATTCCTTGCTGGGTCATAAACCTAGCTTAGGCAGGGTTAGGTCACATTGTGTCGGGTGAAATTAATGGAAGGAAGGCTTAAGGACATTTGTTCTACTGTGAAGCAAAAAAAATAAATAAAAAGAATAATATAGAAACAATGGTGCCATAATAGCAGCAACAACTGAGGTATCTAAACAAAGGATGAAAAGTTAGGGTCGCAAAGGATGAAAAGTTAGTTTTTGAAACTACAGCAACACTCCCCAGCATTTCCGGTGTCCAAGTCAAGACACCAACCATTACTTGAAGAGCATACCTATGAACTTCCACACTCCAGGTACCTGGAGCCATCCTCTTTCAGGGGCAGTGTTGGGACTTATTTGCAAGCACACGGAGCTTGTGGCATATGTGGGCAGGGCTTGTGATGTACACGGACATAGATACTCCCAAATACCTTAAATTATATGAGAGTGGGTGGGGAATTCAGAATCAGTGGGCGTGCCTAGACACTGCTCCTGCGACTCGAAGATATAAAGCCCTGACTCAAAGATCTGGAGAAGAGATGCTTCACTCTGAGTCCCTGGGTAATACCCAGAGTGTTCCCAGGTATGCTGCCTCACCACCCTCGGCTACACAGCATTGAGAGTTGGCCATGTGGAAACTGCACCTCCATTGATTTTAAAGCTCCCTTGGCCTGTCAGGGGAGGTCAGAATATATAACTAACAAGCTCATGCAACTCGCTGCACAGTGGGGACAGCTACTCTGGACAGCGGGACTAATCTGAAAAAGTTGGGACACTTGGTAGGTATGCTAGAATGTTAGGTGTAATTTGGGGGATTATTAATTGTGCCACAGGAAGAGTTCTCAATGTACAGGCAGGTTTAACCCCTTCGAGACAAAGGCTGATTTTACTTTTTGTACCCTTTGTGACAATGGCCTTTTTAACATTTCTGCGCTGCTTGTGTTTAGCTGTAATTTTCTTCTTTCCCGTTTACTGAACCCACACACATTAGATATTGTTTTTTTCAGGACAAGAAGGGCTTTCTTTAGATGACATTGTTTTGATTGTATCATATTATTTACTATTAAAAAAATTATAAAATATGGTGAAAAATTTAGAAAAAAATGACTGTTTCTAACTTTTAGTTGAAAAATCTTTTACTCATCTATAAAAGGTAATGAAAAAACCTGCTAAATAGATTCTACTATTTGTCCTGAGTTTAGAAATACCCAATGTTTTTATGTTTTTTTGCTTTTTTCTACCCATTATGGGGCAATAAGTACAGGTAGCGTTTTGCTATTTCAAAGCCATTTTTTCCAAATCTGGTAATTCTTCCCCTCATGTGCCATTTCGGGTATCTTTGAACCCGGCCAATGCAATTTACCCCATCAAGTCATATATTTTTGAAAACTAGACAGCCCAGGGTATTCCAAATGCTAGTATTTTAACTCTTTCCATGCACCATATCTACCACCAGTCTTTGTCAAACTTTATGGTAGTCATTTTTTTGCATTTGTTTTGTCATACACATTTTACTTCAGGTATGAATTAAAATGTTCTAGTTTATGTCACTATCACAAAACACCCCAATATGTGTTCAGCAACATCTCCTGAGCGCAGCGATACCCCACATGAATGATTTTGCCTGGCTGTTTGGGGGCAAAAGGGCCACATTTGGGGCATGTGCATTTTTCAATGTTGAACTTTGGCATTTGGGGATCCACTGCCCATGCCCTATTTGGTACATCTTTGAGCCGGGCCATTTCAGTGTGCCCAATAAACCCATATATTTTTGAAAACTAGACACCCCAGGGTATTTCAAATGCTAGTATTTTAACTCTTTCCATGCACCATATCTACCACCAGTCTTTGTCAAACTTTGTGGTAGTCATTTTTTTGCATTTGGTTTTCCACACACATTTTAATTCAGGTATGAATTAAAAAGTTCTCGTATATGTCACTATCACAAAACACCCCAATATGTGTTCAGCAACATCTCCTGAGTACAGCGATACCTCACATGAATGATTTTGCCTGGCTGTTTTGGGGCAAAAGGGCCACATTTGGGGCATGCGCTTTTTTCAATGTTGAACTTTGGCATTTGGGATCCACTGCCCATGCCCTATTTGGTACATCTTTGAGCCGGGCCATTTCAGTGTGCCCAATAAAGCCATATATTTTTCAAAACTAGACACCACAGGGTATTTTAAATGCTGGTATTTTAACTCTTTGCATGCACATATTTTACCACCAGCATTTTTTCAAAGTTTGCAGTAATATTTTTGTGTGTGTATTTTTCCCCCACACACCTACTTTATGTATGAATTTACAGCTCCTGGTATATGCCGCTGTCACACGACACCCCATAATGTGTTCAGCAACATCTCCTGAGTGCAGTGATACCCCACATGCATGGGTGTGTCATTTTTGGGGGGAACTAAAAGGCCACATTTGGTACGTGTGCATTTTTCTAATTGGAAATTAGATGTGTGGCCATCCTCCCCCCCGTGTTAATTGGGACGTTGTTGAACCTGGCCCATTCAATTTACCCCATCAAATCATACATTTTTTAAAAGTAGACACCCCACGGGCATTTAATATGCCAGTATTTTAACTCTTTCCATGCGAGAATTGTTTTAAGCTAATATGCTAATTTTAGGACTTGCTCACAAAAATATATTTTTTATATATATATATATATTTTTTATTTTTTTTTAAAAAAAATTTAACATTTTTTTTCAACTTGGAGGTTCCCCTGATAGTGACATCAGTGGGAAATGATTTTTACATTTTATTGTTTTTTTACTATTTTTTTCTAATTATTATTAATTTTATTTTATTTTTTAATTTATTTTTACTAATCACACTGTGATTAGAAAGCTGGGCTCCATTGACTTGCATGGTGAATGCAGTACCTGTATTCAACCTGCAAGTGGAGCCAAAGTTCTCTAGATGGTCTGGACTATCTAGCGAACTTTTAAAATTTGTGGTTCCTGTTACAGGACGGCGGCCATCTTCCTTGATGGCGAAGATTGCCGGCAGCTGCGGCTGTGACCGCTCTCCGGAGCGGTCACAGCCCATCAAAAGGTTAGTGTTTGGTGTCGCTGGATGCCTCCTGATCGAGGCATTCCAGCGACACCATTTAAGTTTAGGAGGCGATCGTCGATCGCCTCCTAAACGCTTTTAAAACGGGCGTCCGCCGCCATACAAAGTATGGCGGATGTTGACGCCCCGTGGAGGGGCCAGAGATGGCCCCTTCGTGCCGATCGCGGCGTTGCTGAATGCCTCGAGGTCGAGGCATTCAGCAACGCTTTTTGGGTGCAGAAAGCGATAGTAGATCGCTTTCTGCACCCGTTTAAAGACGTGCCGGTCCTGGCACGTCAATTGTCGTAAAGCACATGCTTTTCCGTGCCGTGCCAGGACCGGCAATTGTCATTAAGGGGTTAAAGAGTAGAAGATGTCATAATGTAAGCATGTTAAATGGGCATGTTAGAATATAACACAAAGCTAATGACCACATAACGTCTGAGCTTTATAATGGGCAGACTAGATGGACTAAATCTAGGATTTTCTGATACTGGTTTGCCATTTCTAGTAGATATACTTAATAACACATGTTATCGGTGAGTACTGCACACATAATTCAATAGACACGCTTACAGACTACAATATCTTTATCTATGTCACTATGGTTACATAGGTCAAAACACACGCTTTACTCACTGCCTCAGTGAATAGCATTGCCTCCATAGCGATGTTGAAATATTCAGCTGAAGAGTTTAAGCACAAGCAGATTGTATAGAACACAATTTACAAAGCCGATAGCAGTTTACGCATTGTTTTACAGGATACTTAAATTGTATTATGCACATAAGATTACGGAAGTATTTTGATTCAGTGGCAAGATATTGGTTGTTGTCAGGCCTGGACTTGCCATCTCCACACCTAGCAAACGCCTGCTGGGCCATTGTCCACCTGGACTCACCTGATTTGCAGCTCCAGCATCAGACCAGGTGCTGCAGTGTGTGGCCACCAACTGGATATGCCCAGGCACACGCTACATCAGGGGTGTCCATGTTTTTTCTGCAGTGGGCCACTTCATCAGAATTGTATACGTGCGAGGGCCGCACTCATTTTTCACTGTGAGAAAATATGGCCTTTAATAAAATATGCAGATTAAAATAAAGTAAATGACACAAAACCTTTACTTTTCCTCTCACTGGTTTCTTGGCCTAGAAAGTATTGTGACTACAAATTCAGGATAATTAAAAATGAAATAGTTCTATTTATTCTAGGGATGCACCAAAATGAAACTTCTGGACCAAAACATTCACTTAGCCAAAACCGAAAATGACCCCCCACCTTTAAAAATAATACTAAAAACTCACATTTTTTATAAAAGTAGGTAACACACCACAATTGGACAAAAAAATATTAGCAATATGACTTGGCATGATAGGAGTGTGATTGCTAACAGCTAACAGCAATCACACTCCTATCATACCCAGGCAGACAACCAGTAAATGCTGGAACCTAGGCATGATGGGACTGTCATGCCATGTCAGCCAGTACATGCTGGTACAGGGTGGCTGTCAGTGATGTGCAGACCCCATACTGCTGGCAGCATCAATACACAAGGGGGGAAGCTAGCCAGGTTTAAGCATGTACTGGCTGACTTGGCATGATAGGAGTGTGATTGCTAACAGCAATCACAGTCCCATCATGCCTAGGTTCCAGCACTTACACATCCAAGATATCACACACACACTCATTCATTCATATACTCATTCATTCACATATTCATTCCCTCAATCACGCATACTCATTCAAACACCCTCCCCACCCCCTTACCTGCACTGCAGCTCCTCGATGCCGCTCACAGACTTCAGCAGAGGGGCCTCCCTCTGCGTTCTCTGGTACTGCATAGAGGAAGCAGGACTGGAGCAGAGTCATGTGATGTCACGTGAACTCTGCTGGGTTCCGCTTCCTCTTTGCAGTACAAAAGACCCTCCCACTGGTAAGTAGCAGGGCTCTTGTTGTAGCAGGGCTTGAGGTACGGCCCGCGTAAGATCGGTTGCCCTGGCTGCCGATCTTAAGCGGGCCGCACCTCGAGGTCTCGCAGGCCGCATTTGGCCCGCGGGCCGAATGTTGGACGTCCCTGCGCTACATGGTCATAGAAATGTAATGCGTGGCCTGTCACATCCAGCCGTCACCCGCAATTACGTCATTAGGTGGCCTTAGCGCCAGGGCCTCCTCGTAAGCTCCAGTCCGGCCCTGGCTATTATACCCTGATATGCATTTAAAACATAAATGTGAAATAATAAATGGAAATGTAGAGAAAATGGAATTACTGCTCTATGACTGTTCATGTTTTTAGAAGCCACAAAATTATAAATACTGTTGTTAAAAGCTTATTCACTAAAGATGGCGTTTGAAGGAAACATTGCAGAGTTGCAGTTTAATGTCACTGAAGTCCAGTGATGTATTCTGGCCTAGGGCGCCAGGTCCCAGGGGTGAGTCTCCCTGCTGCAAAACAATGAAGAGGGAGGCTGTGGGTTCTGCCCTAGGTAACTCCATCCCTTCTGACATCAAAATTTCAGGCTGTAACATTTTTGTCCCAGTGTACACACCTTCAACACCTGAGCATACAGTCTCCGTTTATTATTTACATTATATAGTAGTTTTGGATACATTATTATTATTTAAGACGTATTTTATCTAAACAGAGACTCTCCTTGCCTCATGCCTTTTAGGCTAATTCTTCATAGTTATTGAGTGATTTGCTACTTAAACCTTTCCTTTTAACTAAAGCTGCTATGAAAAAACTATAAAAAAAACAAAGTGACAGAGAAACATAAAATAACTTCCATTTTACCTTTGCACCCCCACAGGCAATAGTTGGAAGGGGCCAAACATATTTGTAGCCATTTAGCCATACTGAGACTGAATGCCTGATTTCAGGGCTAACAGCTAAAATGGGAAACAACGACTTGGTGATGATAATTTCCCTTTTAAACTGTTAAGCAGACGACATGTTTTGATTTCATGCTGTCCGGTCATATTTATAGAAATATAAAGTGAATTTGAGTTGCACAATTTCTGTCTCCAGCTGTAAATCACATTATTAATTTATAACTTGTCACATTTTCCAGTTAGTGTCAGAATTGCTGTATACACTTTACCAATTAGTTGGAAATATAGAACTTCAGGTTCTATGAGAGATTTTCGTTTGACAGGTACATTTATTTTTGTTAGCAACCTATTATTTGTTTTGATATAATACTTTAATTATAGCAATGATATAGTTATATATATGAAATGAAGATGCCAATGTTCAGGTGACTGTCTACCAATGCTGATTAAACTGACTCTACAGGGAAAACAGAATTAAGCTTAAACTGTGATTATTCCATTAATGAATGAATACAAAGACAAACATAGAATTTAACAGCACTCGATCTCAGAACATACATTATGAATTACTCAGGATCTACATACCCCCCAACATTTTAAGTATCCAAATCAGGACAACTGTCTTGGTTATTTGGCAAGAGCAGGGGAACAGGCCTGGGGGGCAGGTAAAGCCAAGTGGCCCCATTGACCCTTCCCCAGTAACTCACATATGCATTAGCACACATATTTACACACACTCTCACAAACATACACACTAACACACACCCTCACACTTATATGTATCTACACTAACAAACACTTACACATAATCACTAACACACAATTACACACTCATGCTAACACACACATTCATGCTAACACACACTCCCTCTTACACACATATACATTGATGCTCACAGACCCACTTATACATACACATGCATGCCCACAGTTACTTACACATACATATTCATGCTCAAAGACACACTTACACATACACATTTATGCCCACACACTTACACATACATTCTCTCTCTCACTAACATACATACATTTATATATACATACATACTCATTCCCTCCCTTACCTTCTCACTCACTCTCATCCCTCTCCTGCAGCTTTCTTTCTCACGCTAGTACATGAGTGTCATGAGGTGGCCAAATGGGAGCTACAGATATGGAGATATGTGCCTCAACAGCAAAGATCGAAATTGCTTTTTCACCCCCCTGGGCTAGTCAGGGTAGATCCCCAACTGGCCCATGATCTGCCCTACCTCATTGGAGGTATGATTATATGTGAAAAGATCTGTACTGTGATGTGATACAAGTAAGTACCCACAGTTCCATTGGATGCTTAGTCCTTAGTCCACACTAATGATCCGCTGACAAGAACACAACAAATACTATTGGCAAATGTTTTGGATAGTTAAAGTGGTAACAATCTCAGACTGAGTTTTGGAGAGGTATTCTTTTTATGTCTTTGATGTGGTCTTTTTATAAGTAACAATAACAAAAAGTAACAGGTAATATTTAAATGTATAACTCCAAATCCACTACTAATGTGATTATATGATTTAGAAGAGTTTTTAGTAATTTTTATAGATCAATAGCTTGTTTAATTAAAAAACATGGCTTTAAGGTAATGTTGATGCAAAGCGTCCTTGACATCTATTTAGAAAAGCACTGTTCTTTATGTAGAAGGAAAATCACTCTATGTTTTTGTGGATAACAAATGCACACACTGTCGAAAAGCCCTCTTCTTGCTTGAGTTCCTGGCTTCATATTCAATTAGCAATGGGTATCCTGACCTGTAACCGAGGCTCAAAATAAAAATGGTTATGCATGGTATGAATTACCATGACATTTGGTTCTATTTTTTCTTGTGTTACTGGAAGAACATTATAAATGAAAATGCACTATAAAGAGACATATTTCCAAGTATATTTTGAACAGTTGCAATAAAACATAAAAATAACTGCGCTAGGAAAAAGGCAATGGAGATTGTGGAAAGCACAGCTAATCTATTATTTCTGCTGTAAATAAATGCTTTCCACATTTTAAGAGATGTTCCCAACACATGGGGTTTCGGTATATTGTCCATATAATTCACACCTGCACCGCCATCATGCTGTGTGCCTCCTGCAAGCTTTGTGCTATCTACCCATATTATCCAAAATACTAAGATTGTGAAAACAGCGCATCTGGCTTTCTGGAACTTTGTCAGGGATGTGGTAACAACAGTGATTCATAGTATAGTAATATTGGCTTGGAAGTAGGGCCATAGATTTTTATAGTAACAATTTAACTAGGTGTCATTCTTAAAATTACACACCACTACTAGCTCAAATCCCATTTTTACATTACATCTTGAATTATCGACAGTTTTTATTCTACAATTTTGTTCATATAAGTAAAACACCTTCTTTGGTTGATCTCATCTGTTCTTTCCTCCCATTAAGAAGAGTTTTTGTGCCACCTTGCACAGCTTGATTTATTGAGTTGTAAGCCAATGCGTATAACATACAGCTGAGTTGTCTTATTGTACAGGCCATATCATCCCATCTGGACACTAGGATGAGGTCACCTGTTACCAATATTCTGGGGGAAGCTAATAGCTAATTCTCTGGCAGTTGCCGAACCATGCTTGACCATCTTGGCTGGCATTATGGAAGAGGTAGTTCTACAGGAGCTAAAAAACTACTAGTTGGCTATCCTTGCCCTACAGCAACAATACTAGTGTCTTGAACAAAATTGGATTCTGCTGTCAATTGAAGACTTTTATTTTGTTTCCTTGTGTCTTAATGTATGCTAGCTGCACTGACTAAATTGCATTGTACATTTGTAATTTTAAAAAAAACTAAGAAAAATTGATTGTTGAGCAGAAATTAAATGGTCATTTCTTAGTTAATACACAGAAGAGAAATATTGCTTTCCAGTCGACGCTCCTGCTAAATCAGGAAGAAAAATATTGCAGTATCTGTTTCAACACAAGTGGAATGTGATTGGAAAATGCTGCTGAAAATGTGAAATGCAATATCCTGAAAAATATATTTCCCACAAGACACATCTATGTGAATTGATGAGCTGGCCACATTGTCTCCATGTCTATCTGCTTCGTGTATTCTTTTTTTTCTTCTTCTGTCCTCCTCAAAATTTACTTTTTGTGTATTTTTATTTTCTCCTTAAGCCGTGAATTTGATACCCTGAAATGTGGGAAAATGCAAATGGCTTTTCTCATAATCACTTGTTCCATCATCATATGTTGAAAATGCTTGGTTTTTTTTACAGTATTAAGGCATAATAACCTCATTAGTGTCTGGTTTTCTGGGTTCATATGTGCTTTCATTCTGATCTATTTATGGTACGTTAATTAGTAATATATATTGCATTGCAGTAGCAAACTCAGATTTTAGACATAGAATTTAGTTAAAATAATAATAGAAATAATAATAATAATAATTGATTGACAGGTTTATGTCCTGGGTTTGGTATTTTTTTAAATTTTCATTACTAGTACTATTAATGACAATTTTTGTTGCAAACTTAAGAGGTAAGAAAATATCAGCCAGAGAAATGATAAACAGTATACATACCCTGTGGGCTTAAATTATTCCACAACTTGATAAGTGTACCAGATATAATGCAAGTTTATTGAAAATTCAGGCGCCTTATATTGGCAAGAACTTTATAATGAAATCCAACAGAGAGATTTAACCAAATCACCTCTTGCACATAATATTCACGCTATACAGTAATTTCAGAAAGTAGAACACTTGAACACATAGTTTACAATTTGTCGATTTATTTATTCTTTGTACAACAAAGCAAGAATTCAGCACATACCCAGCAAATACCATCCCCATATTTGAGATTCCGACCACCCTATATAGTCTTATATTGCTTAGCCTCCCACTATGTCAAAATACCCCAAGTCTGGCGAGTTGATCAGCCCCTCCTGACACACAGGTTCCTCATTAATGGTGTCCAGAGAAGGCTTTCAATAGCTTGAGAGCCTCATTGGGTTAAAATACAGTGCAGTCCCACTAATTCAGCTCCTTGGTAAGTTATATAGTAAAATTAGATAGAACTAGACCAATTTGGGGTGTTTGACATAGTGGTGGGCTAAGCAATATACAGCGCTACGGAATTTGATGGCGCTATATAAAACAATAAATATTAATTATAATATGGCCATATAGTGTGACGGAATCCTTAATATTTATGCTTTAGATATTTAATTTACCTGTCATCTTCATAGCTTTTCAATATACTCAATATATATACCTTCCCGCAATATGACATTGTCAAGTAACAGTCATAACAGTTTCCTTGGTGTCACACCCTTTGGAGATGATTTAGATTCACGTTATACAGAGTGGGTGTTCTAAAGCAAAAATATTTTTAGAACATAAACCCAAGTACAAGCACCACTACATCCAAAATGACAGTATCACATCTAGCCAGCCATTCAGTTTATACATATTGTAGTGACACGGGTGCGATTTTAGACATAATGCCTTGAGTTACCACCTTTGTGTAGTCTTGGGGGCGGTCGTGACACTGAGAACAACTGGTATAGGAATGCACATCATGCATGGGTGAATATGCCATACAATTAAATAATTGCACAGGCTTCTGAAATAAGCTGGCAGACAGTTCATATTGCTCCTTGCTAAACTTCACATTTCATAAAGAAAAGACTTTCTCAACTTAGAGAAAGGCTGGTTTTTCACGAGCAATGAAAACAAAAGAAACTTACTATTAAATATTCAACGTCTATCTGTTGCATATAGTCTATAAACAATCACAGAACGTATTCTGCTAGGTACAAAAAGTAGAATTAAGCAACAGAGAAATGGAAAAAAAAAGAAACAACTATTTTTGGACACACTCCAAGCACAATGTCAATCTTGTTTCAATAATTCATTTGACAGATATGTCTGTCAAAACACCCATCATTTATGTTTTATTTTGATATTAAAAATAAAAAATGTGTAAAAAGTGCTTCTGACATATTCTTGTGCTTCAAATAAAAAAACAATACTTCTTCAGAGATAATTAACGGTGTATTGTCAGGAGATATAAATTTATATGAAATTCCATCTCGAACTGAGAGAGAAAAAAAATTCCCAATGGATATTGCTTGTTTTTCATGTTTTCACTTCTAGTAATGCCGATGTGTTCCTAATTAACAGGTATTATACACATAAAATCATACGTTTATAAAGGTTCATTACATTGGTATATAAATAGTTAAAAAAAACCTGTAATCCACGTATAGACAAGACCAGGCCTACCACACAATTTTAAACTGTCCTGTACCTGATTTGTGTGTTTTACTTGTAATTCCTCATAATTCCTACTGGCTCCTTTATGTGTTTTCCGTTAAATTCCTCCTGGAGAATGTGTGCTGGATAAGCCTATAACGTGCATTATGTGTGTACTACCTTATAAATGTGGGCTCTTTTAGCATTGGACAACTGAGTGGTTATAGTTGTCCAATGAGATCCCAAAGATAATCTCTTTACATATTGTACTGTGTACAGAGCGAAGAAAATAAAACAAAACTGAGCCAGACATTGGCAGTGGTACAGCATAACACCCATCAATATATACTTAGCCAGGCACTGATGGCGGTACACTTTAACTCCCATCACTTTATACTCTCTCACACTCTCACAATGCCTTCCTACAAACACAGAAAACAAAAGAAAAAACATAAATGTAATGCTTTTTTTTTAAAGAAGTGCTCCGCAAAAAAAGTAGCCTTACCACTACAAGTAAAAATAAAATAAAAACATCCACTAATAATTAATAATGGAAAGTAATGTACATATACATATATACAGTAATTTTTTTAAATGCATACTTATCCCTGTAAATATTATTCTATTCTCTCTCTCTCTCTCTCTCTCTCTCTCTCTCTATATATATATATATATATATATATACTGTACATATTATATATATACTAAATATACTAAATACTATATATATATAGTATATATATATATATATATATATATATATATATATACACATAAACACAAATGTATTTATATGCAAACTGGTATTAAACAAAACCTTACACTAAAATATATTGGGCTATATTTGAACTTATATCAGATTGTGTGCATTTTGTTGGTAATTTCTTCTAAATCGGTTATACTACTTGGAATTTCTACCTCCATAGAGAATGCACTGCTTTGCGAAAATAAAAACCCTAATGTCAAAAATGAAATCAAGCATCACATTTCTGCTTGATATGCTTTACTTCTCGTTTCTCGTGGGAATTGGTTTTAGAAATATCTGCAGACACACAAATATGTGGATTAAAGTTGGTTATATAATATTGATCCCATATTGTTGAAATATGAATACAATTCTACCTAGCTCAGACTAGAAAAAAAATCTATTTTACAGCCACAATCATATTAATGCAATAAAAAAAAAGTTGCCAAATTTCATTAAAAAAACCCAATTTTTCCAATCTGGTTCTTAAGCACCAATTTGCAAATTATACTGCTTTTCAACTGAAATTTTACATTGAGTAAACCTACCAGGATAGGGACCGGAACTCGAGTCTGAATAGATAGTAGGATTGAATCCTACATGCTTATAAATGGCAGAGACCTAGTGTCTCTATGTATCTCCTTTGAGAGTGAGAACCTCCACCTTTTCCCACATACTGTGTTATTTCACACTTGCAATGTGATAAACTCATGGGATACTTCAATACCAAAAACAAGATGTAGCATCTTTCTGTGATGGATAAGGGAAGTATGTTGGGAGTTGGAGTGCCAGTGCCCTGCAGGGAGATAAAGGTTGAACTGGGCAGCCTGTGTCGATCACCTTTGAAAAAAATGGAGAAGGCATGCACTTGGTCACCATTCACTATAGGATAACATGGAATTCCCGTTCTCCTACATCATAGTTACGTTCAGGTGGAGTTAAAGTTCGGGAAAAGAAAGATACTGGATGTAGTTGTCCATCATTCCCCTGATGCTGAAATATTTACAGCTCCTACCACTGAGTCTGAGGCGTCAACTTCCAAGGTGTATGGTTTAGATGGTTTAGGAAGTGTTAGAATAGGAGCTGTAGTACCGTATTTCCCCAAGTATGAGACGCTCCTTTGTATAAGACACACCCCTATTTTTGGGGGGCGAAAAAATATTTTTTTTACATAAAGTTATTGTACTGGCTGCCTGGGCATGATATGAATGTGATTGATGTTAGCTGCTAGAAACTGTTAGCAATTGCACTCCTATCATGCTCAGGCAGCCAGTATCTGCACATCACTTTCAGCCTCCCTGTGCCCCCTACACACGGAACCATGCTAAAACACACACACACATACATAAATACATACATACATACATACATTCATTCATTCCTTTACTCCCCCACCTTGCCTGAACTGCAGATCTTCTGCTGCCGCTCGCCGACTTCCGTGGGGGCCGCTGTTTCCCCTCTGCCTTGCTTGAGCAGGAACAGGAACTGAGCGGAGTCATGTGATGCAATGTGCATTCACGTGACTCCACTGGGTTCCTGTGCAGCCGCAGCGAATCAAGGTAGGCAGCAGGTCCCCTTTTTAGTTAAAAAAAAAATCTACCACCACTGTATAAGACGCACCCATTTTTTTTTTTTTAAAGAGATTTTATTGAATTTTCAGAGGTAAGTATAAACATGATAAAGTACATCAACATCCAATAACATACTTTGACCTTAAGCCTCCCCTGGATGGACGCACCCAATTTTTTCTAAAAAAAGTTGCGTCTTTAACGCTTCAAATGCTGTTTGAGCAGCTGGGGTCCAATGAGGGGGGTTAAAAGGCATATCATGGGGCAGAATGGCATATAGGAGGGTATAAGGCATATCAGGCAGGCAGAGTGGCATATAGGAGGGGAGAAGGCATTTATGGGGGCAGAGTGGCAAGCCTGGGGGCAGATGTGCATAACGGGGGGGGGGCAGGTTGGCAAATAAAAGGAAATAAAAACAAAAAAAAATATTTTTCTCAATCATTTTATATTTACTAGTATTCATGCTTTTTTCCTAAATTTATATTCAGATTTTTTTTTGGGGGGGGGGGGTCATTTTATAATCAGGGTCATCTTATAATTGAGCAAATACGGTATATATCAGGGGTGTCCAAGTTTTTTCTGCAGTGGCCCACTTCACCAGAATTGTATACACTGTGAGAAAATATGGCCTTTAATAAAATATGCAGATTAAAATAAAGTAAATGACACAAAACCTTTACTTTTCCTGTCACTGATTTCTGGGCCTAGAAAGTTTTGTGACTAAAAATTCAGGATTCAGGATAATTAAAAATGAAATAGTTCTATTTATTCTAGGGATGCACCAAAATGAAAATTCTGGACCAAAACATTCACGGTTCACTTAGCCAAAACCGAAAATGACCCCCCACCTTTAAAAATAATAATAATAACTCACATTTTTAATAAAAGTAGGTAACACACCACAATTGGACACAAAAATTAGCAATATGACTTAGCATGATAAGAGTGTGATTGCTAACAGCAATCACACTCCTATCATACCCAGGCAACCAGTAAATGCTGATACCTAGGCATGATGGGACTGTGCATCACACTCCTATCATGCCAAGTCAGCCGGTACATGCTGGTACAGGGTGGCTGTAAGTGATGTGCAGACCCCATATTGCTGGCAGCATCAATACACAAGGGGGGCAGCTAGCTAGGTTTCAGCATGTACTGGCTGACTTGGCATGATAGGAGTGTGATTGCTAACAGCAATCACAGTCCCATCATTCCTAGGTTCCAGCACTTACACATCCATGCTATCACACACAGAGCCGGCCTTAGGTGTTCTGGCGCCCTGTGCGGACTACTCCTCTGGCGCCCCCCCATCCCAAAAAAAGAAAGGAATAAAAACTTGTAACAAAACCCCAATCACTATATACTACGCCAAACATTGATGTGGTCTAGGCCTACCACTTAATTGTCTGGCTTAGTAGTAGGGATGCACCGAAACGAATTCTGGACTGAAACCGAAAGTGCAGCATTTATCTGGCCAAAACCGAATATGACCCCCCCAACACCATAAAAAAATCTAACACTTTTATTTAAAGTAAGTAACACACCAAAATAGGACAAAACAATTAAATAATATTATATATATATATATATATATATATATATATATGTCCAAAAATAGTTACCGGCACTCCAGGGACTTTCCAAGTAACCACACAAACAACTTCGGTTTTCAAGTCTATATATATCAAATATATATATATGATTAACAGCAATCACATTCCTATCATGCCCAGGCATACCCAGATTCCAGGATTTACTCGCAGACTTGGCATGATAGGAGTATGATTGCCCTATCTACCCCTTCTCACTCTCTTCTGCCGTATCTACCCCTTCTCACTCCCTTCTCCCTATCTACCCCCTTTCCCCTGTCTCACTCCCTTCTCCCTATATACGCCCTCCTAACTATCTACCCTTTCCCTCTTTGAAGTTCACTTACCTTTCAGGAGTCCTGCGGTGGGGGTGCAAGGCCTCTGCCTCCCAGCTCTGCCACTGTATGGAACAGTATAGAGTGATGGGAGTTATGATGTACTTTTAGAGCATAATTAGATCATGAAAAAGACATTGGAAATGGTACAGCATAACACCCATCACTCTCACACACTTACCAATCCACACATATACTAATCCACACGCATACCAATCCACACGCATACATACCAATCCACACGCATACATACCAATCCACACGTATACCAATCCACACGTATACCAATCCACACGTATACCAATCCACACATATATACCAATCCACACATATATACCAATCCACACATATATACACTAATCCACACATATATACACTAATCCACACACATACCAATCCACTCTCACTGAATGCTTTCCTACCTTTCCTCTTTTCTCCTTACAGCTCCTTTTCCTCCTCTTCGTTCTTCTTCTTCAGTTCTTCTGTCTTCTGTCTTCTTCCGGGTCAGAGGGCACGGACAGCGGTGGGCGCGGCTTCAGTGCTGTGCGCCGGGATCTGACAACAAACCCCGGCGCACAGCAGTTGTTGCCGCGCGGATCACAAGGGAGCGGTATCGGAGGTCTTTAACAGACCTCCGGCTCCCTTGAGTGATGTTAAGCCGGGTTCAAGGGAGATCCTTGAACCGGCTTAAAATCACTCAAGGGAGCCGGAGGTCTGTTAAAGACCTCCGATACCGCTCCCTTGCGAGCCTGCTCCTCCAGGAGCCTGTCCGTCTCTGGAGGGGTGCCGGGTGCCCCCCTGATGAGCGGCACCGGGTGCCGCTCGCCCCCCCCGCCACTAGGTACGCTGCTGGCGGCAGCGGTACGCTACGGTGGCGGCGGTGCCCCCTGGAGTGTGGCGCCCTGTGCGGTCGCACAGGTCGCACACCCCAAAGGCCGGCCCTGATCACACACACACTCATTCATTCATATACTCATTCCCTCAATCACGCATACTCAAACACCCTCAGTCCCCACCCCCTTACCTGCACTGCAGCTCCTCGATGCCGCTCACAGACTTCAGCAGGGGGCCCGCGTGAGATCGGCAGCCAGGATCACAAGAGCCCTGCTGCTTACTTGTGGGAGGGTCTATTCTCTGCTCCAGTCCTGCTTCCTCTGTGGGGAGAACGAGGGAGGCCGCGCCCCCTGCTGAAGTCTGTGAGCGGCATTGAGAGCTGTAGAGCAGGTAAGGGGGTGGAGTAGGTTGTGTGAATGAGTATGTCTGATTGAGGGAATGAATCTGTGAATGAATGAATGTGTGTGTGTGATAGTATGGATGTGTAAGTGTAACCTAGGCATGATGGAACTTTGATTGCTGTTAGTAATCACACTCCTATCATGCCAAGTCAGCCAGTACATGCCGAAACCTGGCTAGCTGCCCCCCTTGTGTATTGATGCTGCCAGCAGTATGGGATCTGCACTTACAGCCACCCTGTAACAGCATGTATTGGCTGACTTTGCATGATAGGAGTATGATTGCTAACAGCTAACAGCAATCTGCTAACAGCAATCACAGTCCCATCATGCCTAGGTTCCAGCATTCACTGGTTGCCTGGGTATAAATAGAGTGTGTTTGCTGTTAGCAATCACACTCCTATCATGCCAAGTCATATTGTTGATTTTTTTTGTCCAATTGTGGTGTGTTACTTTTAATAAAAGCATGGTTACACACTAAAATTGGACAAAAAATACAATGCCCAGCCAACCGGTACATGCTGGAATCTGGGTATGCCTGAGATTGCTGTTAACAATCATAATATATAATTTTTTTGTACAATTTTGGTGTGTAACTTACTTTTATTAAAATGTGTGGGGGGGTCACTTTCAGTTTCGGCTAAGTGGTCCCGAATTTTCATTTTAGCGCATCCCTAAAATAAATAGAAGTATTTTATTTTAACTTTTCCAGAATCCTGAATTTGTAGGCCCAGAAATCAGTGAGAGGAAAAGTAAAGGTTTTGTGTCATTTACTTCATTTTAATCTGCATATCTTTTTAAAGGCCATATTTTCTCTCAGTGAAAAATGAGTGCGGCCCTCGAACGGATACAATTCTGATGAAGTGGCCCACTGCAGAAAAAACTTGGACACCCCTGCTCTATGCAGTACAAAAGACCCTCCCACAGGTAAGTAGCAGGGCTTGAGGTGCGGCCCGCGTAAGATCGGTTGCCCTGGCCGCATGTTGGACGCCCCTGCTCTATGCAGTACAAAAGACCCTCCCACAGGTAATTAGCAGGGCTCTTGTTGTAGCAGGGCTCGAGGTGCGGCCCGCGTAAGGTCGGTTGCCCTGGCTGCCGATCTTACGCGAGCCGCACCTCGAGGTCTCGCAGGCCGCATGTTGGACGCCCCTGGTATATATGTTCTCATTTTTTTGGGACTGTTCTCTTTCTTATATGCGATGGATCTCAGTGATGTAGTTTATTTAAATGATTCTTTTTTTGTTGATGTTTCCGTATTGCTATCAGCATAATAGGACAGTTAATAATAATATTAACACAGACAATATACAATGTAACAATAAAATAAACTCGGTTTAAAACATACTACTAGTACAGAAGGAGAAGAGGTACTATTAGGAGGTTGCGAAGCAATCACCATAACAACCGATGACATATTTTTGTGAATAGCTTGTAAATTAGCAATGGTCGTTTTTTTTTTAAATCCACATTCATTGAACAGATGCATTTTATTTTGCCGCGTTGAAACAAACATTTAACTCTTTTAACAGCGTGCACGGATTTTGATCATTCACATATGAACTAGTTTGGCCCACTCGCCGTTCCGTACGCGGTTCCAGTGAGTTGTATTTAACTACTTTGACCGGCCGTGAACGCGCACGCTTTGTGCGTAAGGGTTCGGTAACTGTCGGAGAGACTGCGTGACGTCACCCCGTGCTCCCCGGCTAGGGATGCAGACTAGGGGAGAAGGGAGAAGAGTTCGACTGAGCGGTGAGCAACAAGCCCCGTTACCGGTACGGGTTATTGGGAATCGGTAGTGGGAAGGACATACTTACTTGGTCCTTGGATGGAGGGCATGAAACTCGTGGAATAACGTCGGCTAAAGTCTCACATGGCGGGAGGTTTGAATAGTTGTGTAAACAGTGAGCGTCCCTGTATTACTGTTGCCAACAGGTGTCGGTTTCAGCCGTTAACCCCTTGTTGTGTGTCAGTCACTTACTTTAGATCCGTGTTACCTGTGACAACAGCTACTAGTTTACAGCCCAGTGATCCTAAACCTGTCACCCAAACACTGAATGCAGGAGGAGGCGCAGTGCTGCATACCTCCCAACTGTCCCCATTCATAGGAGACCCTAATGTGTGCTATTAACCAGCTTCAGCCACAAAAGTGTCTGTCCAGGGCAGCTGAAGTGTAGGGAGATCCAGTATTCCTGTTCTGTTTGGATGCAAGCCCTTCATATGGGATCCACAGGACTGGCTCTGCTTTGAAATATATGGGTGCCGGGCCTGCATCCATCCCCAGTGAACAGCGCCGATGCTATAACGGCCGCAGTTGGATGTATTCTAACGATAAGTAACAGTTACACACCTTCGAACCAACCAGGCTTTCGACATGTTCATTATTGCCCTACAGGATCATTGAAGCAAAATGTTTTGATTTCTGTTTTTTGATAAGAGACGTGAAACATTTAGCCCCCATTAAAAGCAGATAAGTAATGAGGCTCCCAAAGCAAAACAAATGCTTCAAAGAGGCTGAATGAGTTAACATATTGCAACTAATGCAGCAGCCATGTTAAAAAAAACAAAAACACCCCTAGATGTTCATTTAACATAGATGTTCATGTCAGAGATTTGACCTGAAATATAATGGCCCCCCCGAAGTTGTTGTCTTCTGTGTTGAAGCACTAAGCTCTGGCCCTTTCGGTGAGATGGCCGGTTTTGCTGCCTGTAACGTTCACTCTCTAAATTGTAAGCTCCTTTGAGCAGGGCGCTCCTTACCTGTTTCTGTAAGTCAACTTGTTATATAATATCTTTTATGTCCTGTTTACTCGTTGTACAGTGCTGCGGAATATGATGGCACTATATAAAATACAATTTGTGGCTATTAGATATGCAGTGTAGTTTATGTGCTAGAATGTACATAGTATAATTTAAGTCTATTTTCTAGACACACTCAAATGCCTTATTGGTCTTCCAGCATTTGCAAGGCGTAGCACACAAACCATTTAAAGGCACCACAATTAAAGCCCTTGTGAAGGCTAGAGGTGTCCCCTTAACCACTTTGCAACCAATCAAGTACTTGTTACGTCATGAAAAGATGTCCCTACAGGTCCAATGACGTACATGTTAAGCCATCAGTAGAAACAATATTCCCTTGTCGCCATGATCCCTGGCTCCTTACCGCTGCTGACCTCTCCATGACAAATCCCCTGACTGCCATACATGTAATTGCTTCTACTGCTAATCGCATGCGCATACAGTCAGCTGACGAAGGCAGTGCTTATACGCACTATTCTCTGCCTCTATTCTCACTGTGGTTGTGAGCTGGAGCGACACAGGGAATAGTAAAAAAAAAAAAAATGTTCCTTGGGTCCAAAGACACAGGTTTAAATTAATATATAATAATATAGGGTAGTTTTCAAATCGTGGCAAATTAACAAATATGTCTGGTATTTTTCTCCCCAATTTATTATAGCTGCTTATAATTTACATACATGTAAAACTGTGAAGAAAGAGAAAAAATGTCTTGCCTATATGAATATGGTTAAAAAAAAAAGCCTACTTGTCCCCCCCCCAAGAAATAACGTAGAGGGGAATCTTGTTTAAGCAAGTCACAGCACAAATATGACGATTGCTCTGGTCCTGTAGTGTAAAAAACACACAAGCACCGTGATACAAATTAATGTATTGCTTTCATGACAAATATGTATTGTGAGGGTGACACGTTTAACATAATATTGCAGCTGCATCCTTCACAATAATGTATGGCAAAGAATGCAATACTTTGTTATAAAATAAAATCTATATATCAAGCACTAAGGCTATATCCTCCGTGTCTGCTGATATACATAATTATAATTTCAAATAAAATTTCAATAATCTGATAAAATATTTCAAATAGGTATGGAAGGCTGCAGCAGTATTCCTTCCATATATCAGATCATCCTCTGCCCATATCTGTCACGTGTGCTGCGTGTTTGATGACCCTCACTATCATAGAAGGGACAGTCGGTTCAGCGATATTTGCTTAAGTGATACAGGAATCGGAAATAAATCTTCATTCATTTCAACCTTCAACATTTTGCCTTTAAAGGTCAGATAAGCAGATGAATGGCAGTCATCGAACGCAAGAGCTAAGGATGTCTCATACCTAGCAGTATTGTAATCTTAGGAAGGTAAGACCAGGAAGGACTCTACAGCAGAAGCTGCCAATAATGATGTAGATCTTACACAAACAGGGTTTTCTTAGTAGCTGTAAAAGATATTTGTGTAGTTTAACTGCTTAGGTAACATGTAGTAATGGAGGTCCTTCTTGTGCACTGGAGTCACTAGTGATTTAAAAGTGTTGAATATATTGGTTATAATGGGAATATGCAATGATGAGCTTCTGGTAGTGGAATCATCATTTTAAAATCAATTATATTTACATTTCAAAATTTAGAAAGACGGCAAGGTAGTTTTGAAATGATGGAATATCAATTATCAAGTGGCAGCACATCACTAGATTTAATGTTAGTTGGCTAGATTAGGACCACAACCTGAACACCATTGTTTGTAATGTGTAACCGTGACTTAAGCACACTAAGTATTTGGCTAATGCGTTATGAACATAACATCCCATATCCTGACAGGCTACAAGTATGTTGGATCAGAGATACACACGTTGAGCAACATTCTGTAATGTGAGATCATTGATTATATGTAGACTATGGATGTAGAGGGTTATAATTTAATATACTTTCATGCCAAACTTTTTCACCAGTAAGATTTTTCCATGATCAGTAATAGGAAACAGGAAGATATGTTTTGGATAATTTAACCAGCTGGAGGTGTTGCCTGATACATGCGTTGTGAACCAGACACATTTACCTCTTTATTTTTGGCCCGTAACGAAGTGTACATGCTGGCCACAAAGTGACTGATGCTGTGTTCCTGATATGCTCCCTGCTTTGCTCTTTCTGCATGCTGGCTGGTGCCCTACTTCTGAAATCTGAACTGTCTGCTATAATGTGAATTATCCGGCTACGATTTAGGACGTGGTGTTTGTTGTTGTGTGTGATACTATGTTTCTGATGACGGTTTATTTTTGTTGCCACTCAATGCAGGGCTTTGGTCACCACAACCCAAACAAACCGTCTCAAACCTGATTGCAAAACATAGAAGGGACAACTGTACTAATTGGTGCTTAATACTTTCAAGCCATTTTTTGTTTTTGCTCGTCTTACACCCCATAAATCGGAGCCTAATCAATATTAATGAATTGTAACACGAAGCATCCCCTATTGATGTGTGTGTTATAATGAAACCATTCATTGTCGCAAACTTCTTCCCACGTTAATGTTTTAAAGGTATTGTTCAAGTTAACGTTTGACTTTTTTCATAAGGAAACCTGTTATTCAAGTGAATTAATATACCACAGCTGAATACGTTTAGGGTCCTTGCTTTGGGGTAGGCATTATGTGTGCTGAATAAATAGGTCCTGCTTATTTCCCCCTGTAATATCGCCTTGATGTTGTGTATTTGTGTGCTTCTGTGTTCTAACCCATTATTTTTTTCATTGTTCTCAGGTGTAGCCATGCAGGACAGCATGAGATTTGCTTCAACGGGAGATGATATTAAAATATGGGACTCTTCATCCATGACCGTTGTCGAGCAGTTTAATCCACACAGTCCGTCGCATGCTGTATCATCGTTGTGTTGGAGCAGTAACAGTATCCTTTGACATGCGCACAGGGCACACCTCGTCTGAAGAATAGCTCTGACCTGTTGCAGGCTTCATGAAAAGCCAATAGGTTCATTAGGCTCACAACTAAAAACTTTGCATAAAAGCAACTTCTGGTACCTTGTGACAGACCTAAAATAAAGAGAGTAATTGTTTCCTTTTTATAAGCAGCAATATACTTTGTAGCATGTAAACAGTACATATCAAAAGAATGCACGTTTTTAACCCTTTTAGTGCTTAACGTAGGACCCTGCAAGAGGCAAGGCCAACTTTCTAAAAATCTTGCACTTTTACCTAGGGAAATCTCTCTCCACACCCCATCCAGCCGTTTCCTTTCAATTTCTGCTGTTTCAGTTATTGGTAACATACACTTTCATTCAAAAGTTTGGGGTCACTCAGCTGTTTTCATGGAAAACAAGGAAATTTCTTGCTGTGTAACATAATTGCCAAAGGGTTTTCTAATGAAAACCCTTTGGCAATTATGTTCATTTTAAGCCATGAACTTGGATTAGCGAACACAGCGTGCTCTGGGCACCCAGGAGTGATGGTTTCTGATAAAGGGCCTCTGTACTCTTATGAAGATGTTCCATTAAAAATAAGCACTTTCCAGCTACAAAAGTCATTTACAACATTAACAGTGTCTACATTTCTGGTCCATGTTATTTTAATAGCCAGATTTGCTTTTCTTTCAAAAAGGACACTTCTAAGTGACTCTAAACTTTTGAATGTTAGTATATATAGTTGATTTCATTTAAAATGGTTGCGTATTAATTTTTGTTTTAATCGCTGCATAATTTAGTGTGGGATGATATGTGATTATGATTGAGGAATGGCCGTGGCAGTGACTATGTATGGATTTGTTTAAGGTTGCAACCTTCTGCTATAGGTACATGTTGTGATCCATAGTTTAATGAGTAATTACTTTTTTGTTATAATGGAAAAAAATCTGTGTAGCTCACTGGCAGTTTTTCAAATCCTTTATATTTTTATTTTTTAAATACCTGTGATGCTTTTAGCACCGTTCGCTCTTTACCTTTAGCGAGAACATCTTTGCTAGAACATGTTAAAAGAACTGGATGCGTTAGAAATTGGATTTTAGAACTAACACCTGTCACCTGAAAACTATATACTCTCAGACTGAAACAAGTAAAATTGGATAATGGACATAAGTAACATTGTGTGCTGAGAATCTTGCATTAATTAGTCACTGATGGAAAGGGAGTCAATTTATATTAAGGCAATGGAGCATTCCTGCTCGGAGAACGCATTTGTTTCCTTTTAGTAAGTGTATAGTGCAGCCGGAGATAACAATTACACAAGGTGGTGCCTTATTCACCGTGTGTAATAAACATTGGAAACCACTGCCCCCGTCACTCTGTCAAAATAGGAAGAGCAATGGTGTATTTGCCTCTGTGACACTTGATTTATTTTATCAGTCTTTCACTTCAATTACAGCACCTTCCCACTTGCAATAAAGAAAACGACCAATGTCAATTTTCTTCCATAAAAATGTGGACGTTTTCCTAGTGGTGCTGCTGTCGTTTCAGATTGCATTCTCGGAAGGCAGCACAAGGTTTGCCATCTGCGTCTCTAGGTTGCTCTTTCCTAGCATTGATATAAAATTTTTTATTTTAGGGCATATGCTAAAACAAGCATGACATAGTGGATAACTGTTTTCAGATCGTTTTCATTAGGTTTGTAAATGTTTCATAGAATTCTGGGTGTTTTATTGGTTCCTCGGGAGCTGACCATGTGGCAACCTTACTTCTAAGTCTTCATCTTAGGTGTCATTGCTTGGGGGGGGGGGGAAATAACATTTTATGCATTGTACCTTGGAAACCTTTCCCAAAATAGTGGGGTCCAGGGCTTTAAGAAAGTTATTTTTGAGGTTGGCACCTAAAATATAGCTACGGCAAAAGTACAAAAAATGACCTGGCCTCTCACAGGAGAAATGTACCCTGACCTCTGCCACTGTAAGGGTTAATGTGTCTAGAACATTTGGCCTGTGCACAATCTCAGGGTCACATCACACAAGCTCAGGTAGATTAATCAGTGTCCCTGGCAGTCCAAATGGTCCTGCTGTGGCAATAAAGGAGGCATCTGTTCTGTTAGACCCTTTTTCTTTCCGAACACCGAGCTAGGACATCTTTAGTAATTATACTTTTGCTGGGACCTTAGAGCGGCGTGTGCAAAAATATGCTTCATAATATCTACATTGAATTGCTAGAAATCTATTTGATGGCAAACAAACATTTTGCGTGTTTGTTTTTCTTTGTGTTTAGGCAAGAATGGTGTGAATGGAATTTGTGTATTTTATGGTGATATTGCATAAGAACATGGAACGCTCCTGACAATTAAATCTTCTTGGCCCTGGTAAAAAGAAGCCCATTTTTGTATTAGATGTTGCCACCCGGGTTTTTTTTGTGTTCCTATATAAATTGGGTTAAGTGCATATTTTTTTTTTAGCATATATAACTGGAGTGTTTAGAAAAAGACAGCTTTTTTTTGTTTTGGGTGCAGAAGTTGGGTATAAGTTGAGGGTTTTTTTTCTGCTTGTTCACTGGGATGCTTTTTGTGAGGGTTAGCAAAGGTCATGTGATAGATTAGACTCCTCGCTGCACCTTAGTCTCTTTTTACTGTAACCTCCATTTATTAACATTCTAGGATAAGTAAAGCAAATATAACACATTTTGCTCCAAACACACTTATATGATATATTGGCTTGCTGGAATTTGAATGCCTCCTGGGGAATCCCTTGAATTAGGTTGGGTATGCTGATATCCTTGTGATTGGTTTTTGTCCCTTCCACCTGCTGGTTAAGAAATGTTATTGGGCGTTGGTGTTAATGGCTTTGCTTAGCCTTGCTGGGCATAAGCACTTTTATATTGTTTGAGAGGCTTTTAATAACGTCATGTAAATTGATCAGTTAGCTGGATGGAGCTGTTTGATGGCTTTTAGAACTCTATGCAGTTGAGTAAATCCTTTATTCTTTGGACTTTTCTTGGGTTTTTACCTTGTTGGTCAGGTTGAGGTTCCTTCATCCTCTGGTGCATCATTGCATATGACTTTCCACTTCTGATGCTGCTTCAAGATCGGATACCAAACAAAGATCTTGGTATAAACCATATATAAACCACAAAGATTTGGATTTTATCCAGAAACAGTCCGTTCTATGTCCTGAAACTGTTCGCCGCAAGCACTCACTTGATTTTTGCTTTCTTCTCCTCCTTAAATGTGAATCTTCAAAACAAATTGAAATATAGAATTTACAGAGTCCCCCAAAAATCACTAATAGATTAACTTATGTTTTAGTATTCTACCCCTCCCATCTTCCACAAAAAGTTAATGCTAACCACACACAGTGTGGCATTAAAATGTTAATAGGTTTATCTAATTTAATTAATTAGAAAGCAATGCACCAAAGGTGTCCTGAGCTTTCAGTACCTGTATAGACTGGTTGTCGTTCTCATTCTCTTACCTTCCAAGCTTTTATGTATATCTTAAAACGTTTTTGTATTTATTTTTTTATTTAGGATCTCTGCTGTATCTTACTATATACGACCATGTACTTAAGAGTAGCAACTGCATTAGCTGTAAATAGACCTGTCAGCAGGACACAGATGATTGGGAGCTAGTGCTAGAGCAGGGGCGTCCAACATGCGGCCCGCGGGCCAAATGCGTATTGATGCTGCCAGCAGTATGGGGTCTGCACCTCAACTACAGCCACCCTGTACCAGCATGTACTGGCTGACTTGGCACGATAGGAGTGTGATAAAAGTGTGGTTAACACACCAAAATTTGACAAAAAAAATACAATAACAATATTAATTTGTGATTGTTGACAGCAATCACACTCCTATCATGTCCAGCCAACCAGTACATGCTGGAATCTGGGTATGCCTGAGATTGCTGTTAACAATCATAATATATATATATATATATATATATATATATATATATATATATATATATATGATATATTGTGATCCTGCACCCACAAAGGGTACCAAACAGCACGGTCCTCTAGGGTATTAACGCCACATCTCAGTTTGGTAATCAACCACGATTTATTTGTAGTCCACGTATGTAGATATTTACAGAATTACATAGAACACAAATTCCCTACAAACAAAAGCCTAGCTCGTCTGAGCACTTGCTAACATATAACTCCCTCACTACTAAGGGTGTAAACTAAACAAAATGTAATCAGACCAACCTTTTTGATGGTCTCTTTTGTGCAAAGCAAGCCCTGCTGCTTCCAAACAAAACTCTCTCTCCTCTCCCTCTGCCCAACAGGTCAGGGTATATTGCAGTCAGTGCAGCTGATTACTTGCAGCTGACCAGTGCATTGGAGTCAGCTTAAACTCCCGGCCTGGATCCTGTGTCAGTCCAGGTGCATGTAAACTGCGGGGTGGAGCACCAGCCTGCCCTATATGTCATATAAAACCCTGCAAAATCGAGGGGGAATGTATACCCCTTCCACAACAACATCCCGCACCTTGTTACAATATATATAATTTTTTTGTACAATTTTGGTGTGTAACTTACTTTTATTAAAAGTGTGGGATTTTTTATTATTTTTAAAGGTGGGGGGTCATTTTCAGTTTCGGCTAAGTGAACCCTGAATTTTCGATTTTGGTCCAGAATTTTTTAGTCTGATTTGTGGAGCTCATCGGTGTTTAACCTGTTCATAACCGAGAGGATGTTGTGTAAGGGCTTGAAAGGCTTTTGTTTAACCCCTTCGCGACCTTTGCCGGTTCAGGACTGTCATGACAAGAAGGTCACTAAATGACCTTTGACGGTCCTGAACCGTCAAAAAATTAAATAAGCTTAGAAAGTGATCAACGATCACTTTCTTCGCTTAAACGGCGTTACTGTAATGCCTCGATGTCGAGGCATTCAGTAACGCCGAGATCGGCATCGGGGGCCATGTCTGGCCCCTCCCCGGGGCGTCAACAGACGCCCGTTTTTAAAATCGTTGATCGCCTCCTAAACTTAAATGGTGTCGCTGGAATGCCTCGATCAGGAGGCATCCAGCGACACCAAACACTTACCTTTGGATGGGCTGTGACCGCTCCATCAGCAAGATGGTGGCGGCCCGGGGAAAAAAAACAATAAAGAAGAAAAAGTTCGCTAGATGGTCTCCAGACCCTCTAGAGAACTCTGGCTCCACTTGCAGGTTGAATACAGGTACTGCATTCAACCAAGCAAGTCAATGGAACCCAGCTTTCTAATCACTATGTGATTAGTAAAATATTCAAAAAAAATAAATAAAAAATGTGCTAACATTTAAAAATTATTATGCAGTGATGTCACTTGATGAACCATCCAGTACCAGCAAAATGTGTAAAAAAAAAAAAAATATTAAAAAAGTATTAAAAAAATAAAATAAAATAAAAATATTAAGTTTATTAAGTGCTAAAACTTTTTAAAAATCTCAACAAAGAGTTAAAATAAAAGCACTTCAAATACCCAAGGGGTGTCTAATATATATAAAAAAAATGGCTGATGGGGTAAATTGGAGTGGCCGAGCTCAAAGATAGGGCATAGGTACAGACTGACCAAAATGGAGAAAAAAAAGCGCACTTCCCAAATGTGGCATTTTAAATCTCAAACAACCCGACAAACCCATGCATGTCGGGTATCACTGCACTCAGGAGATGTTCCTGAACACACATTGGGGTGTTGTTTGACAGTGACATATACCAGAACCTGTATATCTATAACTAAAGTACAATTTGTGTGAAAAAAAAATAAAAAAAAAATACTATTACAAAGTTTGACAAAGTGTAGTTCTATAATTGGTGCATGGAAAGGGTTAAAATAACAGCATTTGGAATACCCTGGGGTGTCTAGTTTTCAAAAATATATGGTTTGAATGGGTTAAATTGAGTTAACCCGCTTCAAAGATATTCCAAAGAGGAGATGGAGGCAGACTGACCAGATTTGTTAAAAAAGATTTGGAAATCATAAAACGCTGCTTGTACTTATTGCCCTATAATTTACAAAAAACAGCAAAAAAACATTGGGTATTTCTAAACTCAGGACAAGTAGTAGAATCTATTTAGCTAGTTTTTTTACTTGCTTTTTTAGGTGAGTAAAAGATTTTTCAAATAAAAGTCATAAAATGTGTTTTATTTCAATTTTTCACCAGGTTTTTTTTTATTTTTTTTTATAGTAAATAAGATGATACGATCAAAATATCAAAAATGGTATCTGAAGAAAGCCCATCTTCTCCTGAAAAAAACAATATATAAGTTCTGTGGGTACACTAAATGGGTGAGGAGAAAATTACAGCTGAACACAAGCACCACAAAAGTGTCAAAACAGCCTCGGTCCCACAGGGTACAAAACGAAAAATGAGCCCGGTCCTTAAGGGGTTAAAACTACATATTATATACACACACTAAAACATGAAAAAATAACAAAAGCACTTTCTGCAGGCTTCCCTCTACATTTCTACCAGGGAATAGGTGCCATTGTTGAAAATGAACAAAAAGAAGCTACACTGATGAGATAAACCCAAAGTTTTAATACATGTAGCGGCATGAAAGCAGCGGCAGACAAAGCTCTCATTTTAACTTCACGTTCCCAGGATTTGCATGATTATTTCTTATAGTTTTTCCTTCTTTAATGGGTGATTGGTCTGGCAGCCTTCGGAGAAAGCGTGAGGCAAAGGGAAGGCTTTTTCATAGCAGTACAGTAATTATTCCGACTTAGCTGCCATCTACCATAGAAACGTTTTCCGCGATCAATATATATATATATATATATATATATATATATATATATATATATATATTAGAGATATTGCATACGATACAAAACAATAACTAAACAGTGTACCCCTGTTTCAGTTTGCTTGTGTCTAAGATTTTTAATTGATTGCACTTATGGCATTTCTTAAAATGTAGCATTAGTCACGTATTGGCAACGCATGTATCTGTTTAAAATATATTGTTCTTAAGCGGCGCAGTGTCTAGATGTAAAATGTACTTACATCTAAAGAGAGCCTGGTATATTTCCGAGGATGCAACACTGTGCGAGCCTTTGCTTTGAACTTCAATCAAAGTGAAACTTTCACATCAAAAGTGCAGAGGCAATAGCAAGTTAGCAAATTCTATTTTATGTCGTTTATAGCTTCAACCATATTACAGATTTGCTAACCTGCCGCTAGCTTTTCATTCTCCTCACACTGAACTTAAAGCTGACCTTTGTTGATAGAAATCCTCGGTACTACTAACATTCACACATTGTGCTGTCTGTAGAAAATTTCTCAAATTGCATTGCTTGGTCCATGACTATGACATCAGATCATTTTCTGGTCACCGCTTCTAGCAGTGGTGATAAAATAGTTGCTTCTAGCTGTAAGTCGAAACCTGTTCCTCTTTTGGAGCTTGCAGATGGGGTAAGTAGTCAACAAATCAAGATTAAGTATTGGTTTTGTTAGTCCTTATCTGAGATGGTTTGCTTATTTTTTTATTTCCAGTATACAGGATTTTATTCTTCATAACTTGTAGGAACAATGGATTTTTTATTTTTAAAGGCCTGAAATGACCTTGTCCTCCATGATACGTTCACTATTGACCATGGGGTAGGGTATCAAAATAAAACTTTCAAATTTACAATAATCAAAATGACAATGATATCACATTTGTCAGCGAGTATACTTTCCCATTCAAATAATTGGTGTCCTTGCCTTTATCACATTAAGCTACCAACAGAGTAAAAACCCAAGTTTTATATGCCCATTGATTAAAGCATCCCTGCATTGATTAATTTATATATGTTTGTCTCATGGACTGCACACATTCGTTCACAGAGAAACTGCCCCGACTTTTGAGTTCATTGGGTGTTTTTTCAAACTCTGTTTATGAGAGATCTAGTTAATGATGCTATCTGGAGTCTTCGATGGGCAATCAAGAATGTTGATTTGTATTCCCATAACCGTATCTCTTGTGAATTTGGAGTCATACTTATGCGCTATTTATATATTAGATCATCTTGTTTCAGACAAGAGACTGTGTTGGACCAAATTTGATCATGCCTATTTATTTGACTTTAAGAGAAATACAAAAGCAAGAAGCAAACCCAATTTTCCATGTATCATTTGGGGAATGGTAGCATGTGCTTCCCCTCTTTGTGGCCAAATATAACTTGAATTAAAACCACTCTTCTCTTGTTGAGGTCTAACTTTAAGTAAAGTGGATATCATAGTACAAATTATATAGATACTATTTTTATACTACTACTCTGTGATAACAAGTATTTTCTGTCCCCCATAGAAACGGCAGACCTGTGTTAATTTAAATTCAAGCTCCCAGTATGTAGTCAGTGGCGGTCTTGATAATACGGTCAACATCTGGGATTTGAAATCTAAAAGACTTCATCGATCATTAAAGGTAAGATTGTGCGGCTACTAAATCTGAAATAGCACCTTATAGCCTGAAGCTGTGAATATTTTCCCATCAGCTAGGAAAATCAGGATGTATTTGAATGGATACGTATTTGTTTCAGAGCTCTTATTTCAGCCGATCTCTTCTAGGATCACAAGGATGAAGTAACGTGTGTTACATTTAATGGAAATGACTGCTATGTTGCCTCGGGCTCTTTGAGTGGAGAAATCATATTGCATAATGTAACCACCAATTTATCCAGCACACCTTTCGGCCTTGGAAGCAACCAGGTACTGAATACTTGATAACCGTCTATTACTACTTGTAACATCAGATTTTAATATTGGATTTAATATTTTTCTTAACATTTTTTTAGGGATTATAGTTTTAGATTTTTAAATTATGATATCACCGCTCCGATAAAAAAAATAAATAAAAAAGAATTGTAGTTATGTAAGTGTTCTTTGAGAACCCATCAACTTGAGCTGAAGTACATGCTAGGTGAAAAAGAAAATTGAACATTTTGTCTTTAAATATAAACCGCTGCGTTTCCTCAGGCTTATTTTTAGCCGTTTGCATTTGTATGGCACCTATAAAACAGTCAGAACAAAAAAAGCTAATTCTTCTCAAATCTCTTATCTCTGTCGCCAATATTAACTGACCTGCAGTGTGCCAGATATTTCTAGAACAATATAGTAAACTTAAAAAAAATCCACTTTGCCTGCATCGATAATCATTTATGTAACGACGCAAAGAATTGTGGCACGACTGTGTTCTTTTTAATTAGTAATGAATAAAAAATGTTTCCTATTCCAGATCTGTTTTTATGCATCCGTTGAAGGTTTTAGGAATATAATGTCAGCTTTTAGGGTTATCTAGTATAGTTATATAGTTGGTTGAAATTGAACACAAAACATGAATCCTTCATAATAAACATGTCTGTTAATATAAGCAGATAATGTGTCTTATCTAATAATGCATTTGTACTTTTGCAGCCCATTCGCCATTTGAAGTATTCATTTGTAAAGAAGTTTATGCTGGGAACGGTATCGGATAGCGGGAGCGTAACTCTTTGGGATGCCAATAGCCAAAGCCCTTATCACATGTTTGAAAGTGCTCACAAGGCACCCGCCTCAGGGATCTGCTTCTCTCCAGTAAATGATCTTCTGCTTTTGACCATAGGACTGGATAAAAGAATTATTTGCTATGACGTGTCCAGCAAGCTGTAAGTGCCATCTTCATCGTTATTAGAGCTGTCAGCTGTAATAATCTAGTACAGCCTCAAAATTCTGCAAGCATCGCAGCTTTTTGTTTTGTTTTATGTATTTGACATAGCCATGTGACGTAGTCTATTGCACAGGACTATATTGTTTTTGAACCATTCATAGTAACTTCATATTTTTCTCATTCAGGCATCTACAAACTGTAGTGGCCGAGTCACCGCTCACTGCTGTTGACTTCATGCCAGATGGTACAACGCTTGCAGTTGGCTCGTCTCGCGGTAAGATCTACCTTTATGATTTGAGAATGTTGAGCTTGCCAATGAAGACTGTCAGCGCGCACAAAACATCTGTGCAGTGCATCCAGTTTCAACACAGTATTTTCAAGGTAAGATGATTGAGCCTTTAGTCTATAACATAGTTTTAAAAAAACCAAAATGTCTTGCTTTATTTTGTTCGTTTTGGGTTTTTTCCCTGCTACAGTCTAGCAAAGGCTCCTCAAGTAAGTTGTCTAGTAAGAAAACCTCAATTAAGTCCAGTGCCGTTGTTGGAGGAGCACATGGTGCTAACCTAGGCAGAGATTTGCCGCCCGCGGTGTCTGCTTCAACATTACCTCAGCCGTCCATGACTGTGCAGAGCAAGGGGATCGAGCCAAATGAGGAAAAAACAGGTATTTTTTTCTTCTAATACATTTTTAGTTCCGCATCATCCTTCAACAGCATTATTTAAATTGAGATAATTTGGACAAATCTTGTTGTTTACTTATACATGTGAAACTAACATGAAACTTGATGTTTTTAGCGTGAGAATATCTGAGATTACCCTAGAAAATATTATATCTAGTTGAAATAGTTCTATATTATGGTAAAGATTATTTTACTTAAAGGGAACGTCTGTTTCTGAAAAAATAAACCATTTACTGGACACAATTGGCATTTTACAAAATCTCAATTGTTTTCATTTTCACATCCTTTATTGCCCTTTAAACGGTAAACTAAGGGTTAGGTCTCAAAAAAGCCATTAAAAAATAACAGGGGTGTCATCTTATAGAGCAAGTAGCGTTTTTCTTGTTGATTTGGATATATGAGCAGTATGTTCAGTTGGCTGTCTTTAACATGTTTAACGTTAACACCAGAATACAAAAGCAAAACTTAGTTAAGATTTTAGGGTGCAAAACTATGGCACAAATAGTCAATTAAAACCATGCTAAATGATTTCTCCTTCTGTAGGTATGCCACACAGTACAAGTCTTGATATCATCCCATCTAAAGAAACAGATTACACAAAAGCCTCGGTGGATTCTTTTGGAAGAAGTAGTTTAGGGGACATATTCTCCCCAGTGCGAGATGGTACGTTTGTGTTTCAACCCTGACCCTCTGCCATACTGACACGTCTCACAACTGACCTTTAACAGCACAAGTTAACACTGCTTATACTCCAGCTGCATAGGTAGGAACGTGAGAAGCTGTTTTACATGTGTCACAGAGATAAGGCTCCATTACCAATATATGAGTTCAGTATAAAAAGACCTCATATAAGCATATAACTATAAATATTTGCTTCTCTGCATACGTTTTTCATGTATATGCCACAAAACAGCCTAGGGTAGTCCTTTTTTTAGGGATATTAGATTGAAAACAATATTTACTATTACCAAGGAAATGGAAATGTTCTGATAGGCAATATTATTTGAGAACTGCATTTATGCCAAGCCTGCAGCAGCAGCCAACCAAAGTTTAAAGAGCCGTGGAGGAGCAGACCATCTACATCCAGCAAAGTTTTCTCTTCTGATGGTTAGATTTAAAAAAAAATAAATAAGATTTACAGTGCCCTAGGATAGAACCTGTAATAATATTTTTCTCCTTTGGAGATTATTTATAGATAGCACTAAAAAAAATAATTGTGTATTTTGTTTTATCTTTTAGATGCATTACATCTTAAAGCAACTGATGACTTTGTCTCCAAAGGAAATGGTATGTCATGAATATGTTCCTAGAAGCCTGCTTTCTGTCTCAAAGGAGTTGGAGAGTCAAAGACAAATTCACTTGAAAGGCCAAACATGTCACGTGAAAGACACACAATGCATTCTACTTTTGGTGACTGCTTTAGTTGTGCTGTCTTCAAGAAGTGCAGCAGTTATTACATGACTTATTGACTTGCTCCATCAAAACAACTTTACTTTTAGTCATAAAAATGTAAATGGTATAGTTTTAGGTGGTCTACAGTGTCTACATTTGCGGAACTTTTAAGAACCCTCAAGGTCATAGTAATGATTGGCACACATGGTGTATCTTGTATTGGCTTTGCATTTTACTGTTGGCCTTGGGAACTGTGACCTGTCCCTGAGACATAACCTGTAACAGTGACAACTACACAGTTTCCTGACTAAGATTGAAATCCTTATTCTCTTCCGCCTAAAGCTCATTGGGTTCCTACACTAGCACATTGACCAAGGCTGGAGAAGTAACTGTCAAATGGGTTTGCCATGGATTAACATTGATTAGCAGTATTTTTCAATCTTCTAAGCATGTTCCAAACACACAATATCAAACCATGATATAAATGCCTTTGCGTTGTGATGAGTTTTGGTACTTTTGTAGCAGTCTTAGTGATCTTTGTGTACTCTTTTTTTTAGATCTTGATTACCTTGGTCAATACAATACAATTCCTTCAACAAGACGAAATCCTGTGGGTGCCAACTCTCAAGGCATACATTCGTCCCCTTTGCACTTAATTATTGGGAGCCCAATAAAAGAAGAAGATGAAAGTCCTGATCCAGAAACAAGAACAAGGAAACCACCTTCTTCTATACAAGAAATGAGAGAGAGTACTAAATTGGTAAATAACGCTTATCAATGTCTTGAAGATGATAACCTTATGGTTTCAGTGTTTTTTTTCACTGACTAAAGCTTTGCTTCAATATAATCATGGTATGGCATGTTTATTGTAGTGATTATCCTTTCCTGTCACTTTTAAAGCTTTCAAAAACACAGAATCCAGAGCTAATTAACCTCAATACTTCACCTGTTCCTGTTATATCTCGGACTCCAGAAGCTATTGAAAGAACAGGAAAGCTGATTATGTGCCAGATGAAACAGGATTTCCCTTCCAATGGCAACTTGGTGGCAAGTAAGTAGGCTTGTGTTTGTCTAGCCCTGACATTCGTGAGGAAATGTATTTTTTCTGTGTGTTAAATGATTCCGTAATTTATTTTGATTGTAGTGGTGAGTTTCTGAGTAGTACTGTCAATTGGAATAATATGTAATTGAAATCATGATAAAGGCACCAACACATGGGGCCTTTTAAAGCTTACCCATTGAGCTTTCCATTGTCTGTTTCTTTCTAATAGGATGTGTCTGTGAAGCGTGACTAATATAAGGTTATTGATAGATCCCAGACTGTATCCAGGGTATAATGTAAAATGCTCTGACTAATCTTTTTTTTGCTTTATCAGGTCCAACAAAGGTACCCACATCGAACAGTACTGAAGTTGCAAGTTCATTGTCAGAAAAAATTGCAGACACTCTTGCTAGTGATAGAAGTGCAGCCCCGTTAACATCTGTTCAGATTAACTTCATCAAAAATATGATTGAAGAAACACTTGATGACTTCCGGTAATTTATTGCTTTTCTTTTCTCTTCTGCAGTGTCTAAGTAATATTGTTTCAATAGAGACCAAAATAATAACCTACTATTAGCTTGGTTAATGGTGTGCATCTTTAAGTTGTCATTTTAATGCCCTTTTGGTTTTATGCAATGATTATGTTCCTTAAATGGATGGATATTTATAGAACCCAACTACATTCTATAGAGCTGAAGAGTAGGCAATAAAATACCATAATTTGACTTTACTGAAACAAAATCGTAAGGAGGGCCCTTCTCAAACACTCTTACAATCTAGAATGAGTTATTTTACACAAGAAGTACAAGTGTCTTTGTGATGAACCTGTAACAATAATTAAATAAATAATAATATTTCTGAACATAAGTTTAGCCCGGAAGCAGGAGAGGGACTAAGAAAGGGGAGCTAGAGGTGGACCTGAAGACTAAATAAGGTGACAGTAGTGCCCCTTTAATCCCTTCCTGAACGCATGGTATATTTTTTTTTCCGTGTATTTAAGATGCTGGTAAACCAGCAGCCACAGTCTTATACAATCATCTGAACTATTTCAGAGAGTACTGCTAAAGACAACATATAATCTGATTGAAGAGGTAAAGCGACACCGTTCTCTTGGTTGTCTATCAAGTAAAAGCCACATCGATTAGTTATTTAACTTAATTTTATTAAAGCTGTGGTTGCTTGGTTTATCTATTATGCAGACCACAGAACTAATTTAACCTTTTTTGCTTAAAGAAAATGAAGGTTTCCGAGGGAAAACAGTGATGCGCTGTGCATATACTGCAAGTGACCTCTTAGGGGAGACTGCTAGGACTTAATAACACATTTTTAGCATGGCTCTCTGCATCAGTGTAAGATAATTTATTTTGAAATAGATATAGACCAAACCCGGTTAAATTACTGAAGTAACTTTTTTTTTTTTTGCATTAAATAAATATATATATATATATATATATATATATATATATATATATATATATATATATATATATATATATATATATATATATATATATATATAATATTTCAGTGGTCTAGGTGTCATGACGTGCATGTTGGTAAAAGCATGTCGAGGAGGAGTGATATGCTGCTTCTTTTTTCCCTTGTCTACGAGGTATCAAACTTCCGAGCACTGCTTGTTTGTGATTTAATTTGTATAGTGTAATTATGGCTTGGATAAATCAATTAGATACACATTACTTTTAAATTACATTTGGTTGTTTTTAGGATGATAAACATAAAGACATAATTGCGCTGAAGATATTGCTTGAAACCTGTAATAACAGAGAAGAGATTATAACTTATAATTATATTGAGAACCACCTCACTCACTTTTTTTTTTTTTTTTTCTTTTTTGCTTTAAAGAAGAAAGTCAATCCACTTTTTGTTATTTGTGGTTAACAAATATACATAAAAATATTTATATATGTATTATATGTAGGGCTGCAACTAACGATTATTTTCATAATCGATTAGTTGGCCGATTATTTTTTCGATTAATCGGATAAAAAAAATGAATGTAAATTTTTCATTTATTTAAAATAATGTAATAAACAAATTATATTAAATACAAACAGCATAATAAAAAAACTTTGATAAAATGCATTTCTTGCCTTTATTTTGCAACCAGCCCCCCCCCAATTTATGCACGTTTGAGCCCAGGCTTGCCAGGCTGCCTCCCAGACATGCCACGCTGCCTCCCACATATGCCGCTCCACTCTGCCTCCCACATATGCCGCTCCACGCTGCCTCCCACATATGCCGCTCCACGCTGCCTCCCACATATGCCGCTCCACGCTGCCTCCCACATATGCCACTCCACGCTGCCTCCCACATATGCCACTCCACGCTGCCTCCCACATATGCCACTCCACGCTGCCTCCCACATATGCCACTCCACGCTGCCTCCCACATATGCCACTCCACGCTGCCTCCCACATATGCCACTCCACGCTGCCTCCCACATATGCCACTCCACGCTGCCTCCCACATATGCCACTCCACGCTGCCTCCCACATATGCCACTCCACGCTGCCTCCCACATATGCCACTGTGCCTGATACACCTTATACCCCGATATACCACTCCATCCTCCCCAGACATGCCACACTGCCCTCCCCACATATGCCACTCCACTCTACCCCCAGATACGCCACTCCACTCTACCCCCACATATGCCACTGTGGCCCCAGATCTGCCTTATACACCCTGATACACCACTCCATCCTCCCCAGACATGCCACACTGCCCTCCCCACATATGCCACTCCACTCTACCCCCAGATACGCCACTCCACTCTATCCCCAGATATGCCACTGTGGCCCCAGATCTAAAGACCCCATCAACCACAACATCCCCTAAATTAACCCTAAAGACCCCATCAACCACAACAGCCCCTAAATTAACCCTAAACATACCATTAACCAAAACTGCCTCAAATTAACCCCAAACACCCCATTAACCACAGCTGCTCCTAAATTAACCCTAAACACCCCATTAACCATAACTGCCCCTAAATTAACTCCCACCTCCCCTAACTTTCAGTAGCCCAAATATTAATTTTATACTTACAGTTAGACGAGTGTCACAGCCATGTGGTTCTTGGAGAAGGAAGGGGGCGGGGCCAGTTGTCACGGTGATTACAGGGAGGGACTGGTAAGTAGGAGCTGCTGCTGTGAGTCACTAAAACGGATCATATAATGAGGGGTATTTTTAAGAGAGTTTGCTCTGAAAAAACCCTCATTTAATAATCGATAAAAATCGATTCAACTAATCGATAATGAAATTCGTTGGCAACAATTTTCATTATCAATTTTATCGATTAGTTGTTGCAGCCCTAATTATATGTATATAATTCTAACTAACCTCCTTTTAATTTGGTCAGACTTTTTATTTTTTGTAGCATGCAGACTTTTTTGTGGTCAAACCAAGTTTTTGTTTTCAGGCACTCATTTTTGGAAATAATAGTAATGTGATGATCCCTAAATTAAAAATCCCTAATGTTCAATTGCTGTTTTCTTTTGTCTGAATACATTTCTAATAGCATTGTAAACCATAGCAACTGAGCAAGCACTTTATTGATGTTTGCTTCAGAACACATTACATTATCTTGCTCGCGATGACCTAAAAAGCCCTTTCATAGCTTGACAGTGTATTAAGACAGTCTACCAGATGGGTTTATGTCTGGAAGTTGTGAAGAAGAAACGCAACTGACAGTGGGGATCTGTGACCCTTTCCATCGTTGTGAACTGTGATAGGACTCAGGAGGCATTGTTCTGAACAGATAGACTCCGACCCAGCTGTTGAATCTGAAAGCCTGTGAACCACATGTGTAGGTCTACACAGAGCCGAACGCCTCTGGAGACTCAAAGTAAAATCACTTGTCAATATTGCAACTTAAATTACAGCCCTTTAATGTACTGGAGACCCAGAGAGTTTATTAACTCATCAATAAAATGAAATAACCAAAGAATGATTACGCATGGAAAAAAGTAATATCTACACAAGCAAACAAAAATATATATTTTTTAAAGAAACAATGTATACTTTATACTACAAATTACCCCCAGCATACATGTGCAAATATAAGAACAGACATAACAAGAACGCTGTAATATTTTTTTATCTGCCATGTACCATGTGACCATTTAACATTATATTAAAAAAGTAATACCCCCAATCCTGTCCATGTTAAAGAATGATTGTTTAATGCAAGAATCTTCAGCTGCAATGTTGAAATTATCTTTGTTTGGCAAAAGCCAACTATTAATCCATATGTGTTGAAGCATGCAGATCCCTCGAAGGCTACCTCTGCGTAATTAAATTTTAGCTTGGTGAAGCAGATCAGAGGCCATAATAATATTTTGTGTCTATGACTGCTCGGTTATTTGTTTTAAATTTGTACATGTTTTTCAGAGAATAGGTTTGAGTTATTTATAACTGCTAATGCAGAGTACCTCCTGGTGGCCCTGTTCAGATATGATTTTATTTCTGTATTTTTTAGGTTGGACAGTAAAAACTCTAGAGGACTAAAACTTAAAAACAACTTTACCTTAATTAGACCAAACTAAGTGTTCACACTTCATCTTTCATAGTTGCAAAGTTTATTAAGCATTTTTTATGTCTTTGAACTAATAATAATCGGCAACAGGGTAGACATTATTGTTATTTATTGTTTTATATAGCGCCATCAAATTCCATAGCGCAGTACAATGGGTAGACAGGACATAACAAGTAGCATATAACATAACAAATTGACTAACAGAGAAAACAAGTGAGGAGGGCCCTGCTCAAACGAGTTTACAATCTAGAGGATAACTTGGGGAGTAATCATTCAAATCACAACATCAAGGAGTAAAGATAACTGAATTATCTCAAAATCTGGATGTCGGCTGCTTGCAGGTAGTCGGAGGTATATATATATCACTGTTTTCTTCTGTGGATGTCCAGGCCCTTTTTGGCCACTCCTGGTGTTCCTGCTATCTCTCTGAAGGGGAAATTTGCTCTCTAAGGATGGCCTGTTTCACTTGCATTGAGAGCTCATTTGACCCAATTTGTGGGATCACAGCAACAGCGTCCAAATGCAAAGAAATAATAAAGGAATCGCCCACACTTGTCCACGAAACAGCTTTTGAGTCAATTGTCCAATCTCGTAAACACTATTAAACAACATTATCATACAAACCTTTGATATTAGAGGAAAGTGACAGATCTGCTTTAACTAGAATGGGACACAGGACACTGTTTTTATTACAAAAACAAAAATGAACATACAAATATACGTGCACCATTAATGACACGTTTATAGTTAGTTTCACAGCAAGTAGGATCATACAATCCCTGATTTTCTTTTTTTCCTCTTATACCAGTAACCTTTTTATTCTATATAATTGTAATTAAAACCAGAATTGTAATTAAAAATGTTGCTTCGCTTCTTCCCTTTAGCAGAAGGAGTTGATGGTGAAAAGAAGTAATTACCACTGAGTGCACACAATCTAAAGTAGTTAAGGTGCATAATAATGCATGATATAATTTTGTTATGGAATTGTATTTGGAGCTTTGTTGAAGGGTAATTATAAATTGATTTCTATTTTGATCACCAACAAACTGTAACTTCTCCTGTACTTTGTTCCTACAGGGAAGCCTGTCACAGAGACATAGTCAATTTGCAAGTGGAAATGATAAAACAGTTTCATATACAGTCGGTATGTACCAGAAAATGTCTGACGTGCTATACTAATATATTGTGATGTATATCAGATAAGTGTCAAGGTAACAAAGTATACGTTTCAATAGAAGGCTTCTTTAGCAGGGCACCATAGATTCCAATCGGTATTTGTAATATAGAACAAATAAATGTATGTAGTCTAAGTGATAAATTAGAGATAAAACCAGCAAACGTTTTAGAAGTAGAAATGAGCAATTATATAATGTAGCACAAACTGAGCAGTAGCTATCAGATAACTGCCATGTTGAATCAAGAATGAGTTAAATGGTATTGGAAGCTGAAACTGAATGGTCTTGTTTGACTAGTGGTGACTAGCAGTTCTGAAATACACAGTTGAAATAAGGAACACAAGTATGTGGTATCCTGTAATCAGTAGGAATATTTTAATATTAAATGTGCGGAGACGTGCTGCTTCAGCATTTTTTATTTTTTATTTTTTTTTTTGTGGGGAAAGGATTGTTGTAATAAAACTTTAATACACATGTAACTGAAATAAAGTTATTAAGAAACTGTAAAATGTTGCCTTATAAGTTATTAGTTGGCCTTTCAGTAATATTGTTTTAATGGCTTATACCGCTATAGGGAAGGTTCATCTTGCAGTGGGTAATGAAAACATGGAAGTTATTCTTTAACTGCTTTGCAATGTCTGCATTGCACCACTTTTTTTTTTTTTGCAGTTTTGACAACCTAACAGATCCGTTATATTGACAGGAAGGATAAGTCTTTACGGATTGTGTTGTATTAAGCAGAGATGTGTATTTTTTATGGTTTATTGATGTTGAGTCACATCAACGTCGTATTCCTTCACAAATAAAAAGGTATAGCTTTGACATCCTCTAAATGGATATTAGAAACGTATCTAAAGGAGTAATTGGAGATATTTTCACACGTTGTTAGGTTACAGGCATGAAACTATTCTTCAGTGTATATGACACCACATCGGGCACTGTGTTTTTTAAATTTGCTGCATTTTATTTTTACTAGCATAACTGCTACTCTAAACCCTGCCGTAAATTCTTGCAGTAAACATTACCTGCTGTTTAACTCGCTCTTGTTCCAGGATGGTTTAAAATGATTTTCCTTTATGCGTGGTTGTTCTTGCAAGATGAGTTTTCTGTTCCTGACTTTTTTTTTCTAGTTCGATTTACATAAATGTGCTTTGTGTGAGGATTCACATAAATAATGCAGATGTTTCTTTTTTTATTTACTCTTTAGTGCATTTTAACTTTTTTGTGTTTGTGCACTCCTACAGTTCAGCTTTTTTTTTTTCTCCCCCCTTTCTACAGAGCGAAATACATACGTTATTAGAGCGGTATTCTATCAACGAGGGCTTAGTCGCTGAAATTGAAAAGCTTCGGGAAGAGAACAAGAAATTACGTGCTCACTTTTAACAAACCAAAAGGGAAGACTTTTTCACCCGATGTGGTGGGGAGTCGCTTCTTTCACCTTTCTTCACATAAGGGGTTAAATAGTCGAAATCTGTAGACATCTTCAATTTCAAGGAATTTAGCAGCCTTCCAAGACAATGACAACCTTGTGGATTCCTAAGGTCTGCATTCACCTTCTGCAATAAATGTGTTCTCATTCTAAATGGGCACAAACTATATAAACAATCGTTTGTCTTGCTTTTGCACTAACTACTTTTGTTTTTGAATGGGTTGACCCTACGTAAAATAGTTTTAAATATACAACTGAATTCAAATGGACTTCATGCAAAATTGTATTCAGCTGACATCAAATTATTTGAAAGTTTTGCAATTCTTCATTTGCATATCCAAGTGCCTATATTTATAATATTTCTTGGCAGGAGACAAAATTGCTTTACGTTTCCATTGGTTGCCCATCTCAGCCTGTTTTTTTGAAATGTGGAGAAGGAAAAAAAAAAACATTTATAGAGCTCCAATATAAGCTATACTGTGGCTTGTTTCATAAAAAATATGCATATACTTTTAACTTTGAAATGCATTTATTTGGAAGATAAACATAAGGATTTAATGGTATTTTCTGCATTATCAGGATTTGAATACATTATTTTTCTATCTCGTAATAACAGGATTTTCAGAACAACATTTTTACTCTGAGATATTTGTACATTTAATTGTGTAACTATAATGCATTGTAGGTTTTGATTGTTAACTAAAAAAATCTGCAAAGTAAACTTCTTTCTTGTTCAGCTGCCTTTTTTTTATTAACCCAAAACTTATTTCCAAATCTGATATGGAAAGTAATTTTATTGAAATGCTAAATATAAGTTACATTTTTAATCCCTTTTCATCACTACATCAATATTATGTAATGAGTGAAGAAATGGTACTGTGGCTAAGTCTGATTGATGTCTAGTCAAGCATGGTAACAAAAATTAAAAAGGTGCACCTTGAGAATCCCAGTTCCTTTATTCTGATATTAAATCATTGAATGATTTAATGACCATGAATTTTAATAAAATGCCTTTATATTGAATCATGACAATTTTGTACTTATACCTCTTAGTTTTAAACTGAGTTGCCTTTACTTCTGCAGTTTTTTTATGCACTTGCTTTCAGGGCCATGCATGTAGGATGATATTAGGGACTCTATGAAATCCCAATCTGCTATCTATGATGTATAGAATATTCAGAAACCTTGCTACTTAAAAAATAATTCACAAAACCAAGATGCTTCCAGATACGTATTTTGGATATTATGTTTCCCATTACATACAGGGCCTTCCATGTCTTTTAAACTCATACCAGCCTTTCCACATTGAGCTTTAAGTAAGATCTTATGTCATTAGCCTAAGCAAAGCAGTCCACTATGTTAAAGTGAAATATTTGTGGCAAATTACTTTAGTGTTTAAAAAAAAAAAAAACCCAAACAAAGAAAACCTGAACTGTCTCCCCTCTGTAATTTTCAAAAATATATGGTTTGATGGGCTAAATTAAATTGCCCGGCTTCAAAGATATCCTAAACAGGACATTAGGGGCAGTATGGCCAGATGTAAAAATTCTGAGTTGAAAAACTGGATTGTGCATTTCCCAAATGTGGCCTTTTAACTCCCAAACAACCCAACAAACCTGTGCATGAGTACTCAGGAGATGTTGCTGAACACATATCAGGGTGTTGCTTGACAGTGACATATACCAGGAACTTGAAGTATGATGTGTGTAAAAAGAAACACACAAAATATTGCTACCACAAACTTTGACAAAGGCTGGTGGTAAAATAAGTGCATGGAAAGAGTTAAAATACCAGCATTTGAAATACCCTGGGGTGTCTAGTTTTCAAAATATATGGTTTGATGGGGTAAATTGAATTTGCCTGCATAAAAAAAAGTCTCAAATAAGACATGGGCTAGGATGACAAGATATGGAAAAAATGATTTGTGGAATCATGGACAAACTGAATTATGGAAAATGTCAGGTCAAGCAGTTCAAAATAGTATAAAGAGTATGAAAATGACAGGGACATGACTTCGGTAGGAACATGTCAAAAGTTAAATACAAATATACTAAGCTAACTTTTTCACAGTTACCAAACGTGTAGCACTGTGACTTGGATCCATGTGCCCTTTTGGGATTTGTGTGTCTGTGTTCAGTCATCACACATCTACCAAGATATTGAGGATTGACCTCTGTATATTTAAAGCAAAAGAGATGCTATAGATTGACGAGGACTAAGTAATGATGAACAACTATCTTTCTATATTTCATGCTGCAATGGAATGTTGCTTTTTTGTTAATGAGAGGCTGTAATTTAATGCACCACCTAATGTGAGGCTTGTTTAACACCACCTGCTGCTTTGCTGGTTTAAAACTTTAGAAAATTGCAGTCCAACTTAAAGGAGCAAGAATGAATTCTAATAAGTAGGTGTCATTATAGGTGGGATTGTTGTGGAGAAATTATACTTTTGTAGCACATTCCTCAAACAGATTACATAGGTAGCAACAAGGAATAGGGGGCAGAAGGGCCAGCTGCAGGAAATGAAGGGATGTCTTAAAAGGCATGCTAGGCTATATAAAATGAAACTTACTATTTCACCAGGTTCCTAACAAAATAAAATACGCTTGTCAGTTTGGCCATGTCTCAAATCAATCCTGCCATGCCAGCATAGAATGCTTTGCCTGGCACTGTCCACCCTCAAGAGGCAAATGATAGCAAAAAGATGACCAAAGCACTCCACAATACAGAAAAGAACCAGTATACAAACAGCCTTGTTAATTTTTTGTTTATTTCCAGTATGTAGGGAGCAATCCATAAATCCTGCTTATTCAAGCAATGCTCTTCAGACCTAACTATTCTTTGAAATGTCATCATGTTACATTTATGCATTTGTTTTTACATTTCTTTTAACATACCTAGATAGTAATAATTGTAAACAGAATTGTAACAATTCTTTTGTAATAGTTTATTGAAAAAAGCCATTTTAAGTGGCGAAATATCATTGTAACATATTTGAATTTAATATAAAAAAAAGAGGAAATTTATCGGTGTAATATTCAGACAACAGTAAAATGCTACTAACTTCAACTGCTTCTCAGCCAGTGGAAAAAAGTAAGACTTTAATAATAAACTTTGATAGAAAGTTATAATAAGAGGGGGATATTATATCCTGAATATATTTACAAATTGGCAGGATAACAAGCACAGCGTACTAAAGCTGGAAAGTTTTAGCTGTAGTATTGTTTTATTCTGTTGCTGTGAATATGTAGCTTGAATTTAATGAGTTCCCTAATCCTCACCATATACATTTGTATATACAAGTATTACATGTGTATTATATGTATAACATTTTCGGTATCTTCCCCTTATGGTTGAACTCGTTATTTGAGGTATTTTTTTCTGCTGCAATGTCGGTTTAAACTTTCTACATAACAAGAAAATAGAGGAATGGCAGGAGATATTCTGAAATCATTTGACAACTCGCAATCTCTCTCTACATACTCTATATGAACAAAAGTATGTTTACACACTTCCTAATTAATACGTTTGTATATTTCAGCCATATCCACTGCTAACAGGCTTATAAAATCAAGCACGGTGGCATATCCTCTCAATAGACAAACATTGGCAATAGAATGGGTCATAATAAAGAGCTCTGTGACTTTAAATGTGGCAGTGTATTAGGACGTCACCTTTGCCACAATTCAGTTTGTAAAATTTCTGCCCACCGCCCGCTGTAAGTGCTGTTATTGTGAAGCGGTGGTGTCTAGGAGTGACAAAAGCTTAGCAACTAAGCGGTGGACCACGTACATTCACAGAGCACGTGCTGAAGCACCCAGTTGATAAATATTCTGTCCACCTTTTCAATACCCACCCTTTATGCTCCTCCCTTTCTCTTTATTTCTCTCTCTCTCTCTCTAAAACCATCTCTTCTTTCTTTTTATCGCTCTTCTTTGTTCCTACTGTAATTTCCCTATCTCACTATGACTCTTGCACTCTTTTATTTCTCTCCCCTTTCTTTTTATCTTTGTGATCTTTACCCCCCTCTTCCCCATTTTTGCTTTACCTTACCCATTTACCCTTTCTGTCTCCTCTTTCTCTTTTATCTCTCCTCTTTGTCCCCATTTATTCTGCTTCCCTCCCCCATTTCTCAATCCCTCTTTCTCTCTCTTTTATCCTCCTGTCTCTTTATGGCTCTTCTTTGTTCCTACTTCTATCATGTATCTCTCCCCTTTTCTTTAACCCCATTCTCACTATCTCTCTTGCACTTTATCTTTTATTTCTCTCTCCCCTTTCTTTTTATCTTTATTCTCTTTATCTCCCCTCTTTTGTTTTTATTCCTCCTCTATCCCCTCTTTTGCTGTACCTTACCCTTTCTTGGTATCTCTCCCACATTTCTCAATCCCTCCTTTCTCTTTATCTCTCTCCTTTGTCCCACCTGTCCAGATTTTCTCCCCTTTCTCTCCATCTGTCTTCTCATTATTCTGTCCATCTTTATTCTGTCTCATTATCTTCCCCTTCTTTCTGTATCTCTCCTCCTCATTATCCCTCATATATATATTTCTCTTTAAAATAGATAGTGATAACATGGAGAGATATACTATCTATCTCTCCCCATCTCTTACCTTTCTGAAGTCCTGTGGAGGGAGCACAAGGTCTGTTCTTACAGGCCTCTGTTTCAGTGCTCAATCCCACTGTGCGTGAGTGCTGTGATATGATGTCATATCCTGGTGCTCAGCATCAATTGCGAGGGAGCAGAGAAACAGAGGCCTGTATGAACAGACCTTGTGCTCCCTTTATTTTGGGTTGGTTAGAGGGAGATCCATGATCTCCCTTACTGGCCCTGCTTTGCCAGTGACAGGCAGTCCAGTTTGCTTCTAGAAAGAGCTGTACCAGTGTGGAACACCGGTGTCCTGCTGCCTGTTCTCCCCAGCCAGCACCTCTGGCAGAGGTGCAGAGTATGCCCCCTCTGGGGTGTTGCGCTCTAAAGCCAGCCCTGGTTGCTGAAGACTTAATGCTACATTGAAGACTACATTGTGCTTATAATGCATAAGCATTTATTATCTGCCAGATAACCTACCCCTTAGATGTTGCTGCTAAATCCAGTATTGTCACGGAAGAAACATGGCTAGCAGTACAATCTGAAATCTCACCACAACCCTGCGCAACTATGACTAACAAGGCCCCGTAGTTATTACATGTCGTCATTATGCAAGAAGGCAGAAATTGGAGCATGAAAAAGTAGAATTGTCTGATGATGATCCAGTGAAAAGCCAAGATGCCCCAAAGTGGTAGGATCACATTCTGGCACCACCTCGTGTGTGCAGTGATGTACCTAAGGAAGGTGGGGAAGGAGTCTGCCTAAGTGCTACTCATTAAGGGGGGGACCCCCTCCAGAGAAAAAAGTTAATTTAGCAAATAACTATGTCTCTGAATGGGGGCACCCCTTCATATAAATTATACCTGGCACAAATGCATGTTCAGGACAAAATGAGGCCCACTGTGATGCTCATTGCTCAAAAAGCTGTCCCCCTGCCTCAAAACTGGGGGGGGGGGATCTCCCTCACTGAAACACTGGGAAGCAATGCCATATCCCGGTGCTATGCAGTGAGGACTCTTGCAGACAGTTGCGCGACCCTGATTATAAGATGATCCCCCCCCCCAATTGGAATATTAATTTAGGAAAAAAATAAAGCCTGAATATAAGACTACCCTATAAGAAAAATGTTTTACTAGTAAATATTAATTCACAGGTAAACTTCATATTTAATAAAAACTATGATTGAGATATTTTTTTTGTTTTTATTTCCTTTTATTTGCCAACCTGCCACCAGTTATGCACATATGCCCCCAGATATGCCTTATACCCCCTATATGCCACTCTGCCTCCCAGATATGCCTCATGACCCCCTATTTGCCAATCTGCCCCCCAGATATGCCTTATACCCCCTATATGCCATTCTGCTCCCAGATATGGTTTTTTTTTAACACCCCTATATGTCACTCTGCCCATATAGCAAATACGGTGTATATATCCTAATTGGCCCTTTTTTAAAAACAAATTGGAACATATTTGGGCACTTTTGTGGGCAGAGGTGATCATAAGCTGGCTTTGGAGATCAGAGGAGCCCTCCTGACCTGCAGCTGTCACACTGCCGCCTCATGACCCATTATACCGGTGTTATGACATCTTAATACAATTCCTCTCTTCAACAGAACGCAAGGTGGATGGAAGCTCCTCCCCACCCTAGAGAGGTTGGCATGCCATTCTTACTGGGGAAGCATATACTAGTATAAAAGAAAATTTTACTAACCCAGTTAAATGTGTCCCTGTTTGTAATTGTATATTTATGTAAATGGAATAAAAGTTTGTAGATATTAAAACTTTTCTTTGCGTTTCTGAATGTGAGATGCCTGAAGCCTTGTTCTAGATATCATTACAGCATACACTTTAGGAGCTATGCCGCATTGCTCATCTGAAATTTGAAACTATAATCTATGCACACTAATGATAATGAAAGATGATTGTTAATTACCAAATATGTAAAACCGTTTTATAGTGAATTAGATCCCGAGGCAGATAAAAACCTATCATGAGCTGCTAGAATTTAACTTAAAATGTGTTTTTTATAGCTTCTGTTTATTAGAAATCATTTTAACTCCGCTACATTTTAACCTGCTTTCAGAAAAAGGGGAAGAAAGGATTGTGGTTATTCGTATGCTAATTCCATTGGTGTATTAATGATTTATTGAATTTCCTCTTTATGTCCCAGGTTAAGTTTTAGATTATCATCAAAAATCCAGATAGAAACAGGTTTCTGCAGACTGCTCTGCAGTTTGGGGGTAACCATCAAAATAACAAATAACCATATCAGATATAGAATTATATCTTTATCTCATCTATAGTAACATGAACGTATAGTAAAATGAACGTAACTTTTAACTAACTACTAAAGACACATGAAGATGCCTGTACAATAGAGAAATATTTGTTTTCCACATGAGTCCTCAAACTAATTTGAATTTACAAATCATGCATATAGAATTAACATTAAACAATTAATGAATAATTTAAGTTACTTATAAATAATATAGAATATATTACTCTATCCACCATCCAGATAGACATTTTTTCTTTCTCAAAGTCTAAACATAACATAACTATTTTCCCACTGTGTTGCCTACTGTCTGTAAATAAATCATCTATTGATTATTAAAGATTAAAATACATATTTTTTAAATATTGTGGTTTTCTTTTTTAAAATGGTTCTTGCTTTTGCTAGCTTTGTTATTTTAGCCTAATCTACTACACAAGTATACACATCCGTGCTCACACACAAACACATCAATGCTTGCACACACACACTTCTCTGTGCGAACAGCCTTACGTTTAACCCTGGGGTCTCATGGCAAAACATGATGTGACCCAGCTCTTTTCCTGGCTCCCTGGTACAGCCTAAAATTATTTACAATAGGCTGGTCTGACCAGGGCCGGCTTGGACCAGGTCAATCCATGCCTTTATGAACAATTTCAGACTGTCCCGGGGGAAGGATTGTGGCACCCCCTTGTTGAGTGACACCAAGCGGAGATCGCCAGCGCGCTTCAAGAGGGAGACGGGAGACAGATGTCAGTATAAACAGACCTTACATAGAGAGAGATCTATGATTTACCCAACCAGCCCATAGACCCACATTGAGACTCAGTATTCTTAGCAGCCGTGGTTATTTCCTAAGCTACTAATTTCCCTGAAGCCCATTTTTCAAACTTGAGACCTCCCAAAATGTCAGTATCTGTACCTGAAAACAGGATGTTTGTGTATTGTTAAACAAACAATATTTTTTTTTCTACAGGCTGCTTGCCTGTGAGTAACACATCAGAAACAAAGTGTTGCAAACATATCGAGCATGTATGTGGGTTTCCACTCTCAGGATTTTATATTACATAATAAATATACAGTATTAGCAGTAGACAAATACCTACCTCATCACTCCACAGAGAAGTGTATTTATAACAGAACCCCTAACACTTATCTCTGCAGCTGCTGCTCATTCTACTGAGCCCCAGAACACAACATATTGTGGTCCTTCCCTCAGCAGGTACAATATGCAATGGAGACCATGCTGACCCTCAAGAGGTCTCCATAGTGTAAACTCACACCTATGAACCCCATTGTTCATACTTTAGACACAAGTACATTAATGCTGAGGAAGCAAGTGTGGGTACTTTTCATCACTCCAGGCAGCATTCAGGTTGGCTGGACCTGGACATGCCAGTTAGTTGGCCAGCAGCATCTTGTACTTGAGGCTTAAAAGATATCCCAGACAGTTGCCAATGGCTGCTATAAAGCAGAAAGTGTCTTAATTGCTAGGAGCTGCAATGACACAGCTCCTTGTTTACACAGCATCTGCACTACCAGCCAACTTTGACCCAATGCACAACTTTACCCAAGACTCTAGTTCTAGTTCACAAACCTGCCTTAAGTCAACATCTGAGCATCTAACACAAAGTGATGCTTAGGCAGGCTTACTGTACTATACAGAGTCATGTACCTCAACAACTGCTATCAATATTGATGCATGTGCATGGAACTCTACACTACTGAGTTTTGCTCAAAAGCAGGCAGGTTTATGGGTTGCTGCTTACTAGATGGCCATAAAAGCGCTGTGGTTTGCCTGCCTATTACTCCCCCTCAAAAAATTCTAGTGACGTGAGAGCATCTATTCTCCTCATTCCTTTACCCATACATGTGTCCTGCTAAGTCATCAGACTGCAGAATGCTTTGACTGAAGTTGTTTAATAGTGCACTGTGTGATTCTTGTGTGTGATATAGATACAATCCACTTAAACCTATCGCGCTAACAAAATGGTACATAAAATGTGTTAATTTTCTTTCTTCTTGTTAGTTCCAATAATACCATTAAAACAAGTATGGTACTACCTAGAGAGTACAGTGTTAGTTCATAAAAAGAATAGACTGCATTTAAATATAATGGATTATGTAATATTGATATGAACCCTTTAACTGGTTTATTTTAGCTCTAAATAGGTAAATAAAAGGTGAAATATTATGGATAACAGATATTATCTCAGAGCACCTGATGCCTCAAGTGCAGGGGATTTAGATATGTACAGATAGCAGTGTTATTTTTGCTTGTTCTCCTCTTTCATAAATGTAAACTTGACTTCTTCCTACTGTGTAATTATGTATATTCTGTTTTTCTAATTTTGTAATGTATTTGTTTAACCTAATTTATAACAGAAATGCATTGGTAGAAGCAGAAGATCAGGGAAAGGAACATATTGGCCTCACACCTTCTTGGTTTTTTTTTAATATATTTCAGTGGCTAATGGAATTCCAGCTTCATTTTGCGATTCATGCAAGTTTAATGCACCTGCTGTGGCTCATACGAGGCAGCAGGACACTGTAGATGATAAAAGTTTTGAGTTGAAATATAGACTGCTAGCTGCAGGATCTTCTTGTGTGATTTAGACGCTATTGAATTGAAGATTGACAGATGAAACAGAAAGGACAGAACGCTGAGCTAGGTCGTTTCTGTGTGCTCGTGCCACTCACTCACTTGGAAGTTCCTAGGTCTCATATGTTGTAAATAGCCTATTCTTTTGGAATTCAGGATTTTTAACATTAGCAAGATCATCAATTAACATTGTAAAGATACAATACTAAAGAACAGAACAATAGCTCATCTCTGGTTGTATACTCAAATTTTTGTATGTCTTGTATAACTAGTCTTCATGTGTGTGTCAGTAGGTGTGTTTTTGGGATGTGTCAGTGTTAAACTGTGTTGGGTGTTAGTGCACGTTGTTAGAGTTAGTGTGTGTTAGTGTACAGCTTGTTTTAAATGGTGTATGGAGATTTTGTGAGCGTTAGACTTTGTTGGATGTTGGCCCAATAGATAGTTATCATCTTAAACCAAAGACTCTGTGGGACATCAGTAATCAAGTGAGGGACCTAAATTGCAGGAAAATAGCTCTCTGTAAGTGCCTAGCAGCCCTGTGACAAATTCAGCCTTGTTAGCAAAACTGTTAAGACCATTGGCAGCTATTTTAGCCATCTCTTTTCATTCGGTTGCCCTGGGCATTATTTTAGCTGGTACTTCATATGGAGGCATCCTGGCCAACTTCTAGTGGTTAAATTAAGTTAAATAAAGCTCATAATTAATTTGACACTTTGAAAATCCTCCAGTTTAATTGGTTAATTATTTTATTTTGAATGGTAGAAAAACAATGATTAATATATTAAGGCATTTCTGCTGACGTCAGTGTCCTGGCCGCGTCCCGCAAGGGAAGCCGGAGCCCAGAAGTTCCCAGGTATGGTTATAATACATGTAATACACAATGTCACAAAAAAAATCTGGAACATCATTTTTTTTTGGTTTGACAACAAATACTTCTTGCATAAAAAAGGCACAGCTATGGGGACCAAGTTTGCCCCTAGTCTTTTCATGTCGAAATGGGAATTTTTTTGGAGCAAACACAAGTGGAGAGCAAATATAATTTATTTTTACAGATATATTGATGATCTATTTTTCATTTGGAAAGGAAAAGAGGAGGATCTTAATCTTTTTTTAAATAATATAAATAACAATGGAATGAACATAATTTTAAATTCCGTATATAGTACACAATATATACAATTTTTGGACCTAGAGGAAGAGAGTATTAAAACAAAAATGTACTTCAAGGAAGTTGATGCAAATAATTTTATGGATCAAAACAGTTGCCACTACAGTCCGTGGGTGAAAGGGGTACCAAAAAGTAAATTGCTACGTATAAGACAATATAAGACAATCTCGTATAAAACGAGAGGTATGAAAAATAGTTTTTGCATTTTATCCATAGAATTAGTGTCTGATTTTTACCCATATTCCTGTAACACATTCATAAAATGTATATTTTACAAGTCATATCACAAATTTACTCACGTTATGTTGGCTGTAAAAATGATTTGCTAGAAACCTGAGGTATATATTGTTGAGTTTTTTGTCCCTCTGCCATTGAAAATATTAAAGCAGCAGCATATCAATAACAGGGTTGCCTGTATGGCAGCGATAAAAAAGTATCTGACATGAAAATATCCCAAGTAAGTTATTCAAGTCTGTAAAACAGTGGCATCGCTACAGGGGGCAAGGGGGGGCAATTGCCGTTGCGGTGCCGGCGTTTCATGCTGAGTGCCGGAATATGAGGTCATATCCGGCGCTCAGCAGTGAAGCAGCACGCGCCGCGGCAGAGCAGGAAGACAGAAGCCTCGTTCTCCGGCCACAGGACTTAAAGGTGAGTGAACTACAAAGGGGGAGAGGGTAGATAGTGAGTAGGGAAAGAGGAGGGAGAGGGGTTAGAAAGTGATAAGGGAGGCAGAAGGGGTAGAAAGTGGGAAGGGAAGGAGAAGAGGTAGAAAGTGATAAGGGAGGGAGAAGGGGTAGAAAGAGATAAGGGAGGGAGAAGGGGTAGAACGTGATAAGGAGGGAGAAGGGGTAGAATGTGATAAGGGAGGGAAAGGGGGTAGAAAGTTAATATGTGGGTGAATTGTCTGAATGAGGGAGAGCATGAGTTGTCTGAATGAGGGGGAGTATGAGTTAATATGTGGGTCAGTTGTCTGAATGAGGGAGAACATGAGTTAACATGTGAATGAATTGTCTGAATGAGGAAGAGCATGAGTTAAGGTGTGGATGAATGGTCTGAATGAGGGAGAGCATGAGTTAATGAGTATGTGTGTATCATAGATGTATAATTGTGGAAGGGCAAAGATGGCACTAGCAGGATATTTGAGCCTTGGGGACAAAGATTGCACAGGCCAGGCTGTTTGGGGACAAAGTTGACTTGTGCTGGGCTATTTGGGGACAAAGATGGCAAATCTTATGTGTGTTAACTGGGTGCTGGCCAGGTTCTATGTGGGCAGTGTGGACGCCAGGGCTGACTTTGGGGTGTGCAACCTGTGATCTATGCCTGTAATTTAGGGGTTTTTAAATATACCTTTAATGCCGTGTTTTTATGTGAATGGCAATTGATCTATACCTGCAAAGTTGGGTTTGTGTGTTATTCTGTAAATCCATATCGGCTATGCTATGTTTCCATACATTATTTATGTATACCTGCAAATACAGGGTTTGTATGTCTTGTTCAGTTGATTAATACCTGCAATGCTGTTTCCATGTATTTATTTGATCTATACCTGCAATTCTACGTTTCATATATTATTATTATATACCTGCAAATACAGGATTTGTATGTCTGATTCTGTTTATTTGATATATACCATTAGTGCTGAGATCACAAGTGAATTTCAATTGATCTATACATACAAGGCTGGGTTTGTGTGTTAATGTGTTGATCTATACCTGCTATCGGCAGCAGGGTCTAATATTTATATATATATTTATATATATATATCGGCAGCAGGGACTGATATTAATATATATCGGCAACTGGGGCTAATATTAATATATATCGGCAGCGGGGTCTAATATTTATATATATATATATCGGCAGCAGGGTCTAATATTAACGAAACTGCCAGTTCAGCTGTAATTTTGAAATCATGTTTCAATCATAGTCTTTACTCCAAAGAGATAAGAACTCATTATGTAGTTAAAAATGCATGTCTAACACATATATGCGATGGGGCCATCACATAAATCAATAATAAAAGGAGGGGCTCGCTGGGGGCATTAATACAAACACCTCCCCCCTCCTTCCTCTGGGGGCGGGGCCAGAGAAGTTGCTCGCACAGCCGGGCCCCTGCAGAAGTCTGCGAGTTGGAGATCTGCAGTTCAGGTAAGGGGGTGGTGGAGAGTTTTTGAGCAAGTATGTGTGATTAATGGAATGAATGAGTATGTAAATGTTTGTGAATGAGTGTGTGTGTGATAGCATGGATGTGTAAGGGGGGTGGGGGTGGTACCATGGCAAAGGGAGGCTGTAATCACACTACTATCATCCCCAGGTTCCAGCATGTACTGGCTGCCTTGGCTTGACAGGAGTGATTGCTGTTACCTCCAGAAATGCATTTTAACCCCCTATATGCCACTCAGCCCCATGATATGCCTTTTAACCCCCTATATGCCACTCTGGCATATAGGGGGTTAAAAGGCATATCATGGGGCAGAGTGGCATATAGGGGGTTAAAAGGCATATCATGGAGCACAGTGGCATATAGGAGGGTATAAGACATTTCTGGAGGCAGAGTGGCATATAGAGGGTTAAAAGGCACATCATGGGGCAGAGTGGCAAATAGGGGGTATAAGGCATTTCTGGGGGCAGAGTGGCAAGCCTGGGGGCAGATGTGCATAACTGGGGGGGCAGGTTGGCAAATAAAAGGAAATAAAAAATATACCGTATTTGCTCGATTATAAGACGAGGTTTTTTCCAGAGCAAATGCTCTGAAAAATACCCCTCGTCTTATAATCGGGGTCGTCTTATAATCAGACCTCAAATAGGTCTGACTATGAGACTAAGATCCAGATCCCCTGCAGCGATGCAGGGGACCTGGATCCTCCTGTGTATGCCCCCCCCCCCACATACTGGTGCTTCTGCGTCCCCGGTGCTTAGTCCGGGCAGCGTGTAGAGCTCTACGCGATTCGCGTAGAGCTCTACACGCTGCCCGGACTAAGCACCGGGGACTCAGAAGCCCCGGTAAGTTTGGAGGAGGGAGGGGAAGGAATGTTTAATGGGGGGCATAAGGCATTTCTGGAGGCAGAGTGCTCTGTGAAATGCCTTTTAACCCCCTTAATGCCACTCTGCCTCCAGAAATGCCTTTTAACCCTCTATATGCCACTCTGCCTCCTGAAATGCCCTATACCTCCCTATATGCCACTCTGCCCCATAATATGCCTTTTAACCCCCTAAATGCCAGAGTGGCATATAGGGGTATAAGGCATTTTGGAGGCAGAGTGGCACATAGGGGGTCAAAAGGCATATCATGGGGCACAGTGGCATATAGAGGGTTAAAATGTGTATCATGGGGCACAGTGGCTTTTAGAGGGTTAAAAGGCATATCATGGGGCACAGTGGCATATATGGGGTATAAGGCATTTCTGGGGCAGAGTGGCAAGCCTGGGGGCAGATGTGCATAACTGGGAGGGGGGCAGGCTGAAAAAAAAAGGAAATAAAAACAAAATATTTTTCTCAATCATAGCTTTTATTAACAAACAATTGTTCACATAGTTTACATGAATTAACATTTACTGGTAAAACTTTTTTCCTATAGGGTCGTCTTATATTCAGGCCTTTTCTTTTTTTCATAAATTAATATTCAGATTTTGGGGGGTCGTCTTATAATCAGGGTCGTCTTATAATCGAGCAAATACGGTATATATTTTTCTCAATCATAGCTTTTATTAAATATGAAAAAATAGTTTACATGAATTAATATTTACTAGTAAAACTTTTTTCCTATAGGGTAGTCTTATATTCAGGCTTTTTGTTTTTTTCCTAAATTAATATTCAGATTTTGGGGGGTCGTTTATAATCAAATACGGTACTTTCACTAAATTGTGGCTTCAGGCTTCCCATGTTGAATAATCAAGTATGATGTTAGTCCAATAACAAAAGTATCATTCCATAGCACATTGCTTTTGGCAATATATATATATATATATATATATATATATATATATATATATATATATATATATATATGTGTGTGTTTATTCAGTGGTATGATTTAATGGTGGAAATTATTAATGCCCCCCCAGTTTGACTGTGGTATCTTGTGTGCCCCCCCTATATATTGTTTCTAGAGTCGCCACTGATGACCTCATATTCCGG